>CM052325.1:2003403-2119160 GCA_028455615.1 Lasioglossum zephyrum | reverse complement strand
TTTCAAGAATTACAATGTTCTTTATACAATTTTTGAATCACCCTGTAGAGCACGTTGGAAATGTCGACGTTTGTCGTACGATCCCTGAATCGGCCTGTAGATACAGGAATTTTAGAGTGCCTTTCGGTCCGACCAGTATAGCACGTTTGTATCCAGCAATAGAACAGAAAATAAATAATTTACCGACCGCGAAGATTTCGATAGTGAAAGGCGACCGCGCATGCAAACGATACCGCCAGCGAGCTAGGAAACGCTTTCCTCCAGCGCGATCGACTGGGAACAGGAAGTCCGTTGTTTCTCGAGCAGGTCGCGTGTTCGACGTAACTAACGATCGAACAGCTGTTCGACGTAAAATCTGCGAAGAAGATGGTCTCGCTTCGATCATTGTCTCCATACGGTTACTAATCTGTAACGATCAGCTGTTGGAATCGTTAGCCAACAATAGAGTGAAAGAAAGATGAGTCTTGTCCGGATAGAAAGTGGAATTGCGATTAGCCAAATACAGGGAGATTCATAAATGTGGGACTGAAACACCCTGTACACTGCTTCTGTCCTTACGAATAATTCAGTAGACTTTTTTTAATATTCTTAGCATAGTTTCTTAGTATTGTTATTTTTCTAAAATATTTTTATTTCGACCCTAACATATGCAACGCTCAGTAGCCAGGTGGATGATCCAGTTGAATCATCCAGTGCATCAAAAAATTCCAAAGCCATTTATATTTCACATTGTGTGAAGATTTTCGTAGAATTTTCTCGTTCGGATCACGATATTTGGAACAGCCTGTAGCAGCCTCGCAACACGACCGGGCAAATCGAATCGAAGATGGCGGAATCGGGTGGAAGGGCAGCACCCACTCGACGAATGACCGCGTTCCCAGAATACTGTGCCCGTCCCCAAAAAGGCACGGGGCAACAGGACATCGAGGCGCGTGCCTCTCTCGCAGCGCAACTTTCGCCCGCGAAAGGATCTAGAATACAATACCGAGGACGAGTCCTGCTGATTCAGCCGCCGCGATGTCGCCCCTCGTTCGCCGCATCCGCCAGCGCGATCCGCTCACAATTAACCGCAACGAATCTTCTAGATCCCACCTGATCCTCTCCGAAAAAATTAGAAGACATTTTAAATCGACAATCCTTGTGAATCCCGAAGAAAACCATTTTCGAGAAATTCAATTTAAAAGGACCAGGTGCACGAGAAACTTTTGCCGAATATGCTAAATGAATTTGTAGATTTTGGGACACTTTCGTGCGACCGAACTGTAAAAGCTACATGAACGGTTCTTGCCTTAAACAATTCTGCAGAGTATAAACAACAAGAGTATAAACAACTAAGACAGTTTGAAGAACAGCTGAACATTGCAGACCACCGATATCCCGCGGTACCGTGATCTCCCCCGAGAAATCGTACGGCGCGGCAAAACCACGCGGTAAAACGGTCCTTTTCCGTAACAATCTCGCAAAATCATCGACGAAAATTAGCGAGCGTGACGCCGGTGACACAATCGCGGCGCTCGGAGGGTTGCGTCAGCGATTGGCGGGGCGGCAACAAAGGCCGATCGCTTGGTCGGGCGCGCGCGCGCGCGTGCTTGCAACAAAGAAATTGTCAGTTTGACCGTGGATCGGTCGAACGTGGAAAACGTTGGGCTTTCGAAACCGGAGCGGCAAGAGGGAGCAGAGGAGGAGGGGTATTGGGGGATCGCGAAACTCGTCGATAAAACTCGATCGGCTTTCGAGAAATTCGACTCGGAATGGTTTGCGTCCGTCTCTCGGCCTTCTTTTATTTCGTCTTTCGTTTGCTTCCCCGTGCGGCGCGCCGTCCTTTTTTTTCGATATATATTTGTTAGCCGTGTCACGTACCTACGGCGGCTGTGTAGACTCGGCGACACGTCCGTGGTAACGGATCGTGGTCGGCCGGCCAATCCCGATCCGGGAGTAGCTTGTTGCACGAGCCAACAGCCCAGAGAAAGTGAGTTTCGTTCCCGTGAATGTCACAGGTCAAAATCCAACCGGCGTCGCTGCTTGGCGGATCTACAACGTCGAGAAAACGTGCACACGCCGCTGCACCAGACGCGAGCACCTCTCTCGCCTCGCTACGCGCCGCGCGAGCGTTAGGACACGCGAGGCCTCGGGAAAATCGCGCGCGGGTTGCGCCACGAACCGTTGCCCCACCGGCCGAGCTCTCATCCTCGGAACAATTCGATGATCCCGTCCAATCATCCTCAAACACCTCCAAACGTTCATGAACATACAACAAACCGGATCTCCATCCTCCCTTATTCAAAACGATTTTCCAATCTGAACCAAGAATTTTTCAAACGTTTTCAAACAGCCTTCAAACGTTGATAAACATTTTGCAAACCGACCGATCTCTCACCTTCTCTATGGAAAACAATTTAACGATCCAGACCAATCATTTTCAAACAGCCTTCAAACGTAAATAAACATTCAGCAAACCGACCGATCTCTCAGCTCCTCTATCGAAAACGATTTACCGATCCAGACCAATCGTTCTCAAACTTCTTCAAACAGCCTTCAAACGTTGATAAACATTCAGCAAACCGACCGATCTCTCAGCTCCTCTATCCGAAAACGATTTAACGATCCAGTCCAATCATTTTCAAACACGTTCAAACACCTCCACACGTTCATATCGTGCAAACCCAGCCTGTTTCACTCTGAGTGAACGTTTTCACCGAATCACCGAAAGGAAAAGCAACGGTATCGCGCACCGGGCCCGACGTAATCGATATTTTTCATTGGACTCGTTTTCTAATCGATTTCCTGGTTCGGCGGAACACGGACCTGGGTTTGCATAACGCTCTCCCGCATCCTGTTATTACAGGAGCCGGGCTTGTCCGGTTTCTACTGTCCTGGTGGTCCTTTGTTTTCCTCTGGTCGGATCGGTGGAAATTGTCGACGGTAAGCCGCGAGATACTCCGGGACCCGCTTGTAACGTTAGATAAAATACGCCTTTCGATCGCGTCCAAGGAGCCTGGCCTTGGTCACTCGAATGCGTACACGCGAGAGAGCTCGCCGAGACGTATGTGTCGCAGTGATGTTGAATTTGATAGTGCACCGCCTGAAAGCAGCCGCTCTCGGTTGCTGCACTCGATTCGCGGCGATTCTGATCCGCGAACCGAAATAACGGTTCGAGGGCCGAGCGGAGACGCGCTTTAATTAAATCATCCAGGTGGAAATACAGCTTAAAGGCTGGTACTTGAGATAAACTTTAGATCTTTCCCTTTTGATGATCAACTATCGAGGTTCAACTATACAGCTTAATGGCTGATATTTTAGATAAACATGAGATATTTAATTTTTGATGATCATAAGTCTGATCAAGACCCTCTCTCGTTAACGACTCTCGTGTAGATACACAGCTTGAGAATTAAACTCTAAGACGACACTTTTCATTCCCAACCAGAAAATACTCTAATCCAGACTGTCTCCCGATAAGGGCTCCCAAATGGACACAGTCCAACGATAATTTTTCACCCTGAAGCTTAAGAACGAATGCCTAAGAGAAACGCGACACTTTCAACCCCGAACGACCTGCCTTCAAAGTTCACCAGAAAAAACTCTAATCTCGACATTCTCTCGATAAAAGCTCCGAAGTGTGTAATCAGCTTAAGGATTGAAATCTCGTCGATCAAGCACCGAGGTCCGGTCTCGATCACTCGCGAACGTTCCTCGAACCCTTGTCCCAATGGTGGTAGCTCAAAGCTGGTACTCACGCGAATAGTGCGAGCTTCATGCTGTGTAGATTAGGGTTGCTGGGCGGCTGGTAGTTGTTGCGGATGACGAGGGACGCGCGTTAGGCAGAACGGTGTACGTCGGCTCGTACGTGTCCCGGTTCTGATCGAGACGGTGGATCGTGCAGTATTCGTAAACGACGACGACTGGTGTTGTTGGCACGGCCGCGATACCGCGAGGAATGGGTATATCGTTTGGAGTGGTAGAGGGAACCGCAAGCCCAGCCAAGCACACCAACTGCAATCGCGGAGGCTGTGTACTTTGGAGTGCCGCGGCGGGTTTCCCCTTCCCTCTATATATATTGGCACTCTCACTCAGCCGGACAACCACCCGTTTGCCGTCCCGAGTGGAGAAGCCCCATCCACCTATAAGCGTGTGTGACTTTGATATATCCGACGAGAGAGAGAGAACACACCACCATGTGGCCGTTTCTCGCGGCCATGGAATTCCGAATCTTCTCCTCCGAAGCCTCCCTCGCGACACAACCGCCTGCCACACTGCCTACCTGTTCCCCCGTATTCTCCTGGGAATGACACTGGAATTCTTCGCGAGCCGAGGCTCGCTCGCGGATTCCACTGATTTTTTCTTCTATTACCGCGGATTTTACCTCTATCTACATCTCTAAGGCCAGCCTCAGGGATTCGGAGATATCGCCGAGACGCCATCGGTGATTTACAACTAGACTTTCTCAAGTCTACCGGCGCCGAGATTGATTTCGACTCGATGTTGTCACTCGGTAGCGTTTGCTGTATTCAATATTCTTAATATAATATTGATAATGTCCTTTTTGATTGTCTCGTTGCTCGCGATAGCTTAAACCCATCACTACTTACGGGAAATTCATTCGAGCGTAATGTGTAGCGCTCGCGAGGTTTCTGTCTCACTGTCCACTGAGCTAAATTTTGTATTTTTGTTTAATTACTCAATTCTTTTCATTGCTTACCATTGGTGTACGTTGTTTGACATCTTTTCAAGCTTGCACAATACCTTGGAGTTCGCATTATTTCATCACTACTCGCCATACCATTTGTCATCGATATCTCCGGAGAGTAATGGGACTGATTATAAATTTTTCGATACGATTGGAACAATTTTTCTTACTCGGATATCAACTTTCAAACACATCGCTACTCACCACCAAAAGCCTATCGAAGCCCACCTCGCCGATAAGGACAGTCTCGCAGCTTAAGTCTAGGATATTCCCGCATATTCTCGTAGTGGTGTTGCGAACAGGGTGTCTCGAGGGGGACAGCGTGGGAGTCCGGTTTGGCTCCGTAGGGATCGGGAATCGGCTGGTTCGCGGTCCGGTCCACCGAAACGAAACCGAGCCGGAGCTTTGGACGTGTTTTATAGTTAGATCGAGCGTCACCGGTGAAAGTAAACGACACGGAGGCCTGGTATCGCGGCCGTAGCCAGGAATGCCGGAGGAGACACCCCGCTGTCCGCGATGCCCTATCCTTTTTTCGCCTTCTTCCATCAGCTGAATCCTCCGGAAAAATCGTCGATCAACCGACAATGCTACGGACGACGTGTCCGGCTCGGGACATCGCCATTGTTCCAACGATAAAATCAATTCCAGACGGGTCGTGATGTCGGCCCGCGACGTCTCGTCGCGCGTCCACAGACATTCAGGATCTTCCGTGTGTAAATGTCAAATGGTATTGCGGCAAGTCCGATTACAAGCCTTCATGGTTGCTCGGATCGTTGGCTGTCCGTGCATATTGTGCTCCTTCCCTACCGGGTGTTTCAGAAATTCATAGACACTCTGACACGACGCTGATTTATTAATTCTAATTTGTCCTCGTCGACACCTTCATTGAAATCTTCACTCTCGTATGTATTCGTTTCTGCTGACTTAAAGAATAATGTTTGAGAAATATTTATTTAGCTCGAGAATGTTGTCCCGAAGTTGTTTTCAGCATTCTATGTACGTGTCGATTTCCACCCGTTGATCGGTGAAAGTTGTAATTAACGTCTAAGCAATTTTTAAAAAGTTGTTAGACGTTCGGCGGGTTCGAAGATTCCTGGAGATCACGAGATCTCTGTTCGAGGATCGATCGGGTGGGCAGGACCGACGGCGAAACTGGTGTTGCCACCTCTCGGTGTTGTCCAGCAGCGAGCAGGAAGTCCTGCAGTTCATCGTTTACCGTGTGAACAGATATTAATAATAATAAATTAAAAATTAAAAATTAAAAATCTGATGTTAGAGCGCGTTAGATCATTTTAAGGATGTTCTGGAAGTACAATGGGAGACAAAAGTACAAAAAATTCGAAATTTATCAATATATTGGAAATGAAAGCCATTCATGAGTACATTTTGCATTAAAAATATAGATTAATTTAAAAAGCTTTCGTTTAATTAGTGATTTTATATTTTTCCATTCAGTGGTCTACACTGATGTCGTCTTTCCATACTAGTGAGATGCAGCACGATTTTGACATTTTGTAACAGTTTATAATTTTTTGCTCTGCAACTGTTTAGTGAATCCTAATAAATTTTGAACACAATTAATTACATAATATTTACTATATATAAAAAAATGGAGTTTCTAGTTGCGTTTTTTAAATAGAGTTTGAAGTGGAATTTTATGAATTCTCCATAAGAAGACGTGTTAATTAATTAATTAATTGCATTAATTTACTAAGAACTATATCTCGTCAAATTTTCAAAAATTTTCTTGCGTTTTTATACACCTCCAGAACATCCTTAGGACCCAGAATGAACAAGGCTCGATATACCCGCTCTGGCTCGGCCCCTGGATCGCCTATTCCCCGCTCGACCAGAGGACACTCGAGTCAAAGATGTTGTAATCGTGCCACGGGGCAGTTTCGGGTCTCCGACGCGGTCCGATTCGGGCCGATCGGGTCCGACCTGTAAGATACCCCGCCCACCGGAGCGCCTGAGGTCCAGCAATGCCTCGTGTACCGATCAGTAGCGCCATCCAGATACGCGGTCTCCGCCGATGAACTAACGGAGCCGCGGAGACTGTCTGTCACTTGTTGCATCGCCGTCGTCGGCCTGACGTTCGCTCGTCTCGGCTCCAGGCCCGGCGTGTGTGCTCTGCTCGCACCGGTCCGCGTTCTTCCGGTTTCCTTGCGAGCGTCTCTAACCCCCTTACGGTCTCCCTATCTCGCGAACACACCGACAGTGCAACGGTATTCACGTGAATATCTAGTTCCTTTTTTTATTTCGGTACAGTGTGTGCTCTTATTGTGCGTGCGTGTTTCTTACTACTCCACAGCGGATCCTACGAGGTCCAGCGTCCTCGTCAACATCATCATGGTGAGTAAATTAATGAATTATTAAATTGAGAGAATTGAGAGAATTCTGGAGAGGTTCGATTTTTCGGTGTTGTGGATCTTCGGTATTTCCGAGCGTCGATCCAACGATGATCCACGGAAGATCCTCCGGTGCAAGGATCACTGAGGCCGGGTACAGTACCGACCAAAAGTTACCACCACGAAAATTTTGTGCATTTCCTGTTTTGATTTAGTTGTGGATCTTCATGTTTTGGGGTGCGATTTTCAAAGGTGATTTATTTGTGCTGTAGGATTTAGAAGTAGTTAAGGGTAGTGTTGTTTATTTCATGAATGAAAATTGAGGATCTTAAGTTCTAAAAATAATTTTAAATGTATCTTACTAGATTTTTTCTAATTGATTTTTTAAAAGGAATTTTGTTGTACAAAGTAAACATTGTTACTGCATAAAAATTAGTGTAATTCAGGATGAAAATTATCATCGTGGACGGAAAATTGCGACTGTCGGGTTTCGAGATTGCGTGACAATTTATTTAAACGAATTAGAGTCCTGAGGATCGTGGTAACGACAAGATAAATTGGAGTTTCTGTGGTTCGTAAACTTGTTGCTGGAAGTGTACCCAGGCCGAGAGAGCTTCTATCTTATCTGAGGCGAAGATACAGCCTGAAAATTTGCTTTTCGTCGATGGGCCCGTGCGTGTAGGAATTTTCACGGGTTTTCCACGTCATGAACAACGGGTCGACCGCGTTATCTGTAGCCGATTCAAAGTTTTGCACGGTCCGCTCCTTTGTTTCCTGGTCTGGCTCCGCGAACTCGATGAACGACGCCGGCCACTAACGCTCGTTTCTCTCTCTCTCTCTTTCTCTCTTTCTTCGTCTCTCGGTCTCTCTCCGTTCCCTGGAAACCAGTTTCCAGCTGTCAGCGTCCAGTTTCTCGCACATACGCGCACCTATGCAACCGTTTCTGCGACCCGACCCGACCTCCCCCTCTCGATAATCGATCGTGGAATCGTCTGGATCATTTTTTTGATCATGAACCCACTGCATTAATTCACAATTTTTTTCACGATGAGACAACCATTCTTTTTTGCTGGTGAATTCTGTTAATTTTCAAACGAGATAAATTATTATCAACTATTTTTTTTTTAATTGATAGGATTATTGCAACTGTGTTTATTAATTGAGAGAGGGTGTTTTCCCAATTTTATTTATACCGCAGGAGGGCAATATATTTTTCAAAAGACATTTAAAATAAATTAAAATTGCCATTATTTCGGATTTATTTTTCGAGACGAAGGTTTACGTTGAGTAGAGGGGGGGGGGGGTTATTGTAACAAGACCTTGCCAGTCAGGGTTACGACCATGTTGGGCGGAGGCAGGCACATAAACTAGCAGATCTCACGTCGATCTCGAAGGAAGCATGGCGGCAGGAAGGAGCTCTCGCCTCGACCGAAATAATTTTCTCTCCCTAACGAAAGTCGAAGGGCGCGTCTCGACCGAAATAGTCTTTGAGAGTACCGAACAGAGAGACGGACTCCCGCCGAACACGCTTTTACGTTCCCCGTATATTCATTCATGCGGCCACTGTCAGAATAGGTGTCCAGCCTGTTGTATACGAAAACCATTGGAACAGCTGGAGTAAGGTGGACATCTAATCTGACAGTCCGCGTAAAAGAAGGACAGACAGGAAGAATAGAGAAGGAAAAGGGAGGAGGAGGAGGAGGAGGAGGGTCGATTCAAGCGTATCCGGGCTTACATTCGTCGTGTCGTGTTTACTAGAAGACTTTTCTGTCCTCGAGTTTTCTTTCCCACCCCCCACCCGGAAAAGTTTCGGCTTTTCTTGGAACTGGGCCTCTCGACAACACTATAATGCACGGATTTCGACGGAGCTTGACTGAACTGTATACACACGTAAAATTTTATAACACAGATTGTTTTTTTTTTAATTTTATAGCGTCGATATTAATTCTCAAGGTCAGGGGATGAAAACATTTTTCTGATAAATATTTAAGGGACTACAAGGGATGGACATTTTTTTAATGGTGAACACGTGTGTCCTCGAATACGAAATTTTATTGTGTAAACAGATTTGCAAAACCTCCATTTTTTTTTAAATAATAAATTACAAGGTAGTATATTCACTTCCACAGTCGGACTGTAGTAAAAATGATTTTGTAATGAGTTGTAAAAAGTTAAAAAAAATGAGTTGTAAAATATTTCGATTGAAAAAGATAATCGTTTTTCAATTTGAAATATTTATGTTCACAAGGGTTTGTGTTTGTGTTAGAAAGTTGTGAAGGGGTGGGAGGGGTTTTCTGACATTTTCGCTTGTACCTCCAGTGCTCGGTGTTATTCTTGAAGGAATCCGGTGTTAGGATGATCCATGTTCCTCCAGGGAGAGGAATGCGGGCAGATGGTGTTTGGTCCAGGTCCTGCACCAGGTCGAATCCCTCGAGAGCCGAAAACTGCACTGCCACTGGCACTCGGGACCATTGTTCCATTGCAGGTAGCCGCGTTACCTGCGTTTCTCCACACGTTGAGGAATTTACGAGCCTTTAGGCTCGAACTTTCCACGCTGCGCTGCATCCTCGTCTTGCGGGAATAATTTACCGATGTTGCATATTATCTGACCTCTATCGAAGTATTCGACCCTTCAAATTCTCAACCCATTACATGCCATCCAATTTTTATCATGTTCGATAATATATTTATTGATTATTAATTTATTGATTTAACACAAGATTTAAAAATCACAGGGTGTTCCAAATATGGCAATTAGATTGTAGAGTGATTAAACATTTTTTGAGCTCAAGGTCCTTTGATGGTTGTGCTATTGAAATGAACCCAATTTTTCCATCCAATTTTTAGCATGTTCGAATTAATTTATTGATCAAACACAATATTTCAAAATCACAGAGTGTTCCAAATATGGTAATCAGATTGTAGAGTGATTAATCATCTTTTGAGGTCAAGGTCCTTTGATGGTTGTGCTATTGAAATGAATGAATCCACTGTCAGCCATGATATTGAATAAAAATGAAAGAAGCCTGAAGAATGTCATGCATAAAACATTTTTGTTCCATTGATTGTCGTGTTTGATTTTGGTATTATTCTTTTTGTTTCTATTCGATTAGCCGATAGGAGAAAGATTTCTTTCCGTCCTCGATCTCGTTAGATCCGCGGCAGTAACAGTGTAAATATGCATGAACTTCCGCGGCTGTCTGCGAGGAATCTGCAATTATAATGCATATTTGATTTATAGTAGCATTTTAATGAAAATGGTAATTCGCGGCGGCCCAAAAGGACAATAACGTTCGACGCGTTAAAAACCAATTTGATCGACACACGATCACCGTATTAGAACAAGGATTCACTTCGGTGTGTTCATTTCGACCCGGAAGTAAAAACCTAACTGAATTCGAATTGTTCACCTCCGAGCAAAATCGAATATTTCCGAAATCGAATAATTAAAAAATCCTGGTAAAAAATAATGTATACTTTGAGATTCTAATTGCATTAAATAAAAAAAATTAAAAAATCCAATATTTCAAAATTAATTTTCATAATATAATATAATAAATTTTGTCGAAATCGAGCAATTCGAAAATCCTGACAAAATAATCTCTACTTTGAGATAATAATTGAATAAAATAAGAAATAAAGAAATTCAAAAATCCAATATTTCAAAATTAATATTTCGATCAATTATATTTTTTATTGCATTTTAT
Organism: Lasioglossum zephyrum; assembly: GCA_028455615.1. Classification (NCBI taxonomy): domain Eukaryota; kingdom Metazoa; phylum Arthropoda; class Insecta; order Hymenoptera; family Halictidae; genus Lasioglossum; species Lasioglossum zephyrum. Next base: position 2,108,418 of record CM052325.1, on the reverse strand, counting down.
TGCATACTTTTAATTGCATAGTGTCGTTGGCTCTTTATTCTTGAACGGAAAGATGTCTAAAGAAAAATTGATTTGCAGGAATTTTAGTGGATTTAGCAATGGCAATCGCGAGTGGTATAGTTATTGCGAGTAAAAGCAGCAGCAATGTGCACAGCTTTTCAATCGAGAACGTGGAATCCAAGGAACCCTGGCTCTCCGGCCGTCCTTCGCCGGTCCAGTTCTTTTTCTGACGTTTTTTATGCGTTGTCTTTGATCGACGATCGAAATTATACACGCCGGTGTGTCACAACGTCGATATTCTTTCGCGTTGCACAACCACCCGCTCGCCTTGCACAGCCGAAACAACCGGTCGATGTTAGCACAATGTACTCGGTGGCAAAAATCATTTTTATTTGCTCTGACCAAGTGGCTGATCCATCTGAAATAATTTCTCATTTGCGAAATCCAGTGGAATTCAATGTTGCTCTAATTATGTTAAAAAATGTTGTTTCAGCTATTTTAAAATAACTGCATAGCAGGTTGCAGTGAAATGCAATCAGGTGCATCGATGCACTTTTCGGCCACCGTGTGCGTGGTTATTGTATTCGGAGGGGACAAAAGTTGGTGCAAGATCGAGTTTTCGCCGAGGTCTCCAATAGATCGATCCTCGAGACCCACTTGAAATCGCTCGTGACTTTGTTTTTTCTCTACCCTTTTTTGTTACACACAATAACCACTATTGTCGCGGTAAATGCATTATATCGAGAATAGAAATTCCTTTGCTATAAGAACGACAATTTTAAACGTGTACTTTAATAGAAATTCGCAATATTTTTATTCTACTTTCGGTGTATTTATTCCCTTTCATCTGAGGAATTTTTTATTGAAGGGAATTCTTGCGGTCTAGACTCGGGAATGTAAGATATGCATTTCTGCAGGAATCTAAACAACTTGGACAATTTTCTATCTCCTAGTCACCTCGGACATCAAGTATTCCTGTAGGTAAATTATAATATTTTCTTGCAAAAACTAGTATCAAACAATTTTGTTTATAATATTAGATAGGATTTGATTTTATTTATCATCTATAGAGTATAAGAATATTTTATTCAGAAGTAAATATAAAAATTCAATTCAGTAACAAATACTCAATCTAAAAATCCGGAGGACTCATCCCAAGTCTCGAAGCTCGAAGATACGTCACAGTTCCAGTTCCCAGGCCCAGTTACTTATCAGCAAGTGCCCACCTGTGTACTTCCACACCTACTATCTCAACAATCAAAGGCCTCTCATTTCTCGGACTCCGAGCATCGCCAATTTCCATGAAATAAAAGTGGGGAGAATGAGTCAACCATCTACCTAAGAGATTAGTTTCTATGGCCAACGATTGAGAACCACTGTCCACTGATAGTAGGATGCGTCACGAGCAAACACGCGTACCTGCGGCTCTCGTTATCAGCGTTGGAACACGGCTGGAGCCGTTCGAGCCGCGGCTTCGGCTTCAGTCCACCGGAGGAGTAAATCCGAGAGGCCGTCTCTCCTCTCTCGCGATTGCTTCGTGCCTGTTCTCCTTTGTTCAGTCTCCTCCTTGTCTTTCTCTCTTCCGACTCATCTGCCTCGGCTCTCTCTCCCTCCCACCGCTCGCGAAAACATCAACAGTCCTTCCTCCTGTCTTGTCTCCTCTTGTCCCCTCACTTGCATTCTTTCTCTCTCTTCAACCTTTTTGCTCGCCCTCTGTTCCACTCGATTACTCACTCTGTGACCTTCTCTCTTGCTCTTACATTGTTGCGTCTAGTCTCTCTTTCTTAAGTCTGCTGGTCAGTGACTCTCTCTCTCTCTTTCTCTCTCGCTTGCTCGTTCGTTTCAATCCTTCCTTGTCACTCTTTGTAGCTTCGTGCTCTTTTTCTCTCGGTTAATGGATTATGCTTTAATCTGTTGCTCTCGGACTTTAAACTTCACAAATTTTATTTTTTATTCAGTTTTATATTTTTTGCAGTGGTTGGAGGAAGATAGAAATTCGTGAGTGACTCTTGTGCTTTGCTGTTAGTGTGGACAATTTTCGAAGAAGCTTTCGTTTCAATTTAATTTTTTATTCAATTTTTAACTTGTCGATGTCATTGAATTATAAAAGAGATTTTTAAGTGACTCCTGTATTTTGCAACTAATCTAGACAATTTTCGAAGAAGCTTTCAATTCAATTTTATTTTCTAATCAATTTTCAATTTGTTGAAGTCATACAAGAATCGAAGAGATTCCTAAGTGGTTCCTGTTTTTTTGCAACTAATTCGGACAATTTTTTAAGAAGCTTCCACTTTAATTTTATTTTATATTCAATTATTAATTTGTCGAAGCCATTCCAGAATGAAAGAGATTACTGAGTGACTCCTGTATTTTGCAACAAATCCGAACAATTTTTATTTCACATAAACATCCGCAGTCTACATACGAGCATAAAAAATCAATTTGTTTGTAATTTTGTCACACCAGCTACATAATTGTCGGCACACTGGTCTCGCTGCTTTTCCACGTTTCTCTCTCTTCGCTCACTCACCCACTCTCTTTCTCTCCGTCCCCCTCCCTCTGTACTCTCCCTCTCCCACCCACAGTTCAAGAAGAATTAATTTCTTCTCTGTCTTTCTCTCTCTCTCTCGATCTGTCCCGGCGACCAAGTCCCCGATGCTAGTCGGCGCTCGGCGCCGATCGACACGGAACGATCGACGATCGACGATCCAGAGAGGACACCACGTGGTTGTCCAACGCCGTGTAGATCCTCTCCTCAGTCCCAACGCGGCGTTCGAGTCACGCGAGACCCATCCGTCGCGACGGCGACACACAATCGACGGAATTACCGATGACGCCGTGAGTGCTTTAAACCGATCTCGACCACAAACTATGGGTAGATCCGTCTCCCTACTATTCAGGATTCCTGGACGCGATTAGGCGAACAGGTGGCTGTCGTTCGGAAGGATCCACGGATCCTACAACTGCTCCTATACTCGATTTTTTCATTTTCGCCTTCGCTCGGTGAGTAGATCGACGTAACCCGAAAATGAATTCATTTGTTTTAATTCATACAATCTTTGAACTGTATCAACTATGTGTGCGCAGTGTCGGATTTGCAAAATTGCAAAATTTGTGCCAGTTTAAGTGCAACTCAAAAATCCTCGACGAATACTTTTATTCTTTATTATTTTGATTATTATTTATTTATTATAAATGGAATGAGATCCTTTTACAAAACTGTTAACAATAACAAAGAAGAAAAAAAATACAAGACAACTTGTTTAACAACAACAAAGAAGGGACATGCACGTAAAGTGCATAAATAGTAATAAACATAAATAGTGCAAGAATTTGCAACAATGCGATTTAATGGATTTATTAATCCATAATTACATTTCGCTTTAAGTGTTTGAAAAGCCGCTCTTTTTCTCAGTTGACAGTGCTCTTTTTTGGCGTTCGAGAGATTGTGAAAGTAGCTCGAAGAGTTCTCTACGTTGACAATGAGGTTTCGTTTGTGGGAAGTTGTTGGAAATATTTGTTCACTGAGGAAATTGAATTACAGTCTCTTCAGTTGGATAGAGAATTTTTATTCGATACAGTGCACTCATGGTGCATCATTGTCTCAACTATTGATGCCAAACAAAGTCCAAGGAAAGATCCTGTTCAAATCCAAAATAAAGTACCGAAAAAATAGTATAAATTTTTTTTGTACGCTGTTTGATGTACAATAAGTGTACAACAAAGTTTAGTATTATTTAAAACTGTATATACACAGAATTTTAATTGTTCAAAACCGAGACGTGTTTGATTCTCTCCGTCCATCAATCTTTGGACCCGTGCATCGACAGTCACCGATCCGCTCTGAGAAGGTTCATCGCTGTCGCGAATAAAAAGCGCAGCTGATGAAACTCCTTGCCGTAAAAACCTCGGGGAACGACACGGTAATGATAAGTTTGCCGTGCAACAATTTTTTCCTCCCGTTTCGTAACGCTTTCGTGCGGAATGTCCTCGGTTATGCAACTGTGGCGTCCAACAGCCGCGACAGGATGCACTCTCTCGCCAAAAATAGAGTGAGAGAAAGAGAGAGAGAGAGACCAACAGACGGTGCATCCTGCAGACCGACGGTCGGCAACCGGCAAAGCGAGCAGCGACCCGCGATAGTATCGGATGACGATAATGGGATAACGAGGCCGGCGATAATTAGCGGCGGGTACCGTCGAACCGACCGACCCTGTCGATCGTTAACTCGGGATTATTAACGTCTCTTCCCCCCCACTCGATGTTTCCTGCATCCTCTTATCCTCGTTCATCGTACTCGACTTCTTATTTGGCCCATTACGAGCTTCTACGAGTAGCAAGAATCCGGGAAGAGAATTGCTACCGAGGAAAATAAACCTGGGGAGATGGGACTCGGAGAATTTTTGCTGGCGATCCTTGGCCTTGGGAGACTATCTTGGAATGTGATGAGTTGTTGTTTTGGATTTGGCAGAGTCTGAGTTGATGGTGGGAGGTTTTGATGAGCCTGGTAGCTTCTTAGAGGATTCTGAAGAACCTGGTAGATTCTGACAGGATTAATAGAGGACCTCGTAGTCTCTAAAAATATTCTGAAAGTCCTGGTAGAATCTGATAGGATTTGTCGAAAGCTTGATAGTCTCTAAAAAAAATTCTGAATATCCTAACAGATTCTGAAAGGATTGGTAGCTTCTGATAGGATTCTGAAAGTCTTGGTAGCTTCTGATAGGATTCTGAAAGTCTTGGTAGCTTCTGATAGGATTCTGAAATTCTTGGTAGTCTCTGATAGGATTCTAGAAACCTTGATAGTCTCTAAACACAATTCTAAAATTCCTGGTAGCCGATAGGGTTCGAGAAGAGGAATCAGGATTCCACGCGACCATTTATGTAACAATACGCTGAGCGTGGCACGCGTAACTACAGATCGGTTCCGCTTCACTCGCGGCGCGCGTCGAAAAGTAAGCCTCGCCTAGAAAGAGAGAATAGAGAGGGCGAGAGGGCAAAGCGGAACGAGGGACCCGAGGGGAACGCAATATTCGCCTGGTGAAATGAACACCTCCCGGTGTTGACTTACGACGATTAGGAAAAAAATACGCGTTGCCCGCGTCGATTACGTAACCGTTGTGCTTGTAACGGGGGTGACGTAACGATATGTGTAGGTTCGAATTTTTGAAATCAATTTCTGTACGCAGCAGGAAGTCCTGTGTGGGTGGATTTTGAAATTTGCAACCAGGGTGTGTATTCAATTTTGAAACAACCTTATATAGATAAACATAAGTCTTCTATAGCAGAATCAATCCACAATGCCTAGTATATCTGATTGGCATTTTTGAATGTACAAATTGCTTCTACTGCTAAATATCTGGACAAGGTATAAATTTCAAAACGTCCTGTACTTTCTATTCTGTATCGCCCTGTACATACTGCAACCGAAAAATTTTTTTCATTACAAAATCTACACTATCCAGAGCACATCACCGTTGTTTCTGGGAATTATAGAGACTCATCGAGATAACCGAACGGTTCCCCGTACTCCCGATTCTGTACCGCCCTGTAGGAAAAGTAAACGGTGCATAAAAGACCTGTGCATCGGGATCAAAAACGACTAGAGCGTCGAACGGTTCGCGGGGGCCGACCACGGCGGGAATTGGTTACGGTCGTTGCTCCTGGCAGCTTCGCCGCGTCGGTTCTTCCGCACCGAAGACGACGACCGTGGCCGCTTCAAGATCCCCTTCGGTTGGTGTGCCGAGTTTCGAGGCCCTTCTCCGTTTAAACGACCGAAGAAGGGGGTTCGTCATCGCCGAAACGATCCTCCGTCGTCGACGGCTCCCATGGAATCAGCCGAGGAAACCGGAGACCGCGACATTCTTTCGCGAACAGGGCACGAGTCACGTAATATGGAAGCCGAGAGGACCGCGGGCACTCACGCACGACTCGCAGATCGGTTTCTCGTAATCATGGTAACGCGACACCCGCGACAGAACCGCGGCTGATATTGTCCTGGCGCCTGCGAGCCGTCAATTCCCAGCTGTGGATTCCAGAAATTTAAAAAAAAAGTTTGAACGTGTGATAATGCTCTGGTCGATTAATTATGGATAGCTGAGGGTGGAAAGTGCGGTCCTGCTGCATTGTGCAAAGTTGCATTACCCTATCTTAACCCTCATATGTTCTTCAGGGTGAAAATTCACTCATTTACTATTTTTTAATAAAGGAAAGTTTATTAGTTTAATTAATAACATTTTATGTAACTATTTCTGAGGAGCGTATGAGGGTTAACTAGGAAGGGAGATCAGGATTATCCGGACTCCCATCGTCCGATACCTTCGAAAAAAATCTGAAACATTGCGCCCACCTGAACACATACTAGGGAATTTTTCCAGATTTTTTGGTGGAAATTTCTGGTCACAAAAAATTGGGAACTACACACAGATACTTTAGCACCGAATATAATTCGCTTCTCCTGCGCTTTACAAAAACTGTCAGCGAGAAGGACTGCCTAGCAAACCCAGAAGGCAATGCTGATGTGTTCTGAATTCCAGGCGTCGTCACCGAGCATCGCGAGGCTGAGGAAGCATGGAGGCGACGAAGGGAACAACCGATGACGACTCCCAGGGACCAGAGATTCTTCAGCATCCTGGGGAAACGACAGCCAATCGTGAGAGGCTGCGGGTCCTCTCGGTGGACAAGGTCACCGTCGAGAAGTACGTGTTAGAGTCCTCTAGCGGGTCTCGCGAAGTGTTCCTCACGAAGAATGAAACTTCTCGAAAGTTATCAATAAAGTCTGAACCTACGGATTCCACGTCGACGAAAACCGAACAGGCTAAAACAAATCATCGCAGCTCCCTTCCCGAAGAAACATTGCTGAAGAACCACTCTAGCCCTTCGTCGACTTTGCAGAGCCCGGAGGGCAGCCTTGAGAAGAGGATCAAGCCGATCAAGTTAACGAAAAGCCCCTCGATCGGCAGCATAGTAGTGAAAAATAGAATTCCCCCCAAGGTACCAGCGAAACCTGCCTTGAAGAGCCCCGTGCTTCAAACTGCAGAAAAATTAGAGGACTTTAAAGACCCTGAAGAATCTACAGAGAAGCCGAAAGACCTTGAAAATCCGCAAGATTTGAAAGATCCAGAGGTAGGAAAGGACGTAGAGAAGAAGGAAAAAGACGCGAAGGATCGCTTAGAGCAAAGTCAATCAAAGATCGAGGATCTTCAGCAACACCTGGGGACCAGGATCGACGCCACCACGGCAGAACAATACAAGAAGCTGCTAGACCTCCGTGCCAGCACTAGTTTGAAGGTAACCGTCGACAATTCGAACGAGAAACCCCTGACCGAATTCGACGAGGACTTCCTCCGCAGACAGAGCCTGGACAAGCGACTGAGAATCGAAGAGCAAGATCTAGGTCCTGAAGAGATCGAAGGAGCCGTACAGAAGCTTCCGAGCTACTCGAAGAAGGTGTCCGAGGTGGAGAAGCGTTGGTCAGGCGAGTTCCTAGAGAGGCGTCGATCCTCGGAGTCCTCGAAGTCCTCGTACGTTGAAGAACTAGGCAGTGTATCATCGAGGGACAGCGTTGAAGAGGATCATAGGACCTTGTTCAGGGAGAACATAGAGGATCAGGACTCTATAACTGAGAGACAGACGTCTGAAGAGGTCCTGACGATAGTCAGCAGTGATTTGGTTAGCACCGTAGATTCTGATTCCTGTTTAGAGGACAGGATCAAGGCTGTGGATGAGGACATCGAAAGGATCGATAATGCAGAGGTCAATGACGATGAAGTTGATCGAAGGAGACTGGATGAATACCAATGGAGGAAAGATAGGATTTTAGAGTTGATGCAAGACCGCAGGATAGCGTCGTCCACGGATTCCATCGACCTGTTCGTGAACAGGGGGCCACCTGGTAGGGACGGTTACGCGAGTCTGATCCGCGAGTTCAGCATGGAGGTCGGCACCTCGAGGAAGAAGGAGGAGAAACAGAAGAAGAAGCTTGGGCTGCGTAGGTTGCTGCCCGGCTTTTTCTCGCCGAAGGACTCGCGCAAGGACTACAAGAAGAAAGAAGCCAAGGAGAAGAAACGTCAGGACGACAGACACTTCGCCAGGTATCAACAAAATGGTAATTATACCCGGTCGCCGGACACGATGAACTTGAACGAGGACATCAAGAGGAACGTCAAGTTGGACAACAGTCTGAATGGATCGATGATCGAGGAGAGGCTGGACGAGATCAAGCGAGAGCTGTTTCCTGATCAAGGACCGATCACTAGCACCCCGGATCACCTGGCGAGGGACGATGCGCGGTGGGGACGATGCAGTCCGAATACGGTAAGAGAAATTTTGATTTTTAAAGGTCAAATACATTGATAGGTGGTAAAGCTAACTTTCTTCCACGTTTAGGCTTCGTCAGCACCACTCTGCGACGGTCAGGCGTTGCTGAGGGATCGGGCAGGTCAGCCCAGGTCGTACACCACGGACTCCAGCCTCAGTTCCATTGCCCCGGATGATCGTTGGGCTGAAAGGAATCTGGGAATCTCTCCAGACATACGAAAATTCGAGCAAAGGCAGAAGCGCGAGGAATTAGGTCGTGGAAACCTTGAGCGCAAGCACAGTCTTCAGGAACCGAACCACCGATACTTCTTCCATAGAAATCATGGGCCCACTGGCAGAATTTCTGCGCCTCCTGCTGAACGTTACTTAGTCAGACCCAGAGCCATTCATCCTGTAGACAGACCCCTACCAGCGATTCCTCATTCGAGGACAGATCTGACCTACGAGAACTACCTTGAAGAGAGCAGAGAGGCGGCTAGGTTCGGCGACAGCGTGTACGTAGAAAAGACATTCTCCAATACTGGTCTCTATGAGAATGAGAACGCTTCGGGGATGATCTTGAAGTCAGTGTCTGCTCAAGTGAAGATTACTAGACAACCTATTGTCAATCCTAACAGTCGAACTCCCATAGCTAGGTCTCCTAAGTACCCTTCTCCAGGGTCTAGCCAGAAGTCGGGAGATTACGCTGACTCCAGCTGTACGCCTAACTCCAGTCAGAAGAGCGAGTTCTCACCCTCCAGCTCGAAAAGTGGCGAGTACTATCTTCAATCTCCTGGAAACTCACCGACGAACACGAAGGACCTGGACGACAGGGATGTGATCTATGAGAACGAGAAATCACCGTCTAGATCGTCCACCAGGTGCATGGACGACAGGATCTATGACGTAACACCTTCTTCACCGGGACACTCGACTCCCACCAATCAGGAGAGGTCCTTAGAATCCAAGGGGAGTGGTCGTAGCGCGAAGAGCTGTCAAAGTGAGGACAGATCGCAGCGTCTGGAAGTGAGGTCCTTGGACAGTTGTTTTGGTCCAGGACCTTGCTCGCCAGGTAGCCAGGGGAAGACTAGATCGCAGCCGGCACCTAGAAGAGCTCAACCCAATGAACAGATCCTGATAGCTTCCCCAAAAAGAGAAGCACCGTATGAATCAAGGATTCCCAGGCCTTCTAACGAACCTAGACCAGTTGAGTCACCAGTGAACATTACTGGATCAACCAGGCTTCAATCTTCTGGACCCGTGGAAGCGAAACAGGACTACTCTCCTCCTAGAATGAACTTTTCCCAAGGTCCTGTTCCTAACTTTCCCGCAGAGATACCTCGACCGGAACCTGTCTACATCCAACGAAGTGAAGTTGGCCAGTCTGGTGAATACAGGACGGTTTCACAGAAGAAAGAGAATGATGATAGAGTGGCCTGGGTCCAGGGTAGAGCCTCTTCCCCGACTCCAGCAGTTAGACCAGAACAGAGTCCTCAGAGGGGTCAAGTGATAGACAAGACCAGTCGCTTGGATTTGCAAATAGAGAGCCCGAGACAAGTCCAGCAGGTCCAGAGGCCCAAGATCTCACCTGGACAGACTAAGACCAGGGTTTCCAGCCCTGGACAGAGAGAATCCCGCTCGCCTGAACAACAGCGTAGACCTGAAGAGGTTCTCTACGTTCAAAGAGTGCCGGAGCCAGTGTACGCGCAACGAGCTCCTACCTCTCCGTCGAAACAGGAGACCAGGCAGAATCTGGAGGCCTTCTATTGGCAGCAGAAGGCGCTGGAGGCTCAGAGGAAATCGGTAACCTCTCCAACGACTCCGAATCTCAAGCAGATTGCTAGGAAAATTGATCTACCTGAAGTTAGAGAGGCGGTGTACTGGCAGCAGCTGAAGAAGTTAGACGAGGAGCAGCAGAGGAGGATCTACGAGCAGAACATGGCCGAGGAAGTGGTCCACAGAGCGAAGAGTCCTGTCAGAGGTAGACAGGGGTCCATCAGGTCGCCGATTGTGGCCTGTGGAGAGCCTAACGCCTGGCCGGAGAACCTCAGAAGGGCGAAGGGGACTGTCAGTGGCAAGCCACCATTGATGCAGAGCCAAAAGGGGCCTAATCAGCCAGTGCTAATCGTCAGGCCCCAGCAGGCAATCAGGGACCGCAGGGAGCTGCAGACTAAACCTGTAGACCCTGAGAGACTAGAAGCTCAGAGATCCAAGAGCGCCTCGCCCCACTTCCATCGAGGAAATGAACCTCAGAGAAAACCAGAGGCTACTAGCTATGAAGAGACGAACGATCCTGATGTCAAAGCGACCCCTCATCCTATATTCAAAAGGGGCAGTCTCATCAGCGGATCAGAGTCCGTCGATTATGGGACTACAGGTGGGGCTAAAAGGGTTAGCTTCTCGAACCAGTCCTCTGTGGGCCAGGATCTACACACTGGCAACTGGCCCACGAAACATGGAACAGCTCCGGAGCCTCCCACTAGAAGACACCGTAGCGAGGATAGCACATCGGATACCGATTCTGTGTTCTCCCACAATGAGCGTCGGGATCATGGGCATTGCGTGGATGCAGAGTACGATGCTGATAGACCATTGCCCCCTCTACCTAAGGATCCTGGCTCCAGGATGTCTGCTGCTACCAGAGGCAACGTCTTCGGGGACCCTAGGTGGCAGGACCCTCGTCAGGCTGCCATTCTCCAAAACGCTGACCCCATGCGGATGCCTCGCCAAAAGGGTGAGTAGCGTCTATATTCAATTTCAGTTGCATTTTTAGAATTTCTCAAACATCGACAATCAACGTCTGCTTATCTGCTTCATCAACGTCTGCTACTCGAGGGTTAATTACCAGGCGTTGGTAATTGGATACGATTTTACTTGGTAGTACGTCTGTGGTACACCGAAAACCTGTTAGGGCTGATAGGTTTAGGGATCGGGTGTACTATCTGGCTCGGTTCGCGGATACTTCCGGTGAGAAGGCTCCTGCTACCTCGTAATTCCAGCTAGACAAGGTGTGAATCGCTCCTCCGCGTATGACTATGCATCTCAATGAGCCTCTTAGGGAGAGGACCGGGAGCGGCGCAGCATCGCGCGCAGGCACGTCCCGCGAGGTCCCGACAAATCTTGTTCTTAGGCCTTAAGCCTCTTCCACGCTCGAGAACGACGTTTCGTGACGTCAAAGACGGTAGACGAGATTCTTTAGTTGACTGAAATCGGCCTGACTTAACTCGGAGTTGGAATCAATATCTTTCTATCATTGAATTAAACAAAATAAAAATGGGGAGTTTGAAACCGTTCGAAACCGATCGCAACCCCATCAAACGAAAATCCGAATTAGTTCAAACTGGGTTCAAACAGGAATCCATTTCCAGACTCCGTTCAGACAAATTGCACCGTTGCTGTAACTTCGTCAATCCTACCGCGACCTCAATCGAACTTGTCCTATCCAGCCTCATTAACCCCGTCTCTGCCACAATAAATAAACCACCATCTGCCGCACGAAATCGATATCAATCCCGCGATGTCTCTGGGCAAAAATCCATCAGCCTCGGTCAACAGGAATCAATCTCAAACATCATTCTCCCCGTTACCGTTGCAAAGGGTTGCCGGTTTCCGCAAAACGTTCTCTCTCTTTCTCTGCCGCCCCATAAACCGCGAACGGCGGTTAGGTCACGGTGTTCGGTTCGCATCAAAGAGCTGGGGGTGCTTCCGTCGAATGTTTTCGGGGTGCAGCTATACACTACCTAGTGGCGGAGGTTTCGTTGGACGGTCGCGTTCGACGGGAAAGCGGAACAGCATAGAGTGCAGGAGAAAGATCAAGAGACACAAAGAGTGAAGGGAAGAGAAAGAACGTCCACCGTGAGGGGGATGATGCGTTGGCGTGAGAGAGGGTGGGTGGGCGTACGGGATCGATCTGGGTTCCCGTGACGTCACCGCTGAGAGCTAGACAGAAACGGGACTAGGAACCGGTTGGTGGTGGGAGGTCATAGAGGAGTAAGGGTAAGAGAGAGAGGGGTAGAACAGGAGCGGGGGACGTCCGGGAGAGGAGGGGCGAAAGGGCCAAGAGTGGAGTAGGGAGAGGTGGGGAAGGAGTTGTGCCGGGACTCGGGCAGATCCCGGCGACTCGGTTCCGCGGGTTTTCGACGGTGGTGCCGCGCGGCTAGAATCGTCGAGGGTGAGGGAGGGGGTTGGTGGCGGTGTTGGCGCACCCTGTCACACTCGCCTAGCTAGCGGCCGGCTCAGTGATGGTAGCGACTGGCGGCTGGTGGTCGGGGGTGGCTGCTGGCTCTCTACCTGTGCTGCTCTCGCGTCTTATTCACCGGCGGGGTTTCGACTCGGGGTGAACTCAACTACTGATCGATCGCGACCTTCGAGGACCCGCGGGGGGTGCCGGACACCTCGGCGAAGGAGTCGCGCACCGGACACCGGTGGTCCTCGGGTGCCACCAGAAAGAGGATCCCCGTGTGATCGGCTTCGCGAGATAGAAACGACCGGCCGATCCCCGCGTCGGACTATCGCCGGTTAAAACGTCGAACACGATGTTCTCTCAGGTCCTCTCGGTGCGTGGTTGATCGACCTTGAAGCCTGAAACACCATTGTGCTTCGGAGAGTGTGATCGTTTTTTTTGCCGGGTGCCTTCTTGTTCCTCGGAGCGGCAGCCGGGAAAGAGGGTAGAGGAGCCACGGACGCACACGCTAGGCTATCGATCTACCCGCCATGGACCTCACCGTCAGCAGGATTCACCTGATCATATTTCTGGTGTTCTTCCTGCTGATCGTCTTCTTCTCGCTGCTGCTATTCTCGTTCTTCTTCCGGGTGATCATGTAACTCGACGTGTCCGCTTGTGCTAGTAATCTAGAGGCTAATCAGAGGATCTTTTCTCGCAGAGAGGCTGAGAGAGAGTCTCCCGGTTCGGGGTCCTTCGAGATTGTTGTGCTCGGAGGAGGAAGAGGATGTGCGCGTAGTGTGTTCGATCCTCTTTTCGATCGTAACAGAGACCCGATCGGTTAGGGTGGTTTGCGTGTTGCGTTCGAGGGTAACCGCCGAGGAGTCCTCGCTCTCTCGTTTGACCCAGTGATCCGATTCGGAACGGTGGCGGCACACGCTCGAGTACACTCACCCCCGCGCTCGGTATGTGAAGCTCGCGGCGACCGGAAGATGGCGACGTCATGGGCGCCGGGACGTCGTCGTCGCGACTGTTGCGCTCGCGTCGACCGGAAACGGTAGAGAGCGCGTCTCGTTCTTGACACGGTCCGAGGTCGGAGCCGGTGTGTGTGTGCTGCGTGTGTGCGCGCACGGCTCGCGTAAGTTCTCCCTTAGGATCGCGTGAGACGGAAAGGAGGAAAGAGCAAGAAAGACGAGAAAAAAGAGGGTTCATCGGTTTAGCACGGTCGTTGGTAGAGGGCTCGAAGATCGATCCGGCCGCGAGATCGCCTCGTAGATCTCTCGGTTGTCACTGTATATACCGGGTGACCGTGGTCGAAGGTGACTAACCAGAAGGATAGACGCGTGTGTGATGAACGAGGAGGCGGGTAGCCGGCGAGATCGACCACGCGCGATCAACCGCGCCGCGTTGTGCCACGAAACGGGATCGAGAAGGTTTTTGCTGTGATCCATCGTGGACCACCGGTTCGACAGACATTCAAGTGGCGCGCAATCATGCTGACCCGTTGGAAGAGCAAGGACAAAAGCTCCGGCAAGAGCTCGTCCGCCGGAGCCGGCCTCGGCAAGAAGAAACGCAAGTTCGGCAGAGAAGGTAAGGGACCCATCTGCTGCTGGGGGAATCTGGGGGAAAATATAATATAGGTCGTGAACTCGGAACCGTGGAGAAGTGGAGACAGGTTCCATTGGTCCACCAGCGATACTCTGCTAGAGTTATGGGTACTCTGGGGAATTTTGGGAATACGATATGGTGAAGTTAGTGGAACTAGAGGAAATTTTTAATGTTTAAACCGGAAGACAGTGGGCAGGTTTAGGGTAATTTTCAAATATGGTGGAGCGTTGAAATGGTCGTTTTCACCGCAGCCGGTCGATCGACCGGCGGTACCAGGCAAATATTTCCTCGACCGGAAGTCAAACACACCGGCCGGCGTATTTACCAACATACAAACTTCCGGCCGCGGAGAAAAATATTTTCGCGCGGCGGTTCGCCCGATTTGCCCGCGCCGCGCCGCTTTCGAATTATGTCCCTAGGATCGATCGAACGCGGGGGGAGGCCTTCGGCGTCCCGTCTCGTCCGGCAGTGGCGTGGGGGGTTAAAATCGCGCAATTTTTCGTCTGTCACCTGTGAAAAAGCGTCTCGGCTCGCCGCGACAAAGCGGTGGCATCGATTCTCGATGGACGCAAGGCCGAATCACGAGGCGGCCGGTCTTTTTACGGAATTCCCGGCACCGTCCGAGTTAATTAAAAATCAGAAACGGGATCGAATCTCTTTTTCCCACCGCCTCTCGCCTTCTTTCGACAACGCTGACCCCGTTTCTGCTTTTCTCCCTCTGTTTCTACCGTTCCTTTTTCTCGCTGTTCTCCTCTTTTTCTCTCGGATTTTTTTCTCTCTCGGCTTTCCCTCTTCGTTTTTCTTTCCTCGTTCTTTTTGCACCACCTCTTCGCTCGCTTTTCGAGCGGATTTTTGGCAACGCGCTCGAAAGATTCGAGGATTCCTCGGGCGATATCTCGAGCGAGAATAAAGGGGAGGGGGTGCACGGTTTTTCGCGCGCGCGACAACGGCCGGGGGAAAACGTTTCCGCGGAATTGATAATCGAACAAAGCGGCCGACGAACCGTGGCCGACCTCGCGCGCGCGATGGATCTTGTTCCGGCGTTTCCTTTTATACGGGAAATTTTCCCGGCGCTTCTCATTTCCCACGAAAAACCGTCCTCCTTTGCTCTCCTCCTCCTACCTATGCTGTAACATTATTGGGTCGTGCCGTAAGTAACGTGGTTTCGCGCTGAGTGGAAAAGAATGGGACTCGCGACGATCCTCCCTCGTCTACTTTCGTATCCACTTTTCGGACACAATTTCGCGGACAATAACGATGAAAATTAGCCCGAAAAATTTTGAAGATTAACCATCTGCGCCGCAATTCATTCCGTGGCTTACCAGAATCTGTCACTAATATTTTTTTACAAAATTGCAATCTCGAAGAAGAAGAATATTATGGAGATATGTAAAGTTAGGAGTTGAAAAAATTTTGTGAAAAAATTTAGTTACGTTTGAGGATGTCAGAGTACACGTGATATTGCTGATAAATTGGAGGTAAAGTTTTCTGCAAAATTACAATCTTAAAGAGGAAGAATATTATGGAGATATAAAAATTTTAGGGCTGAAGAAATTTTGTGGAAAAATTACGTGACGTATTAGAGATAAAGTTTTCTACGAAATTACAATCTCAAAGAAGAAGAATATTTTATAAAAAAAATTAAGTAACGGTCTTGAAAATTAAGTAATGAATTGGAGGGTAAGTTTCCTTTAAAATTACATTCTCAAAGAAGAAGAATATTATGGAGATTTGTAAATCTAGGGCCGAAGAAATTTTGTGAAAAGATTAGGTGACGTTGGAGCATGTCAGTGTACACGTGATATCGGTGATGAATTGAAAGTAAAGTTTGCACGGTAGACGCGACGGAAACAGAAATTCAGGGTATTAAGGAAAGAGCTGACGAGGTCAGTCAGCGTGTCGGTCCCATGATAATCGTGAATGTTGCGTCATCGTCATCGTTACTCTTCGTCCTAATCGCTACTTGGCCCGTTTCAATTCGCCATGTTCGTATCGATGCTACCGCGAGCGAAAATTTGCTTTCGCGGCCCCCAAGATTAATTACTAACTGCTCCTCGTTATGTTCGATTCGAAACAGGTGCTGTGCACGAGCCATTATGTCCCGGACGTGCTTTTCAGTGCCCGGTATAATTGGAACGTTGCTGGGAGTCTAACGTGTTCAGATTTCCCTCTAGAATTGATTTTAAACAATGTTTAAAAAGTTCAACTCCGCCAGCCCTTTTCCTCGTTTCAACCGTTCGGGACAGGTTGGCACACTTTTCACTCTGAGTGCCATAAAAAAAAAATAGTAATGGGAAATTGTAGATCCACGTTTCTCGTCTCTTTGCACAGCGCAGGCTTCATTCTTTCACCCCACTGTGGTTTCTTTCGTGAAAAAAAATTATTTCAACTCGATGGAGGAGATTAAATTTGAACAATTCTCAAAAATTACCATTTTACTACTTTTTATTAACTCGCTTTCTCGTTTGTATGTTTATCTGTCTGTTTGAAAAAAATGCTTATAATATTTTCGAAAAAAATGCTTAGAGATTTCACCCTTAAAAATGAGTTGACGAACACTGTCCTTCAATTTTTATTAAAAAACTTATACCCCTTTAAACATCTCCGAGCCTTCAGCTACGTTTCGCCAGAGATTTCAAGCTCGAATCCTTAGTGCATCAAACAACCGGCAATCAATTAGTAATTAGCAATGACAGGGGTAGGGGGGTTGGTATCGGTGTGTAGACGTGTCAAAGTTTTGTCGCAGCGTCGTAGACAAGACAGAGTCAGGCTGGGATATCGGTATGGATGCAGTATCCTCAGGGTGCAGGTGGGCAGCAACGAGCAGCAGCAGCAAGCAGAGAGGGTGCAGGAGAGAGCGGTTGGCGTCGGCTACACCCTGTCACACGGTTCCTCGACGCTTGCGCCGCGCGCAGGTTGCCGAACCGCCCCCGCCCCCTTCTTCTTTGCACCTCTGCCAGGCCGAATCCTCGGCGACCAGCGTCGTTCTCTTCCGTGACGCGCCAGTTCTCGCCTCTCTTCTCTTCCCTTCTCACATCCCCTTCGGCTCTCTCAGCATCGGCCCGTGTGAACCGGGTGTGTGCGGTGACGCGATCGGCTCGCGGGAGCCTAGCGCGATCGATGGCTCTCGCCGATCCTCTAACCAGCCCGACGATCTCCTAACCTGCGAACACTCGCCCCGTGCGATCGAAACTAGATCGCCGATCAGATCCGTCGCAAAACGCGTAAACGTTCCCCGTCAAACGAGATGACAGCTGCCACGGAGGACTCTAGACAGAGGATCCTCGATCTGTCTCGAAGCTAGACATCAGCTTACACCCATAAATTCCCGTAGTTCTCCGGAGCCAAGGCAATGAGACCGACTATCTTCAATCCCGATGGGTGATGACAGTGAGGTGTGATCAGTGATCGACTATCAGCACGATCCAGCACGCGAATGCCGGCTCGATTGTGTGCCGCTGTCCTCTGCTGATCAGCCGCCAGGTTCACGGACAGGATGCGAATATTCGCCTGGAGACATTGCGTGTCGTTGGACGGTAAGCTTGAAAGATAGTGTGAGTCAGAGAGAAAGGGCAGTTGATGAATGAGCTTAAAGCGATAACGATCGAGGGATTATTGCGGTTCCGAAACGGGGGCTTGTTCGTTCGTTCGCGGTCGCTTTTATCGACCGATCGGACAACTACTCGCGGACACCTTTTTCTGACTCGGCGAGGAGGAAATACTGAGGTGTCCTAGTCGATGCGGTGTCGATCGGTCGTCCTTCTGCGACACCGGGTGAAGAATTACTTGTCTGGTTTCGAAGTGGTCGGTTTCCGTCGGATCTGGCATCCCTTCAGCTTCTTTTCGTGCTGAAAATACCTCTAGCATTGAGAATTTCCTCTCGGCGATCAATTTTTTCGTATTTCTTAGGTTAACATGGTCTACTCGAACTTGGAATGCTAAGTAGAATTGATTTCTTCGATGATTCAAGTTTCTCCTGTGACCGGGTCACTTGTGACCCAAGCGAATTCTACTCCGTACAGCTTTGTCGAGTCAGTCAGGACCCCAACATGACCTACAGACCTTATTAGTTCGTGCTGCTGAATTTATTAGTGGTCGACACACTTGGAGAAGTTCGTTTGCCGGCTCCAGGGAAACGGGAGCTTAATTTCTGTTTGATTGTAGTTTCGCCCGTGACCGGGCCACTCGAGACCCGAGATTCAAAGGTTTGCTTTCGGATAGCGTTGCACCGTTCAGTTATATTGTTTTAACGCATGTGAAATTCGTGGATATCCGCAGGCGAAATTAATTTTGAATCGAGTTGCAGTCGACTGAACGCTTTTCCAAGCGACTAGACATTGTACACAATGTCCCGGAACGAACGTAGGAAACGTCTTTGAATTACAAACGAGAACGACGACGATTTCGGAACATCCTGTAACATCTAGAGAACATTCTCAGGCGGAAACCGTACTCTCGAGGATCTGAACCGTCTATTAAAGCACTCGGAACGGTTCGAAATTATATCCAACATCCTCGAGATACGATCTTCATCCGAAAACTCTGCTCGGGTTACAGCCTGTTCCAAAAGTGGGTCAGATGAAACTTTAATAATTGAAAACACCGCGAAACTAGAATTTCTATCAATTCTCCAAGATCTCGGAGAAAGATATAGTATATCTATCCTACGTTTGAATCAGCCTGTAGACCGAAAAAAATCGTTGCCCTAGTTCGAACCAGCACAGACTATGAAAACCAATAGAATTCGATACATTTCACTCGGATTACTTCCATAGTATTCTGTGACGCTCCCCGATTCAATATTTCTCCTGCAATGAAATTGGAAGAGAAGACGGTTTTTTTGGACCGGAAGATTTGAATCAGCCGTGACACGAAGGTGGATAGGAGAAAGGCGTGGTTCCCAGGAACCGGAAGTTACGTTGTTCCGAAGGCGTCGACCACGAGAGCACCCTTTTCCCGCCGTTACCGAGTTTACCTGCACTTAATCGTTCGTTACGTATTCGGGGTAAAATGTGGGGTCAGAGGGCGGTCGAGATGAAGTAGATGAAAAGAGGGGGGTGAGAGGAGGAACTGAAGGGAGAGGAAGGAGTAAAGTAGACGAAGGAGAGAATTCCTTTGAGAGGACAGGGTTTGTTTCGCGGGCAACCAACGAGATAATCTTCTCGTTAGTCGTCGAGGCCTGGTTACCCTGATTCTTTAATCCTTGAGAAAAAAGGACGAGCTCGAAGAGGCAAAAAAAAAAATACAGGAGAGGGATGGGATAAAGGAAGATGAAGATGAGTTACTCCGGTTGTTCCGGTTACTCGCGGTGGGCTCGCTTAGGCCCGTTTCGTTTTACCGTAGGAAATTACGACGACGTCGACCGTTCGTTTTACGAGCGGCAGTCGGAACGGATGCACTTCTGCGTCCTCCCGCCGTTCCCTGGGTGAACGGCCATTTGTAGCGTAGGTCGGGGCGGTTCGCATCCTGGTGACCCAGTTATCGCGCGAGCGCGAACTTGGACTCCCGTGACTCCGTCGATTCGACGCCCCCGACGACGTTCGTCCGTCCGTCGATGCGACGCCGACTCGTCCCGATACCGACTCGAATTGCCTCTGAAAAATTCATCCTTCGGTTGCCGTGCTCCATACTCGACGGGAAATTACGAAATTAGGCTACTTCCAAAGACGGAACACACTTCCGAACTTCATACGTGGAATTGTCAGAACGATTCCGAGATTGGCCAAGATTTGAATTACCATGAAATCAACAGGAAAGTTTTTTTAAAATTATAGAATTATTTACAATCCGTAAACTACCAAAATTGCACCAGGATTATTCTCCGACTGACTCGAACGCGACCCAGACTTAGCACCTGGTGACTTAACTATTCTTACTCGAAAATTAAACATTTCTTCTGACCTAGGAATAATTCCGTTCTACATATTCTTTTAATTGTATGATATATGAAATTGATATCGTCAGAACGATTCCGAGATTGGCCAAGATTTGAATTAACGTGAAATCGACAGAAAAGTTGAATCTTACAGAATTATTTACAATCGGTAAGCTACCAAAATTGCTCCAGGATTATCGTCCTACTGATTCTTACTGGAAAATTAAACATTTCTTCGGACCTAGTAATATTTCTATTCTACATATTCTTTTTATTGTATGATACATCAAATCGATATAATACTTCGTGGCATACTCGAATGTTCAGTAATCGATATATTCAATAACGTAAACAATATTTCGAGCAATCCTACACAAATTCTGAATGAACCCTGATCGAATCCAGGAAATACCTCGGGCTGGACCAAAACCGTAGCAATTTCTGTTGGCTGGTCCAGCGGAAATCGAGTCAGGATATCACTTCAATTTATCACGACATAATCCAGAGGTGAATTGGTCTATGAATTAGTAGTGGGGGATCGTTAAAAGACTCTCCGCGAGGAAAACGTCCGATAAATATCCGTAGTTTCGTTTGGCCTGCGCTCGAACTCTCGCGGTAATTATCGATGGAAAATGGAGGCGGTAACGTTGGCGCCGGCCAGCCTGCGGCTACCGAACATAAATTGGACGGTCGATGCGTTGCCCGTTGCAGGACACAAACGCAATTTATCGGATCGGATCGTGCTCGCCTTGGACGGCCGTTTCTTTCGGCGAGTTCCCTATCTCTCCCTCTCTCTATATATAATTGTACATTCCTCGCGTTCCCTAAGGTTCCCATCACCGTCGTCGACGTCGTCGTCGTTGCAATTGGGTCAGCGCGTTTCGACGCGGGACGTTCGCTCGTCGTCTCGCGAAGCGAATCGTCGTCGCGACGACGGCTCTCCTGACGGTTACGATCGAACCCGTGGCCCTCGAACTGGGTCACGAGCGTCCGTCTCTCCCGGAGGAGCAGAACCGATAAAATTGGATGTCCTCGGATAACCGTCGTGAAACGTCGCAATTATCATCATGATCGGGATCGTTTAATCGGCATTACACCTCCGTATTATTGCCCTCCGCTCTTATTCGATTACTTTGGACGTGATTCGTTCATGGACCACCCTGTATATAACCTACCCTTGTGGCTCATTCGTTCTTACCCTTAATTGATCCTTTCAGAAAATTAGATTAATCAACATATGTATAATGAGATGTATGATCATCCGAATTGTTGTTCAATTGCACCAGAAAATATCTGAGCCCGTGTCTGAGGAAATTTGTTGAATAATGTCTGATCAATTGATTTGTACTTTTTTTTTCTGTCTGTTCTCGTTAAACAGTTGTAGAACATAATTGTAACAAGCCAGAAACTTTGTTTCATAGAGTTCACTCTAAATTTTGGACCACCCGGTACATAGGGTTCAGGGAAAAGATCAATAAGCATTTATTCTTCTGTGAAAACGCTCGGGATAAATTTCCGGTTCGAAGTTTCGGCGGAATATCGAGTTTGCCAACTCCTACACCTCTTGTCTCGTTGTCTGACTTCCGTCGACTGTTTCTACTTGGACTAATTAAGAGACAGCGTCGTGTTGTCTTTGCTGGTTCCGAGTGGAAACGGTGGATCATGAGCAGACAGACTCCCCTAATCGCATTAGCAAGCACTTGGCGCTCCGTCTACCCGGAGACTGGAAAGATTCGCGTCGGAATCGTAAAATTAATTATTTCCTTAGATTGACGAGTCGAGGTAAAATGGAGGGTGAGCGAATTTTAGCGTTCGGTGTCAGAGGTGGCTGGTTTTTTTTCCTCGAGAAAGGTGGATAGAAAGAGTCACCTTTGACCCAGCCCCGAGGCGAGATCGTAATTTTTGGTATACACATCTTTCGCTCGCGGAAATTCCGATCGATAGTCGAACAGGTAACATTCTCGACCTCTCCCGCTCGTACCTCCGGTGTCTTTGATATTTCACGACCCACCTCGAGGGCGCCATAAAGCCTAGTTATTCGAGGGAAATAGGTCGAGTGTCTCGCGAACCCGTAACCCTCTCCAATCCCCCCCTACCCAACCCTCTTCAACCCCTTGCTAACTCTGTTTGCAAATAAATCATTCCGCTTTGCGATATTTACCCACGGCGGCTGTTTTTCCTCGTTCCCTTTGACGTCCGACCTCCCTTGTCGACCTTCGGCAGGTGGCCATCAAAACCGGACTTCCGACAACTAGCCTAACAGGGGCGACAACGTCAGATTAATTGTTCGAAAAATAAACTCTCCGAGGAAAATTTTCACCCCTCTCTCGAAGTGACACTCTAACAGAGAAATCTTGACAGTTATCAAACAGAAACACTTGTCAAGATAACAAAACATTTTTGACAAATACATTTTTGTTAAATATAGAAAAATTAGTGAAAACCTAATAAAGTTGGTTCCACTCGAGCAATGATTCGAGTATGTTATTCAACGCTGGTTTACCGGTGTTCCATGAATGAGAATCGTTAACAGAGGCAATCCATTACATCGTTAATTAATGTACACATACCGGCGATAATATTGTATTGTTTATTTGTGCCAATCCAGTTTGTTCGAAAGCGATGTACACTGGTACGTAGCCAGGATAAAATTCGCTATCGTGCCAGAGCACAATGTACGTATCCAAATCAAGCATGATTTTAATTAAAACCAGTATATTATTGACTTGAAGCATTTAATTAATTCTGAAAATTCAGATCCGGTAATCTGTGCCGAATCAGGTTTAACGAACGACTGAAACCGATAGCGATTAGGCCCCAATCAGATTTCATTAAAATCACGAGATTTCGGGGCGATTGTAATTAACCTTGACCTCTTAGGTCTCGGTCAAGCATCACTGAACCTGACTCGAATCAGACGTTCTATTGTACACAAACCTCGATCAGACAATCGGGTGATATCTATAAATGTTTCGACCATAGTCAGACACTTTAAAAAATGATCAGACTTCGACTAAAGTACTAAAAAATTATTGACCTTAATCTGACACTGTATAAAATTAATCGACCTCATTCAGACACTTTAAAAAATGTTGAGACTTTGACTAAAGTACTAAAAAAATTATTGACCTCAATCTGACACAGTATCAAATTAATCGACCTCAATCCGACACTATATAAAATTAATCGACCTCATCAGACCTCGATCAAACTCAGTCAGAATTCATGTAGACTTCACCCTGACCTCAATCAGACTTAACTCGGACCTGACCGAAGCCTCCAATGAGATCCACTCGAGATCCAAATTGCGATACATAACTACACCTAATCCCAGAGAAATCCACATCCCAATTGTGTGCCAATCAGTGCTAATTCCTGTGCGATCGAGTGCAAAATTCGACGGGATCCCAAGTTCTCCTGCGCGACGATAATAATCCATCGATACCAGCGACCTCGTTAATATTGAAAAACAATTTCCGACGGTGTTTCGATGCGCGAAAAGATCGTTCGCACTCGAAGCTCGGAAACGGGAAAATTGGTGTCCCGCCAAAGCGACGTCGAATTTATTCGAGGACAGAGGCGCGTCGGACAAACGATCCCGTTCATAATTGACAAGAATACTGCGAGGGATGGGGGAGGGGAGGAGGGCGGTTGAAATATGCGACGGGGAGACAAACAAACGCGGAAGGGTGAGGGGAGTAGGCAGAGAATCGGAGACAGAAGAGAGGGCGGGTGGTGCTTTCCTTCTCGTTTCTCCGGCGGCGAATCGATCGATCGCTGGAAAAAGCACCACGGCCATGTATTTATAATGCGCGTAAGCGTCGACCTGTGATCGCAAGTAAAAGCGGCGCGCAACGGCCGTTGTTTTCCTTTCCGACGAGTCTCGCGCAGTGCAGCAACGACAGCAGTGTCACCAAGCTTTTCTTTTCTATTCTCGCTTTTCCCGTCCGGCGCTCGCGCGCCGAAAGGGCACGGCTCGACCTACATGCACGCCTTATTTATTGCATCCAGCTGCTGAACCACCCCGAACGAAAAAGACAAGGGGCGTAACCCCTCGCGAAAAATCTCTTCAGGAATGCTGGTCATTTTACGACACCTTTCTCCTCGTTTTCCCCAAAAACCGACGGGCAACGTGTCTGTCCGTCCATTCACGGTTTCTTCCACTGGCAAGTGGAGTCGGACAGCCGTGATCAGACAAGAGGTGGTCGAGTGGAAAGTTCGTACGCGTGGTCAGACAGTAGCGCCCACTTTCGAACAGTTATTATCATTAACCTAATTCTGTTAACACGTACTTACCGTGAACTGTGGATAGACTCTTATCGCGTTGCTAAATACACGATTTTCCATGGGTCACGGATTATTCCGACAGCGAAACTCCAACGGGGGCAGGTAGTTTTTTTTGCGGCTCTGAATATGCTGATGGATGCAAAGCATCCGAGCCAGCCGTCATCCCCAGAATCCGTATTCTCGAAATGGGGTGAATTCGCGGCCGATGCGTGAACGCGTTCCTCACTAGGTTATCGCGTTTAGGGCAGGGGTGACGAGGGGCGGGTCGGTGACTCTAGCGGGGTTGAGGGGTCAAACCGAGGTCGGGGTCGGGGCTGTGTGGTAGCAGAGATGAGGAAGGACCGCACCCACCCCGGTTTATCGACCGGGTTACACCCTCAGCCGGCGCTCTCTCGCGAATTCTCCTTACTTGCCTCCTCTCTCTTTCTCTCTCCCTCTTTCTCTCTCGTGTACCAGCTTCCACTCTTATCTCCGGCCTCCTCCTCCTCTTCCGCTGCCTGATAGCTTAACGAAACATTGACAGGCCGCCTCGCGGAATAAGTAAACCTAACCCCCTGGACCTAACCCTTCGCGTTGTGTTTGAAACGTTGACAGGCTGTTACGGAGAATGGGTAAACCCAATTCTCTTTTGACGTGCGAGATTGGGGCTAATTTAGTTGTAACATCCTGACCCAAATACAACACAGACACAACGCGAAGCTCTTTCTTCGTCAAGGTCTAACTGCATTATGGAGTTTGAGAACCGCTACATTGTGCTTCGGGAAGAGTCAACGTCGACGACTAAACCGCACTTCGAGCTACACGCTAATTTACACATGATTCAGACCTAACACAGGCGTGGCAGTGACCTAACGTCACAACCAAGACTTGACCCAGACCCTAACGACCTTTGACCTCGGACTCAACTCCGTTCAGATTTTTATAAATTAATCTAATCAAATACAATAGAAGTATAACTGGGATCTAATCTTGTTTAGGATCATACCTAACTAGGTTCTGATCTTGATCAGGATCATACTTGATCAGGGTCCAGACTGGATCAGGATCAAACCTAACAGGAGTCCATTAATATTTGTTTCAAACGTCAGATCTAACCCAGTCTGAATTGCATCCAAATGGTTACAGATTGATAAAATCAATTACAATAACTCAGATGATCCTACCTTGAATTTTATCAATCATCATTAGACTGCGGATCTTCATGAAAAATAAAAATTGTCTGCATCAATTGCAAGAAATAGAAACTAAATTGAAAATTGTTTCTCTCCTTAATGATTTTAATAGAATCGAAATTTTATCATTTAACAATTTCGAATTTTATCTATTCAATTTTGCAATGAATACATAAAGATCCGCAGTCTAATCATCAGCATTGAATACTCTTCACGAAGAATGTTGACGAGATGATGAAGATCCATGGTTAGGTCGAAGTAGGATCACTGGACTTCTTTCTCAGTCTTCACATTCCAAAGTTCACCTCTGATGGTCAGCTGTGACCGCTCAAGAGAAGTCCGTTTGCAACGGAGGAATCATTGAAGGAATTCGTACTGGAGGCGACACGGAGAAACAGGAAGAGAAATGATGGCTGTCATCGTATCCGGATGATCCGCGGAAGTTCTTGCGAGCCAGCTAGCCGGTTGGACGTACGCCAACCGTGCTGCTCGCGATGGTAGCCTGGCTCTTTTCAGTCCTTTGACCCCGTTCGAGCCGGAGTCCTTCGAGAATATGATCTCCGACGTGCCTCGCCTCCGCAACGAGCCTCGCAGATAGAGAGATAGAGGCAGGCGGACGCGAAATAAAATAGTGGCTGCGGGTTCGAGTGTCTGGTGGTCGTGGGACGCCGCAGACTTCCGTGAAACTCCTTCCAATTGGATGATCTTGCGTAGAGGGGGGACACGTTTTTCCCGCGGAAATTGGTACAACGGGCCCGTAAACAACGGAACACCGAGCAACCACCGTAAAAGAAAATTGCAGTGTCTTGTTTCAGCGGTAGGCCCCAGCGTATTGGCCCGACAATTCGATCAGATGCTAACCCCTCACCGTATTTTAACGAGACACGCTCCTGTCGAAGATTTCAAACAAAATCTAACAAATGGGAATGTTACCCATTGCTTTTTAACCCTGATACGCTCCTCAGAAATAGTTGCATAAAATTCTCACCCATTTTTGCTTTATACTTCACATTTCAGAGAAACTGAAAATAGAGGATCAAAGAAAATAAAGAGGGATCAATCATTTTATAATATGTAGAAATGAGTGAATTTTCACCCTGATGAACGTATCAGGGTTAAATGAAGTAAAATTTGATTCGTTTGTGATGAATAGAATCAATGTGGATGTTGATGCAATTTTCCATTTTCGTAGACAAACTCTAAAGAAGTGGAATCAAATGAAGTCTTGTTTTCAGTGGTAGCAGCCTTTGCAGGTCGTCTGCTATTTATCGAAAACTTTTAGAAGCCATAAATGCACAGAGAGATCCGCGGTCCAGTGACTTTGAATTGCTGGTAACTCTGAAGAAAATGACGAGGGTTTAATCAGTCCAGCGTTCAAAGTAATTGATTGGGAAGCCGGAAAATACAGAGACTAGATGCAGCAGAGCGGTAACAGTGAAAACAGTCGATTACGAACGGAAGATATTAACCATTTCCTGACTGAATTATGGTAATTCGCTTTGAAACGGCCGGCGTGACGGTTCGGCGACATCGATCGAATGTTAATCGCAGGTAATTGATTCACGAAACTACAAAGACACGAGAAGTAGGTGCATAAGAGCGTCGATGGACCATTCTATGTATTAATCATCGAGTATTTTCTCAGTTGAAAATGGTAATCCGTTTGCAAATATCTGATCGAATCACAGGAAATTGATCGACAGACTAAAGAAAACGTAAGAACCGGCACAAGATTATCTAGAGTATGAAATATTTTCTGAATTAATAGTGGCAACTCACTTTGATAATTCCGGGCGTATTGGTTCGGCGAGATTTCGGACTTCTCCCTGCGCGGAACGCTAAGTGAGCCGAAGAACTTCTCGCCGGTGCTTCGCTATGTGTATTACGTAGAGTGAGAGAAAAAAAGTTTTATTCCTAGAAATGGCGGCGCTGCAGACGCGTCGTCGTACCTCGTACGTGGACGGACGTCCGCGTCGGCGGTGCTTGTATTTTTACGAAAGTCGGACGGCCATTTTGCGAGATGAAAGAAATATTTTCGTACTCCCTGGGGTCCGGTGGACGATGCGTTCCGGTTTTCAATTTACCGGAGAAAAATTGCACAAGTTGTTGGAACCGTTGGATCAATTCAGTAACGTGTCGGAGCGGATTCGAGCGAGTTTCACAAGCGACAGGGAAGATTCCTAGGAGGGGAGAGAAGAGAGGATAAGTTTCGGATGTCGTTTCGACTAGAAAACGTTGTTTCGCGCTCGAGCACGGTCAGAAGCGAGCGAGCGAGCGAGGGCGAGATGGCTTTTGAAGGGAGCGGTAATCTCTGAAACAAGAGGAGAGGAAACAAATCCTCGCTTCCGCTCCGCGTCGAATTTCACGTGTCGCGAGAGGAAGAGAGAAAGCCGAGGGGAAGGAATGAGATAGAGTGAGAGGAGAGAGGAGGACAATGGCGTCGGATGGAGGGGCAACGGCAGAAAGCGTGAATCGAAGGCGGAGTCGTCCGACGAGGACAAAGGACGAGGAACCGATCGTCTATGCTCCCGGGCGCGACCCTCGAAACGACCGATGAACGAGCTTCCGCTCGAAGGTACCACGAAGATGATTCAATTGCGACGCAGTTAACGTCAATTGCCGCGGGGAGAGAGAAAGACTACGCAGATGCGTGCCAACCGAAGGGGATTCCGCGACGAAGCGCCGAGAAAACGGGAGTAACCTTCTGCGCAAGCTCTGCTCTCCGTTCTTCCCCTGAAACTCTCCCCCATACGCTCTTGCCATTCTTCCGTTTTGCAGAGGAAACGATCCGATCCGTTTACCCGATCGTAGAAAATTTCGTAGGATGAATATCTGCCCGCCGCGAGCCGAACGGTGGAGTGGGTGTAATATGTTACAGGCAAGCTGGATTGAAATCGTGTACGAAGGCTAGATTTCAGAGGAATCAATAAGATTTCGTGGAGATCGCATGGGGATGAGAAACAGTAGACAGGCTGCAGCTGGGGCTATTGATATGTTTGATCGTTTTATGGGATGAAGGGTCTTGTTTGATTTATTTGATCCTGGTGTCTAACCTGATCTACGAGTAGGTCTGAGATTGTACGTACTAGTATCAACCAAATTGATACACAGGTTATATAGATCCAGATGCAATCCAAACGAGGCTCATTTGGACTGGTATATAATAGAGTCCATTAGAGTCTAACAGGGGTCCAGCCTGGGTCTGGGTCATGCCTAACCAAGGTCCACAGAGGATTTAACATGATTCAGGGTAATATTGAAAATATATAAAAAATTTTATATTATTGAATTTAAATTGGTTTGGACCAGACTGATCTCGAGGACTCGAATCCTCGACCCTCTAAAAATCAGTATAATTCCAGCCAGACCCCTGTTGAAAAAGTTAAAACTCAACTAGCTTCCCTGGTAAGATCAGCTCCAAATAACATTATTCCTCTCGAGGAGAGGGATGGTATCTCGCGATAGTAAAGACGCTGAAGGGAGAAGCGTAGACGTGGGCGATGCTGGTAACAGGAACGTAGCGGAGCGATGACGTTGGAGAAGAGGATGGAAGAAGGGCGTGCAGCGTGCGCGGGAGTAAGAGGGCATGCAAGAGGGGGGGAGAGAGAAAGATGGTGGGTAGGGGGTGAGGAATGAGGAGGGCTCGCGGTGCAAGCGTCGAGGGAGGAGCGTCGGGTGTCAGTGTGCATGCGGATGCCGAGTCGTCAGTCGGCTCCGTATCTCGCGGCAGTCTGGTCCCCTTCGATCGTCACAGCGAGAGAGAGGTTGAACCCGATCGTGCCTCGGGTTCTGCTCGAACCGTGTCTCTCTCTCGCCTCGCGAACAGGTTCGGACGGGTTCCGAGAACCCCAGTGATCCGGACGCTATGCGTTGCGCAACTCGGTCCCGCCCGCGATCGCGAGTGCACACTTCTAAGACTAGGGATATCTGCTTCGAGACCCACAATCGATAGAGTACCACACGCGTAGAGAGATTCACGGTGGAACGGTGCGAGGCACACATACAGAGAGAGAGGCTGTAGATCAGCCCTTTTGTGGTCGCAGGATCCTTATGCTAGGATCCGGAGCAACAGTGTGCGCGCTTTCGGGAATCGCGGCGAGAGACTCTGGTTCGGAAGCTCCGCGAGAAAGGGATTTGGAAGACCTAGCTTAGCGGATCGGGTTTGGATGAAGCTTGAGCAATGCCGACTACTTTCGAACCTCGGGCTAATGGTCCAAAGTTTTTCTAAGCTGGTCGATCGTATAGATTGAGTTTGGCTCACGGAGGAGTTAATGAGATAGGATACGAGGTAATGTTGTTTGAGGAGTTCGCTGGCTCTCGGAGCTTCGATGGTCCAGAAGTTCTGTAAATTGATTAGAGGACCATCTGGCTCGAAGGTGATTAAAAATCGGTTTTATCCTCCATCTGGATCAGGCTTCTAAACACCTGAACCCTTCGGATGGGAATTAAAAATAGTTGAAGCAGTGTAACAGTTATAGAGACTGATAGCTCGGGCTTAAAATTTGTTCGAAGTAATTGAGGCTTATGCTACCCATCGAAAATTTGTCCTATTAGATCACCACTCATCTTGCGTTAGGGCCAGAACTAATCTTCAAAGCGGGGCTGATAACATTTAGCTCGGGTACTCTGAAAGCTTCGGAAGCTCGCTAATCCAAAATATGTCTAGCTCCGCTAAAAGCCCCCCGTCCTCTGAAATCCACGTTTAATCCGCATTATAGAATTCGAAAGCATTTGTCCAAAGTTCGCCCAACAATCCCAACTTAGCTGCCAGTTTTCTCCGAGACCGCGAAGGTCCAAGCTCCGCAGGAGCGTACTCGAACCATAAAACTGGATTTGCATAAGCATCCGCAGTCTGGTAGCAATTCATCCTGGCGAAACCCCGGCAGATTCCCGTTTGCGGCGCTCTGGCGTCCGGAAACGGGGTTCTGTGCTCGGTTCCAAGTCGACGCTCCTACTTGTCTTCCCTTGAAACGAACGTCCGATGCAATCCTGTTCTACATTGTGCTCGGAGAGCTTTTCTTGCCGTACAGGTCCGAGTACGCGGGGAAGAAGGTCCGTAAAATTTTGCGAAAATGTGGCCAGTGAGACGAGAGGCTACATGGCGGGAACCGGCGTCCTTGACCCGATGAATAGGCGTATCTGTCGGTGAACGGTCCCCTGTTCTCTTCACCCGGCCAGACACGGGCTGTTGCTGCTCACGGTTGAGTCGCGTTCAATCCGCTCTCAAGCTGAACGATCATGCTATTTAGAGGATTCGGGGCTGGGATTTTTTCGCGAGCCCCGCCCGAACAACGATCAGCGTGTAAAAATAAGCGGGCTGGTCACCGGGAAAGACCGAGCTGTATCGAAGAGCTGTCCTTGACCCGTGGGATGCGCGTTCGGGCGGATGCGAACCGTGCAGACTCTCGCGCTTGTTCCTTCACGCTCCAAAAGTCGCCCGCACACACGGTCGATCCCGTCGATTAAAAAAAGAACGCCGACACGGGGAATGGGGGCGAGACTAACGCGCCACGTCGGCCTATGAACCGCGGTTAGGCGTTCACCGCCGGCTAATTGCCGTCCCGATGGGGAATAGTCGGCTCCGAGGCGAACTTTGACTTTGCGTCACCGCCACCAGTGCCGGGAGAACTCGCTCGAACTGGGGTGGGGCCCGTGGGAACTGGCTCAAACTTCGCCAAACGTCGTTCAAACTTGAGCGAACGTGGTGGAACGTGGTGAAACGTAGTCAATCCTCCAACAGACAGGACGAGAATCGCTCTCTAATTGGTCGGAAGAATGCTTATATCTGAAAACTAGCTGAAGTCTTGCTCATACCGGGCTCAAACACTGTTAATACCTGCTCAAACATGGTCAAACCTGGTCAATCGTCCTGCAGCTAGGACGAGAATCGCAATTTGATTGGTCGGAGCTTGCTCAAATCTAAAACCTAGCTGAAGATTTGCTCAAATTGGGCTCAAACAATATTAATACCTGTCCAAACATGGTGAAACGTGGTCAATCGTCCTGCAGCTAGGACAACAATCGCACTTTGGTCGGAAGCTTGCTCAAATCTAAAACCTAGCTCAAAATTGTTCGTACCGATCAGATTCTCAGTAGAACAATTTGAGAACAAAGCGAGTTCCCATTATTGCGGACAGGAGCGTGACGGCACGACAAAACTACTATTCCGAAGGTCGTTAATTACCGGGAACTCGTTTCTTCCGCCGTCGCGTCCCGGTTCCACGGTAGAATGAGTCTCGCGACGCGCGCCGTCGCGTTTAAAGAGCGTCGCGAGCCCGCGATTCAGATTTCAGTCGGAAAGAGGGAACCGACTCGACGCGACTCGACTCAACGTGAGTCACAGACGCGTCCGCGCCGCGCCCGTTTCGCTCGCTCGGAGCGCGGTAAAGTACACGGGAGATGACAAAAAGGAACGCTTTCGGAAGGCATGGGACGGGCTTCGCCATATAAAAAAGAGCTCGCGGTGGCGACGCCGGGCGTCTACGTCGCGATCGACACGCTTGCCAAAGGGGGCGGAAATGAAAGCTCTCGTGGCATCGTGTCGCTGGCTCGCGGTTCGAGGAATCATTAATCCGTCGTTCCACACGCACCCCGCATTAGTGCACCTGCGACAGGATCGTCTTCCGTCGTTAATCCGTGGGCAGCTTCCCTCTCGCAATGTTCAATTATTAAGCCTTGACATTCTACGTAGAGTGCACTAATGTGGAGTTGATAATCATTCAAATGAACATTCAATTATTAAGCCATGATGTTCTACGAAGAGTGCACTAATCTGTAGTTGATATTCATTTAAGAAAAAAATTCAATTATTAAGCCATGACATTCTACGTAGAGTGCGCTAATGTGGAGTTGATAATCATTCAAATGAACATTCAATTATTAAGCCATGATGTTCTACGAAGAGTGCACTAATCTGTAGTTGATAATCATTCAAGAAAAAAATTCAATTATTAAGCCATGACGTTCTACAAAGAGTGCACTAATCTGGGGTCGATGAACTTACAAATAATTCATGATAAGACACTCCCAAAAATAATGCACTACGGCTGCAACTCTCCTCTCGCATCATATCGAGTCGTGATACAAATAGTGCAGTAATCCGGGGATCTCTTTCCACCGATTCGACCAATTTGCGACGCGACGGTAATCCGGCGTTTTCACTAATCCGGGGAGGGCATTGTTCGGTCGACTAACGAGTAGAGCGAGGACAATTGGTCGGCCGGGTCCAATCGGAATTTCTAATTGATTGTGCTCGCACGACGCCTCCGGTTGTTGGTCCTATGTTCCAGCAGCGTCTTGCTCGTCCCGTGCATTCAGCGTCGTTAACGATCTCCTCTAAACTACTCGTGGGGCCCGTGGAGAGCCACGGCGCGTCGCGAAGACAAAAAGAATAGTAGCGTCGCGAACGAGAAAGAACGGCGGCAGCCTGTAAGCGGAGTGGTCTCGTTTCATTTTCCTCTCGCCCGGCTCTCCCTCCTGTCTCTCCCACTCTCTCTCTCTTTCCTCTTTCTCTTACTTCGCTCGTCCCTCGTCTGGCCGGCCCTTATGCCCCCCCCCTAACAATTACTCGTTACTTCGTTCTTCTTGTATTTTATCGTTTTACCAAGGAGAAAAAACTGCGAGGATCATCTTCTTCGATCTTGGCGCGCACTAACCCGAGAATCGAATAGGTTTGAACAAGTTCCTAAGACTTTGACCATTCGATGCACGCTAATCCGTGGAACACATTAGATTATACACAAACTTAGAAGGTTCTTTATTTTTCTAATTATAAGCTCTGCAGCAACCCATTGTTCCTAACATTAAGCCCCGCAGAAATTGGTCGTTCACCTCTCGCTAATCCGAGGAGCGTCTCCAGCATAGATGGTATTGAACCTAGGTGAGGGTGGCAAGAAATTGGAAAGACCCCATAAATTGTCGAACTAGCGCCCCATCTAGCCTCGGATTAGTACCGTTTGGTGCACGCTAATCCGAGGATCAGCGAGAGTCGCGACCGGAAAAGATGTGGAAACTGGCACGAGCCGCCGCGAGTGATGGCAACGAACTTAAACCCCGTCTCCAATTATCCAAAGTCCCGCAGCCACGTACACGAGCGTGGGTTGCTGCACAGATATCCGGCCACCTAATTGTCCCTGGATCAGACTATTCGGTATCAATTGCCCGGCTACCCGCCGGAACGTCTCTTATCCGGGGCGTGCAATACCGAAACCCGATCCAATCGCGACCACGTACATCGACACTAAAAAAAATCACTATTTTACGTACACCATGCTTGCTCGACGACATTCCGATCGTTTGGCTCGATACGGGGAAATTTAAAATGGTACAGGGCGTTTCGAAAGCCGTGGTCTTCTTGCTTCTAACATGTAGGTTGTTTAAAAAATTCTACCGATGGAGAACAGATTATTATGTAGAAATAATGTTTACAAATGATACAGCTTGGTTAAAAATTGAATGAACATTGAGATCTTCTATAGAGCGTTTCAAAGGTTGTAAAGAGTGGCTGTTCCTAAATTCAGAACTAAGATTCTAGATACAAAACGTTGTACAAACACCGTTGGATATTCTACATTAGCTATCCCATAAGAATCAAGCAGGTAGAAGGGTGGAAAAGCTGGAGTATGAAATCTTGACGGACTCGAAAGCCTCCGTAGAGGGTTAGACTTGAAATGTCAATGCCCGACGTAGATCTACCGTGTGTGTGGGGAAAAGTAGGAAGGTGTGGGTAGACAATCGGAAGTCGAAAAGGCGGGTTTCGCGGAGGGGTTAAACGGCAGGGGTGACCACCCCGAATTGGTGAAACGATACTACCGAGGACAATGGACGTCTTTTGTCGGCGTCGAGGGGTGACTGGTCCTAAAGGAAAGTGTCTTCCGATGTCCGATAGGCACGCGCGGCCACCGGGATCGAGAGGATCCTGGTCAATGGATCCAGGCGCCCAGGCAAAACGCACACACGTCGCCTCATCGATCATATTTTCACGCGCGACCGCGTAACCACGGTGTACTATGCTACGGCGTATCGTAATCGGATATTAAGAGTCCCTTTCGCGATCTCCCTCACGAGGCCGGGCTAATAATAGCCTCGGCCTGCCTGGGAATAATTGATACCGCGGTTATAATTACAGCGAGCCGGTTATAATTACAGATTTCTAGAAATCCCACGTCGGACGTTCGCCATAAAAATGACACGTTTCATCTCGCCGTGGAAGTTGATCGCCAACCTTCGCGTACGTTTCCTAAGGTAATTTTTCTGCTGACGAGGGAACATATTCAGTTGATACAAACCGATTTTGATGAAACTTATGTGAGATATAGGTCTTCAAAAAATATGTCAGACGTGTTTTTTTTATTGGCAACCATCCACCCTGAAGGGGTGAAAAGAGCCCTCAAAGTTGGGAGTCAAAAATATTTTTATTAAACAACACACAAATAAAAAAAATCGAATTTTTTCGCCCACTGGTTTCAAAGATATCTCAAAAAAAGCGAGCTAATAAAAACGTGGTAAAAAAATATGGTTTCGACTCCCAACTTCGAGGGTTGTTTTCACCCCTTCCTAGTGTATAGTTGCCGATGAAAAAACACGTCTGAAATATTGTTTCAAAAACTATATATCACATATGTTTCATCAAAGTCAGTTTGTATCAACTGAATATATTCCCTCCTGAGCGAAACGTACCGGGTGTCTCATTAAAATTGATAAGAGATAAAAAAAACTATACAATTGCGAAGTATTAGGTCCGTCGAAGCAGTTGAACGCTTCTCGACAGAGGCGGTGGACTGAGTGTCAGTGCTCGAGTTAAAAGCAATATGCCGGGTGGCTCGTAAAAATTCATCAGGAGGGACTCGAGCGAAGACAATCGTCGAGTATCCAATCTTCTCGGAGTTAAACGCTTTTAAAGTCTTCTACGAGGGCTACTGGGTGTCCGAGAAAAATGTCTACTCCGCAGTGTCTCTATTTAAAAATTTGTTGGAAGCCATAGAAGTTGAAGGCTCGGCGTATAAATATACGTCCGAGGCTGCACTTTGCTGCGAATAATTTTCGACTAGTCTCGGAAAGTGGCTACTTAGGTGGCCTTTAATATTAAGCATGCACTTCGCATACCCCATTAAGTTGCACGCCGTGACTAATTCACGTGGCTGCAATTTTTATGCGCAACAGTGCGCGAGATATGGCAACAGGGTCACGGATACATGCCTGGCTTTCGATATATCGAAGGGCGAGGCGGTTCTATCCGCGCCAAATCAAAAATTTAAGTTGAGTCAACGGAGATATTTCCGCGGCGATAAGCAACGACAAACAGATAACGGGGAAACGAAAGAGGGTGGGAGGGAGACTCGGAGATTACACAGTGCAAGGTACACGGCAAACAGAAGAAGAAAAACCGTTCTTCGGGATAAAACGAACGAGCGAGACGGAGAGAATGAGGTCGCGAGACGGCGGACGAGGAAAAATCGGGGACAAGTTAATTGGAAAAGGTGGAGCGATTTAATTAAATAAAACAAACGAAGAGTCTCGTTTCTCTTTCTATCTCTCTGTGGAGTAAATAATTATGTGGCAGGGCGGGGTCCCGGGGCCGGTAATAAGCGCCATTATCATTATCACAGCCGTGCGCTAGCAGCGTTAGGGCAATCCAATACGCCCGGGTGACGTCATCGCGGACGCAGACCTCGCGTTAATCTCCGGACCAATGGGATATCGCGTTTCCGTTTCTCGGAAAAAGGGAGTCGACGATCCACGGTGTCGAGAAACTCGGCCAGTTTTTCCAACCACCTTCCCCTCTCTCCCCGCCCCTTTATTCTCCCCCTCTCGCGCACACGGATCCTTGAACCCACCCCCGCCTCACCCTTAACCCTTCGCGGTTCTACAGCGAATACAACCGACAGCGCAATTTCGCGAGTATAATCCAGACGCGAGCGGTGTTTTTTAACGATTCAGGAACAAAATAAACAGTGATCCTTCCATTTCGAAAAAATTTTGTTCGAGTCTCTCCGGGTACCATTAAGAAAGCTATTTGCATTCGTGGAATTTTTATAGACATGATGGAGGGTTGCAAAAGGTTAGACGGAAAATGGATTATTTTTTTTTTTGGGGTGGAATAACTTGATTGTCTTACACTGCACTTGAAATGCACTTTCTCTCAGCTGTTAAAGATTTTTATTTATTTCGCGAGTTCCACTTCGTTCGAACTTTTACTTTCAAGTACCTTTCCTCGTCCGTTCTCATCAGAACTTATTAATGTGGGGGCGTTTTTTTTAGTTCCGCCGTCTACATTTTAAATAGATGCTATTAAAAAGTTTCGTAACAGTGTACCTCCCCTCTGACTCAAGTGCTGACTTTCTAAAATGCTTCCGGGATCTTGCGATTGCTGTTGAATTTTTTAAACAATTTTTACACCTCGTAAACATCGTTGATGTTTAATGTGAACTTTCTTACAAATGTGAAGTTGTCGATTTATTTTAAAAAATGTTTAATCAATAAGTTGTTTTCTTCGAAGCAGGATCAAATAATTTAGTTGAGAAATTGTTATTAAATTATTGATTAACAAAAAAATAACTTCAGCCTTTATATATTAGAGGATACAATTAAAAAATCCCTGTAGATCCTCTAAAGGTGTTGGATCAATTGGTGGTGGTCTAATGAGGTTAACGAAGAGGACTAAGAGTTAAATAAATACGTGAAATGTTGGTGGAGCGATGAATTTAATGCGATACAATATTTTCTAAAGCCTCGTTGCAAAGTGTGTGCTTGCGGAAGCCGGCGAGGAAACTTGCTTTCTTTGAATTAGCCGAGTTTCTCGAGATCCGCGTTAATTCAACTTCTTGCCAAAAGTGGGACATTGGTTTGACAGTGTCTCCTTGTCAACTGATGCGGACGCACAAAGAAAGACGCTGACTTGAGCGTGCAGACAGCGTCGCGTCGGTTCTCGTCTTCGTCGCGAGCCTCGGGCTTAATCGCCACTCAAGGATCACGTGAGCTCGCTTCGTTGCGCAATTTCGCAAATTGCCAGAGTACCTCTCTCTCTTTCCTTCTCTCTCTTCGAGCACCGAGAAGTCCATGAATTATAACACGAAAGCCATTGAAAATCAAACTGTTACAGAAAAAATCCAACGTCTCTTAACGAAGGAAAAACTCACTCTCCATTACAAAATTTCGAAAAAGTAACAAGGACAAAAAAATGTGAAAAACGTGATTTGGTTCTTCGGCTGAAATTGCGTCCAAAGCGTGTATCCGGTTGCGAACGAGATTAAACAAACCGTTCGAACGTTTTCACCCCGTTGTTTAGGGGTTGCTCGACCAGGGGCTCAACCCAATTTCAAGACGAGTTTTCGGTCCATGGAAACGCAGCGCCACCGAGTGCGTACTCGCGAATACCACGGTACGCATTACCATCGAGTTTAGGGGGGTGACCCAGGGGTGGCGTTGACGTGTGCAACCCCCTGACCATCCCCAACCCCCCTATTAGTCTCGGCGTGTAGGCGGCCGGGCCGCAAAATGCCTGTCGCGTAATTGCGAAATTGGCATCGTTGCGTTCGCCGATCGATTGCTATGAGCGAGAGAGAGAAAGAGACCATTCCCTCTCTCTCCTCTCGACGTGAAGTGCTCGAAAATAGTGAAATTCGTAGACCGCTAACCCCTAACGTGTCCTCGAAAAGCACTCCACTCTGAAAATCCGAAAATTTCCATTACTCTCACCCTAAACAATTTTTAATATTCTGAATAATGTCAATTTAGTTAATGTCTCATTTGTTATAAATACAGGATATTATTGGTCCCTGAAATCGTGAAGCAGGACATTGCTGCGAGATCGAGAAATGGCGAATAAATTATCAGGGGAAATGTCCTAAGTTGTCCCAGGGAACGGTTGTGTTAATTACAGCGAAGCCAGACGTCTTTAAATTGAATGCAGAACCTAATACAGGTCCGAGAAAGGCAATCCGGCGAGCGGATTCGCCAAAGACAAAGAAAACGCAGCAATTATACCGCGGGCTGCACAGCGAGAGGATTAATTCCGCGACATATCGTATTACAAGGCCCGTAACAGCCCATCTGCTCCCGATTCCCATTCCGTTCCGCGTGGCTCTCTGAATTTCCTTTACCGGCGGTCCCCGATTAACTCGGATTTCACTGGACCGCTGACACACTCTCTACCACCGCCCCCTACCCGCCCCCTTCCCATTTCGCTTCGTATTAATTAACTCGACCCGATTGCATCCGTAGAGTGACTCGGTCGTTTTTAATGCTTACGGTCAACTGGAAAATGTATTTTCCCCCCGTCGGTATCGGGAACGAATCTCGGGGCTTTGTTTGCTAACGAGACCGAGAATAGGCGGGGCGCGGGGAGGACACGCCCCGCTTCCTCCCCACCCCCGCTCGTCACGACCCGCCCGAATACTCGCTCTCTCGTTTCCTTTCGAAATCGTTTGGAGAGGGGCACGGGCTTAAACGGGGCAGCCAATTAATTTCGCGAACCGACGGGCTTCAAGTATACGGGACACCTGTATACTTCACCCGAGCGCGCAGATTGGCACTGTTTCCGTGAAATGATAAATGAAAATTTAAACAGCGCACCGACGTTTGTTTAAACATTATTCCGACCACAGTCGCTGATTATTAGCCTCTAAACAATCGCGTCGTGAGAAATTGTTAAACAACCATGTGTTTTAATATAAAACACATTGGAGTGGCTCGTGAAATTGTTACACTGAAACGTTATGGATCGAACGATTATGCAGAATATTATATTATTATACAATTGAATGCATAAATATTCTAATAGTGCATTAATATTAATCGTTAATATTATACAGTGAAAACTAACATGGTCGTTTCGCTGTGACCTGATTTGTATAAATCACTGGCCATAATGTTGTGCAATTAAAAATTTATGATATATTTTGCGAAATTGGGCGAATTGACTTTAGACACGGCCCCGCCCACCGTTCCACCGTCGCGCCTACTGTTGAATGGCCACGCCCCGCGTGCAATGGTCACGCCTTCCTAGTTAGATGACCACGTGCCACGATTGTTCCGGCCAGTTGGTGATCGAGGGAAATCGTTCGAGACGATCAGTAGACAGTGACTGTGTGACAGTGGTGTCGTGGGGATTCGTCGATGATCGATTGCTCGGAGCGACACTGCGTGGCGGACGTGATCGTGCACCATCGTGATCGACGATCTACGATCGTCAGCGAGCCGGTGTGGTGGTGGTGGTGGTTTCTCGAGACCGGGCGACCGGTCCTGTACGATTCGGACACGATGTGCAGCAAGTGCAGCGAGTGTTGCCAAGGGTCTCGTCACAGTGTGGACGCTAGCCCCACGCCTGGATCCGATTCCGACATCTCAGGTAATCTAACCAGACCCATGGATCACTCGAAGCAACATCGAACACTCGCATCTGTCACAATTTAATTTTTCTCGTGACACTTAATCATCAACCATATCACGAAAATTAACTCTCGTACGTTCTTCAGGGTGAAAATTCACCAATTCAATATTTTTACATACTGTATAATTATTCATACTTACCATTTAATAAATTGTTTGCATCATCTATCGACCATTAACCCTCATATGTTCTTCAGGGTGCAAAATTCATTAATTCAATATTTTCACATAACGTAAAATTATCCATACTTTTGTCCTTTGATAAATTGTTTACATCATCTCTTGACCTTTAACCCTCATACGTTCTTCAGGGCGAAAATTCACCAATGCAATATTTTTATATATTGTAAAATTATTCATCCCTTTATTCTTTGATAAATTGTTTACATCATCTCTTGACCTTTAACCCTCACACGTTCTTCAGGTTGAAAATTCAGCAATTCAATATTTTCACATACTGTAAAATTATTTATTCTTTATTTATTCTTTAAAATCTGACGCTACAAATGAAACATAATTTGTTAATTTAACATGTAAAATAAAAATGGGTGAATTTGTTACCCTATTCTTTTTCATGTAGATATTTTGGAGTGTCGTATGAGGGTTAAGGGGAAATTCTTTTTCACCCCTTCAGCATAGTCAGATGTCGTATAGCGACTGGAAAATTCAATCCCGACTGAATCAAAGTGAAATTGAGTTGGCCGCGTGAATGAATCGAGGTCCGAGCAAGACAAAACGAACCTTTGAGACTCAGCTCAAAGATCCACGTAGCTAATTATCCGCCCGGAGCTAGTTTAGGGTGTCGCGCGTCTCGGTGTGTCCGTGGAAATCCCCTTCGGAGCGCGGCTGGTTTGCATGACAGTCGTATAAAGAACGAGTTGAGGCTGGTAGGGATGGGGTGTCCGGTCGTGACTGTAGAGTTGATGCATACCCTAAACAAGGTTACGGAGCCGGGGATTGGTCGCGAAAGCTGCTGCCCCGGGGGTTAGGCCAGCCTCCGGCGATCCAGTTCGCGCAAACACCTTTTGACTTGTAGATGCGGTGCCGGACCTCTGCGTTGCTTATCAGAGGATGTTTCTCGCTCGCGATGTTTGTCATGGAAATTCCCTCGAGGGGTCCACAGAGCTATATATTTTTTTTTATTCTCCATTGAATCGCAGCCGGTGTCGTCCGCGATCGAGAGAAAACGAGACGCGGGCTGGTTGTTCGAAACGGGTCGGTGAATTTATATTCATAACTCCCGCGCGGCTGAGAATGCGGAAGTAGCGAGACGCGAGCCGTTGCGAATTCGCGAGGTACACCCTTGAAATATGCAGTGCGATTGCCGAGCGTCTTTCCTTTGACCCGCGGGACCGTCTTCGGGCCCGCGAAATTATTCGACAACCCGAGAGAGTGTCTGATTTCAAGGTTATTAATATTTCTTCGAACAGAACACGTTTTGTTTATTAAAGTTCCCTCGGGGTGCCCTGGTGGAGCTGCGGAGGACTATTAAAGAGGATCTTTTTTGTTGTAGGACGGTACGGAAGGAGGTCTCGTAGAAACGCGACTGCGAGACGCATAGGTAAACGTAGGTGAACTACCCTTTAGCTAGATCCCTTTTTTCTAACGTAGCCTTGGCAAAGA
The DNA here is from genome assembly GCA_028455615.1 of Lasioglossum zephyrum. NCBI lineage: Eukaryota > Metazoa > Arthropoda > Insecta > Hymenoptera > Halictidae > Lasioglossum > Lasioglossum zephyrum. The sequence continues at coordinate 2,067,008 of CM052325.1, read as the reverse complement.
CCTCTAAAGATCAAGGAGGAACTTCTTGTTTCTTCGTACTTCTCTTCGTTCTCGTAAACAGCTAAATCCTCATTACCTCGTGGCTCATGTAGACAGCTTTCCTCTCGAACTTACGTACACGTAGTGTAAGATGCACCCTCGATCATTTTAAGTAGCCTACTATCTTGCTAACGACGCTTTAGCGACACACGCAGCTGTAATCTCGACCCAGTGTTCTCCACACCATTTTTTTTTAATTTGAAAAAAAATAATTTTTTATTTTATTTAAATTTTTGTAAAAATTAAAAAAAAAATTTCACAAGAAGAAGTGAGGGCCCTTTCTTCGATTCACTGACCAACGCCAATGGCATTAGTGTTCTTCTCCACACCAGTGTAACTCGTTCTCCATTGGCGAGGCAAAGGGTTGTTGACTTTGTAGTGTCCTTCGTGCTGCTTCACGCCAGTTAATCGTAATTAAACAAAGCTAGGAGTGTTCGGACGCGGAAACGGAACCAAGTCGAATTTCGGTAGAAGCAACATCAACGTCTCAGTTTCCGCGTCCACCGGTTTCCCTCTCGTTCCACCTGCTAATGGACCCGTTTCTCCTTTTTCTTGTTACAGAGGAGGAGTGGAACCCGGATGGCAAGGGTCGACAGTCCAACGACATCGGTGAGTCTCACGAGATTCATTCCATTCGAGAACACTTTCGTCGATGATCCCCTTCCCTCATTCCTCACACCACCCCTTTATCGTTCTCTCTCTCTCTCTCGTTCTCCCTCGGATCGATTGTGTGATTCGCGACAGATTTCACGTCCTTTCTCTCTCTCCGTCGTTTTCCACACACACAGGCTGTGCTCGATGTTACAGGCTTAACTTAACCCCTGGAATCGGCGTGGCCACTGTCAGGTTTCTTCCTAGGTTCGAATTTCACACACCTCCTTCTACCACCACCCTCAAACCACCCTTCGACGCGTGAAAGTGATACGATAACCACCCCCTTCGGCCACCCACATTCTTCCCTTTTAATACCCCTTGTACTTGAATCCCCTCTCGGCCACGCTGATAGGTATTTTAGTCAGCACCCCGTGATTCCCTATCGATACCATCTCACCCCCTTCACTGGGGCATTTTTGGGGGGTTTGCTTTAATTAATTCGACGATGCGGAAAACGTTTTTTTTGTGTGCTTATAGATTATTTCAGGTGATATTCAATTGTTATCGCAATACATCTCTGTGATTGATAACGGAACAAATAGATTATCAGGGGTTAGTTTGTCTAGGGATGAGAGTGATAGAACTTTCTCACCCTAAGATCATATTAATTTATTACGGAACTTCTCTGGGAGGGTGGTTATTAATTCATAATTAATTAGAACAATCAATATGAATCGACATTTTGGAACTGGAAGATGATTATTTCTTGTTTCGATTGTTATAAAACTTGGAAAAAAGCGGTGTGGGCTTGAACCTGGACCGTGCGATTAGCAGTCGGACGTCTAAGCACTAAGAGCTAAATGGCGTTGTTCGTAAGAGTGCTTATGTCCCGGGTACTAGTGCTCGCCTGAAGAACGGAATACACGAGCAGCTTTGCACTGTACATTTTACGTTTAACAACGTTAGACTTGAAATGTTATTCCATTTATCGATCGTAAGATTGTTAAAAACAAAAGATGTATTAATGTTTGATCAAACTAGCAAAATTGCTTTAATGTATTTTCTTGATCGAACCTCATCTTTTGTTTTCAGACTTGAAATATTGAACAATTCATGAGAAAAGCCAGACATGTGTTAGACAATGTGCCACGTACTTTCAATAAATTTGAAACGTGTGTGTTGACCAAGTCTTCCTGCTATTCGAAGGGTTTTAACCCCCTCGAAGCCCCTAGCTGGCGACGATTTAAAATTTCTGAACGTCTCGCCGAAGCGATCGCATTCCCATTTATGCGTGCGTGATCCAATAATCGAATCGAACGCCCTTAATACCGAAAAGTGGATCCTGAAGCGTTCAATCGAGGCTCGAATTCGCCTGCAAAATGGTGACGTTGCCGTTTGTTGTTAACTACGAAACAATCAATCGTATGTTTATTATCCGGTTCTAAAAACAATAAATTAACGAAGGAAGAAACGAGATTCAAAAACGTCCACAAAACGGTATAAAATAAAAACGAATATTTTAATTAACTGTTATCGCAATTTAATCAATGCAAAATTCTACAAGAAACACAATTCATTGAAAATAATGTCTCCGTTCGTTTTGTACAAGAAGTGGTATGGAAACAGCGAACTGATATATACAAACATTGACAAACACTCCTGAAACTCCGCCAACAGGAAGGAAGTCCATCTCCGAACAACCCCCGCGCCGGAAGTGCCAAGAATATAGTACAGACGTCGCTATCTCTTGCCGTAAGAAACAAACCAGAATGCCACTGGTACAAATCCCTCGTCGGATAAACGATTCATCCCGTCGGTTCTCGTCTCGAACGGCGCCGTCATCAGCAAGATGGCGCTACCGTGTCAACGGCCACGCGTATTTGATAACCGAAATTTTATTTAACATCCCACACACAATTCCGAATTTTCAATATTATTCAACGTACAGAAATACATATTTAACCAGACGTGTACAAACACGTCGACACAACGATCCTTTTCAAATTGAATTTGTAAGCCCGGTTAATCATTTGCGATTGATAAATATTAAAGGGCGTTGGGGTCTGCAAATATAAAAAAGGAGATCAATAAAACGAGCGAATTTGGTAGGGATTATCAATTCGAAATTTCTGCGACATTATCGACCTACGAGAACTCTGAGCTGCTGCCACCTGACAATGCGGATAAGAAACTATTGGAATTGAAAATCTGCAAATTAGAATTCTTTTTCACTGTGCGAAAAAAAATAGAATTATTGTATATCGTAGTCGTTTTTATTTTTTATTTACGATTTAATCCATGAAAATTTCTCTTGAAAAAAATCCATGAAGTGTCTTGCGAAAAAGAAAACATTAAAATAATGTATAGTTGTAAACATTTTTATTTTTTATTTACGGTTGAATCCATGAAAATTTCGTCCTTTTACATAGGCGTCGCGAAACCAAGATAATTCCATAAATCTGAAGTGTTTGCGAAAATGAAAATATTAGAATAATGTATAGTCGTTTTTATTTTTTATTTACGATTGAATCCATGAAAATTTGGTCCTTTTCCATAGGCGTCGAGCAAACCAAGGTAATTCCATAAATCTCAAGTGTCTCGAGAAAGCAATCGTGTTCGGGATCTTTTGAAGCCGCGAAGCCCATGCAATTTGTAGGATGCATAGGCGTCGGCGGGAGGGAATCAAAACAACCAAATCCCCTCTTGCTTCAGACACGTTTGAAGCAGAAAAGCGTAGACGCCTTCGGGGACTCGATAAAATATACAATCCGATCAGGCTCTCGAACGCAATTTGAACGATGCATAGGCGCCGGGAGCGCCTCCACGCGGCCAGCCGATTCACCAGAGCTAACCGGCGTCGTCGTGGCGCTTCAGGACGCCCATGGGCGCCCTCACGGTCGGTGGACGCCGGTCGAAGTGAGTCGCGTGTGTGCCAATCTTTTAAAACGGTGCTCTCTACCTCGCCACACCCTGGCGCCGGTTTTCCGTTGGAAAAAAAATCGCCTGTCCAACAACAAACCCTGCATCAATTCTCCATCCAACCACCCACGAAACCTTGCACGTTTGCACCCCCTAATTCCGTTTAAAAAAACCCCGAACCCACGCCCCTTTCGCGGAAACGAATCTCCAATTCTCCCTCGGAGCATCTCGATTTTTCCCCGTTGTGTGCGTGAAAAAAAAATGCGATCGCCGATCAGTTTTGTGACGAGATGATCCCGAAGGATCAAAGATGACTCGGGAGGGTCGTGTCGGGCTGAAGGAGGGACGTCGGGATGCGGATCGACGCCGACCACACTGGAGGTGCGTTTCCAAGTCGATTTACAATTTGAATTTTTTTATATATATATTTTTGAAAACCGTTTTGAATGGGTATTTCTCGGTTTTTTTTAAATTTTGTGTATCGGGGGTGTTGGAGGATAACGTAGCTCCTTCCGGTGGGCCAACGGCGACGCTACGCGGATCCTAGCGCAACTAATATTGATTATAAAAGCGGCGACGACGCCGGTGGCCGGCGTCGAGAGGATGCTGCCGGTGGTTTCCTTCGGTTTATTTTTCTTATTTTTTCCCGATCGAATAACGTGTGCACGCGGTAAGGGTAGTCTCACACCGGGGCCCTGAGATGAGTTTTCTACGCCCCTGGAACGAAGACACAGTGTCCCCGAGGGCTCGGTGTCTCGCTGATCGCCGGTCGCACTTCTCTCGGTGAGTAAGCGTGGACGAAACTTCCAAGCCGACGATCCAGCAGGTTGTTGGCCCCGCGTATCGTCCTTCGCGACTTATGGTTCCTCGTTTTTCTGTTTACGTCGGGGTGGTGGGCCACGCTCTCCGGAGGAACGGTGAATCACGTTGGGGAGGGGTGACTGGGGCTGCCATTAGCCTAACCTGAGGTTTAGAAACTCTCGGAGATGGTAATCGTCGAGTTTCGTTAGGGAAAGTGCTGGTTTCACTTAACTTTTTTTGGAATTTTATCCGTCTACTGAATTCGCAATGAATTTGTTTTGTAATTTTTATTGGAGATTTCCAGCGGAGATTGTGCTTGTTAATGAGTTCGATCGTGTTGCGAAATTTTATCGGAATCGTGATCTGAAAATTGAAAGGAGGATCGTTTGCGATGATGACGAGTTAATTCGTCATAGCTGATTATCAGGAATTACTCCGAGTAAGGCACAGCGTACTCCGGAGACTCGTCAAATATTGTATCGATTTTCAATCAAGGGAATGAGTCCATTTATGAATGACGTATTAATGCGTCACCACTAGTTTACAAAATTTAGTCTCCACTTCTCCGTTAAATATTTCAAATCGAGTGATCATTAAATGTTAATGCTTCTAATGTTAGCGACGAGTTAACTCGCATTCAAAGCATTCAACTTGAATATTAATTTAATATTAACAGCTTTAATTTCAGTGACGACTTAATTCGTCATTGCTCCTCAACAAAAATAAAATTCCCCATACAATTCAGGGTGCTCCATCCACCATGAAGTCTCGTCAGACATTTCGATTTGAGTATCGGTTTAATGTCAGCATGTCACACGTCCCCGACGAGTTAATTCGTCGGTAGTTTTGTCGTCGACTCGCGTGGAGATTTTAGCGACACGTGGACGCGCACAGCGTCGCTAAATAATAACGTGGAAGCTCGCACGCACGTGCACGTGCCCCGGAAGGCTTCGATATAGATTTTTTCCAGGCGGCACGCGCGCTCGATTCAGAGCCAGCCGCACGCACACATTCATCAAGAAAACACGTTCCACACGCAGGCGTACACCACTCACGCTATACTCGATTCGATGAGGGGATTATTATGGGAGGTACGGTGAATGCACCCGTCCGACAATGGGATTCAGACGGCTGTTTATATCGCAATTAGACTGCGGATTTTATGCAGCTAACAATGCGTTCACTGACGAGCCTCTAACCCGGTTAAACATTTATACAGAAGTGGAACTTTCACCGTGTTATTCAACACGAGTACGCACGAGGATATTATATTCGCGATAAAAATTAGCCACTGCATTCTAGCGCGAATTCTCGTCGTTCATTTGCTAACTGTGTCACCGTTACGTTCCCACATATTTATCAACCCTTTCTGACGAGTATACTCGTCGTGAGTGGGAAACAATTTCTTACCGACGAGTATATACGTCGTGGAGAAAAGGCAAATTTTTTTATGCCGTGAAGAATGATCGCGAAGAAAATTATTTGCTTCGGACGAGCTCGCAGGAGTTCAAAAATAATTTGCTCCACCCACGAAAAATAGTGTAGCTATTTAAATGATGGCGCGAGGGTGGGGTTTCACGCCTAACCTTGATACAGACGCCGGCTCCATTCACGAGAGGATGATCGTCGCTGTTCCCACGCTCTCTTTCTTTTTTTTCACTAGAAATTTCTCGCGTTCCACGTCATTCATTTTCACGGACCAGTGGAATTAAACCGGGGCTGGTTTTCGCGTTAGGACAGCCTGTCCCGCCGAGGCGGGTACGATGAACCGGCGTCGATATCGGGCCGCGATTATTTTCGTCGGGATCGTCGGGTCGACCGTGTTGCGCGAACGACCTCGTTATTTCGGTGGGGATGCCGGCGTGGCCCAATTTCCAGAAAATCTTTAATGGCACGCCGAATTGATCTCCTCTACTGGGTGCCTGTAATCTACACCTTGCAAACCATGCCGTCATCCAAAAACCATCCAATTAGAATCAAACTCCTTCATCGTGTACTTCGCACAAAATCACGCAACAGGGACTTTTCCGATTTTCGATCGGCCATTTGGGAGCGGAGTAAAAATGATCAAAAATTGGGTGCGTCATTTTAAAAATCGCTCAAGAAAGTTATAATAAAAAGGTTACTGCTGGAACTAGAAAAATACTGTAAAGGACAAAATGGTGAAAAAAGCTAAAACGTAAGGAATCTATATTTTACAAAATCACTGAAAAAAGGGGTGTATCGTAGGAAGTATTGGGGATAAATAAATGGGTTACATGGAAATCACCGACTCTAGATTTGACCGCCAACAATTTTGAACGACACAAATTTGACCGACAACGACTTGGACCGACACAAATTTGGCCGACCACGATTTTAACCGGCAACGCTTTTAACCGACAGCGGATTTGATCGACAACGAATTTGTTGTCGGTCAAAATTGTTGGCGGTCAAAATCGTTGGCGGTCAAAATCGTTGTCGGTCAAATCTGGTGCCGGTGATTTCCATGGGACCCTAAATAAATACTATAAATAACAAAATTTTATAATAAAAAGTATACTCGCCAAAAAGCGAAGAATGTGTAAGACTTTTAAAAATAGCATTGGTTTCGATTTCGTGGCATCGAGACTTGGAGGAATAAAGAATACGTATTGCAAGGGTTTTTCGGGTTTGATCTGGGTTTGAAAGGAGTCGATTGTTGCTTCTGGAAGCGGGTCCAATCGAAGGGATCGATCCGAGCCGCGTCGGCGGAGTCTTATCAGGAATTATCGGGTATCTCGCTGCGAGATTAGATTTCTGGTTGGCCGGGCAGGGCAGAAGGGAGCCAGTCAGTCGGTTAGTCAGTCTCTCTTCGCGAGTCCCTCGCTTCTCTCGGCGCTATTCTGAAAATAAACGCGTTCGAGATCTCGCGGCGCGGTCTCGCCAGTGTCGGTCGCATCGTCGCGCGCAACGCTTCGAGAGTTCCGCCGTGAGTGCCGGTCGTGAACCCGGTGTGTGTAACCTCTTTTTTACAGCGTGACTCAGACCCCAGGCTAATCGCGATCATCCCGAGGATTACGATAACAAGGTATCGATACTTCAACGCGATAACGTTGAAGTTGCAACGTTCTGAAAATGCACTTGGAACCGCAAAACCAATTTCATTCACTTCTGGAGTTGATCGTAGTGATCGTAGCATCAGTGTAGAAAACTTGCTTGTCGTCGTTAGTTCATGAGGGGTCAGATTACTTGATCTAGACCTGGAAGTGTCATTGTCATCTTTGTGGGTTAAGGTGGAGGCTTCGATGATCGTTTTTGTCATCTAGGGAAGATCTAAGGTAGGCACTTAGCAATTTAGGGGATGCCTAAATCGAAATCCTGATTGCTATGAAATATTTATAATCGTACTAGACGTTAGAGGATTGTACCAGTCTTTGCAATTTCAAATTGCCTGAGCTGCACTCCACAGAGTGTTGAGGAGGATCACTATCAATTTTAGGCTTAGCAATCCTCTGTGCACTTATCAATTTAGGGTATGCCTAAGTGCAAATCCTGATTGCGCTACGAAATACTTGTAATCGTAATAGACGTTAGAGGATTGTACCAGCCTTTGTAATTCCAAATTGCCTGAGCTCCACTCCGCAGAGTGTGGAGAAGGATCACTATCAATTTTAGGCTTAGCAATCCTCTGTGCACTTATCAATTTAGGGGATGCGTAAGTCGAAATCCTGATTGCTACAAAATACTTGTAATCGTAGTTAGAGGATTGTACCCCGTCTTTGGAATTCCAAATTGCCTGAGCTGCACTCCGCAGAGTGTCGAGGAGGATCACTATCAATTTTAGGCTTAGCAATCCTCTGTGTAGGTCTTCTGTCTCGGGAGTTGTAACCATTGCGAACTGTTTGCGATCAGGCCGGCTCAGTTCTCGAAAGTTCAAGACCACCGGGGTCAAACTCGAGACCAGAACCGGGTGTACCGTCAGTGCTAAATCCCTCGCAAGTGTCTCAAGTGCCACATTCACCGAAGACTCCGTCATCCAATGGTTTCTGCATCGAGTCTGGCGAATCCTCTTCGCGGCGAGAAAGCCTCGACGATCTCCGCGTTTATTCAGCCTGGCCATTCAACCGATCGGAAACTCGACTTTTGCCAGTGATTCTTGGCACGGTGACATCCTGGACCGTTGAACCAGCGCGGGACCAACGCCCCCAAACAAGAAATAGAGCCCCAAGGCGACGCGACCGGGAAAAGCCGCTATGACAGGCGACGTCACAGACTATCCAGCGGAGACAGTTTTCCGGACTCGGGAAATTAAGTTTCGAAAAGGGACGCCGCACTCCATCCTCCTCTCTTTATATATATATCTCGTAGTTGTCGAATCTTCTCGGTGCTTTTAACGAATTTCGATACGCCTTCGGGAGTGTCTTCTAGTAATGGACCCTGTCTTCGCGGGCCTAGCGAGATAACTCGACGGGCGACGTTTCAATTTCGCTTGTCGATCAAACGGGGTTATTGATAGATCCTAGAGCCGATTGCGGTACCAGAACAGATCTGCAGGCTTCTACCTACAGATTTCAAGGAATGATTGAACATTTTTCATACTTTTTTGGTTTGATAACATTCAACGAACATGATTGTTCATATTTTTGGGGCAAGAGAATCAGGCTTAAAGGGACACGCATTTTTGATCACGAGGTTGATCGAGGCACACGAGGTTGATCGTGGCACACGAAATTGATTGAGGCACACGAGGTTGATCGAAGCACACGAGGTTGATCGAGACACACAAGGTTGATCGAGGCACACGATGTGCTTAAAATAATGATGGAACATTTTTCATACTTTTTTTGTGTTTGACAACATTTAAGGAACATGATTGTTCAGATTTTTGGGCAGTAGAGTCAGGTTCCAAGGGACACGCATTCTTGATAGCGAGGCGGATCAAGGCACGCGAGGCCACGGACGCCAATTACACGAGACGGTGATCGTCAATAAGCCTCGGCTCGCGGTGCTGTAGATCGGAGAGCCGGCTCGTACGCGCGTCAGCCTGCGCGCCGGAATCCGAGGCTCGTCATTAATTGGACGTCGACGGTCGACGACGGAGCCGCGCCCGACCTACTTTCGTCTCCCGCGAGCGTCCGTCGTCGGTCCGATTAATCGCAGCTTCCACGCACGAGTCGCGTGCCAGCCGAATCGCGCACGGCGCTCGTGCATCCACGCGAAGCGCTGGCCTGTCTCGATAATGGGTCACGGGCCGTTGCATTCCGCACAGTTCCCGATGCAAATCATTCGACGACGTCTTGCTTCTACCAGCGACGAACCCCATCATCTCCGAAATTGGTAAAATTTTTAAGGGTGGGGGTTCGAAATTTTTAAAGTAAATAACTTAAATTGATGTTCTCGGCACAAAGATTTCCAGATAAATTGTTTAAACTTCAATGAAATTGTGCTAGAATTCTTGCTCGTCACATGAACAAATTTGTGAGCATTATATTTTTGGCACGTGTAACATGAACAAGATAAATAATTAAAACTGGAATAAAATTGTCCTAATAATAAATGATTAAAACTGGAATAAAATTGTGCTAGAATACTTGCTCGTCCCATTAACGAATTTATGAGCATTATCTTTGTGACACGTGTAACATGAACAAGATCAGACGCTTCACCGTAGTTTTCCTTCAGGGTTACATAAGGTTGACAACCGGTGGATGTTGGATGCTTATGGCGGGCTGTTTTGTAAGCACCATGGATACTCGGCTCGCTAAAGGCATCCTCCGTTTCCGGTACGTGGAAATGTATCGAGTAAATCGCGGTACAGGGGGCTGGCACACGTGCCGCACTCAAAACTATTTCCGGCGTTTTCCACGAACCCGTTATTCTCGGCCGAGTTACCGGCAAATGGGTCGATGCACCGGGGAGAGAGATAGAATGGGGGAGAAAGAGACAGAGAGAAGGCACTGGACTGCTTCGGGTCTTAATTATCAGAAATCCATCCGAGTGGAGGATCATCGAATCCCGGTGGCTGTGCCCGGCTTGTGCATCGGCGAGCCTAGTATTCGGACGCTGCATACACCGCGATCCTCTTTTTAACGAAATGGAATTCCTGCACCGTTGAATCCTTTATCTGATTATTTCATCGGCGAAGGAGACTGTGTCGAATCGCAGTCCTGTTACTCTTGTTTTATATATTACCTAGAGTGGGTAGTCCGCATAAAAGGAAAGGGTATCAATTTGTTAGAAAAACATTATGGGGATGGTTGACAGAAATTCCTTACTGAGAATACACCAATACTATGCTCGGATAGTAGTATCGACTGTCCTCTCGTTAATGCCACTTAAGTGGAGATGCAACTTAAAACTCAATAGAAAATATTACAAGATATTTGAAAATAAAATAATACCTAATCCAGACCCGTTCTCACGGTTCTCACCCAAGTGGATAATACCTAGCATAAAACCTACTCCTAAACATAAGACAATCACCGTCTGCTCTCGTTAAAGTCATTCAAGTGGAGAATCAGCCTAAGCTAGAGCACAGCAGGGTAAACCGCGCATTCCCATTAACGAGACTCCATAACGATTGATTTCCCGAACCTGTCTCTTTAATATCTCTTGGTGGATACCCAGCATAATAGTCATGTGTGTTGGAGGGTGAAGAACCGAGAACTGAAGATGCGTTTCGATTTGTTTTGCAGGTGGGTCCGGCAGGGGGGAGGGTGAGGCAGGCTCGAACGAGATACCGACTGGTAGAAGAGGCGGTGGTGGCGGTGGCGTCAACGTGGGCAGCGGAGGGGGCGGGGGAGGAGGAAGTGTATTGGGGGTTGGAGGCGGGGGGAGCGTCGGCGGGGGTGGTAGAAGCGGGTCCGGGGGTGGAGGCCGGTCGAGGGACGAGCCGAGGAGGCACACCCTCGGCGGCGATCACCAGCCCTCCCTGCATCATCAGCAGTTCAACGCGGCCCAGCAGCTGCACCCCCTTCATCCCCATCATCTGCCGCCGCCACACGGCCAGTACGGCACGCCGCCCACAAGACACACCACCATGGATCTCGAGGTGAATCTTTGCTCCCGCAACATGTAAATACATAAATCGACTATCTTTACGCTCTCGTTCACACGCCCTTCTCTTCTTTTACTGTCTATCTCTAATCTTGTTTTATTTCTTTTGTCGACTTACATTATAACCACATGGACCGTGTACCCACCCCACAGGATTGCTACACCCCACTGAGAATGATTTTCACTCGCATTTTACCGCAAGCCGAGTCTCGATCGTTCTGTAAACGGTTCCTCACAGTATAATTTAAAGAAATAATAAGGTTCGATCGAAAAGAAAAGTGAAAATTGGGCGGAGCTACGCGGGGGCGGGAAAAAAACCATCGAAGCCTGGAGTGGACGTTGTTATTTCGCGGTGATCGACCCCCGGTGATTGGAAACGTGATTTCCAATCGATCGTGGATGTCAGCGGGCCGGTGTGCGCCGCGGTCGACGTCAGGTAACCGTGCACATGGGATGACCGCAACATCTATTTTAACGTGACCCAGAATCATCGAGACGAGGCTTTGCGTTCTTCCAGGTGGATTTATCTCTCACTTCCCCCTTTTTTATCTAGTCCCCGGCGTGTCCGCGGAACCGCAGGGGCTGCTTGGGAGAACGTGGACAAACGGGTTCGCAACGGAATATTCGCGGCGACCCCGTGGGAGAATTCTTACGGTGAATGAAAATAAACGAAGATGGCTTCGATCGGGAAAACCAACCGTAAATCTCGTTACAGAGGGAGCGAGTCTATCGCCAACGCGTGCGCTCGCGACGGTAATACAAATTAGCGGATCGCGTGCGGTGATCTTAGTATCCGGCGACCGCGTCGGCGAGCAGCTTTAACGGACGTGTTCCGAGGTCAAGAACCGGTCGTTGAGAAAGGGAAGAGGTTAATTAAGCCGCGTGTCCACCTACAACGCCGCCGTGTTCACGGTTACTCGCCTACTCGAGGCTTCCTTTCATCTAGCTCTTCTACCTGATCTCCTTCGACGTATTATTATCCCCGTTCTCGGATCACGATGAAAAGGATGACGAACAAAACCAGTTAGGACCTGGTCGGGTACCCTAATTAGGACCTACACCTCAAGTTAATTGCGATCTGGTTCGCTAAAATCCGGAGACCCTCTTCAGACCTTGTTGAACCCATTGAACTACTTCATCTAATCGAAGAAGATCCCAATTAGCCTGCAGTTAGAAAAATTAGGACCAGGTTACGACATAGACAATTTTAATTAATCTCGAGATTGAAAGCATTGTCTAGACACGCTCGAATTAGTAACCAGTCTAATTTTAATTAGGACTTACCATAGTACCTGAATCGTGCAATTTCACTTAGTATTCATCCCGATAAAATTCCAGGACTTTTTAGGGCTCGGTGCCAAATTGGTCTCTGGGTAGTCATTAAAATCTTGATAAACTCGACCAGTTTACAGAGTGTACGACATAGTTCCTTATCAAAAGTACAGTCCGTCAAGGAACTATTTCTCCCCAGGCGAAGGGACGACCTAGGCTTCCTCTGTTCGTTCTGATCCAACATTGCTAGTTCTCTCTCTCTTCCTCGAACTGGGTTAATGTATTATTTGAATAATCGTTCCCGGAGTAATTCTGTTCAAACAGTGTCCGGAGGAGGCCACGGTACATATTTCACTCGCGAGCACGGCGGCAAATATTTGCGAACAGTCGAACTATTTCGGAGGTTCCGCGAGATAGCTCGTTACCCATGAAAGTGGGTGGAGCTGTTTGTACGGCGGTAGGCGGGGCAGGGCGACCGTCGACGACAGCTCACGCCGAGGACACGTCAGCCCCTGTGTTCCCTATCGCCTTTTTTTTATTCCATATTTGCATTTTGTAACCGTGTCGTACATGAAATGGAAAAAGGTTTTTTGATACGAAAAATCGGACAAGTTGTACAAAAATTATTCGAACGTTCCATGTGCGACAATCTCAATTCAATGTACACCGACACGCCCTCCTGCTCGATCTGTCCCCCCTCCACAGATATTTTTTTCACTCTGCTCGTGATTTTTCCCCCCACCCTGTGTCGAGAGTGACCACGTGACAATCCAGGTTACGCCTGGTCAGGCGTCGATGAGGCGGTCCACAGGCTCGTCGGATGTGGACTTATCTCGCGAGAAGGATTCAGGCTCCGAATCGACGAGATTTTTTCCAGGGCTCTCGGACCCAACGACTCGAGTCGATCGGCTGAACGGACACGAGACCAGTCGACGATGCCGGATCGAACGCCACGCCCCCTTCTAACGGCCAGCTTAACGAAATTCCCACCCTCTTTTTTCTGCTCCATGCTATTATACATACATATATATTTATCTAACTGGTTTTACTTGTGTGTGTGTTTCCGTGTACCCGCCGCCGCAATACAGATGGGGACCAAGTCTCGCCAGAGAAAGGTAAAGCACACTCTCCACCTTTTCTTGTTTTCTTTATCGTCTTTTTTACGTTCGACGTGTGTCCGATGCATGACACTGTCTTTCGTACCGTCTCGATGTGGCCGTCATTTTCATTTCATTCGGACGACGCGGTGCCCGATACTTGTCCGTGGACGTTCTTTAAGCGCTGAAAATTAGGGGTGAAAAAGAAGGGGAGATTGGTAAATGAATTTGAAACTCTGAGGGGTTCAAATACCATATACCAACTCCTACAAATGAATTTCAAAGATTCGAGTCTCGTGCTTCGCTACTTGTCCACGAAGGGTCCGGTTCAGATGCTTGTAAAGAGGCACCGGTGTGATTTAAAAAGTAACGGGGCTAGAAAGTTTGTACTGGGAACATTGACTTTCCGCGTATGAAAACTTTCTAGCCGATCTGAATAATGGATAGAACAGATTATTAACTTGTTCGATTGTTGTCTTTTCAGTCGCCTCTTCCGCGCGGGTTCCCACCACCCAATTCGGCGATGTTGTTCGATGACGACCCGGGCATCATGTCCGAGGTGGAGACCTCTAGCACCGGATTTAGACGGGGTGGCAAACAGAGAAGCAGCCTCCCCGTCGTACGGACCCCCAGCAAGACTTTGGAGCGACCATTAGGTAACACACCAACCGCACTAGAATTAGGATCGTCTTGTTGCTGCCTCGCTGCTCGATCCCCTTGTCGGACATACCTGACGACACGATGCGTTTCTGTGGACGATTCCTTAGGTCTAGTGTTCCTGCAGTATAGAAATGAGACGAAGCGGGCGCTCCTGCCGAACGAAATCACGAGCATAGACACGGTCAAGGCGCTGTTTGTCAGAAGCTTTCCGAAACAACTCACCATGGAATACCTAGACAGTCCTCATGTCAAGGTTTATATACACGATAGCAACAAGGACATGTTCTACGAGCTCGAGGACCTCAGGTAACTATCGTTAGGAACACTCTAATTATTGCTACCTCCCCGGACCATCCCCTAATCCGCTGAACAGATAATTCCTGATCAGATACTGGAACAGGATTAAAGCTAAGAACAGGTGTGGGGTTAGGAGCCGAAGGAATTGTCCTGGTAGAATGCGAAAAGAGGATCAGAGGACAACATCTCCGGCTAGATTAAAGTAGAGCACAGGTCCTTTCTGCTCCTGGACAGCGGGGCAAATGAGTATGTCCACACTACCCTCTCGACCATCATCGGAGAGGGGGTGTGCATAAAATGCATTTCACCGCTGTCCTTGAAAAAAAAGATACAGGAGCAACAAGGGCGGAATGGGGACCAAGAATAATTCACTTGAATCCTTCAGGGAACTTGTGCATTCTCCAGATTAGAGTTTCTGATCGGTAATTCGGGGAGGAGGTCCGCGGAGTCTTGGCAGTAAATATAAGAATTCCAGTTGGAGTCTCTGTTACCAATCCCGGTGGTCGGTTTCAATTTCAGATCTCATCTGCGGGACATACGGGATCGCAGCGTGCTGAGACTGTTCGAGAGCTCTGATGGCGTGACCGGGATGCCAGGACCCTTGGGAATACCCAGCGGAGGATCAGGCCTGCCACCGCACTGGGAGGATCAGAGCTACTTTAGCGAGCCAGAGTTCGACAGCGAGTACCAGCATCAGCACATCCACAAGAGCAAGGTGAGTCGAACACTCGTTTACGAAAGACAATTTATTCTCAACGCGTAATACTGACACTTAAACGATACAATTAAACTGATCCGTTACTTATGCTACAATAAATACAACTACTGCGATCCTCGACGTCGTCACGTGGACCACGCTCGAACGAAAGGTGGCACAACTTCTGGTTGATCCTCTCGATTGGTTCAGGTTGGCTGATCATCGTTGGCAGACTCCAAGATACTGAATCCTCGATCGCCGATCGATCCGTCCTCAAAACGAGCACTTCTGCAAAGTTCTGGACCAGGTCCTGGATGGCGACGATTCGTCCCTAGAAAGCCTTGCACGCTGGCACAGCTGGCACGTGTAGAGCACCAGAGTACAGCTTCTTCGGGACAGATCTCCATGCCATGATCAGTGCTTTCTTGAAGGGCTCCTCGCTGCATCCGTCGCAGATGTCCATGACCATTTTCACTTCAGCCTCTGCTGGCTCCCTCTCGTCGTCCTTGTTCTCGTACTTGGGTAGCTGCAGACCGAAGTTCGTCAGACCAGTGAAGTACTCGTTGTCCAAGCCTTGCGAGATGTAGCCGTCGTCTATGATCAAACCATCACCCAGCTGCACGAGTCCTCTCTTCTTCTTCTCGGACTCTCGCTTCTCTAGCTTCTTGTCTTCAGAGTCTTCAGCTTCTTCTGACTCTTTCGGGATGAACGTCACCTGAAACGAAGGGTATCAGTTACATTTCTTGGTCCAGATGTTTTAACACCTCAGACCTATCATCAATGTATTCCCAAATACCCACCTTGTCATCCACAGTTTCTCCTTCAGAGGCTTCTAAAACCTTTCTCTTCCTCTTTGGAGTCTGTTCAGTGTTCTCCAACAGCTCCTCATCCTTCAACTCTTCGCTAGTGCTCGTAGAGGATGCTTCCTCGTCACGTTTAAAGAGATTCCGATAAGGTCCATCGACGAAGCTGACCCCAGTGCCTGTAATTCCATTCGCTGATGGCAAACTGGCCTGTTGATTGCCAAACAATTGCGTGATTTGCAGAGGGAACGCTGATGGCATTACGTTAGTATTAACGGGAGGCAGTGGCTGTAGGGGTTCTTTCCTTGGAGCCAGGGCTGGGTGTCTTAGGGTGACACCACCCTGAACGATCTGCAGCGGAGAACCTGGATTGAGTTTCACCTGAAATATTCCAAAGTCAGAAGAGGTTCTTCTAGGGTAGATGAAGGTAGAAAAACCCTTCTCACCTGGGTGTTAATTTGTCCTGCAGTGAGGAAAGGATTTTGAGGAAGGGGCGGACCAGTCACAGGTGGCCGAGCTGGTCTGGGCGTGTTGTTACTGGTGTCGTGTTCATAATGATGCGCGTGATGGTGTTTGTGGTCCTTGTGAGCCTTACCCGCGCTCAACGCGACCCCATATAGCTGCACCATCGTCACCTCGCCGAGATAACCACCGGACCCTGAAATAACAGTCGTTAAAGTCGTCGAATTTTTATGCAACACTAAAAGGGTAGTCTTACCTGTAGGGGCACCCTCGCCCTCGAGGAAACCGCCGCCCAGCTGTCGCTGCTCTTGTCCCGTGATCGCTATACCGCCCCCTTTGATCACGTGACCCACCAACTGTCACGAAAGAAAGATCTCATCAGGTCGTATCGATCGCCGTGGACACGGTTAATTGTTCTCGTAAAGAGGGGCTGATTTGGCTCGATAGAATTTATGGAAAAATTTTATATTATCCCCCCTTCACCGCGGCCACCCTTGTTCGCTGGGGTCGGCGACAATAGAGGCTGCAGCCGATCCCCTAATGAACAGTTTCGACACGAAGTGGCTGGAGCTTGAAACGCTCAGAATAGGTGATCAGTTTCTCGTGTGTACCCGTGGGAGACACGTCGATCATTCGTTTTGTAAGGTCGCTTCGAGAAGTGTCGCAACATTTCGGCTGGATTCCGTTTGACGTCTTCATACGAAATTTACTTAGACACATCTGGAAGCTACCGGAGGAACAACTGCGGAAGGTAATGATTGAGATCAATGTTCGAACCAACTAGATCAAACTCGATTTGGTATTTATATAGAAAAGCGTATTCCGATTTTGATGAAATTTTAATATGTTATGCAGCAACACATTCTGAACAACTTTTCCCTTTTACAATATAGGAGGGTCGGTTTTAGTTTTCAAGATATTTGCAAAAAACTATTGCTAATACTGTATTGAATTTTTCGTATTCCTGCACGTATTACCGATAGTCTTTTGCAAATATCTCGGAAACTAAAAGCGACCCCTCTATTTTGGAAAAGGAAAAAGTTGTTAAAAATGTCGAAATCTATAACATATTAAAATTTCCTCGAAATCGGAGCACGCAGACCTTTTCTATATAATTATCTACCTTCGCTTACGACGTCAGAGTCAGAAACGCGGAAGGGAAGCATTGCCGACCAGTTTCTCGTCGGTTATTTATTTTTCGCGTGGTAAGCGGGTAAGAGCCGGGGAATTCGAAACGCCTGGCGATTCCGTTCGAATCCTTTTACCGGCGGAACTGGCTGTACAATTTTTTCAACGGCTCTCGTTCGTCGCTGATAAAGAGAGAGAATGGCCGCGTTACTTTCACGGTCACCCGGCCGTTCTAATTGACCAGGCGAACGATTAAATTTTCTCGGACACCGACAAACGGGAAAGTACATTTTCAAGGCGAAAACCGATCGGAGCAATCGGCGATCACTCACCCTGTTGTTGAACCCGCGACCCACGCGCTCGTCGTTGACCCAGATCTGCCATTCCCCTGTCCGACCGTTCCAGCTTTGGCAGGAGTGATACCACTTGTTCAATCGCAGGGGATAATTCAATCTGAACAAGTTGTGCCCGTCGACGTTCATCATGAAATAGGAGCTCCTAGCGGTGTTCGCCACCCAGGCTAGTAAGCCGCGCGGTTGTTCACCAACTGCGCCATAAACGATTCTCGATTAGCGTCAAATCGATCCCGGAACATAATACAATCGAATTCTCGTCCACTAAAACAAGCTTCAAATCGTCCACCGGAATCTTTTTCATTTTCTAAGGGATATAACCGATGGGTAACGCTTCTTTGTTAATGTTTTCAAAATTTGAACGATTTCTAGAATGATTCGTATCTCCCCGATGCCCTGGTCACTTCAGACCCAACGTAACCCAACTTGAAATTTAAAGCTGGTGGTGACGTTCCAAGGCAAATCGTTTAGATTACACCACAGTTGATACCATGATCCGTTCCTACTTCGTGGAAAGGCTCGTTGAACGGTTACGCGACCGCCGGTAGTTTTGAATAAACAATTATTACTTAATAATGCCCTCGGGCTACTGATTAGTTGCGAAACGAAGCCGCGGGAACGTTATTTTCGACGGACTTTTGCTTTCGTTTGGTCGTTCCTCGGCCAGCGAAAAAGAAACCGGTGAAAGGGAAACGAAAACTGACTCTCACCTGCGTACGAGAATAACGGATGGTCGTTCGTGTGATTGTAGAACTTGGTCCACATGCACAGGGTGAACTCCTTCATGTTCGGCAGTTTCGTCTTGTAATGAATGTACTGTAACGAAAAAAGGGAGACCATGACAAAATTATTTGTTTTAATTATATAATTTTTCAATAATTTTTTTATGGGGGATTTCATCTTTTTTCAAGATATTCGATGATTATTGTAGACAGGCCAATTTCAGATTAGCTGTTCTTGGGACTCGAGAACGTTAACGGACAATGAGCATTCAATGTTCACGATTATTTCATATCGATAGTGAACACCGCGAGAGGCGTTCGCGGCAATAAAAGATGTAATTAGCGGCAGTAACACGAATACCGTGGAGGCACTGGAACCAACCAGACCTGCCAATTATCCAATACCGTGTTCCGGTAATTAGCATCTATTACGGGCTACGCAACGATCGATCCAGATTACGTGTGTGTATCTCCCTATCCGAGGTTTCTTTTCACCGTTGGGAATGGGCCGGCATCAAAAGGCGCGGCCAACATGCCGCTGGCGCCGATTCCCTTTCGCAGCGCGTCACCTTCTTCCCGGTTAACTGGAATCGGTCGTTCCCATCGCGGTTAATTGGCTCCGCAGCTGTCGCCGTTCGAATCGAGACCGCGTCATAGAAAAACTTGTCGACTCTGAATTACGAATGATCTCCGTGGCTCAAATAGCTGTCTGCGGTCGTGTAACGAGCATAAATATACCCCAGGCGACGCGCCTGGACGGTCAAGTCTTAATTCTGTTATGTTGGTTTGTACAATCGACAACTTCCCGAAGTAAACTTTATTGAGATGTCGAATCTCGAGTGGAGACGCAGCTTAACAGCCAATTTCCTAAGCTGGAATTCATCGAGCTGTCTTCTGTCGAGTGGAGACTCAGATTAAGCCAAAATTTCCGAAGTTCAACTTCTTTTAGGGGTCTCAATTATGGACGTAGCTTTATTATTAGTCTCCAGAATAAAATTTTCATAGTTTCGTTGTGGAAAGAAAATTCAGAAAATTTAAAAAAGTCTGCTATCTAGTGGAGACCCAGCTTAAGCACAAATTTCAAAAATTCTACTTCTTTGAGGTGTCTCAATTATGGACGTAGCTTTATAATTAATCTCCAGAATAAAATTTTCATACTGAAGTTTCATTGCGAAATGAAAATTTTAAAAAGTCTACTTTCAAGTGTAGACGCAGTGAAATGGTCACTTTCGATAGTAAAATTTCGAAAAGTTCTTCGCGATCCCCGATCTTCCGTGATCGAGTCCGTTGCGCAACGCTAGATCTCTCGATGGAAGGGAGATCCATCGATCTCGCGCGAACAAGGTCTTCGCCACAATTTCCTCACCCGTAGTTACGCACCCGTCACGCAACGCTCGATCGATCGACGAAACCGGAAACGCCTAGGATCGTTCTCCACGTGAAAGGACGATACTCTCCCTCCGCCACTCGAACCGGCAACAACGGCCTAGAAGATCACGCGAAGTGGCTCGATCGCAAATTGCTTCGAATCCATGATTGCAGTCCGTTAATTGTTCCGTGAAACGCGACGATGTCCTCTCGAGAGGATCGATCGGAAGAAGGGTAGAAAAATGCACACCGGGTGGCCCGGAAGTACCCACCACCGGGAAAACCTTAAGCCACGTCTTCACTTTGAATTTCTACCAGAATGAATTTCACTTCGGACTATATAGCATTGATGCTGTATCTTCACTTGGAGTCTGTGTGAAGTATCAGTATTGAAAGTAACCCTTAAGCTGCGTCTTCACTTGCAACTGAGCTCTTCTACGTTTATTTTTCAATCTTTTATGAATCTAACCATCATGTGCAGTTTTAATGCTGCGTATCTACGTGAAGACCAACCTCTCAGTCTCCACGTGTGCTTTAATTGACCAACTTAAGCTGCATCTCCACTTGAAGCTTGACTCATTCGAGTTCCCTTTTTAAAGATTAGCTTCCACGATTCCTCCCCACTCGAAATTCGAGTTCCTCAGTGTAAATCGATGATTAAGCTACGTCTCCACTGAAGATTCTTTCATTAAGTGAAAAATTTCTTGTTATTGTGAGGTGGATTTTTGAGAGGTGGGTTTTTGGGATCGTTTAACCTTGATCGAGGGGGATGGAGAAGTCGGTCGTCAGTTTAGGCGTCTAGGCACGCACGGGAAGTAAGAACGTTTTCTCCTACTTTCGTTACCGTCGCGATCCGTGTCATTTTGCTCACTCCGGCCGCTCTCGACCGTGAAGCCGGTGTCCGAGGCACGCGAGCCGAAGAATTCCGACGCAGAGCGGAAAGAATCCGTACGGCTTGCGGATTCCCGTTATCCTCCGCCATCGAACACCTGTCTCCGCCTTTCGTCACTCTTTTGTCTGCCGATCTTTTTCTTGCCCCCACGCGTGAGAACCGATCCTTTTTTCACGCCCGTTAGACTCGCCACGTTTCGTAATCACGAAGATATTTTCTTTTTTTACTTCGCAAAAAAACGCTTCGCCTCACTCGCTATCCTTTCGTGCTCGTTATACGTGAAATTGAAGATATGAATACAACGCCGTAGGAAGAAGAAAATAGAAATTATATCGGTCTAAGTACCTCGAAGTACAGTTGCTGGCGCATGGCGACCTTATAGAGGGAGCACTTGTCTTGACGCCCTCCCAATAAGGAGGAATCGTCGAATTCGTACAGGGTCTGAGCTGCAGAAGTATCGTAATCCTGATGGAGGATGCTGGGGGATGCTTGCGGCAGCGATGGCCGCCATGCTGTGGATATGGCGTCCACCCTCACTGCAACCATCATGGCACACACAGAAAAAATGATCGGCCCCATTTTGTTCACCGTTGAGCCACCTGCAAAATGAATCAAACTTAAAAATTATTCATATTTTTTAAAATATTACTCTATTTTTCCTGGTCAATTTTTTTTACTACTTCTATGGATAATATAGCAAATATTTTCGACACAATATCAGCTCGTTGATATCAGCTCTTTTCCCCCGATTTTATTTCGGTTGCAAAAGCGCCGAAAACGGATAAACTAGACGCCGGGTTGCATTAAACGTTACATTGTTACACGTCTTTTCCCCGTTGCGAAATTCAATTCACGGCACCGGAACGATATCGCCCCACAGTTGCGATAAAAATCAGAATTTCCATCGATCCGTGTGTGCACGCACGCACGTGAGGCAATCGCCGGGAATCACGGAACCCGCTGACGTTCGTTTCCTCCGAAAATTGTCGTCCTGTTTCTCCCTTTGCCTTTTCCTGCCAGTTTTCCCTATTTTTTTCGCTTCCAACCATTTTTGTTTTTCACAATTTTTATGCCAGTGCAAACTTCGCTTGCAATTTTTCAACATTTCGGTAATGTTTGCATTCCTTCGTGAGTTTTCCTTTAAAAATTATTTCTTACCATTTTCCATACTATTTTTACCAGTCCTGTAATCCTTTATACTATGATTTGTAATTTCTACAGAAAATTTTTTAATAATTCTTTCCATCGCCATTTTTCACATTGCATTTTGCAACAAGAATTTGGATCAAATTTCTAAAATGGAAAACATGTTTTTTCCGAAGGATATGTAATTTCCCAAACTGGAAAACCCTTTGCTTTTCTCTGACAGATTTTCCTCTTTTTTTCTGTCAACCATTTTTGTTTTTCACAATTTCTACGCCAATGCAACCTACGCTTTCAATTTTTCAACGATTATTCTTATAATTATAATTATCAGTGAGTTTTATAATTATTTCAATTGCCATTTTTTACATTGCATTTTGCAACAAGAATTTGAATCAAGTTTCTAAGATAAAACATGTTCATTCCGAAGGATATGTAACCAGCCTCCCAAACTGGAAAATCCTGTTGCCCCGGGAGAAATTCGCATGGTCAAGGACATTAGTTTTCTGTTTTTCGTATTTGGCAACGCGCACCACGAGGGCGGGAAAGCGAGCTATTTCTATTTGATTCGCTTATCCGATTTTTCATTCGATTCCCCTTTGCTCGTTCCACTTTCTTCGTGTCACAGTGAATTACATTCGCCTCGATCACTATAATCAACCGCGTGCTGTTTGTGTTTCTTCAGCGTTTACCGACCGATGCGAGAATCATGCGAATTCATTCGGTCTCGCATAAATTTTCCGGTCGTTTAGCTCGGGAATCGATTATCGCTATCGTTTATCGTAATGTTTTCGCGCGATTGATGCAATAGCTGGTTTTCGCACCGGTAAATAAATAAACTGGTATATTTATATGCAATTCATGCAGTACGAGGAATTTGAACTCAAAGTTTTACCCCAGGACCAGTATTATAATTTATTGGTATTATTATTTCTTACATTATTTATTTATTTTTTTGTCTTACTTTCTTATCACTACTTAATACTACATAAAAAATTACATATTCACTTTACATACATTAATATGTATAAATTATATGAATATGTATGTATGTATATATTACATGTATTATATTATATGTACGTATATATTATATGTATATATTATATTTATATATTATTTGTACATATTATATTATATAATTATAAATATATATAATATAATAATATAAATATAAATATATAATGTATTAATGTATGTAATGTAAATATGTAATTTTTTATGTAGTATTAAGTAGTAATAAAAACGTAAAACAAAAAAAAATAATATAAAAAATAAGAATACCAATGTAAATTATAATACTATTTATGGAGTGAAACTATATATATTGCATAATGTTAAAAAGAAATATAAATAATGATTTGAGTAATAGGGTATAATTTTGAGGTCAATATCGGAAATAAATTCCAGCCAGTTGTGAAGGAACTGTGGTAATGAGAACTAATTATAAATTGACCGCGGAAGCTGCCGCAAATGTGCGTTTTAACAGAAGTCAGAGAAAGCGAAGACAACTGTATTTTCATTTTCTTTCCTGTCGGTCTCAGTGAAGCAGAAACTAAACACGCCTACACAAATATGTAAGAACGCGTCGTAAACAAGCGCTTTTTATTCTTTGTTGTAAAACTAGTCATAGAACCTTCATGCAAATCTATATTTTTGGAACCGCAGAAGTCGATTGCAATGTTTCACTTTCCCCTCTCGAAGTTGCAAATGCATGCCAAAGAACTGTGTTTCTTGCAATTCAGCGATTGTTTGTCCACGTTTCAACATATTTTCAAAGGGACAGCCTTCGATTTAAATTTGCATACATCGCGGAAATTAATGAATTCGCTTGTCCCGTTTGGAAAACTCTGTTCCCGAGTGAAATTGAAAATTTTTCTGCTGAAACAACGCGAACGCAGCGACTTCGGAAAACGATTTTCCGGATTTTGCGAAAAATTGGATTTTTTTCAATTTCTAAGCGACAAGAAGACCTTTCCAATTTCAAGGAAAGAGAATTCCCATTTGAAAATTCCATCAAGCAGACTTTCACGAAGCTTTGAACATAGTCGCACGGTTCAAATGCAATTTTCTCGATCGGGAAAAATTCCTAGGATCAAGAACCTTGTACTATTTCCGTTGTGCAACTGTCCATCAGCATTTCTAAGGATTTTTTCAAAGATGCAACCTCAATTTACAAACACTGTGAATATGAAGAAATTAATGATCTGTATGTCAACAGTCTCGTAGAGAAATGAAGAACCTTGGAAAAATGAGGTGAATAAGAATTTTTTTTCAATTTTCTTGCTCTGTAAAATCAACAATACATAAAAATCTAAGAATCTTCGAATACAATTCTCATGGTAAAAATGAACCAGGGCGTCCAATTCGAAGGAACAAAAAATTCCCATCTGAAAACTCAATTAAACCAGCCATCAGCGACGCTTCAAACATCGTTGCCCTTTAAAAAATGCAATTTCCCGATGAGGAAGCGTTCCCGGAGACAAAACCGAGTACCATTTTCATCAACGATCTCACTGAAGCGCGAAGATAACATTGTACTCTGGCCATTCCACTATATGAGAGACAAAAGAATAATTGAAAAGCTTACCGCGATCGAGGAAAAGCTCGTGTCCCTGCTTGGGTCGTCCCTTGATCCCCCTGGCCCCTTCTAGATCCCTTTAAATCTCTCTGGATCCTATTGAATCCTTTTAGATTCGTTCGGATCCTTCTGGACCGAGTTGGAAAAATGAAATTCGTCGAAATCGATGGACGGCTGCACTGGAGGGAACGATCGACGGTTAATCCTTTTGATCCACGGAGAAGGTAGTAGATCCTCGCGGTCTCGAAACAGAAAGGTAACTGTCCGGCACGTTCTCCACGACGTAGGCCTGGTAAACTCGCAAGTGGTGTGCACTCACGCCTCCTACCCGGTTCTCGTACTCGCCTTTTTCTCTTTCTCTCTTTGTGGCGGACGGCTGATCCAGTCCCCCGATGATCCAACGATCCCTCGATCGCCGGTGCATGGATAAGTTTCTCGATTTAGCGGGTCAGTCGAGCGGACAATCCTATTTGCCATCGGCTGCCTCGTTACCAATTTAGACACCTCAAATTTTACACTACATTGATTGCAGTATTTCTTCCTTTCTTCCACATTTTTTTACGATTATTAAAAAGCATTTACTATTTCATAATTTTTACAATTCTCCTCTTTTAATATTTTTCTCGATTTTCTCCATTTATTTATTACTGATTTTTATGCTGCATTGCTTGATTATTTATCATTTTTTATGTACTGTACCATTTTGTACATTTAAAATTTTTTTTTACGATTTTGTAGACGTATTTATTTTTGCAGAACTTTTACAATTCTCCTCTTTTAATATTTTTATCGATTTCCTCTATTTATTTATTACTCATTTTTATGCTCCATTGCTTGATTATTTATCATTTTTTTATGTACGGTACCATTTTCTACATTTTTGTATTTCATTTAGCACAACTTCGTTCGTACACCATTTCCCATGAATTATTGTAATATTGCAACCTCGCCTATAAAAATTTTTCTGTGAAAACAGCATTTCTGAAAGTGCATACATTATAAATTGGCACGAAAATCCGGGTTATTATGAGTCACGCCCGTGTGTTGCGACAGGAGAATATGTATGTCACCGTGTCGGCGCCAATGGAGTACAACAGGATCATTTTGCAGTCTCCTCCATTTTCTTCGTTTTTTCCATCTCTGTTTCTCAGCGACCGGCAATTATTAACGGGGAACAATTGCGAGATTTCGCTCGGAGGTCCGGCCAAAGTGTTCCGAGGTCGAGCGTCCTCTCCGGAGAAAACCGGACCCGTGTCGGTCCGATCGATAGATCCACCGAATCAAGCTTGTCGACCTTTGACATCTCGTTTCCTCTTCGGAAAGGTCCTCTTCCTGGAACTTTCCCTGTTTCGTTGGAAACGGTGACTCATTTGCATTCAGAAACTGACCTCTCGATCGATGATCTACACCAATATAATTCGAACCACGTGATAAATGAATAATATAAATGTAAATATAAATATAATATAAATGAATAATAATTTATGGTACTAAATTGTTTATCGTAAAAATACTTCGTTGAACGGTAAATAAAATTTCCAGAACTTCCGTTCACGGGGAGACAGACAACATCGATCGAAAGTCTCGATTTCCACGCGGCTCGACAATGGCGGGAAATCATGTTGAATTCGATCCGCGTTTCCCTCTTCGAACGGAAACAACAGCGCCGACGGGTTGGGCGTAATGAATAAATAAGACATAAAAGTATCGGCAAGAACGGACGAACAACGATCGACATTAATTCCGTACAGGAATTGCATTTCTGCGGCGAGCGTCGTCGTGCCGTTCGATTACACGCGCGAATCGACTTTCATTTTCCAGGGTGAGTCTTCCTTTCGCCGTGCCCCTGGCGTTCCTTCGATTCTTCCTTCCTTCCGGTGAGCCACCGCCTGCCGGAGAAAGGAGACGCGACAGAAACGCAAAATCGAGGGAGAGAAAGGCCCAATCTCCCTCCTCCCATTCGCACCTCTTCCATGGAGGGGCCTCATTTTTTCCATTTGGCGTACGCCGAGCTATTCCCGAACTCTCCCCTCCAGAAGCTATTCGTCTACCTACCGACACTTTCTTCCATGTCGCGAATGTCACGACTTCCGGTTCCGATGCGTTTCTGCTAGACGCACGCCGTCGATCACGTAACACACCTGTTTCTATCATTAATAGCGCTGGAGATATTTTGCAGTTGACAGAACAACCCGGAAATTGTTTCGCGCGGTGATAGTTACTTTTGAAACCGCCTGTAGAATTCAATATCTAATTCTTGTGACCCACCGTGGTTCTAACAGGATCAACATATGTAAGACATATTTATTTTTTGAGAAATTCGTGCTGCACAGTTTGGGACATTTTTATAACAGTCGGTATAATTCATAACCTAATATTTTTCAGTCACCAGAACAACTTGGAAATTGTTTCGCACGTTGACAATTATTTTGAAACTGCCTGTAGAATTTAATATCTAATTCTAATGACCCACCGTGGTTCTAATAGAATCGTCATATGTAAAACATATTTATTTTTTGAGAAACTCGTGCTGCACATTGTGGACCACTTTTGTAACAGCCTGTATATTTCATAACCTAATTTCAATAGCTATATTTATTTCTGATAGGACCAATTTCTCCATAATTTCCTGAAAAGTCACTCTCTAATTGTGTAATGCTCAAGTGTCTTAAAAAAATTTTCCACACCTCTTTTGCAACGGCCTGTGCAATTTCCCCAGTCTAATTTCTCATCACGGAAAATCCGTGTTCCAAGTTTTCACCTGATCGCGTATTACGCGAGTCCCTGCTGGAAATGGATTAGTCAAGTGTTCTTTGTTTTCCTTGCCACGACCGGACCGGGCCGGTCCTGTTACACTGTAGCTGCCGGGCACGCATGTAACAGATGCGTTGTTGCGCAACCCGGGAATGCCACATCCGTTGTCTGTTCGACTTGAGGTCCAGCGGCCATTCGACCAGGATGTTTCTGCCCGAAACTTTCACCCGGTTCGTGATCATTTCTCAACGAACGGATTACGTATCCTCTGTATTCGCCGTGCGGCACACGCTTGATATTCTTCGAGTTGGTTCGGCCAATAGCGACCCTGAAAATTCTCGGTCTCGTTCTAGGACAGTGCCGCCTCATATCTACGATCTAGAGATCCATAGAGACCGCCAGACGGTGCAACGACAGCGGATTTCGGTTTCACCGGTCGTGTTACACACTTTCACTTTCACCGAAACGCCGGTGGGCGGTTGGCGACGCACCACGGCCCTTTTTGCGTCATTTTTGCGTGACTCACAACGTGGCTGCCATTCACTTATCCCTACCTTCGTATAAATATCTGTTTGTGGATAAATGACACATTTTTCATTCCGGTTCGATTCCACCGCCGTCACCTCTGAAAATATTCCATGTGCCATTTAATACTGTAGATCCCATCGTTAATAACCATTAACAATTGATGCGACGTAAAATAAACAATTTAAAAAACTTTTCATTCCAAGATAAATAAGTAAAACAATTTTTCTGACAGTATATGGCGCTGTAGTAGCTTTTCCAAGATGACGAACAACGAATATCTTGTCCTCTCAATTAAGCAGTTATTAAACAATTTGTTCGAGAAATTCTTTAGATACACATATTTGTTCACTTTCCGTCTACGAAAAAATCAGTTGAAAATCTGCAGAAACGCAGTAATTATTTTTTGGCAGCTTGTCAAAGTTCCGAGGTGGACGACTCGATCGGCACAGCGTCGTGTTGGAATGGATCTTTTCGCAAGGAAACTGTGCAGAGTGAACGGGAACAATAAAGGGATTTAGGAGTCATTGAAGATCAATTAAGCGGCGGTATTCCGGGCGACGGAACGTCGTGGCCATTTTACATAATGGCAAGCGAACAGATTGCGCAATAATTATGGCGGCTAGACGCGCAAGAAGTCTCGAGAGTATTGATCGCGGGGCGGGAACGGTTTTCGAGACGCAAACGACACCGTATCTGGGTTAAAATGGAACGCTGCTCGGCCCCCCTAAGCGATCTCTCGATCGCCGTCGGCGAACGAGATCTATACACGGCGGCGCGGCGTGGCAAACGGAATCGAGAAAGTCGACGGAATAAAAATCGCGAGATGTGTCGCAAATGATCGCGTTCCAGCTCGTTCGGGCCACTCGCGGTCGAGTTTCTTGGATCGGCCATGATCCACGAAACGATAATTAACTCCGGGTATCGAGGACTCTGCTAATGCCAGGCTGAGCCACGTTTAATTTCCGATTTGGACGTGATCGGGCCGGATCGCGTGGTAATTTGCGGCTTTTCTACGTGGGATTTCGGTCTGCTCGTAGTACTGGGCGTTTCATAGTGACCAAGCTTTCGTTGGACATTAATTAGTTGGAGTACCGACGTGTTATTACACTGGGACGTAATTAGTTCTCGATACCCAACGTGGTCTCATAATCAGCGCGGTCTATTATGTCAATTTTGTACAGTATATAGGACGCTTCACAATGTGAACTTGTACTTCTCACTCAGATTTTCCTTTTTATTTCCTACAAAACACATACTGAATACAATGATAAAATTCACACGAGTATCATACAGTTTATAAAGGACGTTTCACAATTGGTGGTCCGGGCCAGTAAACTTGAACTTCTAACTCAGATTTTCCTTTTTATTTCCTACAAGACACATACTGAATACAATAATAAAATTCACACAAGTATCTGGAATACAATGTTGATATACGTTGTACAGGTTCGTTAAAAAACTTCAGTCGATTAGAATAATTACATCTGCGCAGTGAATAAATAAGGTCGGTCGCTTTTGCGAGTAACTGTACACACGGTAAGCTATATATATACACACACACAGTGAGACGAGCACGAGGAGGGAAACCAGCAGAAAAACGTCGCGAGCGAGCGTGTTAAAACGCGGACAATTGTTGTGAGACCGCAGAACGACCATCGAGTTTCGTAATTCCCGCGCGCGAGAAAAATGGCCTCCGCAATCCACGCGAAATCGCTGGCCGATGACGCTGAAAGGAACGCCGCCCTAAATGGGTTCGCGGATGCGGGCTCTCGTGAGAATCGTTGCGAAATCGCACATCGACGCGTCTCGTCCGCGTAACGCGTGCCATTGTGACGATACTATACTTTTCCGCGTCTTAAGCCGCGTCCCCACTTCGGCTTTTAAAAAGAGTTTCTCCCTAAAACACTTTCTCTAAAATACAAAAATATTTCTCGGAACATAAGCATCATAAAATAAGCCTGCCTCGCTAGTTGTCCACCCTCAGTCCCAACCGGCCAGCAAGTTTCGAGGACATTATAAAATAGATAAATAAAGTATAAAAAATTCCACACGAGGTTTAAACTTGAAACATAATCAACCAGCAGATCTAACCGACGTTTCAAGGCATCATTTAAGTGTCTTCGAAAGTCCCGCACTTGCTGCGAACGTTTTTAACGACTGCCCCACCGAAAATGCGAACAGGCGTCCTCGTCCAAGAGATAAGCATCGACGATCCTCCAATGAAAGGACTCCCCCTCCCAATTTCGCAACGATGGTAGGTCAGCTGTACCAACTGTAGACCCAACGGCATCTTCTGCAAGCTTTGACCATCATGAGGTCTCATAGCATTGAGTCTGGACATTCTAGAAGCACTCCAAGATCTTGGATAGTCGTCGATCGATCTAATGATCCTATAAGATTGCATCGGAACGACACTGTAAATACTCCTTGCTCCATAGACGAGGCTCCGATGCATAGGTTTCGAAGGGATCATCGAGAACGGATCCATCGGAACGTAAATCATTTCTAGATCTCCTCGACCTTGCTTCAGGGGTTCGAAGGCTGATGATAATAGCAGGTTGAACCCCAGAACTGATCCCTCGACACCTTCTTCTAGACCCTTGTCGAAGTCCGTGTACTCTTGGCCCAGCACTATATCCCCTTTGCTCGGGATCACATGACCGATCAACTGAAAATGATCAATAATTGTATGAAGATGCTCTAGATCGTTGAGATCAGTGAATGCAAGAGATTTACAATAAAATTAATTATATAAAGGAAAAATTACTGCAGGTTTTAGAGCATCTTGTATAGAGCGTTCCAAAAATGGCGTTCTCAGCAAAATTTTAATTAGGATGATAGTAAGAATGAAAGTGGGGAGATTTACACGTGGGACACCTTTGACTTGGACGTCAGTGGACCGAGAGAAAATGGATTCTTGGGTCGGGGTGGGGGGTGGAGCTATCTTAAAGCACGTTTCACGGTGGTTTCCCAATCTTCGACGAGGATCTAGGATGCTTACGGACCTCCTCGGAGCGACCTTGAACCCAGAGCGCTCCGTTCACCCACAAAGCGTAACGACCGGCCTGATTCTCCCAGCTCTGGCACAGATGGTACCAGCGGTTCTCGTGAATGTCGGTCGGCGCTGCAAACACCTTTTTCCCGGCGATCTCCAGGTGAACGCTGCGTCCGCGTGACGAGACCCACGCCCGAACCAATCGATCCTTTTCATTCTCTGTTGAACAAAATATGTATATGTATCAGGACCCTTAAACATTCCGCGTGACGTCTAACCGGGTAAAAAAAGCAATTTAAAAAAAATTCATTGGAACGTGGTGCACCACCCATCACTTGCACAGTGTCGACGTTCAAACGGTGGCGGCGATTTTGCCACAGAAAGAAAAATTGCATCGTTTATCGATACACGACGGGAAATTAATAAAAGCCTCTTCCGCAACGGCAGGGGGCTGATGTTCCAATGAGCAAAAAAGTCCAATAAAGAAGTTGTCGGGGTTCGGCGAACCCAGTCCGAAAAGTAGGCGAATGAAATTCCGGCGAGATTGCATCCCGGCGAGTTTCCGTACCGCGGAAAATCGGATCCGGCTTTTTTCCTCCCCCTTCTATATCCCCCCTATTACTCACTCGAGTAGGAGAAGATGGAATGGGGGTGAGTGAGGTCGACGGACTTGAGCCACAGGCAGAACGTGAACTCAGTAAGCTCCGGCACTGGTAATTCCCATCTGAGGAACTGGAATCACACCGTTTTAGGTTAACGATACGGTTTTATCAATCTCGTAACCCACATCTTGAGGCATTATGTGGCAATTTTTGCAAAAAGAGCCAACGTTACGCCTTACTAACTTCGGTACACGGCCATTACACTGCGCACATTGTACTCTACTTGAGGTAAAGTAGACAAATGTAGTATGATAATACTAAAATGAAATTTACATGAAAATATTCATCGTTGCGTCAGTTCTCGTGAGAAACAACTGAAAATTTGTCTGCGTACTCCGATTTTGATGAAATTTTAGGATGTTATAGATTTTGACATTTTGAACAACTTTTTCCTTTTCCAATATAGGGGGATCGTTTCTAGTTTTCGCGATATTTAAAAAAAACAATCGCTAATACTTGCAGGAATAGGAAAAATTCAATACAGTATTAGCGATAGTTTTTTACAAGTATCTCAGAAACTAAAAGCAACCCCCCTATATTGGAATAGGAAAAAGTTGTTCAGAATATGTTTCTCCATAACATATTAAAATTTCATCAAAATCGGAGTACGCAGACCTTTTCTATATAATTCCCAACAGTTTAAATAGTTTACTGAATGTGCGCACGTTGAAATTCTAGAACAACATTTTTGTTTTCGACATACGCACAAAATATTCTAAA
Organism: Lasioglossum zephyrum; assembly: GCA_028455615.1. Lineage (NCBI taxonomy): Eukaryota > Metazoa > Arthropoda > Insecta > Hymenoptera > Halictidae > Lasioglossum > Lasioglossum zephyrum. Next base: position 2,034,504 of record CM052325.1, on the reverse strand, counting down.
ATATGAGATGACATTTGTGGGTTTTATCAGTTTGCCAATCTAGAATGTAAAAATTGTATTCCCACGCTGTTGGACAGCGTGCCAAAAAATTTGTTACATTCTAGTTATCTTGGATAGTAAATCCCATTAACTTCAGCCTTGTACGGCGCATAGTTGCCTTCGAAAGAATTCGTTAACGAGGCCCGATTTGTGGTATTGACGGAGGGTGTCGAAATTGACAGTCGATTCATTGCCACCGGTTTTTCCATTGGCGGAGAGAAGGCGACGACGTAACAAGCGGGAAACTAGATCAGGGGCATCGCGTGCGAGCGATCGCTTTCTAAGCTTTCTTCGGACGCCGGCGAATTTCATAACACAATTGGTCCCCGGTTGCAAATTTGGAAATTCTCGCGCAACACATTTTCCCACCTTCAATCTTCCGCAATTCCTGTAAATTTTTCAAATTTCAGCAAAATGTCATTTAACTTTTTCCAGGACTTATTAGATCCCGGCAATTCTCTCAAAGTCTCCATCTTTATTAAAAAAAATAATAATTGATCAATCTTAAACATTTTCACAATCGATACACTAAAACGTCTCACCACTAGACCGTGAGATTTACTCACAATCTTATCAAATCGTTGCTAAGTAAATTCCATGGATTTCTCTTCATCTAAAATTTCTCTAATTGCATAAATGTATAAGAAATGAGACCAGTCACTGACGCAAAAATTCCAAATCACACTTAAACGTATACAACTAGTCAATGCACACTTCACTACCATACAAACAACATCTTAAAAAATTTTTAGAAGCTTTCAAAAATAATTTCTCTAGCTAAGGGTAGTTCTCACCTGTATGTATCCTTTCTGAGTGAGTTGGACCTTGTGCATAGGGGTTGTACGTGTCCCAAGTTGTACGTTGTTGAAGATAGAGTTGCCTTTAACTATCAGAAAGAAAACCATGCAGCCCCGAAGTATAATCCCAGTTGTACCACCCATCTCTGCCACTGATCATCCCCTAGTCGGTCGTTTAGAATGGAGTTCCCTTCTCCATCCAAATATTAATACATCTCAGGTGCAGGAAGTGTTTATCAGGAATTGTCACGGTTCCATTCTAGTCGGCGATCAACCGGCGAAGCTGAAGAGGTCCGATGACTGTGCGGCGAACACTCGGCGCGAGTACACAACACTAAACAGGGCCGGTCGGTTCGGTCTCGCGGTCTCGGGCTGCTCGGTTGGAGGGGCAGGTGAATTGGAGAACCGAACCGGTCGTTTAACCCGAGACTCTGCTTCGCTTAAAGGAAGTTCCGCGTCTTCGCTCATCCCTTGATACTCGAATCGATCGTCACGCTCCACAACGCAAAGGCGAACGTTGCGTATCGCCACACGAACTACCGGCAAACCAGCCACGCGGGAAAACACCATGAAAAAATAAATCGGAAACATGTTTCACAGTCTTCGCGTTGGATCATTGAACTTCGGACGAGATTTGCAGACGAACTGCACGGCGTACCGCTAAGTTTCTTATACGTTTTCCACTCGGTTTTTGATGTAGATAATACTAACTGAGCCTGTTTTTATTTATCGCGTTTTTCACTATTGATTCAGTATTTTATCCATGAATGTCCCAAAAGTCTGACCTAATCGGAATTTCCAAATTTCTTATATTTCATTATTTTTTTATGGAACTTCGATGATCATATTCCTAACATTTTTCTGATAAAAATCATACCAAATATGATATAATTCCGACGATATTTTCTCGCGCCCGAAACTTTAATTGTCTATTAGACAAATAAATATCATCGGAATCATATCATATTTCGTATGATTTTTATTAGAAAAATGCCACAAATATGATCATCGAAGTCCCATAAAAAAATAAGGAAGTTGGAAATTTGGATTGACTATGTTTCTCGGCTGACCTTTTCTACGATCGACGAAAGTAAAAAGAATACTGTCCCTCGGCAGATCCGTGCTGAGGACTTATACGAATAAAACACTGTAATTTCCGTTTTTGTAGCTCGCCTATCAAGTGAAAAGTAGTGATACAGTTTTTCATCCGAGATGGAATTCTGTAGACGAGGAAAAGAACAGCGAAAGCGTAATTGCGATCGGGGCGGATTGCATAATGACCGTGGATTATGTGGGTTCGAGTTGTGGACGCGAACGTTAGATAATAACGAGGTGTTGGACGAAACCGATTCCAAATTAGTAATAAACAGAAATGCGTGCTAGCTGGCAGACTCCGCTTTCGAAATCTCGAAAGTCTTAATGCGGACGGTAATGCGATGACTACCAGGGAATCGTAGGGAATTACGGGCGAGCATGGATTTATGGGCTGTAAAATGGTGGACGGAGAAACACAGTTCACCGCGGGGACGAAACTGCAAACCATAAGCGACCCGTATCGTTTTCATTGCCAATCGGCGCGCATCTTTTCCCTTTCTCGCGGCGCGGCGGTTTCACCGCGAGCGCACGCAACGTGAAACATTCCGTTTCTATGTAAATTAATGCTCTTCTAATTAGTTTCGAGAAGAGTCTATTGCGTGCGCTCATCAAACAACCACGCAAACGTTTGTTTTATAACAGTCGTCCCGCCTGGTAATTCTGTTAAAAAAGTGGAATTAATTTTGATAATTATATAGAAAAGGCCTGCGTACTCCGATTTTGACGAAATTTTAATATGTTATGCAGCAACACATTCTAAACAACTTTCTCCTGTTACAATATGGGGGGGTCGCTTTTAGTTTTCGAGATATTTGTAAAAGACTATAGCTAATACGTGCAGGAATACGAAAAATTCAATACAGTATTAGCGATAGTCTTTTGCAAATATCTCGAAAACTGAAAGCGACCCCCTATATTGGAAAAGGAAAAAGTTGTTGAGAATTTGTTGCTGCATAATATATTAAAATTTCATCAAAATTTAATCAAACCTCTTCTATACAATTACTTTAATTTTAAATGTGAAATTTATAATGACAGCATTAATGCAACTACTTTGAGCTGAAATAAAATTTTTTTTTAGGGAATCGCCTGTCAGGATTAAGAACGACGGAGAAAGTGACACTATCACGATTTATTGAGTGACGGATAATATCGATATCTAAATGCGTCATAAATGCTTCGGTTTTTTAAAACAAGCATGTGCGTGTCGTTGTTTACAGACGAACGTTTAGATCGCTTTCTACCCATAATCGTCGGTTTCCATCGATGCGCAGTTATGAAATTCTGTAAATTTATTTTCGATATCTTCCTGCATTCAGCGTCGATCGTATAACTTGATAGCTTCTCCGTATTTGTTCGAATTGTAATAGCTTAGGGGAAAGCTTTGTCAATATTTCACGCTCGAGCAACATTCTTAGGTTCCTCGTCGTTTGAGAAACTCAGCGTGGAACTAGTTTTTCAATTAATCCCTTCAACTACCCTTGCTGGTGATTTGTGTAACCATTTAATGCAAAAATCGATTTCTGTTACAGACGGCGAAGAATTCAACTTCCGGTAGCAGCGGCTATTACGTCGGTGGAAGCAGCACGTTGCCGCGTGGCGGTCAGATGATGAGGGCGTACAGTCCAGCGGCGTCGTCAGTTGTGGGCGGTTCGACCGCGCTGCCCACGCAACCGAAAACTCTGACCACACCAGGTACGCCGGAAGTTCACGGACATTGTCGCTACGATTTGCGCAAAACGAGACTCGGTTGACCGATTACCGAGTGAGATCGCTGCTTCTGCGCCTGTACTAACCCCTCATGCTTGCCCACGCTATTAAAAATCTCCTCTAAACGCCGCGAGAATCAGCTACAATCACAATCGAGACGGTGCCTGGGTCAATCTGGCCCCATTTCTCTTTTTACATAAGTATTTACAAAGAAAAGAAGAAAAAGAGAAACATATAAGATTACTTATCTAATAAGAAAGAAGGGTCAAAACTGACCCGGGGACCGGCGGAACTCGAATCACCGAAATTTTTCGACTAGGACGTTCTAAACGACTCATCCGATATTACAACTTCATTATCGACCACTTCGGAGTCATATTTGACCCCGAGAGTGTCCGAATTCGATGCACCCGCACGCGCTGACCCCGCCATCCGATCCTGCCTGCAGATCGATGATCGAGCGAGTAACGGTTCGTCGACGAGTTCAGGTTGACTGACTTGACATCGTTGAATAGTCACGAATTAATTTGTTCACCTAATATTCTTTTTATGAATTTGCTGTTTCAATCATATTATTCGGTTGTACAGTCAACCTGTATTCATCGACTCGCATATCAGCTAACGCCTCCTCAGCCTCTCATAATCCCATTCGCTATCATCCAAGCTTTCGACGCCAGGATTGCTAGCACGAGACCTGCCCGTTGCCTCGTCGATTACGCGGAAATCCTTCCGATGCGAGCGCGATCGTTGACGATCATCCGTGTCACGTCTTTACTACCCACCCAAGTGAGGGAAGTCTTTGCTACCCACCTGAAAGATCTACAGCGGCGACGTCCATAGTGCTCACGACTAGGGTGATAAACTTAGCAACGTCAACTTAGCTTCTAAGAAGTCACTATCCATCGATACCCTTGGAAATTTCCGTATTGAAGTAATGTTTCTATTCGAGCGACAGCCTCGGGGGGGATTTGGTCGCATTTACCGTGCGCAGACACTATTTCTTTATCTACCGAGGGCGAGCCAAATATAGAGAAGGACAGCGCGTGTAAATAGAGACCACGCGCCCCGAGATTAGATTACTAAGTTGGGGGAGAGGCGATAACTTGGCAGCATTGTCGCAGTAATAGAAACATTACTGTAGTTTGGAAATTTGAGGACTCACAGAAGAGAAAGAGAGAAAGTGGTCGATATTGAAGACAACTAGGATAAACAACTAGAACTCAAAGCACCAAAAGTTCCTGATGATTCGGAGATTTTGGGAAAAGTTGGGCAAGGGTCTGTCAAATGAAGTTTGAGTTCGTGCACTAGGGAAATTGATTTAGTAAACCGTGTGGTTAACGTGTACCGTGGGGATACATACTGTCGAGTGTTAATGGAGCTAGGGGAGTAGTAATGGGGAGGGGCGGTAGAGAGACGAGCACTATGGGCGTCGTTGGTGTGAGCAAGGAGCGAGGACAGGGAGAGACGCGACGTGAACCGAAACAGCTGGGTACATTGGTTTTTGTTTGGTTTTTCCGGACGGTTGGATAGGTGGTGGCGGGGCGCCGCCGGCCAAGCCGCTTCGCAGCTACCAGTGTGTTAAGAGTCCCCTTGGAAGCCTCGGGGGCTCGGCTCGCTTCTCTAGAGACAGCTCGGTCTCCCTCTATAGTATAGCAGGTCAGTAGTTATCCTTAAACGAAGAAGACGAAAACAAAATAACCGACAAAAAGAGAACGGGACTCCTCTTATGGGAAAACGTTGATCTTTATCTTTCCGTTGATCACGCGATAGCCTCTGCCACTCGAAATCGTTCGAATATATGCACGCGCGTGAACCTACTCGACAATTCTCGACGCGTATACGAAAGAGCGCGCGGCCGAACAATCTGCGACCCGGATCGAGGACCGTCTCGAGGAAACCGGGTCGAGAACGGCTGTGTGCGTTTCGAGAATCGCTCGAGTCGATTCGCGGGCGTCGTTTCGTCGAATCGAAAAGCAAGAGACTGGCTCGACTACACGGAGGCGGTTTGGTCGAAACCGAATACCCTAATTGGCACACTGGCTCGTCAAATTACCGTTGATCGTCCCTGCGGCGGCAAGCGTCATAACGCACCGTGGTCTGGATTAGTGCAACCATCTCGCCACCGATTATTGTACCCCCGTTAGCTATCGGATAACCGGGGACGCTAGAATTTCCTAGATCTAGCTTACAGCTTGCGTATAAGCTCTGTGCAGAATATCGTCCCAAGTAGATCCTAACCTCCTGCATAGAAGCTTCTAGGGACCCTAGAAAAGTCTAGAAACCTTGATCATCTGGGGATCCTAGAGCCACCTGTAGCTCCATTATTCTAGAGACAAATTACCCAGTTGCATAACGCAGTGTGAACTCCCTAACAGTTGCTAACCCCACTAACTGAAGCTAGCAAGGTTATATTAAGTCCCTGGGCTCTAGTAATTCCTAGAACGAAAGTCTCTAGGGACTTTAGGCACGAGAAGAGTAGTCGAGAGGACCAGCACTAACCCAGACTCGATCTCAGACGCGACCCAGTAATACCCTGCGTCTGAATGACCCTCCCAACGCGTGGCATTGAGTAATAACTAGCGAAACCCCCTGAATCTGGTGTATTTTGTACCCCCGGTTGTGCCACCGCAACGTAGAAGTTACTATACTCTTGGATGTCCCGTAAAGCACGTCAAGCCCACGGAAGTGGCCCTACTCCCCCAGCCTGTACACGTTGTTCGTTACTATGTTTTACCGACGGGAGGTGTGCCCGATCGGTAACAGATCTGATTATATTCAGCGTGGTCGCGGTGACCCGCGGTCCCACTGACCTTCTCGATTGTCGCAGATCGACTGCACGGCGAGACCGGCTACATGAGCAGTCCGGAAAGGGGCGGCGGAGTCGGATCAGGGACCGGAAGATACCCGGCAGGACCGTACAGCGCCGGAAGCAGCTACGAGGACCCGTACTACTCCCAATACTCGGGCACCGTCACGCCGGTTATCGACGAGGAAGCCAGGTAATCAGAGTTCCGCGACGCTCTTATCGACGGGGCCCCCGACGAGCGGCTTCGATCGGTAATCGAATCCGCGATTTCACGCTACGACGAACTTCCCCTCCGTCAACGCGAAACGGGTCACCGGCTGATTCGATTCGATCGAATCGGAGAGCTGATGATACGCCGACCTGCCTCGACGTTCTCAAAATTCCTTTCAAAGCTGATCAGAGCTGGTATTTCTGCAGCTTACTTTTGGATCAGTCTGATGGGAGGGTACACGTGGAAATGATTGCACAGGGTGTACTGGTTGGAATGATGGTACAGCGAACGCCCCTTTACTGTCCAACAATCGTGTTTTGCACAGACAATGATCGTACACGGACACTATTTTTGATTTATGATTACGCGTCTATCAAGCGAGACTTCAATAGAGAAGCACGGCGTGCCCACGAACTCGGACAGTAAAGGGGCGCTTACTGTATCTCGATAGAGTATGGGGTATGTTCAGGTATAGATTGAAGGACACCCTGTAGAAATGGTTGCACAGGGTGTACTGATTGGAATGGTAGTGTCTCGGTGGGGGTTTGGGGATGTTGAAGTACACGTTGAGGAACACTCTGTGCAACATGGTCGGCGTGCGTGGGAGGGGAAGAACGGTTCACGTGTCACCATGGATGGCTGATAGCGCGGATACGTGTGTCTCTGTTGTGGATGGTGCAGCGATACGGAGCTGTTGGAGGAATCGTACAGCCTATACGGTGTGAAACCGTGCACGTCAGGCCGTAAGCCATCCGGTCCTCCGCGATCCCCGTTTCCTCCAGGGGCGCCACCACCTCTGCCACCCGGTGGTCAGAGCTACGACGCTACTCGGTACCGATCCACCTTGTGTTATACACGTCGATAGAAACCGAAATCAGTGAACGTAGAGCTCTCTGAAAAAAAGAAAGGAAAAAAATCAATCTGACGCTACGTTTCCAACAAGAATTTCCCTAGAAAAGTGTCTGAATAGTCCACTGTCGAACCGGAAACGCAGCGTCAGTCTTCGGAACGCTTTTAATCTGAATCGAATGCGCTTGCGAATGCGTCGTCCACAGATCCAACGACCATCGTTCCTGGGAGAAATATATATTCGAACTGAACAACATGGATTTAGCAGGACTTAGGGATTTTTCTATTGTTCCTCGTTGTACACCCTGTACATCAGCTCGTGGAAAGTGAAAAGCTTGCTCTTCCTCCCTCGGGTCGACGCTCTATCGATAACCTCCCTCGGCTCGGTTATTTATGTTCACCCGTTTATCGACACGTTTCGAGTTCATCGATCGGTGGGAACGAAGGCTTCATTGACCCGGGAGGGAGAGAGGAGGATTCTCGAGCACACACAAGCCCTGTACCATTTCTCGTTAGGCTGAATCCTCCACGGGACGCTGGTCGTTCGTTTGGATGCATGTATAGTACGCGTCGAAGCATGCAGAGATCTGGCCCGCGGTCGAATTCGAAACGCGGAAATGTCCGGTAATTATCAGTCAGTTGGTTGGCACGCGTTGAACCGTGTCACATGACCGAGCGGACGGGATCGGATCTGGATCTGGAGGACGATCCAGTCCCGAAGGACAATGTTCGATATAATTAATCGCAATTACTATTAGGCTAGGCCACTCGTGATTCCATCACGTTCGTTCCTGATCATTCCCGATGGCACTAAATGCTGTGAACTTAGATTAGAGTTTAGTTACCTACCGAACACACCAGGACTTGATTCCTGGGTTAGAAACCTGTCTGATGCATTTCAACCTAACATTGTCCTTCCATAACGTTCACTAGATCGTGCTCCACGCGTTCAGCAGCGAATCGGTGGAATGCAGCATGCCGATTAGCGATCGTAGAGAGAATGCATATGGAGCGCTTTTATGTATGTACGACATGTAGACCTTAGGACTAGTCCCACACGAACTTGACCATCCAAGAACCGATCCTCGATAGACAACTATCAAATCGAACATTGGACCCAAGATCCTGTGCGAAGTCGTGAATGTCAGTCATCGTCACTTCCCCTCCCCCTGGTATTTGATAACGAGGTAGCAAACTCAGGCAACCTCTGCGAATGAATGGACCTAAGATTTTGCTACCATCGTCTACCATCCAGTGAACCGCTTCTCCGAAGGCACATATAATCCGCTAGATCCATAGTTTGCAATGTTGGACCTGCTTGCCAAGTGGAACCACTGACGCCAACTCAATAAATCGTGTTCCTTGCTCTAGGATAAGGGTCGAACACATGGAGAGACAGTTGGCTAACCTGACCGGACTGGTGCAGAAGGCTCTGACCCACGCTCCACACACGAGCCCGTCGCCCAGGGACTATCTACAGGTGCCAGCAAATCGCGACCCTTACGCGAGGGGCCCAGGTACGTTCTCCGCTCCGAGATCCGCCAAGTTGAGAAATTAGGTTAGCCGCGTTGTCCTAGGTCCCGGTCCCCGAGCTGGGACACCGTTCTCGCCAGGGCTGGGTGCCATTTACATTAAATTCTAAGTCTTTCTTTTTTCTTATTTACTTGATCTCGCTCTGTGCCCTTAGTTCTTTAGTCACCCTGGAATAGTACGAGTGCCATTTGGCCACGCCCAGCTCCGGTGCCCGCGTAGTATCCGCACCCTTTTTCTGTTCCGAGGCTCTTGAGTTTCCGCCCTGTTTCCCCCAAAACCGGTTCGCCTCCGACGACGTTCCGGACGTTCGCATAATTTCATTTCTCATACGATTTCTCATCCCCCGTCGCACCACCTAGACGCATTAGAAGCGTGTTTAGCCTCTCGTTTCGTTCAAGTCGACTCATTCTGCGACGCTTTGACCGCCTCTCTGCCCGTGAATGTTGTTCACCCCGCCCATATCGCTTTCTTCTACGACCCCATTCGTTCGACAAACCACGCCCCCTGCCTATAACACCACGCCCCCTTTCGCCCACTCTATCACGCCCACGTTTATCTCATCAAGTCGCGCGACTTCTTCCGCTCTCTTTTAGATACTTTTCTAGGTAATCGATCGATCGGAGCTACCGGACAGCTAACGCTGGGACCTGAGTACTATTTCTTCGTTACTTTAAGCGGGACTGTCCATGTTTTCTTTTAGGCACCTCGGTGCTCTCTCGCGATCTAGAGTCGGAAGTCGTGAACATTTCCAAGGAAACTGTCCTTCGATCTTTTTGCTTTCGATAATGTTCAACGAAAAAATGTTGATCTGATTTTGACAGTGTCCACGAAATTTTCAGGACTTCCCAGGCCCTCGAGGACCGTCCGGAGACTTTTGGAATTAATCTTCTCGGCTCAAGAGGTCTCGGGACGGTTTCGAGATTAGAATCCCATCGCTGCCAGTCATCTTTAACTGGCTGCGCCGTTCGAGCCGCTGAATGGCGTCTCGATCGGGCGTATAAGTACAATTCGTGCCGTGAACTACGCCGTGGCAGTGGTACTATTATGTTTTTCTGTTGAATTGAAAATTTGTTTATCGAGCAATTTTTGCACCACTGCGACGAGTCGTAGCACGGTCTAAAAATTTTCCTGAAAACCCTGCTGTACAACTGCTTTGTTATTCCGACTGACGCGCACACCAGGCGCCGGGGACGAGTTCGACAAACACTCTAGCTCCAGCTCTGCCTCATTGCCAGGTGTGTCTCTTCTCATCTTCTTTCTATCTTCTATTTTCCTTCGAATCACTGTGACCGCTATATAGTCTCGTACACCGTCGGACGGAAGGTATCCAAAGCGGCGAAAAATATCAGTCGCCATATTCATATTACAATGACGTAGAAACTCTATACTGTCTTCGAATCAATTAAACCTGCTATTTGAAAAAAAATTTCACATGTCCGACCGATGGTGTACACTCTCGCGTAATGCATAATGTGATTACTGTTGTTATCTATAATATTTTATAATAGTGCCCTACGTTCTACCACTGTGTGATTAAAACGGTTCTCCTTTGTAAAATTTAAGTGTCTCAACCTGCCGTTACAGATGACTCGTACTTAAGGACTGACGTAAAACCACCAAAGTTAGGCAAAGGTGCGGTTCACAACATCTCCAAGTTTCTCCTATAAGCACCAAAAAAAAGCATCGCCCGCCTCTCGCATAGTTGTCGTGGTCGTCCGTGTGCTCATCTGCACGCTATATACTTATATATCACGCCACTCAGTGTTTCCTTTCACACACGCATACCCACCACCCAGCTTGCTTCTTTTCCGCGCACTGTGTACGCCGAACGATTTCGCAGCCGGTTGCAGCCTCCAGGCGCGCAACTTACGATTCACTTTGGCAGCCGCTGTAGCTCGACGCACGAAAAGGCAAAAATATTTTTAACCATTGCACAGATACACCTCTGAAAGCATAGTTGCACAACCCATTAATAAATTTCACCAATTTTCATTCTACGCTGTAATTCGACCAATTGAATCTTCCGCATGATTTTTTTCCATCGTTCGTCGAGATACAGTGTTTTTCTAATTGCACTGATGTAAACTTTTTTCGCTTCACTGTCGATTCCAGCACTCGTTCCGGGTTATGTCACGCGAGCCTAGTTGTTTCTCTCGCTCGAGAAAATCCGCCGATATGTTTCATTTTCCCGGTTGCCCCGCCCCCAACCCCGCCCCCGAAACGATAACAGCACCGCAATAATCAAATCAGCACCGCCCACCCATCGCCCTCTCCTTTGAAAGTTTTGTCGCGCACGCTGCCATGCTTCCACCCTGTCCGGCACGGGACTGCAAAAATACGCTGATCAACATCTATTCCAGACAAGTCGGTGTCGTTCGAAAAGTCAGTGTCCTTCAGTGACGAGCCGCCGGACATGAACTCGCCGAAACAGCATTCACCGCAACACGCAGGTAACCATTTATTAGCACTTTGCACTCTAATCGCAGCGGAGACCGACTATACCGTCACCCTCAAGGTATACGCTCCGCGCTCCCCACCAGTGGCTACGCCCGCCCAAGGTAACGCCCTCTACGGGGAACGCCACGCCTTAAGCCACGCCCTAGGTAACGCTCCGTGCTCCCCGCCACAGATTCTCGGTAAATAGACCTTGTTTAACAACTACAATTAATGAACCAGTAAAGTATGCATAGTAAAAATAATATTGTGGTGGGCGGGACGGGAGTGGCAACGTTGTGTGTGTCGGTAAGGGCGGTCTCCGCTCCGAGCACCTCCTCTTTCGTGAGAATCGAAACTCTAGAATGACTCGACGATAAATTGATCGTTCGAAACGCTGGGGCGTTGATTCTTGCAAATTCACGATCTCATTATTGAAATGATGGGATCACGTCATGATCGAGCAATTAGTTTCGAAATCGCTCCAGCGTTTCGTCGATAGGCCTCGGACGAGACGAAGCCCTCTCGTCGAGGATTGGACAATACTAACGCAATAATCTCTGACCTAACTTCTCGTGCAATGCCTACCACGACTAGCGGACACTAAGCCAACGAAACCGGCGATCAAATCCTCCACGTTGCCGAGGATGTCTTCGCAAGGTAAACTCGTCTCGTTTCTATATGTGTGTCGCGATCGGATCGTCGATCTCGTGTTAACTCTCCCAACCCCAAAATTTGTCATCATTACGTTTCCGTTCGGTCATTCGTCCGTCATCTTGTGTTCTATTCATGTCCACGTCATTTATCGTATCTCTCTCTTTCTGTCTATGTCTCTCTCTCTCTCTTTCTGTCATTCTCTGTCTACCGATCATTGTCCTACATTGTCGTGTCTTGTCATTTCGGAATCATCAACGACGGTTAAAAGCGCGATCGAACCGAGAAACGCGTGATCGATCCGTTGCGCAAGAAAGATGGCGATCGAGAAATGCCGCGTTACAGGAACAGATGACGAATTTGGTCAAGGGACTGGCTGACTTGCTCGATTTTCTCGATTGTGACGCAGCTGTTTTGACGATTTTGTTGTACTACTATGAATTGCGCAATTCGCCGCACAAGAAATGTAATCGCTCGGTGAACGACCGCCATATTGGTTATCGAAGGCATTGTTAGTCGAACTCTGCTGGAAACATATTCGATACGAATTCTGTTGTGTACGTTTTAGGGGCAAATATTAAATTTGAAAATATTCTGCTGTCTTTAACAAAGCCAGTAGAATAATTTTCATTTATAATCGTGCCCCTACCTTACACAGTCAAAGCCAAAAATATGCACAATATCGGAAATGTGTCTTTTCATTCAAGACTCAACTTTCCTTCTAAAATAATATTTTTTAAAAATCGTCGCCGGTAGAAAATAAATCGAGAGACAGAAGAGCAGTTAAAATTGGTGAAACATTTATGTATTTGTGCAATATGGAGATGGTTTCTCGTGGCGATCGCGCGTCATTTCGGAATCAGCCCGAAGGTAACATCCAAATCCCCTCGAATCATGGACGCGATTCTCATCCCGCTTCCGTCATCGAGCCAATCAAACGCTGACACTCGAGGCGACAAACGAAATTACCCGGCGACCATATATATATCCCTTCGTTTCCTTCTACACCCCCCTCCGTAACGGCCCGTTGGATCGTGCGAAACGTTTAACGAGCGACAACAAGTGGCGTCTGTCGCCGAATTCAACTGACAGCATTGTTTTGATGACCCAATCCAGTGCCCCGTAGATCCGTTCGAGGATAAACCGATCCCAGCCGCCTCGTTATTAGAAAGTGGAACTTATCCGGCGCAAGAAACGACTAATAAAATGGCCGAGCTCGAAAGTTGGCAGATATCGCAATTACGGATCGCTTCAACACATCTTTTTTTGCGGAGACCGTAAATTCTCTCGATCCACTAGATTATAGTAACCCAACATTTTTTTGTAGATTCTTCACTGCAATCTTCTTTTTCTGCCTCTTCTGGGTAAACTGTAATTGCTGAAGGAATGCTTCTTTTTACCGAACGTTTCTCTTGCAACATGTCGAGTGATGAAGCCCGATCATTTCTTTTCTAGTTATGATTTACAAAAACGCTATTAGTAATCGTCGAAAGTAGCCATCGGAATTGAATTTAATTTATTCCATTGTGTTTAATGGTTCCGCCTTCAAAGAACGTTGCGATGAAATAGAGAAAGGTTTCGCACGGTTCAACGTGACGTCGAGCAGCTTTATCTGTGGGGAACCGTGGGTATCTGGCCATCGACCGGAAGTGCCCGTTTGAACCTAACCCAAAACGGTTTCAGAGCGAGACAGGCACAAGCCGACACCTCCGCCGAAGCCTGCGGCCTTGGTGGCCGGCCAGTACGTCTACCGTGACCTTGCACTGACCCCGGAGATGTACAACCAGCTGCGAGGTCTGCAAAAGAAGGCCAAGGATCTCAGACAAGAAGTTAGGAACCTGAGGCGCATGTCTCAGGCGCAGGCGCACACCGTCAGAGAGACCATCAGGGACACGTTCATCACTATCAGGTACTCAGACATCACCCTTCAAATTTCAATCACTACAAAATTATTTTCATATCTTCTAATAATGATTTATTTGTAGAGCGATGTTGTTATCTGGCGGGGACGCCTCCTGGAGCGCTGGGGACGCTGAAAAGATGCGACTGAGCCGCGAGGAAGACCTCTACAAGCAGGAGATGCTGAGGCTGGAAAAAGATCTGACGTGAGCGTCCTCGAAAATATAATTCTTCATGTGTATCCTAATTATGTTCGTTTTTTTAGCGAGCTGGAGAGCACGGTGGAGGAACTCCGCGGCAACGTCATCAACAGAAAAACGCGCGTCAACATGTCAGACGTGGAGAACATGGCCTTGATCCTCAGTAAATCAAGGTGGCTACTAAAGTCTGCCATCTGCATCATCCAAACACTTGTATTTTATTTATTTGAATCTTTATTCGGTTTTGTAGCAAAACCGTGGCGGATCTGAAGGTGCGCTTCCCGGGTCTGCAGGAAGGTCTGAAGGGGCTGTTGAGTTCCGAGATGGAGAAGGTCGTGCGCGAAGAAAAGTTCCTGAAGGAGGAGCCAGAACGACTGGAATCAGCCTTGAGACGCTGCAAAAAACTGACCGGTACCCTCGTGACGCTCAAACGGTGCGTACACCAACCCCCCACCCCTCAAACCTGCCTAAAAAAATAACGATACAGAGGTGTGCGAATTAAACTCCTCAGTGAAATCAACAGCTCGCCAATCGGGGTGCAACCCTATGCCAATTTTCAAATTTTGATCTCAACCAGGAGGGTAGTTAAAAGGTGAATCCGGATTATCGAATATCGATCCGTTCTTCCCTATAGATCGCGTGGCAAAATTCTCAGAAATAGTTTACACCTCGCAGATAGAAGGTAGATTAGACCGAGACTGGAAAGACTAATGGAACTATGGTTGTGTTTTCTTTTTGCGTTTCCACAGCTTGGCGTCGGTGCAAGAGCAGCGATTACCAAACGCGACGAGCGTGGACGCAGAGGAGACACCTCCGATAACACCCACGTCTGCCCAACATTCCAAGGTAAAGCTTCACTTGTCCCGGCTGCTCGCTCGCTCTCTGTCTTCCCATTCTTACTTCTCTTTCAGTTTCTCTCTCTCTCACTCTGTCTGTCTATCTATCTATCAATCTATCTCTCTGGTCTATCTGTCTGTCTGTCTATTTATTTGTCCGTCTCCTGAGACTCCCCTTCCCTTCTCCGCGCTACTTCCGGTGCATGGAATCTCCAGATCGTGAGCCCGAAACGATCCCCGACGATCGTCCAGTCTTTTTGTCGCAAACCACGAAACTCTAGAAGCCCCAACAAGTTCAAGCAGAAAACGAATTCGATCGATCAACGGTCCCGTAGTTTTGTTCCCATCTCGATGCATATATAATATATATTTCATATATATTTATATTGGTCGAGTTACGGAAGAACGATGGAAATTCTCTGTGTCCCAGGACCCCTTCCAAGTTGATATTGATTCGCTGAACAAGACCCTCGGCGAAGTAGACACGTCGACGACCACCGATCCACGCTTTGTAGATCTCTTTCTCTCTCTCTTGGCCTAACCGAGTAAAGCGATGTGTGGTATTATTATTATATCTCTTGCAATGACGTGTATCAAGTGCGACCACCGCTTACCCCCGTATCCTATTTATTGCTAATGAGCGCATGCACCGAGTGATCTAGAGTTTTGTCTACACACGGTATGTGTGTGCCCACGAGACGGGCCTAGAAACTGGGCCCTCTGTTAGCGAAGACAGAGAACACGCCTGAAATGCTGCACCACTTCTTACTGGCCAGCGCGGCTAGTTGCAGTACTGCAGGCGTCAGCTGCGGTTCGCCTGTGACGCTGCAATCCTTCTTACAGGCCAGTAAGACGGGTTGCAGTGTTACAGGCGCCCTATTCCTAAGTATCAGATTCATCATGTTTCTATCTTCGCTCGGAGAGGAACTCCGACCAGCCCAGTTTCTCGGCCGGCGTATATTTTGACGCTGTGCTCGTATATATACATACACAGTTATGTATATATGCAACTCTTTTTTCTGTATTCGTGTGATACGTGCTCGTGTACTCTGTATGCGTACCTGTGTACATACGCACGTATACGACACAAATGTTCCCTGCCGCGTATGGGGGGGACACTGCGGCAGAGAACGCTTATTGGACTGTTCGGCTGTCCGAGGATCGGTCCCCGCGAGTTCGACCTCGAACCCAAAACCCGCTCCGCGAATTGGCAACCGGAGAAACACGCCCGGCGTGGATTGACAGCGAGCGAGGCGGCTAGCATCTCCTTCCAGTTCCCCCACCGGCCCTCCCAACCAATGGCGAGGAGCGCAAGGGGCGTGGCGTGCTAGCCTCGCTCGATAACGGGAACGGTTAGTACACGCCCACTAAAGGGCCGCCAGATCATCATCCTCGACGCCCGGTCGATCCTCTAAGTTCTCTGTGCACGAAATCTAATGTAAACCTTTCCTCAGGGAACACAACGCGCGTCACTTGTTTCGAGGGAATGAGCCCGCCCCACGAAACACGAAATTTATCGCGAAGCGGCCATTGGGGGAAGGGGACATTGCGGGATGAACATCTATGGAAACGAAATTTGAGTTTAGGCTGGTTTTTTTTGTTTTTTTTTCTGTCGCGTCTCACACAGCGACGACCCCCTGATCAAAAAACGAACGGACAAGATGACGTCGCGCGAACTCTCCTACCGACTTTGTCTCTGTGCGACATTGGACCCCCTCCACCCTGATCAACCCCCCCACCCCCAACAACCAATATTTTCAGTGTTTGCTGTGTCCTGAATAGTATAGATATTATTTTATATACATTTAGCGTGTATGATGTGGCAAGACCGGCCACGCCTCCGACGGCGCAGAGACGACAGTACTGCGTCGGCCTTGTCAGATCATTGTCAGTGTTAGCTGTGACCATAAGGAAGCGAAAGTGTAACCGAATTTCTATCCGATATTATGCGGATCGAACAAGATTTACAAGAAAAATGAATCAACACGTAAGAAAAGAACAAACGAGAGAAAACTGCGTCGCGACGAGAGAGTCCCGGTTTTCGGTTCCCTCTCTTCTGTTTTGCTTGCTCGCCAGAGGGTCTCTCGCTCTTTGTCTTTTTCCCCTGCTCTCTGTTTTTCACACTCTCTGTCTCTCTCTATTTCTGTCTCTCTACTTCTCTCTCACTCACTGTTTTCCGATGATAATATTTAACGAGCGAAGCGAGAGGTTCCGAATCCGGATTCCGAATCGTTTTTCTTTATACGTTGGAGAGGAAAGAATTTATGAGAAAACTGTGCACGGGGAATACGCAAGCGACGCGGGTCACGTAAAAATGAGAATTTTGGAGAGTTTGTGGAGGAGATCTGTCTGCAGAGTGTCCCGCGATCGGGTCCGACGCCGAGGCCCGATTCTACGGCCGAGAAAACTCGATGGGAAAGCGTAGAAAGCATTATTCTGGTTTTTTTCCCTGCGACGCTCCGCTCGCGAGAAATTCGGGCGCTACGGGCGTCGAACGCCACGCCCACCTAGTTCTAGACTCCGCCCATTCTGTGCGCACACACGCCATGTTCGAACATCGATTCTCTCCGAAACGAAGCGTCGTTCGGAAAATATACTGTCTACGACGTCAACTCGGTTTTCCTCGTAGAATTTGACTATCTCTCTCTCTGTCTCTCTCTCTCGTGTCGCATCACCGATCGTGTGACACCCTGTACATATACGCTTCTCTATATATTTTATATATATATTATCTCTCTCTCTCTCTTTTCCTTTTTAATGACAACCTATAAGCGTAGGTTACAGGCTACAGAATAGTGAAAAAGTGATATTAATTTTTTAGTATGGCTGGAAGTGGAGTACTAACTTCAAGGAGGCCATACAGACCAGTCACGAGTAATTTTTTACTGATTCATATTTATAAATTATTAATTATTATTATTATTATTATTAATACTTCTACTTATTACCATTACTCTTATATTATCATTATTATTATTATTCTGTACTATTTTATATATTACATATATATATATTTATATATATATATCTGCCCATAAGCCCACACCATACCGCACACATTCACAAACACACACATGATTATATATATTATATATATATATTTTTTTGTCGGTATAATGTCTGCCGCACAAATCATCATACTGTTTATAGCTGTTTATCCTTAGCGATTATCGAAGCATTCTGGCGAACGAGAATCACGTTTTTCTAACAAATTGTTGGATACGACAAAATATTGACAAGACCACGCCAGAATTGTTCGAGCCTCCGCCGCCGTGAAACATTTACACTGTCATTCCACCTGTCTCTACACCTTACTCTCGAGCTTGTCCGGGGATTCGAATTTTCCCGCGCTTACGTCCGGAAGTACTCGCTGTCGTGCGCGCGCGCAT
Source organism: Lasioglossum zephyrum (assembly GCA_028455615.1). Taxonomy (NCBI): domain Eukaryota; kingdom Metazoa; phylum Arthropoda; class Insecta; order Hymenoptera; family Halictidae; genus Lasioglossum; species Lasioglossum zephyrum. The sequence goes on along the minus strand of CM052325.1, from coordinate 2,016,053 downwards.
CAATTACCCGCCCGAAAGTTTAAAAAAGAAAAAAACACGCGTCCCGTGAAAAAATGACGACGGGTCGTTCTCCGATTTTACGTTGTTCTGCATCAAAACTTAGAGCTTGATCGTTCTGTCCTCGCTACCAACCTGACCGCTTCAGAGATGTGTATCCGGAAACTCACGTGCGCGCCAATCGGAAGTCCACGCTGAACAAACCTATCCGCCTCTGTGCTACGCGCTGCGCGCTCTCTCTTTCTCTATCTCTATCTTTCTCTTTCTTTCTTGGCCACCAATCTCATATCCTCACTTTGTACTTATATTCGTAGCGGAATAATTTCTAATTTTGTCTCCTGATCCTGTAAACTCTGTCTTTTTCTCGTTTTTCTTTTTTCCGTTCCGGCATTGTAACCATCGGCAAAATTGGATCACGTGTCCACCGACTTCGCGGCTGGAGGAACCGTTCCGTGTAGTTTCTTTGATAGCTCGAGGACAGGGTTGGTAGCCCTGCGCGAGGAGGTCGAACGAAAAGACAAGAGAGAACCGCTCGTTCCAATCCATTTCTTATAGTAAGGTGTAACAAGCAGACCCCACCCCTTCGCCCTGCCCACGCCCCGCCCCAAGCCCCGCCCCTAACCCCGAAACCACGCCCCGTCTTTGTTTCTCGTACACGCAAGGTTTACATTGGATTTCCCCCCCTCGGATTATTGAGATACCACGACGACGAATTTGCACGTGATCGTCGTCGAGAGCGCTGATACCACCCCTCTCACCTCCAGCCACCCCTCATCTCCGCCATCATTTAACCCCAGCACCGTCATCACTCGATTTACGGGGAGAGAAGAGAAAGAAACAGCTTGTATTTTCTGTTCGAGGAACTAGAAAAGTGTCCCTAGACAGTCTGGGCGACCTTGGAGAGGCGGTGGGGAAACGAGCACGATCACTATCACGATCGATCGTTTCCTTCCACAGTCAGGGTGAGCAATGCTGGGCCGGGCTATTTGCTCAGAGAGTCACTAGACAATTCCCTAGTTGCGTTACCATGTTCAAATTGTTCCATCGAGTCGACAGCCTGGTCCAGAGGATAAAAAAATGAAAAAAAGGTAATCCTGTACCGCAAGAAACTCGAATTTGATAAACAGAGAAGTCTCTCTTCGTGAAGAAACTCATTCGTCATTCAAATCCCCCGCGCTCATACGAAACTCCCCCATAGCACTGTGCTTACTTCGCTCTGCTCGGCCGTCAGTTCAATCATTCACTGCCGAATCGATTTTCGCACCCCACCCCCACCACCCCCGCTTTCTCACCATCAAACTTTCATTCGCCATCTCGCCCCCATCCGTCGATACTTTGTACGATACACAGATTTCGTATTCATACGGCCCTGCTCTCTATTTTCTTCTCCCCTCCCCTTTCTTTCTTTGTCTCTCGCTCTCTGTCCATCTCTGTCTTTCTTTTTCTCTATCTCATTCACTCTATTTTTCTCTCTATACTTCTCTCTCTTTCTCTCTCACTCTCTCTGTCTCTCTATATTTCTCTCTTTATTCTCTATATTCTTCACTTTCTCTTTCTCTCTCTCTGTATATCGTATGTACAGAGTGGGGCATCCAAAAAAATACGGGTGCCTAAACGTCTCTGTGGCTTTTGAACGAACGAGGATACATTGTTTGACTTGCATGGGGACGGGGGATGATCGACATATCTGACCATCTTTTTGTCCACTCATTGTCACCGTTTTCTTTGCCCACCCCCTCATTGGAACGTACATTTCTGCGTATTTCTTTTGCACCTCCATACTCTCCTCAGCATCATAATCATTATCGAGAGTGCAACCCCCTTGTTGAACGACAACATTCCATAGTCTTTCTTTGAACGTATCTTTCACGTAGAATCGTGTGTCCTCCGGAAGCCACAGAGGCTTTTAAGTACACCCTTGTGGAGCGCCATGCAGCCCTGTTGGCGTCAACACCCCCGTGATAAAATTTCAAAAATAACTTCTGTACTGTTGCATTAATATAAACACGCCCACAGGGTTGCCGCCCACTTCGAACGCCCCGCCCATGTGTACCAGTGTTTTTGGTGGAAGAAGTATAGCATCATCGTCCCCCAATCATTTTTGCACCTCATACATCTTATCAACTGCTGCACACATCAAGAAAATATTAGTTAATAATTCCAACAATCTACAGATATTATTTTTTGAGGTTAGGTATGGACATGTGACACGTCACCTGACTGGTCCTTCATTGTTTCAACCGAACACGTGACCACACCTCCAATGGTTGTACCGAGCACGTGACCCGTTCCACATTGGTTCAACGGAACACCTGATCGTACCTAACCTCAATAATTAATTTTAAGGTTAGGTTTAATGTTCTACGATTTTCCACCAAGAACACGACAGAAGCGTATCGTAAACGTACACATACGCAGCAATTCGACTCTCGAGTCCGTCTATGTATACATATTGTATATACTGCCTTACTATAAGGATTGGACCGAAGGTTTCGACTGTGTATCTTTGATTGACGATTGGCCACTTTTCACACCTCTGTTTACTCGCAAGTTTACTATACTCGAGCATGTCCCTCCGTGTGTATATACGGCAAGCATGCGGCATGTGTTCGCGCGTGTGTGTGTCTGTATTATGCTGTTACACAGTAGATTGCGACAAAAGGTTGTGAGCACGTAACTTGTAGCGTAATCTGTGCATGCGCCGTTTACTCTTCCTCTATCGAGCTTCGAAAATACGTTGATCCATCGGGTGTCGACGAATCACACCAGACTCCGTTCGAGATACAATTCCTCGACGCCCGACAACGTAGCCCCGCCCACCCCCTACCACCTGTACCCACAGCCCCGTCCGATAAGGCTTCCCGTTGGTTCTGTTACGTCACGAATTGGACACTGACAAAGAGGATTAAAGTGGGATTAATTGATTAGAGCTGTACCCGACCGTCGGCAACAGTCGAGAGTGCACGCGACTGATTCTCACACACGGCCATCTGTTGATTTTTGGATTTTTGATTTTCCGTTTCTCTGTTTCTTTTTTTAAGTTGACTAATACCGGACAGCAATCGATGCCAAACGTAAAAGAGCCCCAAACGAGTACTGACTTGTAACACGCACAACGCACGCACAAAACGCATAACACCCGACCGCAGGTAACTATCTAACGGAAATAATGCATACGTATCTTTTTTGTTTTGTTTTTCTTTTTTTTTTTAATTATATCTCGTTTCATTTACCTTTGTATCTCTCTCTATATATATATTGTATATCTATCTCATGTTGATCTCGCAGACCATTTTTATTATCGATCGTGTCGCCTCGATACACGCGTTTCGGGTTATATAGTATGTACCGGGTGTCCCGGGAGGAAAGCAACGAGCCAGCGAAGACGTAAGCACTGTCGGATATCCGTTTCATTGTTACTTGTACTTTGATCGTCTTCACTTTGTCGCACTTTGTTGTACAGAAAAACCAGATAATAATCGTGCTATATATATACTGTGTACAGACGACATCATCTTCCTCTCTCACAAAATGGGTGTGTCGAGTGTGGTTGACCAGAATTTCCTCTTAGGACACCTTGCACATTAAACATCATTCTCTTTTTCAATTTTATTTGTTTCGACATAATTTTTGTTGTTCTTTTTTTTTGTAATTGTTTCTTCGCCTTTCTTCTCGTTTATTGTTTTTCTCACCCTCACGCTCTAGCCCCGCTCACCATTATTATTGTCTCACCGGCATCTTGCATGGAACACATTTCGCGCACATTCTACTATTATCAGCATGACGTAGATGATAAGTCACCCGATCTAGGCTTGCCGGCCGTTCGTCGAATCTACTGGTCAAGAAACCACGCCTCTATGCGGCGCCACGCCTCTATTCGTGGCACGCCCACGGGCATGCTTAAAGTTCCAGGCAGGGCGACGAACGTTCGACAACGCCTCGGTGCACTGCTTTTGAAAGGAGAGCACCTCGTCAGAAGCCACAATCATGCACAAATCTTCTGACGAGGCCTCAAAGATTCATCGACGCCATGCTCGCACGCACGGGCGGCAACGGTGGACAACGATCGACGCTGGATCGCCACTAGATCGACACTTGCATCCCTCCAATCTGTACAATAAAACTCATGCACCTTCCCCACATCCCCTATTCACACAATTAATCGAGCACCTACCGCAACAGCACCGTGCTGCCACCAGTCGCAAAAATGGCAACCCAGCGTGACACTTGTCCCACCGCTGCTGCCCGGTAAACCACGCCCATCCATACACTGGACCCTGCCGTAACCTGCCGAACCTGTTCGAAACAGGCACCTGCCCCTGTGCCAGCGGAACGCACTGTCGTGGGGTCAGCGAGCATCATCGGGGGAGGGTCCCACCCTCACGAGCCACCCGCCGCCCATCAGCAGCGTCCGGAGAACGCACTCGACGCTTTGTTAGACGAGTTGCAGACCTTCTCGAGGCCGAGCTCGCAGTTGGGCCACGTGTCTGGCTCTTCGTCGATCCTGTCGGACATGGGCAGATCAGGAAGCAGAGAGGCGACTATACCACCGGCCTCTGGAACACCTGGACGAGCGCCGTGCATCTCGGACATAGGCAGGAAGGGCAGCGTGGACTCATCTAGCGGAGTCCTGGCCGTTAGCGGACCGGTGGTAGCGAGCGGAGCCGGAGCTCAGAACTCCGGCGGTACTCTGAGAAGATTGCATTCTTACCCATCGAGCTCGGACACGGACACCTCGCCGCCTATCGCGAGACTGCAGGTATCCCTGCAAGACCAACCAAGCCTGCCAGTGTTGCCGCAAGGCTTTGTGCCGGGTCAGAAACCGCCCGTTCCTGAGAGAAATGCAGAGCTGTTACAAATGGCCACTGCGAGACGGGTACCGCCCCCTCCGCCGCCTAGAACCAGCTCCAGATCCCCATTGGCTAGCCCCACCAGTCCCCAACTACCGCCCAGGAACCACGCTTGCAACATGCAGTCCGGCAACTCCACACTGCGCAGGCCACCAGCTCGCGGCACTCTTCCCAAGGAGGGAGGCAAACCTCCAATGGCGCTGCCCGCCGAGGCAACCAACAACGTAGCAGCTCTGGAGCCAGCCCTCCACAACTCCTCCTCCTCCCAGTCGTCCGCGGTGTTGTCCGCCAGTAACTCGAGCTCCTGCGAGAGCGTGAACTCGCAAGAAGGTATGCAGAGCCGCAAGGGCAGACAGGAGCAGCTGGAGCAACGCCATCAGGAGCTACTGCGCAAGCAGAAGGCGTTACAGGAGCAGTATGCTCGGCTGCAGCAGCTGCAGAGGAACACCGCCGGCTTGACAACAGTGCCACCAGCCCCGCCGGATCTTCTGAAGAAGACTGGCTCCGAGAGCAACCTGTTGGCCAAGATGGGCCTCGGTCTGAGCACCACCAGTTCTGGATCCTTGACCAGCCTGACCGGTAAACCGTTAATCTCCCAGGAGTCCTCTGTGGACGGGCAACAACCCGCGCGACCGGAGGAGAACAACGGGGAACAGGAACCAGTGAAGACAATCGGCAACTCGGTCGCTTCCGTGACAGGAAACGGCACCAGCAACGTCACCGTCTGCAGCGAAATCAACGACCAATCGGCGACCACCGGCAACGCCGTGCCGACCATCGCACTGAACACAACCACCACGACCACCAGCAAAATCTACGAGACCGACATTCTGTGACCGAAAGGTCGGTCCTCCTTGATCAAGATCACCGCCGAGGCCGTGCTCGCGAGTTAACCCCTTCTAGCGGCGTCCAACGCAAGGGCCATAGGCGTCGCATTAACCTCGACGTCTGCTTAGATGTCCGTCACACCGCTGTCCGGCCGGTTGCCGTTCGCTGGAGTCAACGTTTTACGCCGCTGCACGGCCGGTTGCCGTCCGGAAGGGGTCGCTTGGGCGAAGCTCGATCGCGGTCAAGCACCATTCTACGTACGACCACACAGGACGCTTTTCAGTATTAGGAGAATCGAAATTCGACGGGTCAAGTCTCTGTCGACGGTAGAAGGTCTGCGTACCGTGCCACCGTCAGTGCGATCGAAACGAAACATGGGGCGAGCACATACACACATCGGGTACATCGGAACGATCCGATCGGCGGGAAAGTAGGGAGTACTGCGTAGAGAGAATGTTTAGAGCGAGTCACGCGTAAGTTATAATATCGAATATCATAATTAAACGGTAATAGTATTAATAATCGTAACAAAGAAAAATAAAAAAAAGGTAACAAAAAACGGGATGTGTCCGGAGACGCGTGTAATCGGAGCGTTGATTCCTCGGTCGAGATCGATCGCGAGAGTTCCAGATGAGAGATGAAGGCAAACAAGTATTTCCGGTGTCCGCGAGGCTCTTGAAAATCTCCTTTCGCAACGACTGTGCCAAAAAAGAAAGAAAACATGATTGAAGGACGCCAGCACACCTTGACTCACGCTATCCTCGCATTTCTCGGTCGATCTGTCGTCGCACAAGGTGTTCGCTATATCCTACGATACATATACGACGGGAGCGAGGAGAGAATTTATATTTAAACGAGTATTTAAGATATAGGGTAGAACGACCGAACGCGCGTTCGGGATTATTGAGACACATCGAATCATGTAAAGTACGCAGGACTGGGTGAAAATCGTTGAGCAAGGAGAATGGTCAATTAATGTTGCTGTCGGGGTAACATTAATTTCCGTATTTTAATTGTAATATTATGGAAACTGTTTTTTATCACCGTCAGTTCGTTTTGGTGCAACTGTCTGGCCATTGGCGGACTATTCTACTTGCGGCGTTCGCAAGCATTTCCGTAATCACTTTTGTCAAGTTAGTCGAGGTGTATTTGTTCGATCGCTCTGACTTTCATTCTGTTCTGTGCGAACCTCGGGACGATGTCGATCTCGAGGTTTCTCCGTTGAGGCGATCGATACGGTCGATTTGCGATAATGTGACGCGAAAGTGGAGGGAACACGTGCGAGTCGAATGGGGAAATGCGAGGGGGCGTGGTCAAGGAGGATTCGAAGACGGGAATTCCGAGGATCGATGAATTAATTCGACGGACAGAGGCAAAGATTGAAAAGAACATTGCTCAATATTTACCGATCGGAACGCGGCGAGCGTCGCGACTCGCTTCGTAGGATGTTTCGTGTGGGCGTGTCATACCGTTTCCATGGTCACCGGTGTTGATGGGCGGAGGCGAGTCGACGCACGGCCCGCCGCTTTCACGCTAACACAAGATTCATTCCTAATTACACTTAGCCGATTAATTGATTCGCTTGGATCGCATCAGTTCGTCGATAGTTCACCCTTCGACCCTGTTTCGTCAGTGACGTCATAACCTAACCTTCGCCCGGCGAGAATGTGGGCGGAGACTGTGGCCCGAGCGACATAGAAAACTCCTCGAAAAAACACTGTTCTATTTTATCGTTGATTATAATTTACTAGGTGGACGATTAATTTTCGTGGATCGTTGGATAAGCGTAGAAATGATTTGTTAATATTTTATTGATAGTGGTTGTTCTTTACAAAATTGTTAAGTTTTATTGAACATAGGGGACCGGCGGTTTTGTTTCTAGTGAATTTTTCTCGTCGCTCGGGACGGGGTCGCAGCCACGACGAAAAATAAGATAAGAAGGGCACGAAGAAGAAAAGAAATTGGAGAAGAAGGGTGTGTTCCCGACGCTCGACAGACATCCGAGATATACCTATATAATCGATACACGCATACTTTTGCTTCGAGAGGCCTAATAGCCTATAGATTCGAATCAGTGCTTGCCTCCACCCGTTCGTTTACCGGTTACGTTATTTCCAATCGCGCGCCATTTCGCCAAAAAAACTCACGAGCCCCCACTCCCTCCGCGCCTTCTTTGATCGCCATATTTCCGGCACTTTAAACATAGTGGATTTCAGGTTTCGTCTTGCTACACTTGCGAGTGATCGTGCTCTCATTTATTTTCTACGTAAACAGCCAGGAAAACACATCTATATGGAAGTAATAATTAAATATTTAACGATAAGAGTAATAAATAACGCGTAAGAATATGGATAATAACGAGGATCATCGATCGCAGTTTCATTCTGTTCCAGCGAGTGTGTGTTTAAGAAAAAAAAAGAAACGAGACAAGACGCGATAGACGATCTCTGCCCCGCCTCCTTTACCCCCACCCCATTCATTCTCCGACAAATGAAGGCACATTATTGTTCCGATCGTTGTCTCGATCGGACCTGTATATTGCTCCATTCACAAATAGTAGGTACTTTACACATACACAAACAGATACACGTACAAACGCACACAGAGATACACATACTCTCGCACACACACACACATTCTTCAGCTTTCATTGCATTTGTACAAAGCTGCTTTCTACCGATGCATCCCCTTTCTATCGTTCTTTTTATTCTTCGTCGATCTTGTTCATTGCTCTCCATCTCTCGTTGCCGATTAATCCATTCTCATATTTTCGTTGGTGAACGAATTATTTATACACTTCGTGGGACTGCGTTGCTCCAGTTTGAGATAACCCCGCCCCCAACCCTGCCTCCCTAGACATCGCCACGCCCCTGGCCCTTCCACACCTCCCCACTACTACTCACTCGCCCGCCCAACCGAGTAACAAGTTTTCTCACACGAGAAACACCGACGCAGAGCGGGACGACCCGAGTATCAATTTAATTTGATCCGTAACATTAGCCGATATTATCGATATCTAATGTTTTCCGACGATCCTGTACGCCAAATCGAATTGACTTGTTACATTTGTAAATGTTTGTAAGTACTATCACGTAATAAAATAATCGATTAAATAATCACCGAACCAGCCCCTTCTCTGTTCGCTGAACAAGGATCACAAATTTACTTCTAAATACGCAACTTATATTTATATATGTATATGATGTTTAGTTCCTACAGATTTCAAATCCATTTACCTCTCCCCTTCTTTCAGATTATTTCAGACTAATTTTTAGCGGGACCTAACTTATATTTATATCAATCCTTATTATGGAAACGTGGGCTCGATCTTCGAGGATTCTTCGAGCTGACATCAGTGTGCAAGCATTATTATAAAATTGAAAAATACAACAGAGTAATTGTTACAGAATTAACCATATTTATTTTCGAGCGTGTGTAAGTGTATCAGACTTTGTTCATTAACTTTGCGCCGGTGTATCCGGGCTATCTACTTTGACGTTTGTTTTCCCGTGCGCTTTCAATATGCTAGCTTCAATTTCCTGTCTCTGCGCCTGCAGATTCTCGTAAACTTTCAGCGCGTGATCGATGTCTTTCCTATTCTGGGAATCTAGTTTAGCGTAGTTTCTTATTACAGTGATTTCGTCCTCGTATGGAGAGGACGAGGCCGACGCAGCGTCCGGATAAAAGATATGATAGAGCTTTATCAGAGCTGCAGCTTCATCTAGCCTCTCGCTGTGAATCACGTCGACCAGCAAGTTGTCGATCTTCTTCTCCCAAGCTAGATGGAACACTAAGGGACCGAAATGCCTGGTGGATCTCAGGGGATCGTATTTCCTCTTTGCATTCACGTCTTCGTAAACTATCTTCGTGATTCTATGATATTCTGGATCGTTCGGCTCGAATTGTATGCAGGCACGGTCCAAAATGAATTCGTAATCCTCTCTCTCCAGTACATTCTGCAAGCAAACAAATTGTTAAATCATAGTATTATCTCATTTTAATAGTACACCCTGAACAGTTGTACGCTTACTGCTAAATACGGGTCGGAGAACATCCTCGGTGTGTCCAACTCCTTGCCAGGCGTTGGGAAATACACCTGGTTCATCCTACTTTTCTCATTCGTAAATGCGTGTCGTAACGTGCCGTCAGGTTCCCTGACAACTATTAGTCTCTCCTTGTTGGAAACTCCGAAACTGATATCGGTGAACACGTACTTCACCGTGGACAAGCCCTCCAACTCAGGGTCCTTGGACAGAATTTTGACAGTGTCATCGGCCATCTTCACCACAGGTGGCATCTGCAATCGCATGTGCATCTTTCTTTCACTTTTCCTCTGCATCTCTTTTAATTGTTCCGTGGTCACGAACTTGAAAGTTGGATTTGTCACTTTCGTTCCATCCTTACGCGACCGAAACACTTTAGCAGGGTCGACGCGTGTTAGTCTCTTCAATATGTCCTGAACGTTAAAGCTAAAGAAGTATTTCTCAGGTTCCCGATTCTCTGTTGAAAAAAATAAGTACTTAATGATAAACTTTATAATAGACGATGTGGAAGAACATAACCTGCGGACGAAATAAAGTGTTCCAGTAAAGCAGTATAAGACAGTTGTCTTAGATCACCTTTCTCTTTGGCAACCGACGAACAAGAGCGACATATTACCGCAGGCCTTTTGTACAACGTTTCCAAAATCAAATTCGTCCGTGTGAACATCATTTCCAATGTTTACAAAAACGTAACCACAAATGCACCGCACGCGAATGGTGGACTTGTTACGTTGCGACATCTATCTTATCCCCGGACATCTATATTATCGATCTACAATTTATTTCGCTTGTGGATATTTCTTTAAAATACTTTATTACAAATATCGGAAATACAGTTATGTACAAGAGTCAAAGTATCAGCTCTACAGTTACTTCAGCTCTTCGAAGGAGCGAAAAGGTCCTTATACATCTTGGGCGATGGGGTTTTAATGGGTATGGCGGATGCATCACTGTCCTGAAAGCAGAATAAAAAAAAGCTCTATAGTTACAACGATCTATTACGATTTACTCCCTCGCAAGGAATCATAATTACTATTTCATAAACGCTTCGCCAGGAATGGCGGAGCTCTTGTAGTCCTTTAAGAAATGTCCGATGGCCTTCTTCAGGTCCCACTTGGCCTCCTGTATATAGGTCTGGCACCATTCGTCGTTCAACATCGTAGCCTCGGCGAATTTGTTAAATATTTCCGTCTTCTCAGACGCGCTAAAGCATGTCGGTATAAATTCGTCGTACAACGTTTTGGTGTCGATGCTGGATGCAGGGACTTCCTGAACAGGCAGCTCGATATAATGCTGATCGTTCAGAATATTGTATTCATTCGCATCGCCGGCCAGCAGGACGAAGGTCCTGTTGAACGAGAGTACCTGCGATTTGTTGTTCAACGTCTTGAATAAACCGCTGACGGAAATGGAGAAGCATATACCGTCGTCGTAGAACAGATCGCAAGTAAACGTAGTTCTATCGTGGTAGCACCTGGGCAACCTCTTCAGGCCGACTAAAATATTCTCTGGACCGTAGTACAGGTGTTGTCTTTTTTTATTAATGTCTCCAGGCTTCGTCAAATTTCTACAAGCAGTGAACTGCGTCAGGTTCCTCTTATGAGCCACAGCTCCGGCGATACCAGAGCTCATCGAGTAGAACGCGTTTTCATGATAAAGACCTCTGAGAACAGTTCGATCGCTTTGATCGTATAAATTGAAGAAATGATTAACAAACTTAGCGACCAGCTCTTTTCTCTCTTCGTTTTTCACGTAGCTATTGTAAATATGCGGCATGTTAGTTGTATTTATATAAACGCCGTCTAGCTGGATCAAATTAGGGCAATACTTCTTGGCAGACTCGATGTATTGCTTTGGCTTGGAGTAGTTCTCGCATAGAGGATTCCCATCGAGCCATAGCCTGGCTATAGGCATATTTTTCAAGGGAGACAGCACTTCCATGCTATATAAATTGTTGTGTCTTAAGTCCAGAGTCTTTATGGAGGTCAGGCCAGAGGTTTCCATGGGAATTATATTAAACAGTTCGTTCTTTTGCAGGTTCAGCCGCTCCACGGTCGCGATCGCAGTCTTTGTCAGTTTCATCACGTGGTTGAAGGTCCTCTGCTGGGTCAGTGGACAGTAGACTGCCTTCGACAGATCAGGATCCTTGTGGAACTGTTCTAAGTCTAGGCTCTTTCTAGAAGGATCATATTTCTTTGCCAGAGCAGCCAGCAGCAGGGGCTGCAGATTGATTTTCAACTCGTGGATGGACGCGAACCCCAAAGTGACTATCAGGATCAAAGGATCCCCTTCAGGGTTCTTGATTATCAGGTTAGTCTTGCATAGTTTGTCCAGGGCATGGGCACAGTTTCTAGCCAAGAAGTATGTGTCCTCCCCAACCGCCTGGTACCTAACAGGGACCAACTCAGCTGGCTCTATAGCGTTCAAAATTGCTTTCAGCACAGTCTCCTTGTCATACTGCGTGCCCTTAAGGATTCTAACGCTGTGCCAGACATCGGATCTACCCATCAACGTTCTCTCTTGGAACATCGACCCACCCATGCTGATCTTAATCGCTATGGACGAGTCCAGCTGCATGGTGGCGTATGGTAAGTTCGTTCGCTGCATCTTGGAGAATATTTATATACAAAAGAATCACAGATACCTGAAAGAGGACGCACATTTATTTCTGTTTGTTAGGTTAGGTTTTGCTCGCCCACGGAAACGATAATTTACGATTGTCGGAGACAAGCTGATGGAGTTACCTGTTCCTCACGTTGCTATCTTCCGAAAACGCATTCTCCAGTCTCAGAATTTTTTTAAAATTGACTTGTCGGACCTGTCTATATTGCAACCATGTTGTTGACATTCAACAGTGACATCTGTCGACCATTCTGTGCAACAAGGTAAGATTATTCATTGATTCGATGGTAAGGTAACTGCTATATTTTTT
>CM052325.1:1679248-2003303 GCA_028455615.1 Lasioglossum zephyrum | reverse complement strand
GGCATGTCAGACGGTCAAAAATTTTAGAAAATTGGCTTTCAGCAGTACAAGTTAATGCTAAATCGGATAGGTAAAAATTTTCAACAATCAGTAGTACAACTCAACGACAAGTGAACAGATCAAGGAGTGGTAGTGTACAGGGTGTCAAAAAAGGATGCATAAATATTGGTAACAAATATTCTTTATTATTCAGAAGTGTCGATACATGTCCACTTACAAAACAACCTCGCAATGGCGTCGAAATGATCGTCGGAAGGTGTCCGGCCACGTACCGGACGCCAGAAAAATTGTCTGGCAATTCGAGAACCGCTTTTCCTCGGATAAAAACGTGTGGGATGTGTTTTCGAGGAGGAAGTGAGGTCTCCCTTTCTTTTCGTGGTCGGAGGAATCCGCGTTGGCACGGCCTGCACACGGGCACGTCGGCCCGTATTATAGCAATTCAATAATAAATTGTAGAACGCTCGGTCGTCGCATTATGCGCCGGTAATCACAGTAATAAGCAGTTCTAAAAGTAACGTAAGTACGTTGTAGGTAGTAACGAGTGAGCGGTAATCTCGGGGAGATGGTTTCGACGGGAATCCGAAGCCTTTCGAGAGGGAAAGAGAAAGAGCGAAACGATTCGCGGTTAGGGGACGGATGGATAAGAGAGAAGAAGGGCCCATGGGCGTCAACCGCGACGCCATGATCTAGAATCGGCATAATTTACAACACTCAGGAAATTGAGCCGGTTCGCGTGAAAATCTTGCTCGCGAATCACGAGCTCATATATAGGTTTCTCTCGTAGCTTCCGGCAATGGATCAATGGATCCTCGATCCTTATCTCGGATGACCTTGGAATCGATGAACGAGGACACACAATTTTATTGAGGAAAATATGGTGGAAATTTGGAAGAAAATTTCACCGAATGATTTCCAAACCGGATCCCAGAGGATAGATGTCTTTTTCTGTCCAGGGAGGGGGTGGAGAAATTGCGGTTGGAAATTGAATGGACCAGCTGCAGGAAGTCCTTCGCTCCCCTTCGGATCGCTATCGCGCGATAAAGAGCCGCGTATGTACGCCTATGAGCGCGCCGGGTACACGGCGACCCGGCCGTACGTACCCGTTAAGCCAACATCTAATTCGATAACTGGCGAAAATAATAACGTAGCGATCTGTTGCGTTCGCGGGCAACGCGCAATCATCCGTTTCGTACCGGGTGTCCGACAATCATCCAACGATCCGATCTTCGACAACATTTCAAACATTTTCCATAGAATTTATTCTACCAATTCTTCTAGACATTATTCTATTCATCAGGAGGGCAAATAATGAATTAATAATAAAAGTACATTCTGACTGCGCCTTATAAAAAATTAAAATAAACCTTACGTTTAGGGGCGGCAGAGTCAGGAGACATTGTTTGAACAACTTTTGTTCAGAATGTTGTCCTTGATAATATATGTGAAGGTGAAGATCATAGCTGCCCTCTCTAAACGTAAGCTTTATCAAAATGAATAAGCAACTAAATTAATCACGAGTACCACGGATGGATCTGTACAATTCTTTAAAAAATGAAACTACTATACCGTGCGCTCCGGGTCAAGCCTGACCCAGGCATGTCCTCCAGTGTGTCGAGGAGAGTCGCAGCCACATTTGCAATCGCGGCGATCGGCTCGCATAATTGAGTGTCCCGCGCGCACGGGCCAATAAATGAATGAGATCTGGAATGCTTGGACGGGAAAGGGGATGGGCCTCGGTTCCAGGGAATCAGATAATTTTTGGGACGCGTCTCGGACAGCGAGAGAAAGCCGAACAGAGTGAGAAACGAAGAGAGAGAGAGAGGGGAACTCGACTCTCGCTACACGGTAGCAATTTATAACGAGTCGCCGGAGCTACCTCGGTAGCAGATGACATTTATTAAAAGTTTCGGTCCCGACTCGGGACGAGCATCGATCTTCTTCCAGCGTGGCTGTGCTCGTGTTGCTCTCCTCGAGAGAGAGAGAAGGTCTCGTTGTTGCCCGTCCACGAGAAATACCGAACAGTTTAATAAGCAAGCGGTAGCCGCGATACCGCGATACCTAGCCCGCCATCCATCAACTTGTGTGCACGGACTGGCGAAGTGTCCGAGTCTTCTGCATGGCCCCCACGAATATTCCGAACCGATCTTCTTACTCCGACGACGCTGCCTTGAACCGGACGATGGGATCCTGCGGACCATGTCCTTGGAAAACCATCCTCGTTGTAATAAATGGAAAACAGCTTCAGACTCTTCACGACGAACAGCGTTGGGCTTCTCTCTCTGTAAAATTTTTATTTCACAATTATAGATGATGATGAAGATGCACTTCGTGGTAAATGATTAAATGAATATCTTTAATGCTAGGTTCATGGAGGTCCGGGAATAACTGTTTCAAATTATTTTGTAAACGGAATAAGAATGTATCTATCTGAATAGTAAGTAATTCCTCAGGGAAGCATTTTCATGATTTTAATGATCGCAAATTAAATTCCTTCAACGTCTGGAAATAGGAGGTTCCTGAGATCATTTGAAGAAACATTTTCCTTTGCGAAAATGGCGACTGAGGCTTCCTTAAGGAGTTATTAACAAAAATATGGATCAATAAGAGCCAGAATGTAATCCGATTCGACCACATTCTGATTGGTCCGTGTTTCTGGTTAATAACTCCTAAACAAAGACTCAGAATTTTGAGACAACCTGTATAATGAGATGTTGTTATTGTGATCGATCGTAGATTGTTAAAACAGAAAAAATATGAAAGCTTAAATTAATTTGTAAAATTGCTATATAGTGTTTATGCGCCCCAAATTATTAATATTTTTTCTGTATAATAAGAGTTCGATTCTGTTACCTCTGTGGCAACTTTGAAAGCTCGTTAGATGTAGCGTTGAACAATTTTGAAATTTTTATACAGGTTCCAAAGATCATGATGTCCTTAAAAAAGTAATGTCGTGAGTTCGACACGGTTACCCGTAAAGAAGCGCGAGGCAATCGTTCATTTTCGCGTCTCGACAGTCTCCTCTTCGCCCATTGCCATAATTTCCGCGACAAAACCTAATCCAGGTTGATCAATTCAGTCCAGCGTGATCCGCAGTCGATCGCGAAGCGTTTCGAAGCGGTCCGAGCGTAGTTTCGCGGGAAAAAGCGGCTTTTCCGCAGAGTCGTTTCTAGCTGGGTCGTCGACGACGACGGCGACGACGCCCGGCGACGACGATCGCGATAAAACCATCGGACAATAATAAACAATGCGTGAAACGACAAGTACAGTCGGGGCATTCCGCGAGATGGTATCGGGACTTCGGGCAGAACCCCGCCGGCCGGAGCGCAATCAATCATTCGAACCGGATAAAATATAAAATACGCCGGCGGCCGCGCGAGCCGAGCACAGCCGCAACTGTCTCCCTGTGTGCGTTGCCGTGCATGTGTCGCCGTTTTATTTATTTGCACGGTCATGCAAGTTCCGCGGAATTAACGTATTTTTTGCACGCGACCGCCCGGCCTGTATGACGGGTCGATCCGCGACGCGGACCGAAGCGCTCTTGTGCGAAGCGTTGCCGAGCTGAGCGGTTATTGTTGATGAGGCTCTGGGAGCTTCGATTTGATTTTCGTTCGACTTTCCAGAGCGTACTGACTTCGTTTCTTCAGGAAATATACAGTCGCCAGATCAGGCGACAATTTTCTACTCGAATTTAGGGGGATACATTTATCCCCTCTTCCAGAAACGAATTAGACACGTGATGTTACACTCTAAACTTCATTTGGAATCATTTCTTTGAAATATTCTTCTCTCTTAGTCGTCAGAAGACATCAGTACCAGCTATATTATTTTTTTACTAACTCAACGACATTCTAAAATTGTCTACACAGAAATGACAAATTTCTAATTGTGCCTAAAAAAATTGATTATATGTTTAATAATTTCCATACCTTTAATTTTGTTTTATTTAACATTTATTTAATTTAATTTTTAATTGTACGCTCAATGCCTACTCAGAGTTAAATATACAATACCCACAGAAAATAATTTTGCACAAAATCTGACTATCTAAGGTCCCAGAAAGTCCCAGAAAATTTTCCGCCACGGGAATGGTGGAAGGGGATGGTAACAACATTGATTCGGTGCTTAATAATTTACATACTTAATTATAGGATCAATGCAAACTCATAGTTAAATATACAACCCCCACAGAAAATAATTTTGTAAATAATCTGACTATCTAAAATATGTCCCAAAAAATATTTCACCCCAGGAGTCATAGAAAGGGATGCTAGAGTGAGGACACGAGTCTCCACCGAGAAAAAAATTAATAAAATTGATTCGGTGCTCAATAATTTCCATACTTAATTCTAAGCTCAATGAAAATAATTTTGCAAAAAATCTGACTATCTAAAATAAGTCTTAGAATATTTCAACTGATTCGAAACGAAATATAGAGAACACTTTTCTGAACTACAAAATAATGATGCTGTTGAATCAGGTTCTCCTGTATAAATAATGAGAAACCGTTCCCGCCTGAGGAGCACAAGTGACAACGAATGATTTGATCAGCAGTATTGACACACCGGAGTCGTGTATCGCTGAAAGAACACGGGACAGGTGATGGAAGGAGTGAGAGAGAGAGAGGCAAAGGAAAGTTCTCGTTTTTGGCACGAACCGGAGTAAAGAGGCAACGATCCTGTATACGCGAGGAGGATAGTAATTACAGAAGCGGGACTGAAAACGCGGGGTTCCATCAGACCCTGCGAGGCACGATCCTCGATAAGTATAGTTGTTTCAGGATCGCGTCGATGCCTCCTCTACTCCCGCTATCTCATTTTATTGGTACAGGTAACGCGAAAAATTTATTGGCTACGGCGCGAGAGCTCGTTCAAGTATACCCACAGGAAGATAGAGAAACCACGACACTCTCTCCGAGATTCTCCCCTTCCCTCTCTCTTTCTACGGTGTTCTCCTTCGATCTCTTTCCGTGAGAGAAGCAGTGGAGAATGCTGCAATTTTAGCAGCGGCCATTAGAGTCGACCCTAGGAAATTCTTTCGATCGTTGAGATTTTTTCCATTCCTGCTGGGTAGATCTTTCAAGAGACCCCGTAGCTATATAATTTATCGATTTTAATGTTGTTTTATTCTACCAATGATTCTGCACGAGGGTTGATTTTTCGGTCATGCAAAATGTGGATGTTAGGGTAGTTTTTAGTTGTGCAATTCGTGTTCGGCTCACCTCCTTTTTCGTTGCATCGTGGAGCTGCATCTATAATAGTTGGCGTCTCGGTTGCTTCGTGTTATTCCTCTTCTCCGGTGAATGGACCCGATCACCGGCACACGGCTACCCCCTCATTATCTTCCGATACAGTTTTGCCTCATTTTTTCTCCGTGCCGTCCTCCTGCGTACCGCCCCCTCTTCCCGTTACTTCTTGTACCAAGGCGGTGCACACTGGAAAATATTTTAACAAAGAAATTTATACAATGATGAATAATAATATGTGTACTTGATTCTAGAATTAATCCCAACACACAATTAACCCTCGTACGTTCCTCAGGGTGAAAATCCTACCATTTAATATTTTTACAAACTATAAAATGATTGGACACTCTTTATCCCTGTTGTGAGACGTATTTCTCTAAAATGTGACGTGATAAATGAAGCAAACTTTGTCACTTTAAAGTGTGAAGCAAAAATGGGTGAGAAAGTATCATAGGATTTTTTATGCAACTATTTCTGAGGAAATTATGAGGGTCTGCGTACTCCGATTTTGATGAAATTTTAATATGTTATACATTTCGACATTTTGAACAACTTTTTCCTTTTCTAATATAGTGGGGTCGCTTTTAGTTTTCGAGATATTTGCAAAAGACTATCGCTAATGCTGTATATAATTTTTCGTATTCCTGCATGCTCTATTCGCGATAGTTTTTTGCAAATATCTCAAAAACTAAAAGCGATTCACCTATATTGCAAAAGGCAAAAGTTGTCCAAAATGTATTGCTGCATAACATATTAAAATTTCATCAAAATCGGAGTACATCAAAACGAACTTTTCTTATACAATCACCAATTATTTTTATAATAACAACGTTCTAAAATGGCTTGCAGAAAAATTTCGAATTCTTCTTACTTTTTCGGGAGAGCGAGGTCTGTCAGCGTTGTGAAATTGATCTAGTTCGATCGCAGCCGGTTTGTTTAGCCGGCGAGCGAGGCAAACACAGCGGCCGTGTTGGCGGAGGACGATTAGGCGACCGAGCGGCCGCTAATTAACCGGCTAAAGGCAGCAATTAACGCGAATTTCCGCGGTAATCGTCAAGATTTCGGAACGGCTGCGTCGAGATACACCGAACGGAAACGGGACCGCGAACAATCTACGCGGGATTTGCGTCTACGAAGCCGCCCAACCCTCCCTCCCCACCCCCTCCAGCGTAACTTTACGATACGCTGCGGCCGGGTATCTCGCGAAATTATTTTCCTGCTGCTCATATCTCCGGGGTTGTGCGCCGCGATGCAGATCGTCCCGGTTGATCGTCACGCTCGATTTCCCGGGCCGTTCCGCGCCCGGCCGCGGTGTATAATGTAGCCAATTAATGCCCGCGGGACAATCGCCCCGAGTTCCTTACGAACTGTCCCGCAAATTGCCGCGATAAACGGCCCCCGGCGCAAAAGCGGCCCCCGATCGAGACACTTCGGCGACATTCTCGCCGAAAAATACACTTTTCCCCCATATACTGGGTGTCCCGCTTCACCGAAACCTCCTCCGAGCATCCTCCACTTCACAGAATCCATTTTGGATCAACATGAAACCAATCGTCCACACTACAAGTGATTGTCGTTACTTAAACGACTATAACTTTGTGAAAAAAAATCTGAGAAAGATGTGTCTACGCTCATTTTAAAGGACAAACTTCGCGCTTTCGAATAACCTACTTTACTTTTCCCCAAAAAAATTTTTTGCATCTACGACCGATGGAACAGTGAGAAGGGTTGTTTCTGGACAATTTTTTGGATTCAAGTGTTTCTGGAAAGATGAAAAAATTTTTTTCGGTAATGAGACCACAGCAGATTCGTAGATTAACGTCTCCGCTTTCAAACGAGTCCAAAAGAATTGTCGTACGATTTTTTCTCACCGTTTTATCGCACTTTGAACCCGATGCTGCGCTTAGGACTGAGATGTAGCCTTCTCGATGGAACCCTGTAGAGGAGTCGGTCGGAGGGAAAATGATGTCACTGTAACGAATGTTTGATGTGAAACGTGGACCATAGTGTGGACTCTTACTCCCTAAAAATTTTGGTGGTGGTCCAGGTGATTCGTAAAACCCGGCGGCTCTATTAATTCGTAAGGGAACGTGCCGGGTCGTCGGTGCCAAACCGTCCGCCGGACGATAATACGCTCTGGGTTCGGCTCTGCGGACATTATCGGCGAATAATGCACCGTAGTCGAAGTATTGATGTCCTGGCGAACGGTTCCAGCCACTTCCTAGCTCGTTGTGCTACCCTGGCCCGAGGTCTGCCAGGAATCAATGAGAAATCCACCAGTCTCGCCGTCGGCTTTTTAACTCTCTGGGAATCGATGGACGAGTCCCGTCGGGTCTCCCTGTCGCGTCGATACGGCTCTCCAAGACTCCTCGAAATCGAATCGGACAGAAAACGTTTTATTTCCGCTCCGTGACCGTCCAGCCACGTCCGAAGGATTTTCCTGAAATCCCACTTGTCCTGGATTTCGGGCTCTTTTATTTATTAGACGGCGTATCGACTAGGACGCGCGCTGAGTATGTTCCTGAGGGGAACCCCGCGTTTAAGTTAGCCTTGAAGCTGACAGATGGCGCCAGCCTGCGCTGCTCTGGGATTCAAATCGATGGAGAATTTTCCGGGCTAATGATGTTGGTAATCCGTCATTATCTTGACGAATCCTTGCAATCGGGGTAAAAAAAGATAGCCAAACATAAAGTTTCGGAGCTATAGAAAGGGATGAAATGATTATTTTTAGGATCCATCAAGATTCAGCAATGTATTTTTATGATTTTGTAGAGAGCGTCGTTGCTAGCTTTGGGAGCTGCTAAAAAGTATGTTTCACTTGGTTTAGAGGACAATTAGAGGACACTCAATGATCAGCAATAACAGACCTGATTTTCTAGGTGCATACTCTAAGTTTATCACTTCAAGATCGACTGTTATCATCGGTGACACCATGGTAGCGTCTTAGAAGACCATCAAACAGGTTTCTAACCCGGCGAACAGAATTTCCCTGGCAACAAGGTGACGGCTGAGTGGAAAAATCGTGCTCGAGGTAGCAAAAGACCTGCTGCCGGGTAAAGCGTGTAGCCGTCGCATCGTCCGGACAGGTAACTGGTCCACGAGGAGCGAGCGGGGGCTGTTGTTCTTTTACTGTTATTTTTCGGTCGTTCCGCGCGGGCAACTTTTTCGACGGAACGTGGACGCGTCGTTATCCGTTCGCCGGTATATAACTCGAGGCGGACTCTAGTTGCGGCGCAGATTTATTAGCGATAGAGCAGCTCGATAGGCAGTCGTGCATCACCACGCCCAGCACGCGGAGGCACACGCAGCGCACCGAGAGAGCGAGTGCGAGAGAGAGAGAGAGGAAGAGAGAATGGTCCGATGCAACGATGTGCAACACCCCGGCGAGAAACGCAACGTAACCGACGGACCGGGGCCCGGTTTAATGCTATGCCTCGCTCGATCGAGCAGCTCCGATGCGCAACGGCCTTTTCGATTTCTCGCCCTTGGGCCCCGGGACGCGGAGCGAGGTGCTCCCGCAATTTCCAAGCCTCTCTTTCAACCCCCTCTCCTTTCCTCTGCATCCCTTCTCTCTCGGTCTTCTTAATTATTCGATCCAGTCGAAAAATCGTTTCAGACAGATTTCGCGATCTTATGCGCCGGGAAAGGGAAGGACTCGGACGAGCCGAGAGAAGGGCCCGGAGAGCAACGAAACGATAATTACAAGGAAATCGAGTGCGAACGAGCGAGTTATCGGGCCCGCGGGATCGGGCCCGCGCGCCACCGAGAGACCCGAGAGACAAAGAGATAAAAGGAGAAGAGCCGAGAGAGAAGGAGAGAGAGAGAATCAAGCAGAATCTGTGTCAGAGGTTGCTTATGCCTCGGATTTATGGGTTTGATTACCGGCCCGCGCGCATACGTGCCGCGATTTTCTATGGGTGGATCGTGATCCTCCACGCCTACCGGTACTCTCTCCCCCCGCCCCAACCCCCGGCCCTTCGCGCGAGAACAGCCCCGGATCGCCGCCACGTATAAAGTTATCGGGCCCAAGAGGGCCCCATAAGTGTCCATTGTCTACTTCGGAGCATTATGCTTCCCGCGAGCGAACGGGCCCCGTCCATACTCTCTCTGCACTCTCGCCGAGTTTATCGGACGGTGTAATTCCACTTTTATCGCGCCGAGATACACCACCTTTCCGCTCTTCACCTGAACGGATTTCGATCCTAGATCGTTGATCTTACACTTTACATGCGTCAGGTTGCGTAACGGTTACGGTATTCCAATTTTTTTCGAATTTTCTTGGGCGGAACGGGGGCGGAGTCTGGCAGCCTGGAGCACTTTGGAGCTCTGGGTAGCTCCCAGGGCTGTTGAGTTGTGATGGATGCTGTTGGAGAAACACTAGATTCCGTTCAGTGAGATTAAAACTATAGACAGATTAAAGCAAGTGCCTCTGACAAACACTGTTGTTGTGTAGGTGTTCTAAGTGGGCGTGGTCGGTTCCAATATGGGCGGAGCTATCGCGTTAATGGTAAGTCGTTTGAAATTGAACTTAAAGTGCTGGTGCCGTTATTTAAACTAAATTCTTCCACAACATTCTAATCCTGTACTATAAGTACAGCTTACCCTTATATAATTGCTCTACTCTATTGTTGTGTAGGTGGTCTAAGTGGGCGTGGTCGGTTCCAATGTGGGCGTGGCTTCACTGCTCCGGGTCCCCCTGGAGCCAGAGCAGTGGCCCCGGGGGCAGAGTTTCCGAGCATTGGCTCCTCGTGGATCTCCTTGACCGTAGCATGAGAGTCCCGGACGTAACAACTGGATTCCCCCAATAGATTCTCCTTTACCAACAAAGTCGTTCATCAACGCCCGACCGAGGACGCAGCGTATTAACTCTCCGAGCTGACGAAGAGGTGGAGGAGAGAGCGGAAGAAGAGAGAGAGAGAGAAGGAGGGGAGAAAGAAGAGTCTGAAGGTGGCATGAAATCGTCGAAAAACGGCGTCACGCCGGTGCATCAATCTTGCACCGGGGGCCGAAGCGTGGCCGGTAGACGTCGGCGGACGACGTCGACGGCGACGTCGGAGTAGACGGCCGGCGTCGCTCGGCGAGAAGATGAGAAACGTCGCGGGAGGTCCCACACTCCGGGATTGATGGACATCCTCACCTACACGTCCGATTATTCGGTGCCACGGAGGGTGAAGGGTTAGGGGATGGTAACCGCGCCGCGCGTCGTAACCGCTTTTACGCGTGTAGATATATTCGCTTCTCGCACCGACTCCGCTCACACACGCTCGCCGGTCCCACCGCTCCGTAATCACTGGTCGTTAGCGCCTCATTCACGCTCGATCTTCCCGGACGTCACGGAGCTGCCTTACTTCGCCTGCCGAGATCTCCCGTTGCCATAACTTTCGGACACGTGTTTCCCCCCACACTTTAAACAAACTTCGGGACGTTAAGTCCACGCTGTTCCACCGGCCGTAACTTCCCGAAAAAAAGTCCGACCAGCCTCTACCCCGGCTCGTTTCCAAGAGCGAACCCCCCGCTCTCAACTCGCCCAATTCCTTTTTTTTTGTAAAACTTTTTTACATGAAAATGGGAGTTAGAATGTATGAGGGATCGGTCTCAGACAATTCTCGGATTCAATTGTCCCTGGGGATGTTAATAAATTTTTATGGTTATTTGCACTGATGTGTATTCATAGATTGAAGTCTACGCTCTCCGGTGAGTCCAAAAATATTGATCTACGATGTTTTCGTACCGAGTTATGGCACTTCAAGTGAAATATGCGGGTAGGTGTGGGTGTCGATATTCAATCCCTCGTAGCTCCCTTGGAAACAAATCGCAGGACGATGCACCGAGTCTCATTTTAAAGGGGAAAGCATGCAAAAACTGTAACATTTTGAGAATTCATCGTGTTCAATCAGAATGTACAGAATTTTAAGAATTTGAATCGCGATTGGGACCAAGCTGTGTTTAAAGATTGAAGCCTTGGCTATCTAATGCGCCCGAAAAAATTGATTTACATTTCCTTACCGTTGCACTTCGAACGACAAGATGCACCGAGTAAATATGGTTTTCGCGATCTAGTCTGTTAACTCGGAAGCGAGTCGGTCGCAGGACTTTCGATCTTGATACCGAATATCGATGATTTCCTCGAGAATTCGTGAACGGGGACAGGCTTTATCTCGTGTAGGTCTATCTTGGCTCGTATCGGAATTAATTACTCGCGGTTGGGTGCCCCGAGGCAGCCCCTTAATCCTCGCTGCGAAGGGACCCGGCTATGAGGGACAGTTTTTAATCGGATCGGCGTGTAAACGATCGCGACGCGCGGCGTTTTCGGCTCGGCTCCGGGGGCCAGATAACGCGCCCGCAGGTACCGGTGTAACCACGTTAAAAAACGCCTCGGCGTGTTCTCAACACCTCGCATCCCGTGGCAAGCGTTGATGATCCTCGAAACTGGTTGGCTCATTAGTATGTGATGGCTGGGTGCCACCTACTGGGCGGGGCACCGGGTCATTGAAACAATAGTGTTGTGACTAGACATCATCAAGCCTCGCGGCCGCGGTGGGTCGCCGCGCCGAGAATCATTTCTGATTGATTCCGCTCGGTGATCGATCGATCCGCCGCTGCTCACTGCCTCCCTACGAAAATAGAAAAGATCATTCTTGTCGGTTCCCATAAACTCTGCTATCCAACCAGACTCGAAAAATTCATCTACGATTTTTAATTGCCGTCTTATTGCGCTTTAAACGAAAAGTCTGGTTAGAATCAGAGATGAAAAATTATTGTTATTCCAATGGCTGAAGGTGAAGACTTAAAAAATGAAGAAAAATGAAGAAAAAAAATTGCTAGACCTATCTAGTTACCCCGTTTTTAAAGTTTATCTCTGGGGTTTTGAAAACCCTTTTGAAATTCCCCTAAAAAAAAAAAGTAAAAAAGTAGTGATTTTTCCAAATTTAACAAGTTGTGACGTATCAAAAAAAAATTTTTTTTGGAAGGTCAGTTTTTGTGTTAAAAATATTAAAAAATATTTTAAAAAATATTTTAAAAAATTGAAACAACATTTTCAGAAAAATAAACATAAATAAACATAATAAGCAAATACAATCTTATTTTACAAAATATTCTAGATTTGTTAACTGTATCAGATGTGATACACACTATTCAGCGAAGGCTAAATATTCAAAAAACTCTAACTCGGTGAAAAAAAATGGGAAGAGGATGTACCTAGTTTCATTTTAAAGGTAAATTCTTCTACTTTGGCACCGCGGAAGTCTTTTTTCGATTTCGAGCAACGTGATATAAAGATTTCCAAAGGTAGTATTGTCCTGCTATTTAGGGATTCGGATACCTGTCGTCCATCATGCTCTATCCCGCCATAGGTTATTCGGAAGGTTGTGGCGGCTCGTTTTCGGCAAAGATCGCGCGAGGCCCAGGCAGAAAGCGCGAAACAATATCTATCCGGATGGCTGGATGTGAAATACAAGGTGGAATATTGCCGAGGGGGATCGTAGGAGCGTGCGAGGCAAGGTGAGGCAAGGTGAGGCGAGGCGACGCGCGGGGAACAAAACGAGAAAAGGCGCTGCGAGTCGGGGAGCGAGAGGGTTGCTCGCGCCGGCAGGTACCCCTGATTCTGGGAAACGTGTCCTGCCAGCTTGTTAGGTGTCCCCAACAGTTCTCTAATATATGACTGGCACTCTCTACCCTTTTTCGAGGGAGGAGAGGGCCAGGACTAGGTCCACGGGTCCAGTTAGAATGTCGGCGTGCTTACCTGCACTCGTTCTCGGCTCCGAGACTGTCCGTGACACCGCGCCACTCCGAAATACGAGGGATCACCCGGAGAAATCTGCGGTTGCAAGGAAAAACGTCACATGTTTAGGATTGATTTGCTCCATTTGCTTTTAATCACCCAGTATATAGATTCAAATTGTTTATAAGAATAATTGCGAATTCTTTGCGACACAAACATCGATTTATCAAACCTTTTATTCTCACTTGTATTATAAATAATATTAATAATTATTATTATTAATAATAATAAATAACTTTCTTTAAAAATGATCTTTTAAATGATTTACCATCTCATGCATTAGTTGAGCTTAATTGAATTGGTTCTTCAATTATGGTAAAAATGGTAAAATGACCAAAAATGGTAAAAATGGCAGTTACAAGCAGAACAAAGTAAACAAAGAAACGATATTTAAATTATTTACCATAAAAAAGTCATGAAAACAAATTCTAGAGAAATAGAATTAAAGAGAATTGAAATATCTCGAAAGTGAAAGTATGCTACACGCTCTTCTCGGCAGCCACAGAAATATTCGTCATCGTTCGACCTTCCGCGGAAGTTTATGCAAATCTCTCCAATCGAATGCAATTTATCTCTCGGCTCTAACACCGGCACCGTTTAAATCTTCTAACTAGATCTTCCCGGAAAAGAAAATGAATTGCGAATGTAAGTTTACGATTACTTCGAGGACGAAAAGTTCTCTTCTGCGCAGTCTCGGTTGTTCGAAAAAGTGGCGGGCTCATTTCCACGCCTAATAGAAGAGAACGAGCGCATCCCCGACGTAGTATTACGCCATAATTAATGATCCTCCCGCGGTGGAAGTCTATTACCAAGCGAGACCGTTCGATCCGTGCTTCCTGCTAAACTTAAAAAACGACGCCGCGGCTGATTTATATCACCGGCTGCTGCCCTTCATTGATTTCGTCTCGAATAAATTATCGGACGGCCTGGCTCGTCATTTACATCGAAATTACCGTGGCCGGACAACACGCCGCGAATTTCAGCGTTAGAACGAGATTAGATACGTCCTCCTACCATTCTTTCCAACGAAGTTACAGCACACTGCCATTCGAAGTGAGATAGAAAAGTTCTACGTACTCCGATTTTCATGAAATTTTAATATGTTATGTAGCAACACATTCTGAACAACTTTTTCCTTTTGTAATATAGGGGGTTCGCTTTTAGTTTTTGAGATATTTGTAAAAAACCATCGCTAATGCTCTATTGAATTTTTCGTATTCCTGCACGTTCCATGGCAAGTTTGTTTATTTATATTTTGCAAGTTTGTTTGTTTATATTTTGACGCCGTAGAGATGAAAAAGAACAAAAGATAAACAGATTTACGTTACCGAGGAGCATGCAGGAATACGAAAAATTCAATATTGTATTAGCAACAGTTTTTTTCAAATATCTTGAAAACTAAAAGCGACCTACATATATTGGAAAAGGAAAAAGTTGTTCAAAATGTCGAAATCTATAACATATTAAAATTTATACAATTACCCCCCGAAAAAAATGTATCAAATTCTGCAAAGAAGTTCGAACTCGAATTCCTAAACGGTTACCATTTTTCTATTTTAATCTGGTCTTGATAGTAAAAATTATTTCCAGAAAATTCAAGGTGGATACTTCGAAAGCGCATGGTTTTACCTTTGAAATGAGCCTAGATGGGTCCTCCTCCGATTTTTTTTTTCACCGAGTTACAACAAATTGAACGTCGACAACTTTCCACCTGCTATCCAATGACCCTCGATTTTTAATCTTCGTGTATTACCGGAACGAATTATAGTAGCTCAAGGTCTATTCCGTCAGTGTACTATCCCCCATAGGTTAACAGTATCGGTCTGCTGGCCTTGACTCTCGGTAAAAGTTTAATTGCGGAGACTTAGTTTTCGCAACAGGATATTAAAAGAGATCGGAGAGCTCGGCGAGGCTCGGTGGCCTCTGGGGGAGGAGCGAGGGGCCGCAAGTATTCCCCAGAAGGCTTTATCGGCGATTATTAATCCAGCGGTTCTCTTTTATACACGTCGTAAGTACAGCAACCAGTTTTCACCGGCACTAGAATGATTATTAACAAGAAAGAACACTCGCGGGCTCTGAACTGCGACGAGCGCTAAACGATGAATGGGAGTGGCGAGTACCACCACCCCTCTGTACCCCTCCCCTTCGTCCCGGAGCAGGATCCGATTTTTCGTGAATTCGAAACATCCGGAAAGTCGTAAACTCGACATGTCCGCGAGCGAAGTGCGTGTAAATGGCACCTGGTCGGCATAATCAAATGGAAAACGATTGCTGTACCTGACTTCGCGGTTTTCCGGGGGAGGGGGCGGGTACGGTAGAGGCGCGGCGAGTCCAGCGTCGTCGAGTCCGATAAATTAATCGGACCGGGTCCGGGAGCGAGACGACCGCCTTCGGGTCTTCCTAAAATACCCGGACGAGTTTACCAGAAATAAAAACAAGTCTTAATTAAATGAAACGGTCGTCCGGGTGCCGGGAGCAAGCCCGCTCGCTCCCGGTCAATAGTTTCGCCCCCGGGGCTTGTTCGGGATTTCGAATTTAGTAGGTTCGCCGGCCAGGTCCCGCGGGCTCGCACCGACACCACAACTACTAACGGCTTCGAACCGACGTTGAACATGAACAAAATATCGTAGAACGTTTCTTGACCGATTGCTGAAAAAAGAGAATATAATCTTCAAATCCTAGAAGGTTTCCATTATGAGAAAAATTTGTTAAATTTGCCAGCGAAATCTGAATTTGTAAAAGTATCAAAATTAATGATCTTTGATTTATCCTTTGGTATTTACCGTACAAAATTGTTTTGGAGGAAATGACCAAGGGGACGCGAAAGGGTGAATAATGGGTTAATAATAATGATAATAATATTATATATTTATAATAATATAATATAAGATAATAATTAATAATGCTTTCTCCTTTAAAATTAAGCTAGGTAAATGTAAGTGACTGGATCGAGGATTTGTTCGTGATCGAGCGTTGTTCAAAGACTTCCCAACGGCGGAGCGATCAGGTAGCTCGGTCCTGGTATCAGAAACACATCGTGTCCTACACGAGTCGCGTCTGATAACACTATTACTCGAAACGATTCACACGGATCCCCTTTTCCTTTCACGATTAGGCCCCTCTGTCCACGGTGCTTCGCGTCAGATACGCGTACACGTACTTCTTTTATTCACGAAATAGGTACTGGGTTATAAAATACTAGTGTCGAGAATAGGTACTTACAATTTTTTTAGAATCTTGGTTTCCTCGGATCAACAGCACACTGGTATTTGCGAAGCACAAAACACATAATCCAAAATCGTGACAACAAACGGGACGATGTTACTCCGACCACGGTCAAAATAATACTGCCGTTGTCTCTTCGGTTTTTCGTGAATGGTTTAAGGGTGGATTTATATACATATATATATGTATATATTATTATATATTATTATATATATTATTATATATTATTATTATTATATTATTATTATTACATATTATTATTATATTATTATTATTATTATTATTATTATATATTATTATTATATATATATATGTTTTGTAATAATGTTCTAATGAATTCTTTAAATTTTATTCTCTTATTAAAATAAAACCTATGACGAGACGGTGTGCGAACGGAGGGCCTTAGACTGGCCGATCGGCCCGGTATCGAGGATTTTTCTGCTCCCCGGTAATGAGTCCCAGGATTTATCGCTGCGATTTACCTCTTTTTTCCTCGGTGGCCGGCTCCGCCACCTTTTAACTACAAGTGGCCGGCACTGAAAGCTGTCTGCGATACCTCGGAAAAATTATTAGATCACGTTCTCGTCGATGTTAATAATATTAGATACACGACCGATAAACCTTTTTAGTAAACTTCGCATAAGCGTCTCTATAAAACGTTTACTATCCTCGTTGGCTTTCAATAAAATCCTGTAAAAATACACATACATAATAACACATTTCTTGATCAAACCACTCGAGATAATACATCGTATTAACGCATATACAGTAATGTTTCCTAGTAGAACGAACGATGCAATAAAAAAGGTAAATGTGATGTTTATTGTACCTTTCTCGGGCTACGCGAAACCATTTTTTGATTTTGATTTTCAAGGAAAATGGCTGCTCCAGAAAATCAGATAGAGAGCCATCGTTCACTGGAGAACACACAGATGATGTACAAACATTTTTCCTAATAAAACCAACAAGACAATAAAAAAATTTTTATGTGCAATTTGTTGTGCCTTTCTTGGCCCACACATTACCATTTTTTTTATTTTGAATTCCTCAGAAAATGGCTGCTCCAGAAAACCAAATTGAGGGTCATCGTTCACTGGATCACACAGATGATGTACAGGAATTTTTCCTAAGAAAACCAAACAGACAATCAAAAATTTTTCATGTGCCATTTATTATACCTTTCTTGGCCCACACAAGACCATTTTTTGATGTCAATTTTCCCACAAAATAGCTGCTCCAGAAATTCAGATTGAGGGCTGCTGCTCAAGCAGATTGCTTGTTGGAGTAGAGAGATGATTTAGGCTATTTGGAAATGATCGAAGGCGTCGATCGAGCGTTGGGTTTCGTAGCACACTTTCCGTCGACGTGTGTGGCGCGCAACATTCGTCCGGTGTACAGGCGATCGCCTAAACGCGCATTAACATTCAGCCGGGTAGGTGTGAAGGACGTGGAAGCGGACGGTCACGTTTGGAAATAATTCAGGAACGCGTGGA
The DNA here is from genome assembly GCA_028455615.1 of Lasioglossum zephyrum. NCBI lineage: Eukaryota > Metazoa > Arthropoda > Insecta > Hymenoptera > Halictidae > Lasioglossum > Lasioglossum zephyrum. The sequence goes on along the minus strand of CM052325.1, from coordinate 1,985,560 downwards.
ACGGGCCGGCGTGTTCGATCACGAATAAGGAAGTGATCAGGGGAATGATTACGAGCCGAGCGACAACGCCGCCCCCCTTCTGCCTCTCACCTTCACCGCCCCCGCGCCCTTTGTGGACCCGTCAGCGTAATCAGCCGGTGATGGAGCGCGTTTGCGAGCCGGTCGCATCCTGGATTAGGCGGATATTAGCCCCTCTGATAAACTCGATTTTTTTCTTCACATTGTACGTCGGTGATTTCCTCGAGTTCGTCCATGCTGTGTCCATCGTCCCTTTGCGGTTACGTCTTCCTCAGAAAAATAACCATTCGGTGTAAAAATTTTTTCTGAGAAAATTACTTAGTGGAACCGAAAGCGGAGATTTCAAACTTTAAATTGAGCCCACGTACAATGCTCTCCGATTTTTTTTCACGGAGTCACAGCAGGTCAACAATTTTTCAAAGCGATCCTCGTTCAAAGTGCGATAAATAGCTTGAAAAAAATTGTAGATCTAATTTCTTGGTCTCGTTCGAAAGTGAAGACTTTTATCTTCATGCTCATTCTAGTCTGACTATCGAGAAAAATTTTTTGAACTCTGCAGACGCGATAGGATCCGAAAAAATGGTCAGAAAGGACCATTTTTACATTTCTGGCTGGATTTCGGTCAAAAATATTTTTTAGAAAAAAATGCACAAAGATCTTGAAAGTGCAGACTTCAGCCTTCAAAATGAGCGTAGATACGTCTCGCTGCGATTTTTTTTCCACAGAGTTACAGAATTTTGAGTGTCGCCTATAATTAAGGATTTCTTAATCGAGTCACGCTCCCCATTGAAAATCGTAAAAATTTTTAAACCTCGTGAAGAATATAAAAATTTCTCCTGCAGAAGACCTCTGAGGCCCTCGGAACTAATTGGAGCGTCACTGATCCACTGAGCCAGAGCTTGTTAGACCCACTGTCAGTTTATTCGAGGATGGGCCTAGCATTTCTAGCGAGCGTTGCGTCCGCCGGCATTTTCGTGGAGCCGGCCTCGTTTTATCTGCGATCGGCGTAAACGGGGAATGCGGGGATAAAAATTCAGTGGACGACACAATATGGACTCGTGAGAGAAACAAAGTAACCGGGAGAGGAGCGTGTGTGGACGCTGGAGGGTCAAGGGTAAGGCATTCCACGAGTTGACACTCGTAGCTGGCCCGAATCTTTCGGACGGTTCTCTCTGGTTCGTTCTCTCTCTCTCTTTCTCCTCTCTCTTTCTTCGTTGGCTGTTCGACCTTTGGTCCCCTCGTCTCTCGGTGCATCCTCGTCCCCGTTCGGTACGGGTTCCAGCTGGATCCAACACGTTACCGGGCCCCTGGGGCCGAACAGGGCCCCGTGTGTGCTGTACTACGGTTCGTGTTCTCGGTTCTCGGAATCGCTAATTAGTGTCCTCCTTGTTTTATTCCCATGCCGCTCGTCCTCCCCCTGAAAATCGTTGTCCACACGGTGCCCCGAGACTCTTGCTCTCCGCTCTCTCTCTCTCTCACCTTCTCTATTTCTACCTTCGAGTTTCTCTCTCCTTCACGCAGTCTCGTAAAAGACTCTCGATCCGGTCCGAGGATTGACACGCGGCCTGACGATTTCATCCACCGCGTTTCCAGCGAAATACCGGTTCCACCGTGTCCTATCTCGCTATCATAGGGTCCTCTGTTTGATCAGACCACTCGGTTTCGCTATTTTTGTTTACAGCGTCGCGAAGCTGCTGTGCCGAGCAAGAGGTAAATGACGAAATATCGGGCTGGATAATCTGGAACCGCTAGTATGACATGAATTTTTTTTTGGTGAATGTACATACTTAGGGGTATCGAGAGTGTGTGTGCTGCTTGTCTCATATTAATATCTCTAATATTATCCAAGTTATGATTTTTTACTAGGCTGAAATTCTTGGTGATAACTGATGATACTAGCCCAGGGTACATTTTTTTACCATACCTAATTTTTGAGATATTTTTTTCAGGTTTGTTGACCCAGCTTAATGTTGAAGATTGGTTTCATCCCCTCGCAGAAGACTATTATTGAAACCCCAGTGGGAGTGATGTCTTGCTGGGTCATGGAATGTGTCAGAGGACCCAGTTCCGAGATTACGTAGCTGGTTTTTGCTGGGAAGGTCCAGGAAACGGTGAATAGTCTTCGAAAGGAGATCGTTAGCGCGTAGCCCTGGTCGGCCGCGGGTCACGGTGTGTACGCGTGTCGTGCGACGGTCCACGGATGTCTGCACGTCCGTCGAGCGTCGGCGATATAGAACGGCAACGGAATAAAGCAGAAACGTGACCGGCGCTCCTCGCAATTTACGTCAAAAGCGGCGTCGTGGATTCCCGCATACCGAATAACGACGTCGTCGAGAATAATGTCGCCTATGTAGATTCGATCCCGATAGGAAAATACCGCACTCGCCGGGCCCCTGTCTCTCTCTCTCCGCACGGAATCCCACGTCGAAAAAAAACTGAGACGAAAGGGAACAGGGTGTTCTTCCCACTGGCCGACGAGCTGTTGTCCGGGCCAGATGAAACGGACGGATAAAAAGGAAAAGGATCGGCCGCGATGGCCGACCATCACAGGATCTCGCCTTTTCCGCACTTTTGCTAGTCCCACTTCCCTTTCAGACCTGTCCCATAATGACAGCTTCTTAGTCAGCACATTGCAAATCGAGGTGGCATGTGGATTGAAGTTTATGTGGATTTAATTGGGTCAGGGGTTGATTAAGACTTGAGTCAAGACCTAAGTAACACTTCAATATTTTTATAGTTTGTTGAATAAAATCTTTTTTTAAAATAAATATCATGTCAGATATAAAAATTATTAATTTTAAAAAGCAAATTTAATGTTATATTTTAAGTAGTATTTAATTAATTAATTAAATTTTTATAAGTAATTTTATAAGTAATTTCGCTTTTCTTCATAAGTGAAAAACAAAGGAGGACATACCAAATGGCACATAGGCCCAGCAGAGAGCAATGACGAATAGAGTATGGCTACCAAACGCTGCGTCTAGACGCGCGAAAGAGATGCCACCAAGATTGCAGCCAAACTTCAGACCTGGCCTAGCATTTCACAAACGTTTAATAAGAAATAGATTGGAGATCCCATTTTAGGGATGAATAGCTAACTTGGATCTGGTGAAGGGAGATGCAGGATTGAATCTCCTTGAGCGAGACTATCTCAGCGCACCTTGAGCGCGTCTCTTAACAGTCGAAAGGATTGAAACAGTCGCTCTATCAAAGAGGACAGGACATCATCCCCTCGATCGAGCAACGAGTAGGTTGAACGACCCGTTTCGGTTCCTGGGATTCGGTTCCCCTAACCGAAACGTCGAAAGAAAAGAAAGGCGATCGGGGACGGTGTACCTTAACGCCACTCCACTTCGATTCGATGCGATTCGACTGGACTGAACGCGACTGACTCCTCTCTTGTCCGATTCCCGCGAGCGAGCGAGCGAGCGATCGCAGCGGGGCCAAGCTACACAGAAACCAGTGGCTCGGGCACGTACGAAAGCTCTAAAGACCGCGGTGAGGCCGATACTTAAATCACTCTGGTCACTCAGCCTCGCGGCTCAGATTGATGTAAGGCCGTGTTTTACATTCAATTCAATTGGGCAAAAAACTGCTATCCGTTGCCGGGACGCATTGTGCCGTTCTCTTCGTTCCTGCGGCTGACCGACTCTGGATACTCCTTTGGACAACCGGCCTACCGAGGCAGTCCTCAAGCTCTCTCCTTTACTTCCTTCCTTCCTTACTTCCACACGATGCTCGAGGACCTCCGGCAACAGCTAAACCGCGCTCGTTAGTCCAACGGACCGCTGACGCGAAATTGTCATTATCTATCACGTGGCCAACTGCGCTTCACCCATTGGACCCCCTGTATCTTGGTTTGGATAGGCCACCGTGAGTCGGTCCTGATCGGGGCTTCGTTAGGTCATGATCCTATTGGGATCAAGTCTTGACCCAATCCTGGTTAGGTCCCACACTAGATCCAATAATTGGATCCAGTCATCACTAGATCGTCTTGGTGTCCAGCAAGTCTCTGGATCTTCTTGGACCCCCTGCATCTTGTCTTGGATAGGCCACTATGAGTCAGTCCTGATCAGGTCTTCGTTAGGTCACGGTCCTCTTGGGATCAAGTCTTGACCCAATCTTCGTTAGCTCCTAAACTAGATCCCATAATTGGATACAGTCATTACTAGATGGTCTCGTTTAAGTGTCCAGCAAGTCTCGCCTCGATCTTTTCCTCCGTCCCTCTGAATCTTCTCTACAATCTGGCCCAGTATTAATCATGATTGAACCCGTGGTGCTTACCCCAGCTTGTCGACAACTCTCGCATCCTCTCTCATGTATATTTAGCTCGAAGAGGAGCCCCTAACAGGGCCACGGTTAGGGTGCAGAAGGCCCCCAACGGGCGTCAGTCAGTCTGCCGTAGGAATCGGCCGGGTTTCGAATCAGATTCGACCGCGCCGTCCCGTTCGCCGTTGATTGGAAAGGAAGAAAGCGAGAAGGACACTAATTAGTGATTCCGAGAAAGGGGGTCCGGCGCGGTAGGGATCAGCACGGTGGATCAAATCGACGAAGATGGCTCGATACGTTCGAGGTGTGAACGGTCCGCGAAGAAGCGTGTCTCGGCATTCGAGAAATTCGTCGAAGAAATCGATAAACCTTCGACGCTTCCGATCTCTCGCACCCGGTGAAGAACAACTCTCGCGTTCTCCGAATAGCTTCGATCTTGGAAAAAAGAGCGGAGACTCGCAATTAACGCCTTTCGCTGCAACCCTGTCCCGTGAAATCGTTCATCTAGCCTCTTGCTCCCTTTGGCGCTCGGGCCCACGCGGGCCCCAACGCTTTTATATAATCGATTTCTTACTTTGTTCATACCTTGTTCCAGGCTTTCCCAAACTTTTTCTGTGATGCAGTACTTGGTGTTCCAGTAGCTCATTAATTTTTTTATTGATTGGGCCCTACATGGTCAGTTGGAATGACATTCAAGTCAAAGGTTGACATTCTAATCGATCGTGTAAGGTTGATAATGACGGAATTCAGTATGAATAGTCAGGAATGACAATCTCACTTTTCCAGGGCCCAGGGGCCCAGATTTTGGGCTTCAACTTTCAATCAGTTACTTTCTGAGGTCACTGGAAACACATCTAGGGAATAACCCGTACAACCCGGAACAAGACAAAACGTACCAGAATCACGTAACTCTGGTTACAAGGGGTTAATTGTCCCCAGGACTCGATGTCTAGTCCCTCAGGATCCCAGTTAAACACAGGACCATTCCGAGCGGCGGTGGGGGACGAGGGGGGTCCTGAGGGACAATGGGTCGCGTTCCCCAGATGCGAAAAAAAGGAACCAGAGGCGGGAATGTTGTTCGCCGACGGAGTTTGTCACCGTGGAACGCTACATTATACTATTAAGGGTGCCCGAAATAGAAGGAGGGGAGCAGGCGGGGAGGGGGTGGCTCGAGTTCCACGGCCGCGCACATTTGCCACGGGGGCCCCATAAGATTTACTATGGATTCGGGAGCGCCTGGAATCCGGTCGAATCCGTGTATCGATTAAATTTTTATTATCCTTTAATTCACTCGGTTTTACGAGACGAGGGGGGGACGGCCCCCGCTGCCGCCGTCATGATTCGCCCCCCGATAAATTATTTATCGTCGCGTCCTATGACGAGCCTGGACGATCCCCTCCCTGCTGCTAGGAAAAAGCCCGCGTCATTTGAATTGCGGATTCGAGAACGAGTTTGAACATTTTTCTAGTGTTATTTTATATCATTAATTAATAACTAGTATATTTAACATTTCTATCAACCTGGTATATTTCCATTCCCTATGTTTAGCAACAAATTAGACACTGATATATTTACTGATATCAATAACACTTTGAATAATGTTAAAGCAGTTTTTAGCAACGACAAATTTGGAAATATGATCCACAGCACATTTGCGAAAGAATTGAGTGGCTAGGGATAAAACAGGTGTCAGGTTTGTCCCGATTAGAATCGCGGTGATACTGGTTTCCCCTAGCAAGTCCCTAGATAGGGTTATAGAGGATCAAAGCAGCGGCCTCGGAGTAGTTTACGCTTATAAGGCCAGATTAGCGGAGTGGGTATCGGGTTTTTTCTAGTTGTCCGGTACGTGTTACCCTGAACGTGACTTACATGCCAGGTAGCAGTGTCCGACGGCGATCGTTTAGGGTATCGGAGCGGCGCGAGCGCGCTCACGAAATTTATGTCGCGGAAACGGGTTAGTTATAGCGAAGCCGAAGACTTCTCTCCGGTCGACGCGGCGCGGAGGAAAGTCTGTCGTCGGGGACCACCGTGTTCGTTAACACGACGGGCCCGGTCGATCCATCAGACCGTTCGCCTTCTGATCACCTAAAACTCGTGTTCTTCTGCGGACGACGGGCTCGAGAATAAAGTCGAGTTCGACAGGGACGTATCGTTCCGACGCGCCGCGAATTTATTGTCGGGGATTCCTCGTCCATAGGCGACTGTGCCCTGAGCCACCAGCATCTGGACCGTTTTATGATAATTGGATGCGTGGCGAGCCGGCGGCGCGCATCATCGAACGTTTTTGCGCGCCACCCGATCGCAAAAACCTATATTTCCAATTCCACGGCAAATTATCGCAGTGTTTCATTACAGAGTCCCTCGAGGAACACGAAAATGTTGTTCCCAGACCGTTCGAATACTCGTATTTATCCGCAAACATTTGCGGAACGGTTTCAAGTTGGCCAACGTCGACAAACTCCACGTTTTTGCATGGTCGACATGTTTGCCGATTTGCCCTGGGGGGAACAGGCCACGTGATGTAAAATACAGAAGCAGAAACAGTATCATTTAAGCACCTCCTTATTAAAAAATGTCCACGAATTTGTTAATAACAAACGGGCCCAACTAGTCCCGTTTTCTGTAAGTACATTTCAGTTGAAATCTCTATGACCCATATTTGGTAACATGGTCCAACTGTATTAGGACCCCTAGGTACCTTGAGGACCCAGAGTAAGGCCCAAGATCTATTGAAACAGTGAAATACCCAGCGTCGATCTAAATGTTCGAAAACCGGTGCTCGTGGTAAGCCGAGTCGACAAAGGTCGCGATCGCGGGCCCGGTCGGGGCCCGACGCTCGCTTCGGTGTCGCCGTGACGTCCTGGTCTGTGATCGCGGTTCGTAGACGCGCTGGTGCGTCGAAGCCTCTCTCGGCGAAGGTAGAGAAGGCGAAGGTAGAGGCAAGGTAGAGAGGCAAGGCCCAGGCAAAAGGGAACGAAAGGAAAGGAAACGGAGGACTCCTACACCAGCGGGACACACGTATGGGCCCGGGGCGGCTCGGTGGCCGGTGTGAGTAAAGGTGGATACCACGGGACAGCCAGGTATACCGTGGCTCTACCAAACCGTTGTCTTAAGGCTACCATATATTACGTCTGATGCCGTGGGTCCCCCCGGGCCGGTCGGCGCTCGTCGCACCCTCTCGTGCGCCGTCGCACTGTCCCACTCCTACTCGTTCAGGGGCCCGCTCACTTCCTCGATGGAGGGAGCGGGCCCCCGGGGGTGGGGGGATCCGAGCAAGAGGTCCCACAGGCCCCGTGTCGTCGCGGGCATTCCTGGAGCTGATTTTATTTGTAGGATGTCAACCAGTCGGAGCCAACGGAGGGACCAACCGAGGGACGCAGAATGCCGGGGCCCCGAGATGGGACCGAGAAAGAGTGAGAGAGGGGTCCTCCCCCCGCCAGGTGGAAAGAGGACCGACCCTTTCCCGCGGTGGGGAACGAGTGACGCTGGGGCCTCTCTCGAGGAGGAGAGCCGGAGACAGTGAGGAGCTCCGCGCACGGGCATGGGACCCGGATCGGACCCAGACCGGACCGGACCCGACAGCACCAAACGGCAATTAATTCCCCTCTGGATTTATCGTGTCCAACCCCACCGATCGGGCCCCGTGGATCCTATTACCCCCCGCCCCGCGCCACACTACGCTTCACAAGGCCCCATCATTTTTCCTCGACTCCGACTCGTGCTGCCAATCATTTCGACGCTTCCGTCAGGCTTCCGCGGAAAGTGAGGCCCCCCTGCGAAGATCAGGCCCCATATATTGGGCCTTATCCGCGGTCGGAGATATATCCGAATAGAAAATTGCTGTGTTCTACCTAGATCTATATTATTTTATACCCGAGGAGCACTCGGGAATTTTGTGCCTATGGATTTGAGTCGGGTATCGATTCTCGAGGTTCTTGGGGTGGGAGGCGGCCAAGGGACGGCACTGATGAATTGTAACCGGCTACCGGTGTCCTCGCGCCGTAAAACCAAACGATACACCGAGATGATAGCCCGGCCCACGCAGAAATCAAATTAGTGGGGGCGATATTTAGTCGACGCGACGTCCAGCCACGACAGCCACCCTCGGTCATCCTTATCTGCGGGGACGCATCTGCCTCTAGAAAAATGTGTCCCCTCGATATGAGACACGGTAGCCGCGTGTCGATTCGCCGTGGAATTTTTTTCCTCCTCGAAGACGAGTTAACTCGTCCACCAACAGTCCAATTCGTATTACCAACGGGTGGAAGACTGCCATTCGGGTTTGTAGATCGCGTTCGGGGGACGGTATATATTTTTGTAATTTTTCATGGCGGAATGAGAGACCGAATCAGAAAGTCACAGTGACGACCCGCGACTCGCGGCATTCAACCCACGTACGAGGAATGGATACGCGCCATAAAACAGAGTGTTATCGCGTCGTCATTGTCTCGGGCTTTCCCCGTTTATCTGCGGGACGCGGCCGACCCGCGGAAAAAATACCCGCGCGCTGTTTGCGCCACGAAATTCCCGGAAGCCGGGAGTCGGTGAGGTGTATCGATCAGGTGTGTAACTATGTTATTTCGTAATATTTACTGTTGTAAAAATTCGTGTGCGTAGATGAACGTTGTGGTTATGTACTTGCAAAAATGTATATTTTTTGGAGCAGCGGATGGGATGAAAAAAAATTGGTGAATTTGACCAGTGGTGGATTCACTGTACAAAATTGTGGGGCATCCAATTTTAAACAAATTAATTACCTGGTGATGTTTCTACTGGGGACAGAAGTTGGGGGCACAATACATTGCGAATTTCTGGATCAGCGGATGGATGAGAAAAAAAAATTGGCAAGGCTGACCAGTGGTGGATTCACTATAAAAATTGTGGAGCATCGAATTTTGAACAATTAATTTACACGATGACGTAAGTTTCTACTGGGGGCGGAAGCTGGGGGTAAAATACAGTGGGAACATCTAACCGGTAGGTTAGAGCAAAATTCTAGAAGGTTTGCATCAACGGATGGGTGGGGAAAAAATGGACAAAGTTGATCAATGGTGAATTCACTGTACAAATTGTGCAACATCTAATTTCAAACAATTAATTACCCGGTGACGTAAGTGTCTACAGGGGCCTCAAGTTGTGGGGCAGGATTCAGTGCGAACATCGCCGGGTAAGAGCGTCCGCGGCGATACGGGAGCGCGTAATTGCAAAAATTAGTCTCCCCAGAGGGCATACGTCCATCGGTCCGCGTAATGGTCGCCGGATTCTCGTCACGACCATAGATCGTTGGGTGCCGTGGTAGCTGGGACTGCCTGCTGGGCGTCCCAACACTATCGCTCCCGGATCAGCCACGGATTTCAGAAGCTACCAACTTCTATATATCCGCGGCGTTTATGTATGTTTATGCCTGTGTGCGGCCAGTCTTTACGGACCCCCTGCTGCATCAGCGCGACTCTTGCGCTGCCACGTCGCCAAAAGAAAGGTGGCCAACACGAACGTACAGTTCCCACCACCGACAAACATTCACCAACGTCAACGACGAACACGCACAAACACACATACCTGTCCAGCAAACACCGTGCAAACGCCACGGGTGTCGATGTTCCACGGGAAAAAGGTGTAATAATTTGCGGCTCGTCTGTCCGCCGGCTTTCGTCCGCTAATCAATTTCCACTCTGATGGATCATTGTTTTTTCGAATCCGTTGGTTATTTATCGAACCGTGCCGGACGTCCCGCTAATCCTCTCTCGTCGATCGCCGATCGATCTCTCGAGGATCGTATCCGAGGGAAACCTCGGCCCCTGAAACGTTACGTTTGGTTTTCGGTCGGTCTCTAAGTGCTTCTAGTCTATTTTTCGCTCCGGTGATTTATGGCAGAGATATGTAAAGCAGCCTCGTTGAACGGTTTAACCAAGCCGATTGCGCGATCGCGCGCGCGCACGACCGTGCTTCTGCCCCGCGGGCTCATTTTCTCCAATGATTTTTATGATAAATTAATCCGAGCCGCTCGGACACGCGGCCCGACCGGAGATCCGAGCCGCTTGATAACACCAGCCCAGGTCGTCCGTCAGGAATTGTAGGTTGCCCGTGTCCTCGCTAGACGATCGATTCTCCTCGCTGCCTGGAAATAGTCTAACGTTCATGTTAATTAATACGTTATTTACAATCGAAAGTGTTTTATACAATGGTGAATTTATAATGATTTATATAAATCGATGGATTTGAAAATGAGGAGGATGATCCCTATCTCCATTCGGAGATAGTCAATGTTTAACCTATTGTAGATTCCGGGGAAAAAATCGCAGGACGATGGTACTAAGCTTATTTTAAAGCGTGCACCTTACGCTTTCAATCCCCCTAAGTTATTTTTACCAGAAAAATTTTTCACAAGAAATATCACCCGTGGAAGCAAAAATCATTATTTTTAATATTTTCATAAATTCAGACTTCTCTGTAAAGTTTAAAAAAAATTTTCCGCTACCGAGACCACCTGGAATTTCAAGACTGAAGTCTTCGCTTTCCAACGAGTCCTTAAAAATTGATCTACGATTTTTTTTGGCCATTTTATGGCAGTTTCTATGAGAAATGTACCGCACGATCGAAGAAGCTAAAAAATCCTTGCCCCCTATGTTACTGAATTTTTGAATAACCATAACTTTGAGAAAAAAAATCATAGCGTCACGTAACTGGGCTTATTTTGAAGTTTGAATCCAGCGCTTTCAAATGGCTAAATTGATTTTGGTTTAAAAAATTTTTTGATTCCGATGAACGTAATGAGAATCAGCGGAGTTCATTTTTTCGAGGCATGTGTACAGACTTTGACGGGCGACGAATCAATTATTATTAATCGTTTCTGTTTCGAGGGGAGGTTCCGGTCGTAAAGGACGACCAGTCGAGCCAGTTTCGGTCTCGCAAAAGGTCCGAGGAGACACCGGCGGGTTATTAAAAGACTCGACGCGAATAGAGTCCGTTAAAGTGTCTCTCCACGGCAGCGCCAGCCTGTTATGGGAATGATATGCACACGCGCCTACGCGGGGCCAGATTTAATTACGATCTTAACCAGTTTATTAATACTTAACGTGTCCTGGCCGTTTGGGCCCGTTTCGTCGCTCTACACTACCCTCCAAAAGTTTCGTTCCACCCTCCCACGAAACCAGAAATTTATCAACACTCAACACCACAATCAAACTTCATCTCCAAACAGTTCTGTTTATTTTTATTTTAATTGGTAATTATATAGAAGAGGTCTGCGTACTCCGAGTTTGATGAAATTTTAATATGTTATGCAGCAACATATTCTGAACAACTTTTTTCCTTTTGCAATATAAGGGGGTCGCTTTTAGTTTTTCAGATATTTACAAAAAACTATCGCGAATGCTGTATTGAATTTTTCGTATTCCTGCATGCTCTATTCGCAATAGTTTTTTGCAAATATCTCAAAAACTAAAAGTGATTCCAATTTATTGGTAAAGGAAGAAGTTATTCAAATTGTCGAAATCTATAACATATTAAAATTTTATCAAAATCGGAGTACGCAGACCTTTTTTATATAATTACCATACATTTCTACAAAAATTAATTCATAGATCAGTACCACTTATTTGCTCTATCTAAAGAGATAAGGCTGCAGTTTATTTTCTGATTTTTTATATAGAACAGCACACATTTTCTTCAAGATTTATCAAGTTCATACGTCTCTTGAATTTATTATTTTTGTCACGTGTTACATTTGATCCAACGTGGAGCTGAGAACAATGAAACTTCGTCTAAATACATTTCTACAAAAATTAATTCACTATCAGTACTTCTTAATGCTCTACCTAAAGAGATAAGGCTGCAGTTTAATTGTTGATTTTTTATATAGATCGGCACACGCTTTCTTCAAGATTTATCAAGTTCATACGTCTCTTGAATTTATTATTTTTATCACGTGTGCGGCTGAGAGTGTTGGTGACAAATTTATTACAGACATATTTTTTCAGTGTAAAATTATCGTACGGTTGTTCGAAAATGTAGAACTGGATCGATCCGGAGGACGATAGCAAACTTTCGTCCGGTAGTGTAGATCCTAATGCTGGATCCTCGGTCGAGGAGGGCGAAAAAACAAGCCAGGACGGAGGAGCTGGCTTTACGACTGCCGGGAATGCCTCGTTCGGCCCTTTTTATGCGCGGATTTTTAATTGAATTAAACGATGATAAATAATCGGCCGATACGGGAATGCCGGCCGTTACGCGGGACTAGATTTTTCTGCTCACCGGATTTGCAGTTTCTGACAGGCCCCCCGCATTATTAGCGGCGGCTCCGCCACTGTCGGCGGTATTATTATTTTTAATGGTCTCGAATCTTTGCCCATAGAATTTATCCAACTCAAACATATATTTATATTCTACGTGAAAAACTGTGTGAAATCATCCTGTAAAATTTTCTCGTCCGATGTCTCGTTTCCGAGTAAAAACAGTCCCAAAATTCGGGACTTAAACACGAAATAATTAAAAAGAAGATGCATGATTTCTTCTGTTTCATCTATAATTCAAGTCTTGCGAATGCATATTACAAATTAAAATGGGCCTTATCTAGGGCCCACTATATTATTCAAACTAATTTACCAGGAATGGGGGCCTCGCAGAGGAAAACTGTATACCGAACTTTCCACCACATTTTCCACTAAGAATCAGCTAAGACAATCTTGGTCCCTGATTTCTGTTTCTAAATGGGCATGACACGTGAATTTTTGTAATCTGGAAAATTGTACGGACGATAGGGCGAGCGCGGTTAGGAATTCGAGGGGTGTTCGCGAGGTATCGAGGTATCGAAAATCGGAGAGTAGCCGGGGCGGTGGTCGGAGGACGGTCCGAGCCGGCGAGAGGGCCTCAGGCCCATTTATCATACAGGAAACAATAGGAACTGGCAAAACACGTGCTTCGCGCGCGCTCTGCAAAACCAGCCGAGGCGCAGACCGAACCACCGACCAGAAACCGAGAGAGTGGGTGTGTGGGTGAGACGGAGAGAGAAAGAGAGAGAGAGGGGAGAGAGAGAGAGTGTGGGAGAGAAGAGATTCGAGAAGAGAGGGTCCAGATACATAATACCGGGCGAGGAGGCACACCGGGCACAAAACAGGCGAAAAAGAAGCCCGGGACGGTCCCCGCGGTCGCGTCGGGGCCCGAGAGAGACCGAGTGGGGCCAACCGGGTGACCGGTCTCTCCCTTCATTTGTTAAAACAATATAACAATTCATTTTTGTCACATCCACCGTCGAACAGCTTTTATTGTGACGGGGAGCCCTTTCGGGAATTGTTCCACCGATGGCCAAACTATTGTCAACCGACTGGCCCCGCTCCCTTCTACTACTGCTCCAGGGACGGACCTATCTCCCAGCACCCCGGTGTCCTTCGTTCTCCCACCGAAAATTCATTCCACTTCATTATAACTCCATCAATCATCAGCGCGTGTGTCGACACGATGTTTACCATATTCAAAACGCTGTAACTTCGCGAAAAATCATCCTAGCACGATGAATCTTAGCTAGTTTTAAAGCGTGAAGTCTGCGCTTTCGAAAACCCTGAAGTCCTTTTTGGGTGGGCCATTTTTATCCTACACTGCAGGACGAATCGTGCACTTGGTCATTTTCTGAAAATTTTTTGGATTCAAATGCCTCTGCCGAGATCAAAAAATTTTTTTTCGCACTCCGACTACAGTCAAACTGTAAATTCAAGTTTCAGCTTTCCAAAGAAACCAAAAAAGTTGCTCCACGATTTTTTCTCACCGTTTTATCGAACTTTGTATGACAAGTGGGGGCGTTGGAAGTTGAAAACCTGAAGGATCGATCACTGCATCATTTGAGCTACTGTACTTCCTTGAAAAAAATCGTAGGCTAATGTATCTGGTCTCAAATTAAAGGGTAAAAACTCCACTATCGACTCCACTAAGTTGCTTTCTAGAAAAAAAATTTTCCCCTGAGTGACGAAGGAAAATGTAGACACGAATGATTTTGTAAGAATTTTCCGACATCAGGACTGTGTGGAGGATTTAAAAAATTTTTCTCGCGAGTCAAACTAGGACGGATTTGGAGCCCGTAACCTCCGCTTTGTAACGAGACCAGTAGAATAAACGTGCGATTTTTCCTCACCGATTTATTGTATGAGAAGTGATTTTCAGGCAATTTCGGCGTTCAGCCTCCGGATATCTGTGTCGCGTCTAGGAGCGGGTCAGGGCCGGTGATCGGCGGTCACGCGAGTCCGACGGGCACGCGAGACTTTTAACTCGTTATCGTTCTCGGGTGGCGAGTAAAAATCGGGTAGCCGGCGCGCTTCGACCCGCTAGATCTCGGATGTCCTGATTCCGGTGAAGTTAATTAACGAGCTTTCCGAGTGAAAATCCCCTTTCCAGCGAGAACGACGCCACTCGTCGCTATCGGTCACCGTAATCTTCCGGCTGTGTTCGACAAAAATAAAAACAGAGGAAAAAGGAACGAGTATGGCCAGGCGTTGTCCGATAGAATTTTTTAATGATCTCTTTGGACACGAGAAAGTGAGACAAACAGAGAGAGAGAAGAGGGATGGGAAGAGTGAGAGCGGAGGGTGAGAGCAGCAGCGTGTTCCTCGATGTTTAAAACGTGACGATAGATTCGCAGCGAGGAACGGCATTATGGATGACCAAACTAAAGCCGGTCTTCCTGGTCCCTGCCATAAGTTAGCTGCCACCGGTTGAACCCGGCTGCATGAGAGATACTCGCGGCAGCGCATTATTTACATATTTATATATTAAACGCTCGCTCCTACCTATCCTCGCCGGCCGCAGGATCCCTTGTTGCCGTTTCGGGATAGGAATCGGCGAAATTTGTGTGGTAAGCCGGCCTTTCGATCTCGCATCCCGAATACACACGATAAAACTCTGCCCTCCCGTTTCCTACACACCGTCTCACCTGCAACGTTACTCCACTCGACGTAATTGCCAGCAACTCCTCCAGCCTGCGGACAATTGTGCACCAATCAATGCCAGTCGAACATTGATTTTTTTCGACACTCCCATATTGGAAACAATTACTTCCTCCACGAATCTACCGAACACCCTCGTTTTAATTAATCGAAGTTAGGCCTCCTAGACCACACCGAAGAAAATAATTTTTTTCTAACTCTGAAAAGCGACTGAAAATTTTGAAAAAAATCATGAAGCTTAGTCAATGTATGCTCTTCAACCTCCTTTTTGAATTATCTCGATATTTTACAGACTCGTCCAGCTACAGGCTTCCAAATTTTCCACCCCCTTACAACATCCATGAAACAGGGTATCAATAATAATTTTTCTGGTCATAAATAATTGCCTGATAATTTTGAAAAAATTCATGAAGCTTAGTCAATGTATGCTCTACAACCTCCCTTTTGAATTATCTCGATATCTCACAGACTCGTCGAGCAACAGGCCTCCAAATTTTCCACCCCTTACAACTACGCAAGAACGTGCATCCATGAAACAGGGTTTCAATAATAATTTTTCTGCTGATAAATAATTGCCAGAAAATTTTGAAAAAATTCATGAAGCAACTACAATTGGTACTCTTTAGTTTCCGATGCGAATGGTTTGGATATCTTGGATAGTGGCCGAGATTCAGACTTGGTTACCGAAGGAAGATGAGAGAGTTCTTATGGTTTGAGACGGAGGAGTGATATATCTGATGAAGGAAAACAAGGATGAGGGTTAGGTTAGGCCGAGGGTTTCCACGGATGGCACGAGCTCGAGCATAGAGCAGGAGCTTCCGAGTAGTCATTAATGTCGTCGGATGGCGGACGAAGCTTGTTTACCGAGTCGGCTCGGCTCGCCCCCGCGAAATAAACGCTCGATATCTATGAAGCGAACGAGCGTGTATTATTCAGGCAGCTGGCGTGGCCTTGGGAAGCCGGTGGCCGGGCGATAATGCGCGTTAACGACTTTATCGCGTTCTAAACGGGCTTGCAAGCTCGCGCGTCGGCCCTGCAACCCGCCGAGCAAACCCAGCTACGGCAAGCAAACGAGGAAGGAATTATCGATCGTTCGCCGAGGCAGTGGAGCACCGATGCCGGCCGCGATAAATCTTCATAGTTCCTTCTGACACGTTTCACGTGACCGTAAGCGTTATCTTTCCTGCATGAAATATGTCGGAAACGCTTTTCTTTCTCCTCGAATATCGCAAGCTCACGCTCCAACCCCCGGACGAACGCCTCGCGAGCCGGGGAAAAAAGGAAAATTCTGAACCGCACCGCCAACCCCCGGCAGTCCCGTTTCTTTTGATAATGACGGATCGATCGCCGGGAATCGTCGATAAACGCGCTTCGACGCGCCTCCGTTAACGTAATTTCCCGCGAACCCGCAGTTTCATGCTGCGCTGTCGGAAATTCGGTGCAACCGCGACGAGAGCTTCATTTCTTTCATTATTTTATCACCGGGCACGTCATACTTCGGGGGTAAGTCGAGCAGCTTTTACGTGGCTTCGAAACTGCTTCAAAGCTGCTTCAAAGCTGCTTTAAATCTGCTTCAAACCTGCTTCAAAGCTGCTTCAAAACTGTTTCAAAACTGCTTCAAAGCTGCTTCAAAACTGCTTCAAAGCTGCTTCGTCTGACCTTCTTAAGTCTCTGCAGCATATAATAATGATGGCCCAAGGAACGACAGCAGATCAAACGAACTATTTTTAGTAGTCCAATAAAATTGCCGGGTTTGCAGAAGAGCCGATCGAAACTTTCGTACACGTTCGGCCGAGCGATTCGCCACGTAATCGTTGTTAAAATGACGGGGGGGACACGTTTGCGGAGGTAAACAGGGGACGACGCGCGGCGGCGACGGTTAACGGTAGAAATTAGTGTCGAGCCCGTCGACGCGAAAGTGACGCATAATTTACACGGTTGTCGACGTGCATCCTCCGGCGATAAAACTCAGCCGGTGTCCCGGGTAAAGCGATCCACGTTGATTTCGTATGCGATCCGCGGGGGCCCGTCAAAACGCGCCGACTATGTCGCGGGATCCTCCCAATAAAACACGCCACTCTCGAGAACCGACGGACATACAGTCCTGTCCAAAAACAATCCCGGACCCAGACCTAACCCAACTTGACCCGACAGTCCCAACCGACCCCACTCCGAAACCTTCTACACCTACAAGAACATTCAATTCTGTACAGTAAAAAATAATTTTCTGTATCCAGGAACAGTCTTCAAAATCTACAAAAAGTTTCAAAATTCAGCTTATCTTCAGTTCCGTTTTCAATGCATCCTGATGCGTGTTAAGAAGAAAGTAATTACGCCATTAAAATGCGGTTCGGTACCGTGTTTTTACAGTATTATCATAATAAAATTTTTTACAATGTTTTGCAATTCTACAGAGGGGCCTCGAGATACTTTTTGCCGGCACTGTATGCGCTCTGATATGGGGCGAGCAGCGTTCTATGAGTAGCTTTTCGACGATGGAATTCCTCGCGGGGCCTTACAAAGGGGCCGCGCGGCGTTCTCGGGCCCCATTTTGCCGGGGACGCCATTTTGGTGAACGGGGGACCGCGTTGGCCCTGCAGCGCCATCTCCTGACCGCGAGAGGAGTCGAATTTGGCGCTGGGTGACACGCGATATCGACATCCGTATCCGGCATAATTATGCAAAACCTGTGTATGGTGGGGAGGGGCCAGTTGAGAGAGAGGAAGAGAGGGAGGGGCCTGGTCGAATCGGTTGGAATCGGCCGAGATCAAAACACCGCGGACGGGCCGGACAAATTGTTGGATTTATGGATCGGTGATGGGGCGAGAGGCCGCTGGAACCACCCCGTTATCGTCAAAATCTCCGTAGCTTCCGAGAAGGAGACGAAGGGGCCGAGGCAACGGAACGAAAAAGAGGAACCCGGCCACGAATGTAAAGCGGCCCCTCCGGTATAATCCTAATGTTGTTGCCCAAGAGACAGACCCACTCCTCTTTCTCTTGATGTACGCCGGGGAATGCAGCCCGCCGGACAAACTGGTCGCGCCAGGAAAACCGAAATTTCGCTGGAAAAGGACGCGCCACTTCCAAAACCAACCAACAAAAATCTCCCATCCTCCTAGCAAATCTCAAGTATTATAAACAATTATCCTCATCCTGTAGCGAGCAACATTAATTCGCGCCGTATAAAATCCAAATAATTCCATACATTAAAATCCAAAGAATACACTGAAGTTTTTAAATTTTTTTAGACCACCCACGTCACTGTAAAATTTTCAAGGATACTCGAGCAAATGGGCCAGCCTGTCAGAATTAATTCACTAATAATTTTCGATATGAAAAAATTAATTCTGAGGATTAAGAAAAATTGTCACGATGGTGGAAGGTTTGTAGATTAAAATGAAAGAAGATTCAGCTTTACAGGTCAAACAGTTTTCGAGATAAAAATTCCGAAGTGCGACGATACCAAGGGTTCGGATAGCAGAGGCTCCGGGCGGCGGGAACGAGCCGGCGGAATGTGAGCTTTCATACATTATCGTGCCGCGTTCGCGGTCTGCGCGTTTTTTACCGGCGTGAGTCATGTCCTGGAAGTCCTGGAACAGTCCTGGGCCCCGGGGATCTACGGGCCCCGGAGAGCTCGATGGGCGCCGTTTCGCCGAAAACTCGACCCGATGGGCCCGAAAACCTCTCGCCCGGCTAGATTTCTATCCGCGATTAGAACGCGTATACACGTCCTACGTGACGAGAATGCCCGTCGGACGTGTGCCTCTCGTCGAACGGCCGCTGTATCGGGTTTCTGGTTCTACGGACGAGACGAGCTGTGTGCCAGTTTCACAGTCTTGTCACCCACGCCACCTCCGTTCTCGAAATTAACAATTCCGAAAAAGAAATCTTAACAAAAACATCCTCATTCCCATAGGTCCCATTACAAAATGTCTAATTAAAAACAGTAAACTAAAATAAAGTATTGAAACCTGTCCATTTCCATCTTCAGTATTGAACGAGCAAAACGCACAAGGAAATTGGGACCATGGTATATTTTATGGGTCCGGCTCGGGGCCTGAAAGTGTTACAGGCCCCCGGTGCTGACCAATCGAGTAATTTGCTTCATTGTCTCTGGGTTCGTGGAAACCTTGGAGACGCTTAATTGGTTTATAAACATGAGAGTAGAAACGGGCCCAACCCGGTCGATCGAGGATCGGGATCTCTGCAACGTGGTTATCCGGCTTTGCTTCCTTCGATTTCCTCGATGGTAGAGCCGACCACGCAGAGACAATGGTAATTACAAGCTCGGCCATTAGGACAATGCGTCTCTCCGTATTGGGCAGGTGTTTTCAGACTTCTCTCCTGTTCAGGATCAGAAAGCAGTGGCTTCGATGGTGGCTCCAGGATGCTCAAGTTGCTTAGATGTGGCTTCGAAGCAGCTTTGAAGCGGCTTTGATAATGTCTCGAAGTTTCGAAGTGGCTTTGATAACGTCTCCAAGCTTCGAAGCAGCTTTAAAGTAGTCTTAATAGTTGCTGCAAGCTGCTTAAGCATTTGAAGCAGCTTTAAGTAGTAGCCTTAATAGTTGCTAGGAGGTGCTTACGCATTTGAAGCAGTTTTGACAGTGCTTCGAAGCTGTTTGACGTCTAAGACCACACGTACTTTCCCTATTTCCAAGTGAGCAGGGTCAAGGTATTGCGATCGGTTTGTCAATCAATCTTCCGTGTAACGGCGTCCTTGCTGGCCGTTGCCAAGAGGGAACGAACTCGCAGAGCTGTTGGCAACCGAGTCCGACGACCTCGAACTCTCCCTTCCGGTTAATCTCCGTGGACCAACGAGCAATTTAGATATTAAATTAGCTAGGACGATCGACAATGGCCGATTCGGCGGTGTCGATCGGTTCGTAGACGTCGCTGGAATGGCGAGACACATCACGCACCATGGTACCCCGGTGATTCAGCGAATAGCCGACGAGTTTCGGAGAGGAGGACGCCCGTGGCCGGCGGCGTGTAAGTCTTATAGGGTCTTAAGGGCCGTTTCTCGCGCATTGTTTCAGACCCCCGCGGGGCCGCAGCCTCGCGAGTCATCCGGGAAAATTAGTTCGTCTGCGGGGGGTTCCTTGTTACGACGGAGGCGCCCCTACCTCCCCACCTTTTCCTCCTCCGAGGGTACACCGGCCTGGAATCGAGACCCGTGGCGACACGTGAGAAACTTTTACGGACCTCTCGATCGATGCTCCCTTCGCGCCTCGGGATCCCTCGATCTCGCAATCGTCCCACAAGATGCGTCGACATAACGCGGCCCACTTTGCGTTCAAAGTTCGATAACTCGGCGAGAAAAAATTGTAGGTCACTGTTCTTGGTCTCATTCGAAAGCGAAGACTTCACACTTTAAATCCACGTTGGTCTCAACTCCGACAGAAATTTTTTCAACTCCGTACAGCAGTTGGAATTTGAAAAATATTTAAAAAATCGTTAATCTTGCATTTCTGTCTGTTCCTTGGAGGAAAATTTTTTTCGGAACATGTAACTTAGAGGTATTGAAAGTGAAGGGATTGACCTATAAAATGAGCCTAGGTACGTTGTCCTACGATTTTTTTTCATGGAGTTACAGTATTTTAAATATCGACTATCATAGAGAATGCAGTAACCCTTCAGATTTTTCGAAGCTGGCGTTTCACGTTTCACTGAAAGCGACATAGAATGTCAAGGAAAAATCGTAGAACTATTTTTTTGGTCTCGTTGTAAAGCTGGGGCTTCAATCTATAGATTCTATGTAGTAAAATTCGTGGAGTCACTTAAATTCGAAAAATTCGTTGCTGTGTATTAGAATTTACTTTATAAGTGTTTGTATCATTTAACATGTATCATTTAAATAATAAAAAATGTATTAAAAAATGATCTTTTTGTTTTTCAGATTGTCGTCTACCTGGTGAACGATGTACAGTTTGCGATGTCGATTTCCGCGAAGTTACGACGGTTGGTGTGTCGGCAATTTTTGCAGGGAAGGTCATCCGACCTGGTTGGTCACCGAGAATGTCGCAGAAGAATTCGTCGGTCGGTCTAAGCGACGCGGTCGTCGCAGAACAATGCTGGAACAGTGGTTAGGCGTCGCGATGCATAATACATGCGTGTTCCTCGAGTTTTCTCGAGGGAGTGTCGTCGTATGGCCGCCCTATTCGTGTCGCTCACGCCTCGAAACGCGCTTTTCGATCGTAATTACCTTGTATAATGCTCGCTGGGATTCAATTTCCTTCAGCGAGGCGGCGAAACAAGTGTTCCATTGTCTACCGACGGATATATACGTCGCTCGATTTCCCAATCCTCCCCGCCACGAATCTTAATCCGTTGCGAGGCTGGCCTAACCCTGAAACTCGCGGACGACGGGATCGAAGTTAATGAACGTTCCGTGGTAATAAAAGGATCCGAATAAACGTCGCCCAGTGGGTGTGCGTGTCCGAGTTCGATACTCGGGGGCCCCGTGGCATCGTTCCAGCACCGGCATTATAGCTCGCCGTGTCTTTCGAGTTGCATAACACACAATGCCATTCGAGTTACAAGAATGACTTTTCGAATATCGAATACGATCCGACGCCCCGGGAGACGGCGCCTAAACGGTCAAATTACAACTCGAACAACTCGAAGGATACTTCGTCGGCCTTTCTAGCACCGAACCACCGGCACGGTCTCGACCGGTGAACACGGCCTAATTAAGAACCCCGAGCGCGAGCTATAACATCGTTACCAGAGAACAGAGATTAACAGACAAATCCTGCCGATCATTTCGGGACGTTGAACTCATCATCGAACCGAGTATTCAATCTCCTGTAACTTCGCTGAAAAAAATCACACGCCGCTCTAACTGGGCTCATTTTAAAGGGTAAACTCTGCGCTTTAACTGTACCTACGTTATTTTCATTTAAAAAAATTTTACTGCAAGATGTGGACGAAAACGTGGATATAATCACTTTTGAGACATTTGGCGGATTCAAGTCACTCTACGAAAGTGAAAAAATTTTTCTAGCTACTGGGACCAGATGGTGTTCGTAGATTGAAGTCTTGGCTTTACAACGAGACCAAAAACATTGGTCTACGATTTTTTCCACGGTTTTATGACACCTCCAGTGAGAAGTGAGCGTCAGCGTCAGATAAGCTTGAGGACTCCGATGACACTCCATCCTTGAAGTACTGTAACTTCGTGAAAAAAAATCGTAGGGAGATAAACCTAGACTCATTTTAAAGGAAAAACCCTGCGCTTTCGATATATCCCTGTGATTTTTCCAAAAAAAATTTTCTAAAACCAATGTTTCTCACACAATTTCAATAAAAATCCAGGGTGGGTCCGATTTACCATTCTTGGTCTACCATACCCTTTGACTCTCTCTGAAAAATTCATTAAAATAAAAAACTGCCAGAAATTAAATCAGCCACAGCTTCAATTGAACAATCTATAATCTACCCGTAAAATCTTTTACGGGAGCCAGACAGTGGCGCCACCTGTCGCTCGAAAACCCCGTCGATCGGTCAAAGATTCGTCCCCGAGTGTCCTTTAAAAACAAAAGAAAAAGAAAAGACCGATATACCGAGGAGGTCGAACTGGATGGGGACCGAGTAACATAGAAATGGAGGTGTCGGGGGGTTGGGAACGGGGCTTGTTCCCAGGAATATTCAGTTATATTCGAGCAGGCCCTGGCGGCGCGATGGACCGATCCATCACTGTACGGCTGGCAGGGACAATCTGTTAGGCGCTGGCGGACGCGTCGTTATGACTACCGTCGCTGCATTCGTTGGCCGAGCCTCGGGGCAGGTTGTTCCCGAGGAAACAGGCTTCTTCCTCACGGTCGTTCTGCTATCCGAACCTGGCTGAACACCGATCAGCATTCCTCCAGACGGTTCATACTTTCCTGTATCCTCGGTGGGGGACACTGTTCCCTGGTACACTTAGCTAGGATCTACCTGGTCTCTCCGGAAAGTATCTGACCTTTGCATACATCCAAGGAGGATACCGAATGTTCATATTAGGGGCGACCTTGTAATTGGTGGACTGTCCATTGCCATTTTTGGGCAATGGCAATTTAACTATGCTCATCATCATTCATTTGACAGGAATAGACAATTCTTTGCATGATGTCGTTTGAAAAGGATATGCAGTTTTCTAACCATCGCACAGTGAGACGAATGGCCATTTTAGGTGGAGAAGACTGATGTCAGAAAATAGATGTAACATTCATATGTGTATACTTCTTTGGGAATGATCATTGACCCTAACTATACTCATCATAATTCATTTGACAGCTATAGACAATTCTTTGTAAGCCATCGTTTGAAAATGGCCATTTTAGGTGGAGAAGAGTGATGTCAGAAAATACAATAGTAAAAAAGTTGTGGCTTCCAGTGGAAAATACTTTGAAGGGTGATCCATTGATAGGATGAATGATGAACGATACTTCCACTGGTTACAGCACAAGATCGTATACTTTCCGGACAGATCACGTAGATCGCGGCGCACTCCGCGAGGTGGGCTCTAATTAATTCGCGGCCGATTACTAATTGGACGTCTCGCGGGGTCAATTATAGGGGATGAAGGGGACGGTGTTGTTTAAAGAGTAGGATAGGTTTCTCTTCCTGAACGTTGACCCGCGCTGGCGGTTTGAAACGTTTCCAATTACGGGTCGGCGCTCTGTGTCGGCGAGGAGCTAAAATCCTTGCAAGGTGCCGCCCGTTCCTCTTCTTCTTCTTCTTACTCCTCTTTCTCTTCAGGTCCTCCCGTTGTCAACGATTCGCACAGTGGCTAGCCCGAGGGAGCGAGTGCCTTTGCGCGATTCGTAGCTGGTTTATCGACGGAATGTAAGCAATCAGAGCAATCAATCGATGTGGTAGCGATGGTGAACGCTGTGCTCACCTACCAGAACATCCCTGCCGGCTACCGGCTCTCTCCTAAGTCAGATACGCCATCTTCACCGAGGTTTATCTCCCTCTCTCTCCTTCTTTCTCTCCTGGGTTCGATCTGATATCTCGAACCGCCTCCATCGGCTATCACTCTCCTCTTCCTCTCTCTCTTAAGCAGACTTCTGACGGGGTTCTACTCTTTCTCCCAGACTCTATCCTCTCTCTCGCTGGCTAAAGTCTTGCGTCCAAGTTATTCCGGGGTCAAACTCTCCAGAGTCACGCGGTGATCCTACGACCATGCCGATTCCTGGACCCGCTGCCTCAGCATGGTGATCATAGGCCGCTATGGGTGCAGGTAAGATTATGTAGTGACCAGGTGTGCTTCGTGGAATATCATCCTCGAGATAGTGGGAGATCAATTGCCCTCGGTTTCGGGCTTCGTCAGTGGTTTTTTCGATGCATTCGTTTTCAGTTCTCGTTTCGCGGTTTCATGGGGGGGGGGCATGTCGCGGGCCCTTTTTCTCAGGACGTATCGGGTCCGAGAAGAGTTCGGGGTCCCCTGGACCAACCCATCCATCGTTCGGGTGTCTGCTCGGCTCGTTAGCGATTCTGCATGAGTTGTCCCTGTTCCCCGATCTCTTGTCTTTTTTAGTGGGCCCACGAGGCTCGGTCCCTCTCCCCGCTCGTAGCTCGGCTCGACTGCGAGGATCCCTTGACGCGGGACCACCCCATGTACCGGACAGGTATTCCCGTCTGTCACGTGACCTGTCACGGATCGTACCGTGGCACGCATCTCTCGTAGTCGGTGCCCATATCGTGGAGGCGCTAACCGCGCATAACTCTTCGTTTCGAGCGTTTCACGTGGGAACGACGGTTCGACGGGCCCCGTACGACCATCCCCCTCTGGGCCCTACGGACCACCTTCTACCGAAATCATCCAATTTAGTATATTAATGATGACGTACCTTCGACTGCCACCAAGATGGACACAGTTTGAGGGGCACTTTAACCCCTCCCTTCAGTGATCTTGGGGCCCTATGGAGAAGCTGTGACGCGCAGTCTGTGGAGGATTCATTGGACCACCACCTTGCAAAGTTGCAAAAGAATCAATCACACATGAAAATTTTTTGTGTACTTTTTAGTTGATCGTGTTTGACAGTCAAGGTTGTTATTTAATGGTGCGTTAAATTAATGAAAGTCGATATCAGTGTCCGAGCTCGAAATATGAAAAGATTGTGCGACGACGTTCTGCTTGATCGGACTGCGGACCTCTCGTAAATGCGACGCCCACGGTGATTTTCGACAGAATAGAAGACTGACAGTGTCAACATCGATTCCTCCTGGAATTGATTCGTCGATCCGCAGCCCGGTTTCGAAACTGGTTCCGCTCCGGAATCGCCTACAGTTGCTCCGCGTCGCCTCCGAGACGAGTAGCGACAGTTAAGCGACCGGTGGAAGCTGTAAACCGCCTGGAATATTTACGTAACTCGTAACGGCCGGTCGGACATCATCGGTTATCGCTTGTAACCGGTTACACGCGCGGGCCCGGCGCGGTGTGTAGCTGCAGGTCCCAGGCGCGACGCTCCGTGCAATTCGAGGCGTTCGATTTCCTATGTTTCCTGCTTGCGAGATCGTACTCCGGCCGAACCGGGCCGAGTCAGGCCCAGCCAGGACGGTGCTGGAAATAACAACAAAATAAATTTGATTTCGTCCCGGCGCGGTAGTACGTTACACGTGTTGGATCCGGCCGATACCATCTTCGCCCGGTATCGATTTCACAAAAGCCTCTCCTCTTCTTCTCGATCCCCCTCCACCTCCTCTTTAAGTCCAAGCGGTCCCAGACTCTCGGCCCTTTCCTTCCTGTCGACGAGCCATCGAATTACCCGCCCCGCTACATCGATTACCCACTCGCAAGATCGTTTACCCATCGCGGGATCACTCTGTCGAATCAATGAATTTGGGCCTCAAGCCCCCCCGTGTACTTCAGCCTTCTCTTTGCGCTTTAATCCTGGAACATCGTTTGTTAGTTTAGTCTTGTAGGTCTTGCTGCTTTTATCAGAGGATTGGTGAAACTGGGCCTTATTCCATCTGTATATTGTTTCATGCTTTTAGTTAGAGTTTGGCTGTAGGACCGCGTTTACGACCAAGTTTCGATCGGAATACGGGGTCCGGTCTGGCGAATCCGGCGGAAGGAAGTGCTCGGGGCGGAGGGCGGGGGAGATCAGGCCCCGCCGCGGCCCCTAAGAAAGCCAGTGGTTGCCGGAACGCATGTCCTCCGGTTGTTCGACCATTTGCTCGCATCCCGTGTGGTCCGTCGATGTCCCCATTGTTTCTGAACCTGGCCGTCCGTATTCAAATTCGCTCGTTTCGAATTGGGTCCCTTCCCTCTCTATCCTGGGGCCCGGTCCCCGGGTGCGCGGCCAGCGAGAGGGAGCAAGAGCCTCCCGTATTACGAGTCGGTCGAGAGACACAGCCCTGAGTGTGTTCGAGAGAGGAGGAGGAGGAGGAGGACGAAGGAGAAGCGCGCGATGCACGGTGTAACACTGAGCCGGTGCACAGAGAGGGCCCAAAACAGAGAGCGAGAGAGAGCGAGAGGCACAGGGTGGAGGAGAGAGAGGGCTCCAGAAAGAAAGAGACAACGAGTGGAATAAAATATTCACAGCCGCGGCCCGAGCGGGGCCTTAATTGCGATCAGACGCGATCTCGGATTCCAACGGCCGGTGGGCCCACGAACCGAAGCTAAGTCCCCTCGACTTCTTCTTCTTCTTCTTCTACTGCCCCCACCCCATCTCCACCCTGTTCGCCATACTCTGTTGCCTTTACTCCTCCACCCACCGAACGTTTCTTCTACTTCTTCTTCGTCGTCGTCTTCTTCTGCTTGTTCTTCTTCGAACTGTTTCCTCTTCTTCGCCGGAACGAGGACGCAGATGGTCCTCGTATTCGCTCCTCGGGCCCCGGATCGGGCCCCGTTTTAGCGTGTCTCAACTCCTGTTTATCCTGTTACAATGAGATGTATCGACCTGTTCCGGCGAGGTCCCGGAGGATTATTTAATTAGCTAGGCGATAGATCGCAGCCACTTTTCGATTCACGTCCACCTCCTCCTCGGATCTTGGAGAAGGGGTGGAGCTGTGGGGAAACACCCCTTATCGGGGTCCTCCCGTCGGTCGTGGGAATCGTCGCGAGGAAAATCGCGCGAGCCCGTTAATCCCGGCGAAAAAGGTCCGGGGATCGGTGGCACGGCGATGATCGCGCGTTGCATGTTCCCGCTGACGCTAATGTGACAGCCGACGTGATCCGAGTAACTTTGCTAGACGCGAAATCCGCTACTCGCACGGTCCCCGTCGTACCCCGCCGGTCCCCGCCCCCCGTCGAACGAGCGCTCGGTTTGCAGCCGCTCTTCGGAAGCCGATAGGATCTCCGCGAGATTGGTTACGTTGCACACCGTTGCGCAACGCCCCGCAGGGAGACCGGCGATTAGCTAATCTCGCGGAGATTCGTGAGGGGCGGACGAGAAACGATCTCGCGATCCGTCGATGAATCGTCGATCGGCCCCGGAGAAATCAACCGCGAGGCACGTTCGAATATATTTCTGCCCTTGCGGCGTTCTTTTACACGTTTTCCATCGACACGAATTGCGCGCGGGGGCGTGGCTTCGGTGTTCGCGGGGGCGTGGTCCTGTGGCCCTCACCCCGCCTCTCCGAGGAATTTCTAGCCACCAGGTGAACAAAGACGCGGGTTTCTAAGTCGAGAATGACAAAAATGGAGAATCGTGAAGCAGCAGGAACGCTCGGTGGCGCATGGGAAGGCTCTTCCGCGTAGCTGTGGTGCGCGTCCGGGCCAAACGAGTCCAGCGCGGATCCTGGGAATCTCGTATTTTTTTCCTCTCCTCTCCGCTTTCTCTCTATCCGTTTCTCCGGGCCGGTTGGCGGATGTGAACGCGACGATAACGGCCCGGGTACCGACGTACGTACGTGCGTGACTCTCCCGTCTCTCTTCCTCTCTCTCATTTCAGCTGCGTACGAACCCCCGCCCCCTGACAACTCGCTGCATTGTTCCGCGCGATCTCCCGCGTACCTACACACCACGTATATTACATTGTTTCTCGGACTGGAATCCGCTCCGAGCCCGTTTCCACCGCTGTCGCGAAGCGACGCGTTTAAAATGTCTCTCGTATTTGTCTCTCGCTCCTCTCTCGCCTCGGCTCAACTCCGATTCGACGCGTACTGTATTCATTTACCTCTCCAACACACATCTACACAGCTATTTTCGTTTATCGATGCGAATTGCTCCGTAAGGCGTCACCGGAGCCAAGAAACCACGCCCACTGCGTAAACCGGCACCGAAGCCACGCCCACGAAGCTTGTTTTTCGAAGATCGAGCGTAATTATCATTCTTTTCGGAGGTAATGAACAGCAAACTGAACATTTCCACGCGAAGGGTAGCTCGGGCTGACGCGTTTGTCATCGATCGAGTAATTTATTTCTCAGCCGACGGACTACCGTTAGTTAGCAGCTGCTGCGAGTCCCATCGTGTCTAGATTCGAGGCACCGATGTCTGAACCCGTCCGGCATTCCTGGGCCCGACTATTCCCCAGCTCCACGGCGAAATAAATCGTCCGACGGTAAAGACGAAGCCAATCGGAGCGTGGACGAGGCCGTTGCGTGTCGCGCGACACGAAACATTTCAAAAATCCACCGTCCCGACGAGGGCCAATCCTCTGTTTCGTTGTCCCTTTCGGTGTGCCGTCGGTAGTCGCCCCAGTCAAACTGCAATAACTCAGAGAGAAAAAATCGTACTACAATCTATTCGGGCTCGTTCGAAAGAGGAGACCTCAATCTTCAAATTCCAGGTGGTTTTTATCCCAAGAAATATTTTTTCAGTTTCACAGAGATAATCTAATTTGCAAAATCTCAAGAAAAGGACCCATTCAATATTTTCGCTCGTATCTCGGTAGAACAAAGAGCAATCGAAAAACGACTTACAGATTTTTTAAAGCGCAGACTTTGCCCTTTAAAATGAGATAAGGTACGTCGTGGTAGGATTATTTTTGGAGAAGTTACACTGCATTAAGTAAGGACAATGTTACCGTTCGAGGGTTTCGAAACTCGCAGGTGACTCTGGTAGCTGGCTCGTGCCCAAATGTTTAGGTTCCCCGAAATTCTAACGGAGGTGAAATGTCGAGGAAAGTTTTCTGCGTTGATGCTGCGCGACAAGAGAAGACTAAGCTCAGTGGAGTGGCGATAGAGGGACAGAGAGGTAAAGAGGACACATGCGTGAGGAGCGGAGGTGCCGAGGCGTCACGGGACCCGATAAAAATCTCCTAGCCCCGCGGTGTGACCGGAATTCCATTACTTTTCACCGTGAAATCATGCACGCCGGGATCCTGGGAGAGTGTCGTCCACGCGACGCCGTACATTTCAATAAGCCTTGGTCAATTACACCGCGGATTCGCGTAACCGGCTGCTTTTTCGACAGCGCGGCCCCCTTTATTCTCGAAACACCAGGTTCCAACGATCCTCCGACTTCTTCAGAACACAACTTCGCAGACCATACGGTACCTTCCCCTCCGACTTTACAGAAACTGTACTCTAAAGACTGTACCGAAGAAACAATCGAAATGAAACGGGCACTCTTCCTAGTCACAAAATTCTGTGTATTCAATCTACTGTAACTCCATGAAAAAAAATCGGACGACATCGTACCTAGGCTCATTCTAAAGCTTAAACCCTACGCTTTTAATACCTTCAAAGGTTTTCCGTTAAAAAAATTTTCCTTGGAAAATCATCTGGAAATGTAAGAATAGTGGCTCTTTCTAACTTTCCTGAATTCGACCGGCTGTGTGGAGATCAAAAAATTTTTTCCTTGGCTAAAACTGCAAGGGAGATCAAGCCTGATATGTTCGCTTTCTAAAATGTCCAAAAAATTGGATCTGCGATTTTTCGTTCTCATTTTATTGCACTTTCAGTGGAAGCTTAGAAAATCATTGGCAACTTCGCCAGTTTGCGTACCCTTGGTGATTATATAAAAAAGGTGTGCGTACTCCGATTTTGATGAAATTTTAATATGTTATAGATTTCGACATTTAGAACAACTTTTTCCTTTTCCAATATAAGGGAATCGCTTTTAGTTTTTCAGATATTTGCAAAAAACTATTGCGAATAGAGCATGCAGGAATACGAAAAGTTCAATACAGCATTCGCGATAGTTTTTTGCAAATATCTCAAAAACTAAAAGCGACCCACCAATATTGGAAAAGTAAAAAGTTGTTCAGAATGTATTGCTGCATAACATATTAAAATTTCATGAAAATCGGAGTACGCATACCTTTTCTATATAATTACCAAAAACTTTTCGATTGGATATATTGTCCTGGGTATAGATGGTTTGGATAAAAATGATATATTGTCTTCAGTGAACAAATTCCCAAAAGGGACGACATAACGGTGACAAAAATTTGATTGGGAAAATTCAGGGCGCAGAAAGGGAATGTCTAATTTTCTAATTGCGCGGCAGTCACCGTGGCAGGAGCGGGGTTAGCAGCGGGGTACGAGTCGGCGAAACATGGCGCGAGTAACGCGACATTAACGAACGTTCCCGGCCCGGTATCGCGATCCTCGATCGTTTCACGCCGACCGGCCGGCCGTCCGTCCCTATAAAATGAAATAAAATAAACGCGAGCGAGCGAGCTGGCGGAGCGGGCGAGGAGGTGTACGCCGTGCCACTGAATAAAAGAATAAGCCCATTAATTCGTCGGCCTGTGTCTCGTTCTCACAGCTTGTCGTCACGCGACGCGTTCACCCGCATTTTTCACTTGGAAAACGTGGAAAAGCCATGCGGAAAATCCGTCCGCAAAACGCCACGCTTTCTGGCCCGGCCTCGTTTCGCGGGGCCTGATCATGCCCAACGAGGTCGGATTTTTTACGATTTTGTTCTTCTGCATCTAAATAAATCAATTCTTTTTGTTATACGATAAATCTTATAATATTTTTAATTATTTTCAACGAAGCGCATATTGACGAGGTCATAACGTTTTGATATTATTGGTCCCAACACAAATCGGTGTCTAGCATATATGTTCTGAAGTCAAAACCCTTCCTAAAGGAGGAGGGCTCTTGGAAAACGTGGAAAATCCGTCCGCGAAACGTCACGATCGCTTTCTGGCCCGGCCTCGTTCCGCGGGGCCTGATCAGGGGCCCAACGAGGTCGGATCCGACGGTTCGTGGAACGGGATTAGCATAATTCCAAGGAAATCATCTGGCCAAACGCGTTTCTTCGTGCCTCGAGAGAAGCGCCGTGTTTTGAGGGAAATTTTCGAGAGAACGGAAGATGGCCGGATCGCGCAACCGGCTCACGTAGGCCCTCGGATCTCCATGGGGGCCCAGGATTTCGGAAACGATGCGCGCAGCGCATCAGTATGCGGCCTGACGCGCGCATTATGTCATAGCGCGCCGACGATCCTTCAGCCTATCACCTGATAACGTTCGAATACGCCTGGGCATCTTGATCGAACCTTTCCCCACTACTTCGACAAACAGCTTTGATTTTTTATCGATTTTGGCAGTCGAGGAATGATACACTGTTTCACAGACTGGATCGAAAAAATGTTCTTTTCGAAATCGTGACCGCCTCGCACGGGAAAAGATGTGAAATTCTTCCTGCATGTTGTGTTGAGCACAAAATTATAAAATTTTTAAATCGAAATTTATATTTTGTTACATGAAAAATGCAAAAGTTTGGTAATGAAGAAAGATGCAATAAGTAGGTTAATGATAATTAGGATACCAAAAGAGCAGGACAGTTTATATATTAAGTTTTAGTATATTAATTATTAGTAGGACATATTATATATAAATTATGTTCTTTATTTTTAATTTAATTAATAATCATATTGATTGTTCTTCTCTACTTGGGCAAATCAATTTTTATGTACCGAAACGTGAACTGAGAACAAGACTTTCAAAGTTTTCAAACACTTAAAGAGAAATCTACTTATGGATTAATTAATCCAATGAATATCGCATTATTGCAACAATCATGCACTATTTATATTCGTATTGATTTTTTCATTGAATCTTCGCAAACTTTTAAAATGCAATTGCGCAGGATTGATATGATAATACCTATGATAATACCTATTGATTGTACTGGAATAATTTAAAATAACAGGAATAACAGGAAGAATTTCTCTGAATAAATGAATTGAAATGGGAGGCTGGTGATTCTCGGTTTACGAGCACCGAGAGGGTTAATTAACCAAGGACGATCGGTTTCACCGAATGTTTCCATCGACGAAATTTTCGACGGTCGATTGCGACACCGGCACGTGGTCTCTCTCACCGGTATCCGAAAAAATTTATAGTTCGCGGAGGCGAATAAGTCACGGTGTTGAAACCCGATGGAATTAAGGAAATCCCTCGTTGGCTGCTCGTCCCGCAGTGTACAGAAAACGAGCGAGCTCTTAACGACGCTCGACATTCTAGATCAGAATCTCGGCGCGGCGCGCGGCTCGCGCCGGTCAGAGAAATCTAACGACCGTGAGCCAACGAAAAATGCAGCGATGGCCGAACTATTATTACATTACCACTGCTAAACAATAAATGCTCGATTTCACTTCGGGACGCGGGCATTACTTTGGAAATCAAACGCTAGAAAGCGGATTCGATCCTAGCTGAATAATTCCAACTTGGAACTTCTCTGGATCGTTCAAAAAATTTTTTCATTAATGAAATCCACAAGGGATATGAAGATTGAAGTTCCGGCTTTCAAATGAGCCTTCGAAAATTGATGTACGATTTTTTCTCATCGTTTTATTCCACTTTTAATGAAAAATTTGATACCAAAGATGTCGGCCATCATTGAAACCCTGATAAAAAGACAACAAAAAATCGTAGATCAATTCTTGAGGGCTCTTCTTAAAGCGAAAACTTCGACCTTTACATCCCCTATCCTTCTAACCCCTGAAAAATTTTTTTAAACTCTCCACAGAAGTTTGAATTGGCGGAACAGTGAAAAAGTGGCTGTATCCACATTTTCGTGTGCAGTTTGTAGGGAAGAGGTGCTAGAGAAAAATAACACAGAGCATTTCCAAAGCGCACAATCTGCCCTGTAAAACGAGATAAGATAGAACATCGTCCGATGTTTTTTGTAAAAGTTACAGCGGTTCAAAGACGCGGCATATTCGCTGAAGATTCAGTGACCCTTCGGATTCGCAGTTTTCTGCGATTGTGTTTTATCGAACGGTTGGCGAACTGGAGCGACGCACGCCGGGACAGATCGTCTCTTAGTCGGACACTATCTTCTCGGTTGGTAGCGCGGAACTGCGTCGAGCGACCGTTCCACCGGAAAGAAAAGAAACCGCCGACAACGACGCCTGGAAACGGAATAAATCCGGCGACAGGCGGCCGTCCGTTTCCCAAGCGTAGGTATACACGTATACGTACGTACAGTATCTCCTGGCTGGTCGCTGGGAGGTGTGAAGACGTTATTCAAAATGTACAGCCATTAACCATTGGCATCCTACAGGAACTGCCGTCCCTGAATTAACAAGTACTCAATGTGCGCCCGTACATCACGCGAGGTGTCAACCGATTCAGGGAATCGTTTCCCCCGATCTCGGAAGCCATTCACGAAGCGGACCCGTCGCGATTAACATTTCAAATATTCGCCGGACGGGTACGAGCCTCCGCGCTTTTTCGCCCGAGCCTAACACCGCTGTCCATCCTCCGAAATTTAGATAGTGGTCCACACACCTCGATCTCTAACATCTTCGAGCTAGCTTCTAGATTTTAATCGAGAAACGACCCGGCTAGCAGTTGTTCTTCGACTTTCCGTGAACGCGGAATCGTTGCAGGATTTATCCTCTTGTAGAGGTAGAGATACTTGGTACAATACAGTGTCGGATTAAGGTCCGTAGCAGAAAATACTGGCCCAGCGATTTTGGAGGCCCGCGGTTGCGTCAGAAAATTGATCTAAAATTTGGTTGATGCCGTCCTCAGATATTTTTGTTAAAGAAAAGGTTATTATATTATTGTGAAAGACCTAGGGCCCCTGGTAACACTTGTTACGGGCCCCGCGATTCTGTGGGTCCCGCAGTTCCAGCAGAAAATTGACCTAAAATTTGATTGATACCGTTTACAAATATGTTTGCTAAAGAAAAGATCATTCATCGTGTTTTATTATATTATCATGCAAAACCTAAGGCCCCTGGTACCATTTACGGGCCCCTCGCCATTTAATCCGGCACCGGTACAATGATTATTCTTTTTCTTTCTTGCTCATCAATTTTACATTTCTCTCGAAACGGTACATAGTTTCTATTTGATTCGAGACCGGGAAGAAAGCCGGCGATTAAATTGGACAGTGAAAGAACCAACTGCTTTCAGTGTTCTTTTTGCACTGAAGAGTAATCTGATTCGCGAAGCTCCGTTCCAAGGATTAATCAGAACGGTTTCAATATATTTATGCAGAAACACAAAAATGAAACGAACCTCTCGTTCGACTCGAGTGGAATCCTGTACGTCAATTAACACATTCATATTTCAACGAAAAATATGCAGTATCAGCTTCTCGACGGTATTAGATGAACATGCATTGTAACCGCGGATGCATTGTAGAAAATCGGAATATGTTAATCGTTGGAAAGTAAGCTTTTCACACTTTGTGTGACGATAATGGCCAATAAGGAGAATGCCCACCGATTTGCAATACCACACGATGGTTTCGTTTTGCGACATCATTGATGTTCAATTAGAGTTCCAACCAGACGTGTTTCGTTTTGGTTCTTCTTATTCATATTCAAATAAACTACATCTTACATCATTAAAATATACATAGACGTGTTATTTTCAATATTAATTACAGTATTTTACTCAAGATCAGTCTCAATCACGAGTCTCACCGCCTAAATCCCGAAACAGCGTTTTCCCAGCTAGATCTCGAGTACCCTCTCGTTAAACCCCTTCGATACCGGGGGTGCGTGCTCGTTAGACGGTCTGCGCGCAGGCTCCCGGCCGATAAGTGCGAACAAGTGTGCGAGAGCGCGGTCATGCTGTCGGAGTTTCTCGCTCCATAGATGCCAGGTAAAAACGAGGGAAAAACGAGAAGAACACTCTCCAGCACCGTCGAAAGAAGAAAACGAAGAGACTCGGAAGAAGCGGAATCAGAAGAAAGAAGACGACAAACAACAACGACAACGAAGAAGAAGAAGAGTAGGAGGAGGAGAGTACGGGTTGGAGGGAACACCTAAAAAGAGAACGAGAGAGAGAGAGAGTGAGAGAGGTCTAAGCGCAGCGGGAGAGGGCTCCGCAGGCCTTTGAGTATCGCGAGCAAAACAAAGCGGCGCGGCGGTGCAGGCTCGCGAGACACGCACACAGCTCGGTCGAGAGCTGGCTGGCAGACAGACAGACAGACAGACGGACGGAGAAACACACGGTCTCGGTTCCGCGGAACAGCGGCGAAGCAACGCGGGGCGGTGGGGGCGGGGGGAGGGGCGTGGTGGAGCGCGGAGAGGGGCGTGGAGAGGGAGCGTGAGAGAGCGGCCCCAGGGAAGGAGGAGAGAAAGGTTGCGTAAAAGGTTTCCACGGAGGGAAACACGGCGCGAGGAGACGGGCGACGCGCGCGAGTCCCGGGGGGAGGTGCTCGCCGACACGCGATGTAGCATGTTCTCGGCGCGAGGCCGCTCGATTGGTCGAGCATCGGCCTGGGCGTCCATGGGAGCACGCCTCCCATTGGCCCCCGGCCTCGCTAACAAGCCTGCTTCCCAACAGACGAAATAATAAACCTCGCGGCGGCCTGCTTGCTTGCTTGCTTGCCTTTCCTGCCTGCCTGCCTGCTTAGCCTGCCTCGCTGCTGCCTTGTGTGTATGCCCTCCTCCGAGCCTGCTTTCTTGCTACTCTCTTTGCTCTGCCTACTCCTCTTCGCCTTCCACCATCGCCACAACGACCGTCCTCCCCCCAGAAACATCGCGCAACCACCATAAAATATAACGTGACCGGCCCTCGCGCGAGCCACGAGCCCCTGGCCCCGCTGGAGAACGAGTTAACCTGGTACCAGCAATGGTCCGGGGTTGCTTCGCTTCTGGAGGAGGGTTCTTGCAACCCTTCGACACTGAGACGAGGGTTGCTGGAGCTATCGTTTCCCTGGGGAGCATCTGATCATGGGATCTTTTACGATTTTGCTCTTCTGCATCTAAATAAATCAAATTTTTTTTTGGGACACACTAATCTCGTCAGGCGTATTGGATCGGTGCATTCCCCACTGCATCCAACTTCAAAAAACAGTATTCAATCAATTCCAAATACATTTGCAATCTCAATAATTGTGAAATAAAAGATCTAGAATGGGTCATTTGGACATTACCCGTTGCTGAGTGGAATGCGTCTCCAGGCGCATTGGAATGCGTCTTCAGGCGTATTGGAACGGTGCATTCCTCGCTGCATCCAACTTTAAAAAACTGTATTCAATCAATTCCAAATACCTTTGCAATCTCAATAATTGTCAAATAAAAAATCTAGAATGGTTCATTGGGACATTACCCTTGCTGGGTGGAATACGTCTTCAGGTGTATTGGAATGCGTCTTCAGGCGTATTGGAACGGTGCATTCCTTGCTGCATCCAATTTTAAAACACTGTATTCAATAATTGCCAAATAAAAAATCTAGAATGGTTCATTTGGACATTACACGCTTCTAGGTGGATCGCGTAGTGTTTCGATAGACTTGTGCCGGTGCACTTGGCCCCTCGTCAGGCGTATGGGAACGGTGCATCCCTCGCTGCATCCAAGTTTAATCGAAAGTTCCGCGGCGTCCGAGTCGGAGATCTGGGATCGCGGCCAACCGGGATAGCGCTTAATCGGTCGTAAAACATCGTGATCGATCCGAAAGCTCCCGGCATTTTCGGGCAAGATTCCAAACGAGCTCTCTCACCCACTTACACCCGGAATTAGTTCTTAGCTATCCAGCGAATCGCGTGTCTGGCTTAAATGGCCAGGCTCCGCGCGTTCGCCTCGGCTACGAGGTTGCATGTAAAGTTGTTTGTAAAAAGCCCGGGCTCAGACCTGGCCCTGCTTCACAGTGTTCGTGTGTTTCTTCGTGGAGAGTGTCCGCGCTCGCGCGCAAGGCACACACGCTGCACGGAGCTCGAGCGTACTGTATAATCGCGGAACCCCGCGGCACTCGCATCGTTTCCATTAATCAGTTTCCAGATGGTATCTAGCGTTCGAAACCGCAGGAAAAAACAGACAGAAAAGAACCGGGCACGAATTAGCGTTCTTTTCTGATGCATTAACGCGCGGCCACGCCGTGCACACCGTGCAAAAGAGGAGGAAACCAAGCGGACAATTATAAGCGAGCACCGCGCGCGATCGATGATCGACAACGCATGGCGCGCAGGAGATTGATCGATGTCTTTTTGGGTTAAGGAATTTCGGAGCTGTCGGTCCCTGCACTTCCGTGCCCTTGGCGATTTTCGCTCATTTTTCACTGGAAGTGCCATAAAATGGTAACAAAAAACAGTAGGGTAATTTTCTTGAGCTCGTTCGAAAGAGAAAGCTTCCGTCTCTTTCGTACATTGCAACTTCATTCGCGAGAAAAATTTATCAAGTCCTGACGTGGTGGTTGGACTTGAGTAATTAATTTGATTTGAGTAATTCAATCGGAACCGAAAGCGCAACGTTAACCTTTCGAAACGGGGCCAGTTGGGTCATCCCACGACCATTTTTGAAAAAGTTACATCACCCCAAGATTCACGTATCTTGTTGATCGGTATAAATTTCACGGGTTCCCATAAGTTTCCACGATTTCTACTCTTATCCGAGAGATTCCAGGAATCAACTCTATCTTCTCCGCAGCTTGTCAAAATCTTTCCACAAGGCCCACCTTGTCTCCACGGTCCCCATGTGTCCCCGAAGTCCTTCAGCGAGAACATTCCGGCCGCTGGTCCCGTTGATTGTAAACAAGCCTTAATCGTCCGGACACGAGCCGTTAAGATTAGACCGGGTCCAGAGGGGCCCGGTATGCGTTGGGCCTCACCTTCCACGGTCCCCGATATCTTCGACAAACCTGGCCAGACTTTTGTTGTCCAGGGGAGAAAACCTGCACGCGTGCTTCGCTATCGCGATTAGGATTCCCGATATCACCGCGATTTCACCGGGCCCTCGAAGATGAAAAATCGTCCGGTTAATGGCCAATATAATAATTAACCGGCCCACGCCCCTCGACGGAGGAGGGGGAGGAAGACGGGGTGCAGCAGGTAGGTCATCTCTCACCTGGTCGCGCGCGTCTCGACCTCACTTAGCAACGATTTGATGCATTTAAAGCGGACCCACCTGGTGAGAGTCGGCTCATTTTTCCCGAACTCCATTAGCCTCGCTCGACAATTATCTTCTCCTCTCTTCCTCGTTCCCCTCCCATCTCTCTCTTCTTTCTTCATCTTCTTCAGAGGCTGCACCGGCCGATGACGAGGGAAATGCAAATCGACCGGCGAAATTTCACGCGCGGTTAGCCCCCTCACCCCGTTGGGCCGTTTCGAAACCAACAATGCATGCTAATTCGACGGCCACCTAATAAAACGCGAGAGCTTAGTGCTGGCCCAAGAGCTGTACCAAGGTATTCTGTTACGACGTTCATTCGAAGATTTCGGCCTGATTTAAGGCCCATTTTTAATCCGAGTTCCTTCAGTGTTTATGGCGGAAAACAGTCTCATAGGAAATCCAGGGTTTTTTGATCGTTAGATGGGTTCCTGCATTGACAAACTCTTCAATGAGAAAATATCCTGCAATAAGAGTGTCTCTTCAGGAGCCTCTTCGATGAGAGTCTCCTTGATCAGAACTCTCTTCAAGTCTCTAACTCTAAGCAGTTTTCAGTAAAACTGCGATTACAAGGCGAGAAAAAATCGTAGATCCTTGATCTTGGGCTCGTTTGAAAGCAGAAAGTTCAGCCTTTAGAAGCAACCTGGTCTCCATCCTGAAAAATATTTTTTGGATTCTGCACAGACAATTAAATTTGAAAAATTTTCCAGAAATGAACATATTTAAATTTTTGGTTGCTGCATTTCAGAAAATCGTGGTAGAGAAATATAACTTATGGAGCTTCAAAGCGTACATTTCGCCCTTTAAAATGAGTCCAGAAACATTTCCGTGCGATTTTTTTTCAAAAAGTTACAATAAATTGAATTTGAATATTTACCTTCATTCTGGTATTGGAGGGACACCTTTCATTAAAGGTATGATAAAACGACAAATTAAAATTTTTTCAAGAGACGTAACTTACAGCGTTCGAATTTAGATTTTATCCTTTGAAATAAGTCTAGAAAGACGCTTCTCCGATTTTTCCCCCAAAAGTTACAGCAGTCGAGAATTCGGCAATTTTTCACCTGGGATTCGGCCGATCGTTTAACTTTTCGGTCGTCAGCGTGGTGCTCGGAGCGTTTCTTTTTTCATTTGAACGGTTCCAGCACACGCGTGGGAACACGAAAAGCCAGTGCCGTGAGCAGGAGGTCCGTCGCCGCGGGGGGCGTCGAGGGACGCCAATGTTTCCCGGACAAATTGTAATATATTGGACAGGACACGTTCTCCGGAATACGCTGCGGCGGCTACCGTCGCTCTGCTCGCGGCGTTTGCTTCCACGATTCCCTGAAAAAAAAGAACAATAACGCCCTCTCCCACGGAAGCACGCAGCCGAAGAAAGCGGCCATTGTGTATCGAATCTTATAAAATATTTATCAAACCAGCGCGCCGTAGGCTCGGATTGCGAAAGAGGAAAGGGGAGGAGAGGCCTGGTAATACAACGTCGTCGTCGCGAAGTAATTAGTGGACGTCAAATCGTGAGTCGTCGACGGCTTCCGGTTTCGGGGCCCAGGCGTTCCGAGCGATTCGTCGCGTGCATTTTCAGCGCCGACTATGGGAACCGACGGCGTCATTGGCCTTCAGGGAAGCAGGTGTTGATTCAGTAATCGGCCTGTAATTAGACCGCTGAGCGATCATCGCAAGAACAACCGGAGCTATGCGGCAATGTTCACTTCAGCTAAGTGCTCGCCGCATTCCACGGTGCGTATTATACACCCGTGCCTCACGGTGCACGCGTGTGGGTGCATAGGTGCAGCCACTCGCGACGCGAAGCTGTTGCATCCTCACGCTGCGCTCGGAAAGACCCTTAATTTTCTTTTAAGTGCACATCATCGCTGATGTTGCAGGAGTCGGGTGATATGTGGGATACGAAACAGAGATCCACAAGTCCACTGGTCCAAGTATCCAAAGGTTTAGAGAACTAATAATTGATTGGTTCAAATATCCAAAGGTTTAGAGAATTAAAAGTCCACTAGTCTAAACATCCAAAGGTTTAGAGAACTAAAAGTCCAAATATCCAAAGGTTTAAAGAACTAGGAGTCCAAATATCCAAAGGTTTAAAGAACTAGAAGTCCAAATATCCAAAGGTTTAAAGAACCAAAAGTTCAAACAGCCAAAGGTTTAACGAACCAAAAGTCCAAATATCCAAAGGTATAAAAAAATTAA
This sequence comes from Lasioglossum zephyrum, assembly GCA_028455615.1. Taxonomy (NCBI): domain Eukaryota; kingdom Metazoa; phylum Arthropoda; class Insecta; order Hymenoptera; family Halictidae; genus Lasioglossum; species Lasioglossum zephyrum. The sequence continues at coordinate 1,944,966 of CM052325.1, read as the reverse complement.
AAGTCGACTGGTCCAAATATCCAAAGGTTTAGAGAACTAAAAGTCCATTACTCCAATTATCCAAAGGTTTAAGGAACTAAAAGTCCACTAGTTCAAATATCCAAAGGTTTGAAGAACTAAAAGTCCACTGGACCCAAATATCCAAAGTTTCAAAAGTTTAGGGGTCCAACGATTAAAACGCTGAAAACTTTCAATGATCCAGTGGTACTACTAAAGCTCTACGAGTGTAGAGGTTCAAAAGATATCGGGTCCACTAGGAATTCCCTAAATCCAGATTCCTCCCAAGACAATTTCCCCGGTAAGGAATCCGTGTCCAGGACCTGACACGATAATCTACGAGGTTGCAATTGATGCTAAGGGGGTGAGTAATCGAGCTTTCCGACAGTGACGGCTCGTTTTTCCGATTGATTGCACCTTGCTCTGTTGGCGAACGCTCTTTCCCTTATTACTGTCGCTGCATACATCAAGCCGGAGTCCGGCAGGGCTGACAACAAGAGCGGACCAAGAAGGAACTCGTAGGATGAGGATGGGATGCGAGGGGACGAGAACGAAGAAGAAGAAGAGGAAGAAGTAGAAGGAGAAGAGAGATTCGCTTGGAGTCGAACGCAGGGAATGTCGGGGTACAGAGAAAAAGAGAGAGAGAGGAGTCAGAGAGGCAGAAATGTGGCCCGGTAGAGCCGTGTCCTTAATTGACAGGCCGTGGTCCCGTGTCCTTCGGGTCCGTGGCAGGACCTCGTTAGCGTGGGGCCCCACCAAACGCAGAACGAACGAGACAGAAGGAGACTGGACGGCAGTCAGAATGCCATCTGCAGGTATACAGGATCCACCGAGGGCCGGGACCAACAGAGAGACGTCTCTAAATTAGTCGGGACACATTATCCTCGATAACGTGCCGCTACCACCGGTCGGGGCCGTGAATCGAGGAATCGATCGTCCACGGAATCGGACCCACGTGTGCGGCTAATCGTCGTAAATTCAATTACTATACCCATCTCGCCGTTTGACGAGCGCACGCGAGCGAAACCACTCGTTACCCACCCCCCACTATTTTTACAAATCTTCCTCAACCTGGAAAATCGTACCATTTCGCAGTTCAACGCTGCGACCATGATCATACAATTCAAACTGCGGCAAAACATCGTGGCATCACGTTTCTGCTTTCGTTGGGAAGCTAAGACTTCGTTCTTCAAGTTAAAAATTTATTAATTATATAGAAATGGTCTGCGTACTCCGATTTTGATGAAATTTTAATATGTTATGCCCAAACACATTCTGAAAAACTTTTTCTTTTTACAATATAGGGGAATCGCTTTTAGTTTTTGAGATGTTTGCAAGAAACTATTGCGAATAGAGCATGCAGGAATACGAAAAATTCAATACAGTATTAGCAATAGTATTTTGCAAATATCTCGAAAACTAAAAGCGACCCCCTTATATCGTAAAAGGAAAAAATTGTTCAAAATAACGTAATCTACAACATACTAAAATTTCATCAAAATCGGAGTACGCAGATCTTTTCTATATAATTGTTACCTTATTAATTTCTGCAAAGCCATTATGGATACGATTGGGCAGTTTCCATGTATGGAATATTGTTGTATGTTGTTCGATAGGTACTGGAATATTGAGTAGTCGGACGTTGGAGGATAATAGAACGACGTTCGATCGTGTGTTATACGATTTGGAGGATGCGAGTTGCTTCTCGATCCTTCTCGCGGCGCGTATTCTTCGAGCTGACGCACAATCGGGTTCCGTTAACGCGCCGGGGGGTCCGGCAGCTCGTCTCGTTCGTCTCGCTCGTCTGTGAGAAGCGTTAAAAAGCCACGGCCCGCTCACACCCACAACCGAAGGAAGAGACGCGCCGCGCCGACCGCGCCGATTATCAAGCCAAGCCAATCTCTCATTATCATTCCCGACGATGCCTGCGAGTCCTCCGTCGCGGAATCCCCGGCTACCTCCCCTCCAATCTCCTCCCGCGATTTTCACGCGGTTCCGACGTTTTTCAACTGTCTTCGATTCGTGGAAATCGAAAGCGAACCGCCTTTGATGGTCCTGGTCACTACGTGAAGATTACCATTTTTTGAAGTTCTCTCACAGACGGAAATTTTTTGTTTCATTATTTAGACCACGTAGAAATTGAAGGTCTATGTTTCAGCTTCCCTTCGAAGCATCAAAAACTGCTCTACCATTTTTCGTTGCCGTTTTATACCAGTTTGAATGAAAACTGTGCCGACGATATTACCATATTCCAAAGTACACATATTAAAATTATTGTAACTTTGCGAGAAAAATTCAGAAGACGATTCTCCTAGGCTTATTTTGAAGGGTGAAATCTGCTCTTTCGAAATGTCTAAGTCACATATTCCGAAAAAATTTGTAATTAAAATTACAGATATAAATGCAAAAATGGTAATTTTTTGGGTATTTCTCAAATTTAATCGCCTCCACAGAGTTCCACAAAAATTTTTCTCACTACTGTAACTATGCTATCTTTAAAGATTGAGATGTTAGCTTTCGAATGAGACCAGAAACGTGACGGTACGATTTTTTGTTACCATTTTATGGGACTTCGAGCGAAAAGTGAAATGTGCATAGCGCACGCTGGGTTCGCCTGTCGACGTTGAACGTGAAACGCGGTGAATTTCGGGTTGAATTTCAATGACACGAAGGTTTTAATTTTCGATTAATTTAGTTGGCGAGTAGATTCGGTCGATTAGAAGCTGCCCACGCGGGCCGAAGCGCGCGATTCGAATCAGAGATACTCGATCGGCGGATCCTCGGTAGTGAGGTATTAGCATAAACCTAATATGCCACGCGATGGGCACAATGCGTTATTAGAGAGGCAGGGGAATGGGCCACCGGTCTCTCTCGACCACGACCGATCCTTACCAGCGATACGTCACGGGCCACGCATACGCGCTGCTCTACTTAACATAATATAATTGACCACACGCAATTCAATGTGGATCCGGCCACGAGAAACAAACGGTATTGTCCGACGGGGGATTGTTGTTATGCCGTCTTTATTGGGCGAACGTTCGACAGAACCATTGCCAATCGAGCACCGGTAATCCACGTTGCCATAACACCCGACACTTTTTTCAATTTACACATTTTTATAATTACCTTCTATTTTCGCGACCCAACCACCACATCCGCGTGACATATTTCATCCAAATTGTTATGCAACGGTGAGAAATTATCGTACGACCATATTTTTGGTCTCATTGGAAAGAGATAATCTTAATCTTTAGAAACAGTGTCGTTGCAGTACTGAACAACATTTTTTTTAATAACATGGAGGCGATTGAATTTGAAAAAGTACCTAAAAATTATGATTTTATTCTTTCGTCCATATCTCAGGGTAAAAACAGTTTCGAGAGAAACGACTTTAAGGAGCTGAAAGAACATGATTCAACCTTCGAAATGAGCCAAGGTAGATCATTCTACAATAATTTTTCCGAAAATTGTAAATGTTCAAACATCCACTATTTTTCACCCAGGATTTATTAACCATTATGCACACAGCATGGGTCCACTTTTTATTCAAACTGTGATAAAACGGTAATAAAAAATAGTAGATTCACGTTTTTGGTCTCGTTTGAAAGCAAAGACCTCAATCTTCGAATTCGTATAAGTCCAAATCCTAGAAAAATTTTTTTGATCTCTGTGGAGGCGATCAAAGTTGCCAAAGTAATCAAAACTGGCTATTTTTGCTTTTCTGGTCACATCTTGGGTTGAAAAAATGGAAAAAAATTTAACTTGAGTGAATTGAAAGCGGAAACTATGACCATTAAAATAGATTTAAGTATATCGACGGATTATTATTTTTTACCCAGTTACATCCTGAATTTTTCATCCGTGAAAGTGCCTCGAATTTCGATCGTGGGTGTACGTAACTTTTTGGTGCTCGAAACAATAGAGCTGGAACATTTATTCATTCTGTGGACAGCTCCGTTATCCTTCGAAGAGTTAGGCTGTTCGACGGTCGATGGAAAAACGTGTCCTCCCTCTCGGACACGGTCAGGAATGTCGGACAGCCGCAGCGCAGCGTTTCGGTAGCCGAAAACGTCTCGTTGGTCCAGAGATTAATATTCCGACGGTAATCTCCGGAATCTTCATCGACCAATTATACGGGGTGTGCCCGGGCGAAGTTCGAGCAATATACCTGCCACGATTCGGGGCCGCTCGTGTAAAGTGGAAACTTTATTTTCTCGGTCCGAAGGGGCCCCTCGTGACGAAACGGGATTTTACCTGGGGATTTCGCGGCGTGTTTCTTCGGGAAAACGTCAGGAAGATTTAGGTGAAACCAGGACTTCTCGACCTTAACGCCTGACAACACCTTTTGTTTCACATTCCCCCTTCTGCCCCCTTCCCCTCTTAGCTTTTCCGTTTGGATCTGCCGTATTGTTTTTCCAGGGACCAACAACGGGATTCCTTCACGTATTATGTTTCCATGAATCCTTCGAAATATGTGCGCACAGGAATCTTCGAGTCTATGCTGTTCTTCTTAGATTGTACAGTTCAATTCTTTTTTTTATTTCTCAGCACATTCTGAAAGTATCGGGATGAGGTTTGTCGGAATCGATAAGGCATACTTTCATATAGATCTCGTAATTTTTTTGTGGAGAAATATTCAATATTGGCCAAGTTATAGTCATAAACCTGAAGGTACTTCTAAGATACGAAATGTTGATGTATATAAAATAATCTTTTGGCAGATTGGAGAATTTTTTTCTCGGAAGATCGTGAGGTTATTGTGACGAGGTTCACTGGGTTTTGTAGATCATACTTTCATGTAGATCTTGTAATTTTTTTGTGGAGAAATATTCATAATTGGCGAAGTTATAATCATCAACCTGAAGGTACATCTAAGATACGAAATATTAATTTATATATAAAATAATCTTTTGGCGGATTGGAGAATTTTTTTCTCTGAAGATCGTGAGGTTATCGTGACGAGGTTCACTGGGTTTTGTAGATCATACTTTCGAGTAGATATAGGAATTTTTTCATGAAAAAAATAATCATAGTTGTCAGAGTTATAGTTACTCCAGTCAGGCCAGATAAAAACGAAGACAGATACGTACCGGAGTGGTTTTTTTCCAAGAAAGAAAAATTCGCGTGAATGGCATACGTTCTTGAAGAACGGTGCTTCGCGTCTCAATTTTCCCGTGGCGTCGCTCGAAAATTTGATCGTCGAGGCAGTCGACACCCGAGAAATTTAATTAAACGTTCCTCGAGAGACCTCCCCCCGAGCCGGAGGAAGCTTTAACGACCAGGACCTCGTCCTCGACGAGGGATCTTGGCTCGTAAACGTCGTCTACCTGCCGGCGCGGCAGATCTCCCGTTAGGAATCCGCCTTAAAACAATGCGAGCGGTGACATCCCTCCCCCGCGTGCACCAGACACACAGGGGGAAAAAGGAAAAGAAGAAAAACCGAGGAGAGAGGACGTTTCTCACGACCCCTGCGCGCCTCACGGTGGCTTCCAGGTGATTTGTGCGCAAGCTCGTCGAAAAATATGTCCGTCCAGCCGTCCTCTCGGACCTCGAAACGTAACGAATGGCCCTGCTCCCTTGGAAACGCGTTTCCACCCTCTTCGTTTCCACCCTCTCGTCTTCTTTTTCCTCGAAAACAAAGAAAAAACGAGAAGAAACCATGGGGCGAAAGGATGCAACACCCTGTTCAGGGTTCTACAGGTACAGTTATTCCAAATTTTATCAAAACGGTTAGAACGCTCACGGGGTTCCTGGAAACGAACGGTCGATGTTCGTAAAAATATGTCGAGGGAAATTGGTCGAAGATCTACTCGAAAGTATACTCTATCTAACCGAATAAACGTCATCATTGTGACATTAGAATTTTCCCAGGAGAAAATTATCAAAATTGAGAGTCACTGATCAAGATCTCCTACACTAGAAGTGGCTTCACTCGAACGACTATAACTTCGTCGACTATCAATATTTCCGAATAAAAAAATTCCGAGATCTGCACGAAAGTGTCCTCCATCAAACCCACCAAGTCGCACGACGATATCCTCCCCACATCCTCGCAGAAAAATTATTATCTACCCTCTATCAAGTGTTATTTTTCCTTAGACCCCAACTTGGGGCCCCATTACCTCGGTACCGATGGTCCCAGTCTAATTTCTCCAGGGTGCAAGTCTCGGTACCCCCTGTGCACACAGTTGAAGCTCCCCATGGTGTCCCATCAGCAATTTTCCCCTTGAGAAGGGTGCCCCACTTTCCCCAGTTCCTCGAAGACCTGAGCTATCGAGTTCCTTCCTCATCCCCGGTTCCTCAGCATTCAGAGAAAGAGGGGTGGCAAGGAGGAGGAGGGGGGCTACGAAACGAATGATAATGCGGGGGATATCGTATTAAAATCTGGCGCTACCTAGGTCCCGGCTCGCAACGAGCGTTGGGCGCCAAAATAGATGGACCTCGTTACAAATGGAATGGAGTTTATAATCAGTATCTCTACGGTGGCATCTGTGTGCCCCCTCGACGAGGCCCCGAGAGAGGACACGGGTCCCGAGAGAGGGGCCCAGGGGGTGGGGAGAGGGAAGCTACGTTCAAATAAGATAGAAGACATAGGAGAGTGAGAGAGAGGAGAGGTTCGGGGTCTTGTTGGTGGTTCTCTTCCTCTGGTTCTGGTTCCCCGGTTCCCCGTACTCGTTTATATCTCTCTAACCGGTGCCCTCTCGCGCACCTTCCCCTCCTCCCAGCCCCTGTACCGTCTCGTGACTCGCTGCTGCCACCTGCACACGAGAAACAAGTCCAACAATAAGATTATAATGGGCTGTGGGAATGCGTCGTATTTATCATTGGCCATTGTTTACCAGCGTCAGGTCTCACTTTTTTAAATTGAAGCCCCCCGCAACACCCCTCCCCCCTTTGTACTCTCGTGATCGTCCACCGTGTCTGTCGGGATCGAGAGTGATCCTTGATCCTACCCTCGGATTGCCAGGGGGAAAGTGGAACTTGACTTTTTTCGTGATTTTCAAATTAAAATTTGAGGTTAAGTCCGAGTAGATTGGGCCCAATCTATTGTAGCCACAGGTATATTATTAATATATATTTGAATAGCTACAATAACATCATTTTGTAGTTAGGTTATTAGTTATCATTAATAATAATTATAATTAACTAACTTGTTATTAGTCTCAGGTATGAAGATTAGGTTCAGGTTAGGTTATGTCCATTCTAACCCAGTTACAAATGTAGCACGTTCAAAACTGTGTATTCTCCAAGAGAAATCTTTTTGGATCACTCAGATGAAAATATTGTCAAAGACGAAATAGCTAAAATAAATAAGAAGGGCCCAATGTTCAGGCCCAAAGGCCCAAATAAGATGGTTGAAATAAGTGAAATTTAGTCCAAGGATTTCTCTTCTCCGGTGAAAATCCAGGGGCCAGATCTCGTAGGAGCCGGTCTCATAGATTCGCGCGAATAAATATTTGCTCGTCGGTCAGGAAATAAATAAAGAAAGAAAGAAAGGTAGGAAGGAAGGAAGAGAGTGGGGGGAGAGGAGAGAAAGAGGCTTATCCTTGGGTGCATCCTGCACGCGCGTATTTGCATGCGGTCTGCGCGGAGTAAGTTCGAAGAGGGCGTGGGGATCTTCTCCATTGGTTCACCATCCGAGTAATGGTCGCTTGCATTAGCTACTCCGCGAGGGTCCGCCGGGCCCCGTAGGCAAACGAGAGACCCCGATAATTCCTCCGCGGACCCTCCGCGACCCCCCCACCCTCCTAGTTTCTTCTTCCTCTTGTTCCTACTCCCATCGGTATGCGTTGCAACGGAGCCTCGCGACTACGCCTACCGCGGCGCATCGCGAAACTACGCCTACGATCGTGACTCTCGGTACTCGCGCAAAGAAAACGCTTCGCTGATCGTTTTCATATTTTGAAAAAAGATTATCACTCGTTTAATTAGTAAACTACACCTTAACGAAATATTCTTGAATACACAGCTCCTTCGAAATCAAAGGATACAACCGTTCAACAATGTACATGTACTTTTTAATGTCTAATTCCGATATGATGCAAGAATAAAAACGTTATCCAGTTTATTAGTAAATTACTCCTCAACAAAGTATTAGTAATTAATAAATTACTCCTCAACGAAATATTCTTCAATACACAGCTGCTTTGAAATCGAGGAATTCAACCGTTCAACTCCCTAGACGTACTTTCTAACGTCTAATTCCGATATGGTGCAAGAAGAAAAACGTTATCCAGTTCATCTCAAAGGGGAGACGCCTTAATTGGCATTCCTGGTGTTAATCAGCCGTATCTTAATCGTGGGATGCGAATCTGCGCTAGTAGACGGCGATCGACGATCGATATCTCGAAACAATGCCCGTTACCATTTCGCTCGACGATCGTGAGACCATCAGGCACGTGGGTGCCTCCTAGTGGACTCTTCGATCTCCGAAAATGCTCGCTGCTGTCGTCTCCGAAAATTCGATTCCACGCAACCGCAAGCTCGCTAATTAGTCAGCGAGATAGAGAGGGGGGCCAAATGACTCGCTGGTCCCACGAGCGGCCCCATATGTCGACCCAGGCCCGGGGTCAGATAAAAATCTACTCTTCCGTCTCGTTCCATTTCACGAGCTTTTCGTTCTCCTCGGTTCCGTCCGCGTCTTCTACACACCGCGTGCGTGCATGCGTGCGTTCACGACCCTGGATGCGTTTTGCGATCCAGATCGAGGGGATCGTTATCTCTGGGCCTAGTCGGGGCTCACTGCCCCCCGCCCTCCACTACCACCCCTCCGCCCTCCTCCTCTACATCCCCCGTCACGCTTCAGCCGTCGCGGAACACCGTCTCACCTGGTTCCCCCTCGTCGACTCCTCTCATGTCTCGTCATTTTTACGTCCTTCCGCGGCTTTCGACACGCGGAAGTCCCTCCCCCTCCCTCTAAATATGTTTCTGGGACCGTCTGACGGGGCCTTATCGAACCGCATCGGCCATTTTCGGACTCAAGTCAAGCCCGATCCAGTGGCACCACGTGGGGACAGTAGTTATTCAAACTGGGGTCATTAAGCCTGATGTAACTTCGTGGAAAATGATCGGAGCGCAATGCACTTAGGCTCGTTTCAAAGAGTGAACCTTCCGCTTTCCAACTCCGTAAGACGAATTTTAATGAACTCACCGAACTCGAAAATACGCGTGACAGAGTAAAAATTGTCATATTTCAGAAATTATTGTAATTGAAGTAACTCTAGCAAACTTAAAAAAAAATTTTCTCAAATCGGACTCAAATGCGTTTATAGATTAAAGTTTCCGCTTTAAAATGAGACCAAAAGAATTGTTGTACGATTTTTTCTTGCGAAGTTATGCTAGTTTTAGTGAAAAACGCGCCGTCAGCTTTGGAAGAAGGATCACGAAGTCATCAATAAAAAGATGTCCACCTTCAACTTGTTGTAACTTCGCGAAAAAAAATCGTAGACGGATCTACCAGGGGTCGTTTTAAATGGAAAAGCCTGGGCTTCAAGAGACACTGAGTGACGAATCGAGAAAAAATTTTCCCGTTCGAGAATTCCGAAATTCATGAGCACCATACCCTAAGATCAGTGGGTAGCAAAAGGGGATTAGTCCCGAGCCGTGTGGATCGACGTCGGCCTACATGTACGGAGGTTAGATCGCGCGCGATGATCAACGGTAGAAAGGTGTCAACCGTGGCCCTGTAGCGGTGAAACCATGAGTTACAGCTGCAGCCTATGGTTAGCCGCTAGACCGATGGTCATCAGGGTATTCAAATTCGCCGGGGTGTGGATCGTCGGCATGAAACACCTTCTCAGACTGGGGTATCGCGTTTCCGGCGGTCCGTTATTATAATATCGAGACAGATTAGAGTCGATTTAAGTCTATTACCTCGGTTTCGGGACCATGGAGAGCCTCACCTGGACACTGGGATAGCTTCAAGTCCCACACCGTGGCTCACTGTAACGTTGCTCCCAGCTTCCCTCGAAGTTCCTTCGAAGTTCCTCGAAGTTGAAGCAACAGCCGCGTGGTAGATTCGGATCTCGAGAATTTGCTAGGAGAAGGAGGGAAACGTCCAGGCCTCGGAGCTTAGGGGGTAGCTTCGATCGGTTTCCACGGCTCGGAGGGTGCCTTAGGTAGGTACCATTATGCAAATCCGTAGTCAATACCTAATACAAGATAATCGCAATGATTATACGTCCCGGCCTCCCTTCTCACGGGGCCGTTGCGCAGTATCCTCCGTCGTGTACACACACACCCTGGGCCCGTGATCTCTCGCGACTCGGAGATTCTCTCTCTCCCTCTCTTTCTTTCTGGTTTGCTCGTTTTTGCGCGGCCCGCACGCTTATCCTTTCCACCCTCTCTGCCGGCGCGGCATAGCGCGGCGTCTGGCTCGAACTTGGAAGTGCCTCGATCGCCCCCGGCGGGGTCTCGTGGCAAAAATGCAACGCTGCTTATCATACAATATGCTCAAGATGCACCTGGAGAGAGAGCCCGGCCATAAAACCGCAAACCTATACGGCGTCCCGAAAATCATCCAACCAGCCAGCATCTTGTGTCTGATGTTCAAAACGAATCATTTCCCATTGTTGTTTTGATGTTGGAGAGTACTAACTTTGATCACTATTGTCCGGGTTCCATGGAAATCACTGATACAAATTTGACCGACAACGTTTTACCGCCTCCAGATTTGACCGACAACTACTTTGGCCGACAATTACTTTGGCCGACAACGCCTTTAACCGACAGCGATTTTGACCGACAAAGGATCTAACATTGTTGTCGGTCAAGATCGTTGTCGATCAAATCTGATGTCGGTGAAATGTTGTCGGTGATTTCCATGGGACCACAATTGTCCACCTTACTGCCATCCCTTAATAGGTAATACCCCTGATCATTCTATATTAACGTATAATAAATTTTGTGGTTTCGGAGCACAGTTCGATCAATTATAGAAAACAGCATATTTGTAATTATTTATACATTCATTTCAACGTTTCGATCCCTATATGGATCATTCTCAAGAGAGACATTTTTGCGTCTGAAAAAAAGATAATATATATATAATATAAATTGAAAAAATATTCCGACACAGCCGTGTAAAGAGAACGCAAAAAAGAAAAACTATAACACACATATTTTCTGTGATAACAGGAAAAACAATTAAAAGAATATTGAGGAGTTAAGGAAAACAAAACTTCAATCCATGGTGGCAGATAAAACGACGACGTTCCATGATTGGTTGGTCGATATCGAAAATAGATAAACAAACAAACAAACAAATTCTATATTAACATATGGAGGAAGTTCGTCATCAATCATTTTGGTGTTAAAATTTAAATATCGTTGTTTCCAAGCTAGTATGCTGATCGAACTCGTCGACGCAGAGGATTCCCGTGTTTCTGGAACACCGTGTACCCCCATCCTCGAAAGATTTCCTCCACGCACTTACCCCCGGGTATCACATAATATTATGTAGCTGCCCCGCGTGTGTCTTACGAGAGAACTCGATCGCTCTCGTGTTTTCGTAAAGTACGTATATGGGAGTGCGCGCCGCGCCTTGCCGCGGCTCTCGCAGCACCCCCCTGCCCTCCTGCCCCCACGCTCCCTCCCAAGACCGCATGGGAGCCCGGGGCCAATTGGAAATTGTCCCTAATAACAGGGGAACACGCTGGACCGTCCACTCCTATCGCGCGGGGTGGATATTGCTCTGCTCTCTCCGCTCCGATCCGCTCGCTTCTACCGCATACCACGGTGAAACGTATTTTTATACGCGACCTAAGGGGTCCCGCCCGAACGGAATCGAGGACAACGCTTCCTCCTGTATCGTCACTTTTGTGTTTAACAAATTCCATGCGTTGTTACTGGGCTTGTCAGGATTTCACTTTCGAGATATTGTCGTTTACAGTTTTGATCAATTTGATATAGGACATCGATTAAATTGCACTATTTTAGAATACGAAATTTTAGAATTTATTTTTATGACGTTTTTTCTGATAAATATGTGAATCCTGTAAAGTTCAATTAATGCGTGAACTCGAATTTTTTGAAATTGTAACGTGCGGTGTTTTGGGTCCCATGGAAATCACCGACACGGTTTTCACCGACTCCAGATTTGACCGACAACGAATTTGACCGACAGCGAATTTGACCGACAACGAATTTGACCGACAGCGAATTTGACCGCCAACGATTTTAGATTGAAAATCGTATTTAGATTTTGTGTCTCATGGAAATCGCCGACACAGTTTTCACCGCCAACATTTCACCGACTCCAGATTTAACCGACAACGGTTTTGACCGACACTAATTTGACCAACAACGATTTTAGATTTGTTATCGGTCAAAGGCGTTGTCTGCCAAAGTAGTTGTCAGTCAAATCTAGAGTCGGTGAAATGTTGTCAGGCAAATTTGTGTCGTTGATTTCCATGGTACCCGATGTTTTTGAGAACAACTACAGATCTAAGGGCCAGGTCTAGGTGACAGTAGATCAAAGTAGATCAAACAATGTCAAGAATGATGAAATTAGGTGAAACTAAACTGTCCTCGCACCCGAGTTCTGCGGTTACGTGCAATTAGGTGACACCGCGTTTGTTCCAGATTGAACGTAAGCTGTTTTTGATGACTTATGGGGGAAGCGCGAAGGAAGGGGAGCAGTGTACACGAGAGGATGGCAGTTTGCGTTTGACTGTTGGACAGACAGGACATCTGTGAGCAGAGGGAGGTGAGCGACGGGGCCGCGTGTTCCTTAATGAAACGTCGCGACAAAAAACAGCCACCCCGTGGTAATGTATTCGCGGCGGAAGTAGGCCGATGGGGTTGGGGTACCTGGCCAGCAGGCCCTTCGGCTAAGACCGTTACTAATTAACGCACACCGACCGCCTAACTGTCTCTTGTTCTTGCGGTTGCCGTCGTTCGTGATTTATCAAACGACTAGATTCCACTATTTCATATTATTTCACGAACAAACTAATTAAAAAATTGTACAGCCTAATATCTATACAATTAAATGCAACAAACCGCATCCCTCTAACTCTACTGGTTTCTCCATAAAAAATAAATAAAGTTGGCCCCGTTTTGTCAAGTAGTCAAAGATATTAAAATCTAACAAATTTTAATTGAAAATAATGGTTAAGGGATGCAACGAATTTTCATGTAATTCCTGCTTCCCTGAATCAATGCAATCTATTTTCATTTTGCATAAAGATTGGAAGTCGTAACGATGATACAATCTATTCGTCGAAAAGGGGCGTGGCTATTTGGCCCTCGGAGCACAGACTGACCGAAAGTATAAAATTATTAAAATTGCTTACCTCTTAAAACTATTCCACGACAGTCAATCCTCAGATTTCTAATGAACGCACTCTCGTTTATAGCTTCAGTGGGTTTCGGCTCTGGACAGACTGAAGAGCAGATATCCTCGTTTTCAGTAGATTCCATCGGATCGCGTGTCGCGCTCGTAAACCACGAATTCAATTGCGACGATTTGCAGCTGCCGCGCTCGTAAACTCGGCTCGAAACTGCATCGGGCCGGTAGCCGGACCGGGAACGAACGCGTTTATTACGGGAGCTTGTGGAGCACGCACACGGATAGTGTCAGGGGCCCCGGTTGGCCCGCGACTGGCCCCGACGGTGGCCCCGAGCTGGAAACTGCACGCGAGCCTGCCCTCCGACGGATCATTGCGCTACGCGAACCCTCCTATTAACTCGGCCAGGTCTATCTTCGAGAAAATCATAAACGCAGGGTTGGAAAATCAAGATAGCCCGGGCTTTGTCGGGCCGCGAGGAATTTTACGATTTACCCGATCCGAAATCATTCGGACACCCCGCATTACCGTTCTATTTTACAAACTCTCCGAATTGTTCCTTGTATAATTATTCAGGGTTTAAAAATGTATTCTCGCGTACGTAGGGGGCGTGGCCAATAGTGCCCTGGCGGGAAATTTGAACGGCAAAAAAGGATTTCAAAGTGTCAGAGTCCCTAAAGAAGTTATAAGAACAGAGTGGACAATGATTCTTCTTCTAGTGAAGATTATTTTGCAATGGAAATGTTAAGGGCGAGGGCGTGGTTAATTTTGGCGGGAAATTTGAACGGTAAAAATGATTTGAAGCTGTCAGAGTCTCTAAGGAAGATATAAAAACAGGTGAACAATGATTCTTCTCCGAGAGAAGATTATCTTGTAATGGAAATGTTAAGGGCGAGGGTGTGGAGTAATTTTGGCGGGTGATTCGAACGTTGCGTCGGTTGTCAGGCCGAGACGAAAGAAAGAAAGGAAAGTAGAGGCAAGGGAAGGAAACTGAACCGGAGGAGGAAGTCCAGGCTGGCGAGTCCAAGTTCCCGCGGGGCACCTCGAAAACTCTCTCATTGTCTTTCTCGGTTGGCAGCGACGGTGGCGGTTGTTTCTGTTGCTCGCGTCGAAGCAACGACCGGGAACGGAGGCAGCGGCTCGGGTTCAACCGAAGTTAGCATCTGCTCTGTGGGCCTCGTAATATGCGTGCTCGATATCACGGCACGGGATCTGAGATGCGTGTCCGCGATATCACGCACTCGTGCACGCGTCTCCTCGCCGACTCTCTTTCTTTTTCTCTCTCTCTCTCGCTCTTTTTCCATGCGGCAACGGAATCGTCCGGTCTCGCTACTGCGGCAATTCGCACAGCGTTCGTTCGCCACGGGGCCGACGCTGCCAACCGGGACAAAGACGGAGAAAGAGAGAAAAAGAGAGAGAGAGAGAGTACGGCAAGGGAAACCGACGCGAAAATCATTGTGATTTTAAAAGGCTAATTGAGAAGTCGATTTAAAGAATTACTGTGTAACCACTCTCAATCACCGCTGGAAACAAACGCGCAGATAAGAGCCGCCTCCTGGTTGATCTAATCGCGATAGATCGCGCCGACAGGTCTGCTCGATGTCGGCGAGGAATACACCATCGCGATTCAAGTTTGTTAACAATCGTAAATTAATTATTAGCATAATAGTTTTGCGGAATGGTAGGGGTACCTGTGGTTGATGATACTTAAGCTGCTACAGGTTCGTGGAAAATGAACGGACGGTGATGAACTTATACTCGTTTTAAAGAATGAATATTGCACTTTCAAATCCATTAAGTTTCGTCTTGACTTTTTTGTACTTTCTCAAAATCAATTTCCTCTATCCAAGTGAATAAAATTTTTCCTAGAACAAGGAATAATACGAACTTGAAGATTGCTTCTTTCGCTTTCGAATGAGACCAAAACGATTGTTCTACGATTTTTATTTACCATTTTGTGCCACTTTGAATGAGGTCACCTAAATAAGGGTTGTTAAACTTGGCCAGTAGAAACGTTGAAAGTTTAATCAAACTAGCAAAATTGCTGTAATGTATATATCTGATGAAACCTTTGCACCGAGAGCATCAATACATATTTTGTTTTTAAGGAGTTAAACCCTAATATATTTCTACTTCCGTTCACCCTCCATCAATGTTCAACATCCCAAAAAATCAGTAAACCTCAAATTCCAATTTAACAGTTCTGTCCACCACGACAGTCCATCCCTGGTAGCTCATCTCTCCTGTACAATTAATCACCATGTTAATAGTTTGTTCGCGCAATCCCATTCGCCTCTCGTACATTTCCCGGGTATTCGGCTCGCGGGTCTAATTGTTCTTCTCGCAATTACGATCGCAATCTCCGTTTCCTGTTTGTTTATCGCGTCTGCGTTCCATTAGACCTAAACCCGCGAGCCAAAGGCAGTCCTACATCAAGAGAGTAAGCTAGCGAGGGGAAAAGAGACCCACAAAGAGAGAGAGACAGAGAGAGTGTCTCGTTCACGGAGGCTCTCTGAACTGAGTCTTTGATTCACAGTGGAACGCTGGCGGTCCGAAGGCCCTGGCGAATACCAGGAATCCTGATTTACGCCACGCCCGCGATCGCGAGATGCGCGCCGGTTAATTAAATCCCTCGCTTCCCTGCGCGATGGATTACCACATCAGCCGTCTTGTCCCGTTCCAGCGCGTCCCGTTCGACGCTGTCCACTCTGAGGGGACCTTAGCCAGAACGAGAGAGCCGAAGAATAAGAGAGAGACGGCGAGAGTGCGCGTGCAGCGTGTCGACGCATGTGTAGGCGGCTCGCAACAAAGCTGACGATTATTTTCGCACTCGCCGCGGGGCGGAGAGAGAGAGAAAAACGTAGAGAAACGTATAGGGGAGGTGAGACTGTTCTCTCACTCTCTCTCTCTTTCTCTCGCTGACCGGTGAGTTAGGACCGTGTCCCTCAGCGCCGCTTTTTATCCGAGAAAAGGATTCGAGGGCCCCGGGACGCCTTCATTCCGCGAATGCCGCGCGTTGCACCGTGGCGCTGCGCCGCTGCAACGACCTGCGACCGGCGAAATATACGATCGGTGCAAGCGGGCTCTCTCCCTCCCTCGCCCTTCCACTGACTTAGCACCTTTTGTCTTCGAGCCAGGCAGCCCGAGGCGCATTTGTCGTCCCGGTATGCCAGGCGTTTCGCGTTCCGCGCAGTCCCCTCCCCCACCCCTCGGTCCCGTGATTGGCAAATCGGTCCGTTTCAAGGTTCAAGTCCTGCGGACCTCTTTTTTTTTTATTGCTGATTCCCGTGTGTACCGAGTCGGGGAAGAAGTGCTCGCTGAAAGAATGCAAGCTGTTTCACACCTATTGCAACGGAATCGCGAGAGTTCCTGCGGCGGATGGATTGAGCGATGAAATGATCTTTCGGAATTTTTTTTTGGAGAGACTGTCGACAGGTTGGATATCAGACCTCGCAGGTTTGAGAGAATGTAGTTTAATGGACATGTAAGAATTTTTTTATTGCGGTATGCATATCTGTTGAGAAGATGTGGACATTTTTGTGAGTGTCCTTTTTTAGACTAGTTGGACCAGGGTTTAGGGGCTAGTGGGGCTAGGGGATTTTTGAGAATTTTTCTAGAAGGAACCTGTATAGGTAGTGAAATGAAACTTATGGTGGTTGAAAGCTTGTACTTTCTACTATATATCAGAATTTTTTTATTCCGAAATGCTAAACGGACTTGAAACTACAACCGTTTCCATGGAGGTCCTTTTTGAGGTACCCGAAACCAGAAATCGGACTAGGTCCGACGCTCAGCGAACGAAGGCGATCTCGAAGAGGAAGTAAAAGATCTACAGAATCTACTCACGGAGAATTACCTTGATAGTAATCAATTGTAAAAATGTGCTCTGTATCCTGGACTATATGGCAACCATCCGAGAGGTCCTTCCCTTAAGGAGTTCCCACTGGACAACAATTTTCCACGTTTCCCCTAGCGAGTTAGGCTCATTCGAGCAAGCAGGTTCGCCTGACGGGACGCCCCGGCGCTTGCGCTCATCTCGCAGCCGATTTCCACAGAGCGGACGCGCGGTTATTAATCGCGGTAATTGCGTAAATCCCCGGCCGGAGCGCGAGAGACGTTGCTAAATTAGTGAATGGCGGCTCGCCGCGATGAGGAAATCCTGGGTTTCGTGCTCCTCCGAGGAAGAAACAAACCTGGTTTCGAAAGGCTTTTCGCGTGACTCGAACTTGAAGGCCTCTCTGAAAACCTAGGCGTGTTCAGGAAAAAACCACCTGAAAAGCCAGCAGCAAATATTGGCAACTGTGAAAAGAGAATTGCTCAAAAAGTCGACGATTGCGATTGCTTTGGGGGTCTCATGAAAATGAAGCTACTCACGGAAAATTAGCTTGATAGTAATCAATTGTAAAAATGTGCGCTGGATCCTGGACTATATTGCAATCGTCCGAGAGGTCCTTCCCACAAGGAGTTCCCACTGGACAAAAATTTTCCACGTTTCTCAGTAACCTGAGCGAGTTAGGCTCTTTGGTTAGCTGCTTTGGTTAGGTTTCGAAAGGCTTTTCGCGTGACTCTCAGAAAAGAAACCCACCTGAAAAGCCAGCAGCACACATTGGGAACTGTGAAAAGAGAATTGCACAAAAAGTCGAGGATTGCGATTGCTTTGGTGCGCTATTGAAAAATGAATGAGGAGTAGTCCCGTCAGGGAAATGAGCGAGCGGCGAGGACCTTGAACCCGCTTAGGGTGGTGAAACTCAATGGCGGTCAGACTTGCTGGCATCCTTAATGAGACTCGGGGGGCCACATACGAAGAATGCACGGACGGGAACGTTGTTGTTGCATGCCTCCGGTTAAACGCGAGGAAACGCGCTCCTATCAGATAGCATTCGGACTCCGAACGTGCGTGCGCCTCCGTACTGCTTTCGGAAACGGCCGGTATTACGTATGGTAATTTTCTAATTGCTTCATTTCAATCGGTGCCGCCGCTTTCGCGCTCCGACGGTGACCAACTCCGCCAGAGACCCCCGGCCATCGAAAGCGTGAAACCGCGCTCAAAATAAACGATTACAACCCCGCAGTCCGCGGAGTCTCTCTCCTTTTTTTCCCTCTCTCTCTCTCTGTTTCTTCTCCGTATTTTTTCTCTGTTCGCTGGAACCGCCGCCTCTGACGCTGCCGACGCCACCGATCCTTATCACCGAGGAATGCATTCAGCGTTCGTCGAACGGTACATCTTTGTCGAAAGTCCGCGAGACCGTCGCGAGAACCGACTCCGACGAGTATTGTCGGCTAGAAAAATTTACGAACCCTTTGTCCGGTGTCTCTACCAATAAATATTTACTCAACTACTGGCTTTCAGAAATTTCTCAGGCCACCCGAGGGCGGGTAACACCGGTAGCCATCTTCTGGAAAGCCGCTACTTGAGAATTTTTCTTGGACGCGTCCGTTGCGGTAACGGAATGAGACTTGCTGGGTTCGAAAGAGAGTATTTCAGAGTATATATGCAATTTTTTTTTTGTTAGGATGTATTAATTTTTGGTGGAGATATGCACACTTTTGTGGAGGTACTCTTCTAAGGAAGTTTGACGAGGTGTAGATGGTGGGCAGGCGATATTTAAGAATTTTTCTACAGAAAACGTGCAGAGATATCGACACGAGAGTCAATGGGATAGACAGAGGGTTTCCTTGACTATGTGTATGAATTTTTTTGTTGGGCAGTCTTCAGTATTTCCGGAGATACAGTTACTTTTGTGGAGGTCCTTTTTGGAGAAGGTGTCACAGCGGCGAGAGACAGCCATCATTTCGCGCGATCGGGCCCCGCGGGGCCCGCGTCTGAATTAACACGTCTGACGGAGGAAGAGGGGGTGGTTGGAAGGTGGGGGGAGGGGCAGAAGGCCCGCAGGTGTCGTCAGTGGCCCCGGCGGCGCTAACACCGGCGCGCCTTGCCAGCTAAAGAGGCAATCGGCGCCCGGGCGCCCGCGCGCTGCTGCGACACACAATGACCGGATTGCTTGAATTATGGATGGCCGGAGTCTTTGTCGGGGGCCGACTCGGTTCGGCTCGGTTCGACTCCGGCGATCACACGCGACTGATAATTCGCGCAGAGACTCTTTCGCTCCCTTAAAGTCTCCCCCCACGGTCCCTCGGTGGCCCCAGCTTGGCCCCCGGCGCGGCGGGAGCGACCGCGCGAGGGGGTACAGACCGACATGTCGAGGTTGCAACAGCCGCGGACAGTCCAGAGACGGAGAGAACGTCGGGCGTGGGTGATGCGGGAATAATGATGCACCTGAGGGGCAGAGGGGTCGGGGGCCCGAGCGGGGGCCACAGGGTATCGTGAGAGATTTTCGAGAACGATTGTCCAGAGCCGTGTCCGCCGAGGACGCTCCTGAGCTTCCGAGAAACGTCACTTACCGAGCCCCCCCTCCCCCTATTCCACTCCCCTCAATCCCGTCGACTGTCCACGCTGCGCCTCGGAGCTCCTCTTTGTCCGCGAGGAGCCGACCTCTTCGACTCGTGCTCCTCGTGGGAAGCTGACGGAGATCGGATCGATTTTCCGGCGTTTTATGCTCGATCGACGGCTGTTTACCCTTTTAACCGATTCCTCGAGATCGAGCAGTCCCCCGTGGGCTCGCTGACCCGCGGGGCCAACCGGCCACGCCCACTCTGGACCATCTGTGCGAACACGTTTTTGCAATCTACCTACCGTGTAGCATTTTGATATTCTATCGAGCCGCCAGAACACCCCCACATTCGTAATCACTACGCGAAGTATTTTCAAAGTTTTAGGGTGAACGACCAGCCAATTGACCAGTTGTTCTGGCTTCCTAGAAGTCGAAGGGAACGATAGCCACGCCTACTCGGAGCATTCAGCGTGAAACCACGACCGTTTCAGAAGTTCGAAGTTGGATAAGCATCGACATGTTCTTTTAATACATTGTTTGCCAGTCTTTGTAACTAGCGTAACGCTATGAAGCACTGCACATGCTTCATCGATAGAAGGGGGTAATGGGGCCACGCCCACTCGGGGCGATCTGCACGAAGAACGTTTTCCAAGTTTTAAATTGCGCAAGCTGGTCTATCTTTTAATAAATTGTTTTCCGATCTTCGGAAGAGGTACAAATTGCCCTGTGGAGGAACGAGACCACGCCTCCTGGGACTGTAGAACTTGAGAGTGAGAAGACCACGCCCAGTCAGAGCTATCTAACCACGGAGAGCGAGAGAAAAAGTCTAGCTAGACTTCTACCACAAAAGTGTAGTAAGTAAAGTCAATTTTATGCGATTTAAAAGATTTTTCGAAAAACGTCGGCCAATCCCCGGCGAGTTCTACGCGGAGTAGAACTTGGTGCACACATAGAAGCAGCTTTGGTTAAAAGTTCACAGATTTCCGAAGGGGGTGGGGCAGGAGGGGAGCATCGCGTCGGTGTTCTTATCAGTGGTCTCGGGAGCGTTCCATCGAGAAAGCTCTTTCCACCGGAAACCTGGGTGCTCCGGTTACCAAAAATCCTTTTGTATTATAATGGCGGGATTTTTAAGCGCGTGCGGGGCCGGTCTGTATTCAAAGCAGCCTTCAAACTAATTTGAATAAGGAATAAAGTGCCTTTTTCGAAGTGATATAAGCGAGGGGATCCAGGTGAGCCAAGCTCGCTCTCTCTCTCGCTCTCTTTTCATTCTTTCTCTCCGCGTTGGCCGCTTTTTATCTAATCTTGTCGTGCCATGTAAGGCGGAATGGGACAGGCAGAGAGCTCTTAAAAGTCCCAGCCACCGACGTTATTATTTAAATTAAGCTCTCCTCCAGCTTCTCTGCCTTCTCGTCCCCTCCCTCCCACCCTCACTCCCGCCCTTTTTCTTCTGTCGCGATGACACCAGCCTCTTTCAGCCGCGCGACCTCGATATGGAAGAATATCGAGCACGTGATGGGGAGGGGGGACCAGGAGGATAGTGGACAATGACAGAAACGGGACGAGCAGCCGATCGTCAAGCTCGATTACACGGCCCTCCGTCAAATTTATTTGCATTTTTATGACGTCCTTATCGATTCCCTTTCGCTCCCAGAATCAAACGGTAGCCGGCTTCTCCGTTGTTCCAGCACACGTGATTATACCGGGTGATCCACCGACAATTCTCTGATTGCCAGGAAGAAATAATTTTAAATGGAACATCAGTTAAATTGCATTATTTTTGCTTTCGAATTTATTTGCATGTCTACGAAGCTCAATTAATGCATAAATTCAATTTTTTTCAAATTGTGACATGCCACGTGTTTCATCTGACGACCACAGAAAATTATCGTGGACATCTGGATCGAAAATCGAGCTTGATACTTCACCTAAATAGACAGAATCGTTCTTCGAATTGTTTAAAAAATTTATCTACCGGCACAAATTTTTCTTTTCCGGGAAAAAAAGATTCGCGAAGAGATTCGTAGGATCGCGGTGTATTCCGGAACCGGTTGGAAACGTCCAGTTGGAACTAACGCTATTGTCCGGCGAGGGGGCTGGCTCGGGAACAGGTGAAGAACCGTAATAATATGGAAATGATAGGCAGTCCGAGAACGATTTAGCGGCGGCGCGGATGCACAAAGCCGTCCGTGTAAACGCGTTTGTTGGCTCAGCCGACCGCAGAGCCGCGTGCTCCGCTTTTATTGAGGCGTCTTGTCATCGTCTTCGGAATATTGCCAATCACCGATCCTCGATTTTCCTCGAACCACTCAGACGAGCGCACCCCTCAGTTCATACGTAACGATTATGTTCCAATTTCTTTTTGGCTTGGTCAAACACAATCAAACACGGGCAATCATGCACAAACCACTTAACAGACCGCACAGATCGTACGCTTGTATCGTTTAGAGCGAACACCTGCTTTGGAACCGTACTTTCAGTCTCATGGGCTCTCCCAAATGCGATGAAACCCAGTCAAACACTTTCAAACACCAAGGTATTCTATGGAGACGAGAAAATCACGCCCACAGAAGATTCTATGTGAAGACTATGGACATTTCAGAAGATCTGTGTTGGGGACTCAGATTTTAACTCATTTGTGACATTGTTGGACAGTGTTTGAGCAAACACTTTCAATCGCCAAGGTATCCCATGGAGGCGAGAAAATCACGTCCATAGAGGAGTCTATGTGAAGATTATGGACGAAGTTCTGTGTTTAGAACTCAGATGTGAAATCATTTGCGACATTGTTGGACAGTGTTTGAGGCAAACACTTTCAATCATCAAGCTACCCCATGGGGACGAGAAAATCACGTCCATAGAGGAGTTTATGTGAAGACTATGGACGTTCCAGAAATGTTTGGGACTCAGATGTGAACTCATTTGCAACATTGTTGGACAGTGTTTGAGATGAAGTGTGTTCGCAGGGGTTTGTACAAACCATAAATTAATCTAGTTTAAATTAGCTAATAAAATTAATAAAATGGTTTCTTCGAAGTGGGCAGAGGTCTAAATTCGGGGTAAAATCTCAAAAAAACCGTATCGCTGTCCCGGTGGATGATCAGTAACGCGGCGCGACCGTTGAAAAATGTCCTAGGGGCTGCTAATCGAGCAGGACGACGAGAGCTGGCCTACATCGTGGTGTTCGCCTGGTGGCTGGTGAGCACGCGATCCGATAACGCTCGGACGCGGCTCTCGTGCCGAAATAAACCGTCGCGCTTTACATAATGCGCGTCCAGAGGGAGAAACGTCCGTGGTGGAAGAGGGCCGAGAGGGCCGAGCCGAGCCGAGCGTGGTGCACGTCCGTTTCCGTGTGCTCGCGGCCCAGTCGATAAGTCATCCTCTCTCTCCCGAGGAAAGAAAATAAGGAGCGAGAGGCGTGCAGGGAGAGGAGAAGGAGGAGGAGGAGGGACGGCGGAAAGCTCAGCCAGCAACATACTCGTGGTTTTGTTGCTTCCTCGTTAACCGGAGAACCCACCCCTCGCACGAAACCCGCCACGATACCGATCGTTCCTCCGCGGAAGCGGAGAGTAACGATGCGACCGACCGGCCAGGTGATCCAGGAGGGGGTGGACGGACTTTGATTTGCTCCTTTTCACCGCCGAAAATCGCTCTTTTCAAAACTTGCCTTCGAGAACGTCCGGCATCGAGTAAGTAGTGTAACTGCACCACTGAATGATCATTTAAGAAATTGTACAGGAAGATATTTTTTTTTTAATATTTGAATTAAAGGAATTATTTTTCTTTATTAAACGTAAAATAAAAAAAAAAATACCAGTCAATCAACACTATATTCCAGTAATTATTAGTAATAATTATTATTATTGATATTTATTAATAATAATTATTACTAATAATTATTGGCCCAAGAGTCATAGAAATATACTAAAGCGTTCATTTACTGGTTACAACTCGAAAAGTAATTCATGAAAAAACATAATAAAAAATAGAGATGCCATTTTAAAAAATTGAGGTAGCCTTCACGTAACGTTTAAATGACTCTTTAAAGTGAAACCAATGGGCACCATCTTATAGCCCTTGTTTCTTATTCTTTAGTTTTGAGATATTCACCCTGTATGTTTGTTAATTTGCTAAACAGGAAAGATGGCTGTCGGTATTTGGCGGTCATTTGTAGGTCAGCGAATTGGGACACCGAGGACGGGTCCCACGGTTTTTCCGGAAGTCGATTTCGCGAGCAGCCGGGCTCCGATCGAGAGAGGATAAAAATAAGGCAATTCGAAAGAGATACACACAGAAGCATCGTCGGTAGCGTGTCCGAGGAGCGTTTAAACGTTGCTTGGCTCGCAGAGACTGCCGGGAAGGACCCCCGGAACGAGCTAATTATGAAATTATGATAATTCCCGCGTGGTCGTCGTTCCACCTCGACGACCGCTCGCTGCTCTCCGAAGTTTCTCCTGCTGATTCGTCGACGCTCTCCACCGCGTCTTCGTTCTCGTTTCTCTCTTTTCCTTTTTTATTTTCGATCCGCTTCGCTCCCCTGGAAATCACGCTTTTCCAAACAGCGCGCGTTTCGTTTCGCAATCCTCGTAGACATTCAATCATTTTAAATTTGCCATTTTAGGCTGGTTTCAACATCTATCTGCCACGGAATTATACAACCGTCTGACGTCAGACTTTGACCATCTGGAATTAACCGCATCGGGCTGAGTTCTATATTTTTTAGTCACGAGAAATTGAATTGAATTAAATGAATAGTGTTTGAATACTCGGTGTAACTTTCATAATTGTTGATACTTCCTAATGAAAAAATTATGAGAACTACTCGAATATACAATATATAAGATCCAAAAAGTTTCATCCCGAAAGATTCAGTAGATCGTCGAAAAAAAATTCACAAAGTTCCAACATGGTCTTGCAAAATGAACCCCCGTTGCTAGCCCTAGGTAGACTCCTCAAAAATCGATATTCAACGGTGCAATTTCGCAAAATCCAAGTAAAAAGTTCTGGCACACTTGAAGCACATGGTCGAACAATATTTCCCCTTTTTCCTACAAATTTTTCCTGCGTGGACCAGTAGGGCGAAAAGTTGGCACTGATCGGAAAACGTTTGACCAGTCAATTGTCCGGCGAGCGAAACGAATTAGGCTCTCGGAAGAGGCTCACGGCGCAGGCCATCGAATTTCCGTGGCCCGTGGCTCGGCAAAAATTAGTACGTTCGAGTAATCGTCCACTTTGCCCGTTGTTTTCAATCCCCTCGGCGATAGAGCATCTCATGAATGGTAATTGCCTGCTCGGAATCGCGCTCGCGCTCTCTCGCTGCCTTTAAATCGTATCTGATAAAACCGTTCGGAAAGTCCAGGAATATATATCCACGGGGTTCGTTAGAGAGCCGTTTCGCATTGTTCTGTTCAATTCGCGAGAGGCAAGACGCGCCGCGCTGCGCTTCGCGTGACCGTCGGTCTCGGCTGGCTAGCTTCGCCATCCTGACTTCTTCAAACTCTTCCTCCTCCTCCTCCTCCTCCTTCTGTCCTCCCCCTCCGCATACCCTCCCTTCTCCATTGCACGTCCTGCAACGCCGCCATTATTGCGTCCTTTTCCGCCGGTAATTCTATTTGCCTTCCTTTCGCAAGAAAAAAGAATCGCAGCCGATCGAAGATCGACAAGCACGCTCCGAGCTCGCAGACCTCTCTGGCTACCTTCTTCTGCGCTGCCTTGTGAACCGTCGGAAACCCACTTCCTCAAGTTCCCATATAATCTTCTTTAACTCATTCTTTTAAAAAAAATTGTGAGTTTCCGAACATACTTGTATCGCTTTGTTGGAGGCTTTTTTTAAGTAGTCTTTAGGAATTTTTTGTTGGAGAACGGATTGATGTAGGCAGGAAATACTTGATGCAATGTGTTTGGACATGATTCAAGATTCTAGACAAATTTTTACATCATGCTGCACTTCACGATGCTCGTTATAGATGCAATTAACTGACGTCATTGGTGAAACAACATGTTTTTCATCTGGGAGGTGTGTAACTCTTTTTAAAATTGTAGGAAGTTAGGGAAAAGTGTTTTAAATGTATTAGAATTTCTATAGAACAAACTACAATTGTAATTCTTCAATTAGAAATTTTTTTTATAAATGTTTTCATGTGTACAATTATCCAAAGTTCAATGGTTTTATTGTAACTGTGGTGCAACAACTATCAGCGATGCCAGAATGCAACAAAAATTTGTCCACAATGTTGAATCGTGCCATACAATTTTTTAAATAAACGTTTTCATCTGTACAATTACCCAAAGTGCAATGGTTTCGTTGCAACTGTGGTGCAACAACTATCAGCAAAGCCAGTATGCAACCAAAATTTGTCAACAATGTTGAATCATACCCAAACACGTTGCGTCAGGTTTTGTAGCCATACACCATTCGGTTCTCCCGTAAAAAATTCCCAAAGACACTTCCGGAAACGATTTTCGCCAAAGTCAATCAGGTAAATGAGATCAATTAAGAATCGGGCATAATTGTGATTGGATCGCGTGGTCAGGGTATCTCCGGAGACCGACGATCATCGTTCAGACAGAAACGGAGAGCAGCTGATCACCGGAACATGCCGCATTTAAATGCGTAATCGGCTGCGATGCTAATGCTCGCGTTTTGCCCACCTCTCGAGCACACGTTTTCTCGAATTCCGTGGCCACGGGCTCTCCTTTCCTCGAGCACCTGTCCCCCGGGTGCAGCCGTGCTCGAAAACTCCACCGTCTCGATCCCGTGGATCATTTGTGAATCGCCGTGGATCGTTGCCAAACAGAACACCGACGACAAGCTAACGAGCGACCCGTCGCGACGGACCGGTGAAAGCGCCTCGGCGGCGGCCATTTTGTCTCTTCTGTGTTCGCGTTCCTATCAATCCACGAAAGAACAATTCTTAAACAATTTACAACCGTAAAAGAACAATTTTACAAGATGTTCAAGTATATTTTATAAAAATTTTGTTTTTGTAAGACTTTTGGTAAGACTTGTTTTGTTTAGTCTGTATTTAAAATTTCAGAATTCGAAGAGTTTGATGAAATGTATTAAATTATCAATCGTATAAACAATTATTTAATTCGGTGTTAATATTTAAACGTTTCTTGGATCTCCATTCATTATTTCCTTAATAAAAGCAATGCACACAAGTAATGACAAAAATGTTCGTTTAACTACAGCTTTAATAAAAGCAATTAATAGTGCCTTACTTAATAAAAGCTAACCAAAAGTAATGACAAAAACGTTGGTTTAATTACAGCTCTAATAAAATCCATTAATAGTATATTACTTAATAAAAGCTAACCAAAAGTAATGACAAAAATGTTGGTTTAACTACAGCTTTAATGAAATCAATTAATATTACCTTACGCGAGTGAAGAACAATTTTAAGAAGCTTAACAATCACTGTAGTTTATTTAAAATTGATCTAAAATGACTCAGAGTTTCATAGTCTCTTCATAGTACTCATTACCTAATTATTAAAACAGTGAAAAATTTATAGAAATTCAGCCACATCGATAATGTCCAATCGAAAACAATTTTTAGGAGCTTAACAATCACTGTAATTTATTTAAAATTGATCTAAAAAATGTCAGAGTTTCATAGTCTCTTCATAGTACTCATTATCTAAATATTAAAACAGTGAAAAATTTATAGAAATTCAGCCACACGATATATATAATGTTCATAATAATATTCATAATAATATTTATCATAATAATATTATAATATAATAATGTTCAATCCATTAACAAACAAAAACAAATTAAAAAATACTTTATATTTGAACGTGGCTATTCGATTTTTCTTCCAACGCGATAAACATTTAAATTACCCAGAAATCCTTATTCGGCCAATTACAATTCGATCGCCGTACTCCTCGGCGATGATAAAACGGTCATTTGCAGCTACCTGAGCGTCGACGCCAGGTGCAAATCCCGTCGAAACACGTGTCCCGTCCATGTTTGAAGAATCGCCGGTGAATTCACACGGGAAAAGAAACGATTCCGGTGCTCCACGATGGAAAAACCGATCGCGCACCGAAATTTCTCGTGGAGACTTACGCACCTACGTGCATTACAATGTGGTGGGAGAGAAGAAAGTATAATATAATTGCAATAGTCGTTACCGCCGTTGCGATTCCGTAGAGCGCCGGTGTCCGAAACCCCGATGTTTATCCGGACGAAACGAACCCTTCCGCGATCTACAAGCGATAACGCGTTTACCATTGATCGTAGCGAAGATCGTTGTACGACACAGCGGCGATACGTATCGTCGCCTGTCCGTTGCCACGGACGTCATTTTTGGACGTCTATTCCGGGAATAAGGATTATGGGGAACGAACAATTTGCACCAGTTTTTCGAACCTGTTCGCAGAAAAACATTGTTACATTTGGATACAATGTCTCTGGACATTGTACCTGCTGTTTTACAATTTTTTTACTTACACATATTGAAATGTAATTTTCTTACAACGTGACTGTCTTAAATGGTAGTCGTTTTACGAGGTACATTTCTGAACACTGTTCTTGTGTGACTTAAGAAGATTTTTGAGACGATTGTTTTTAAAATGTGATGGTCTTAAATGTTCATCTTTTTACATATAATATATTGTATTAATTTTTAAAGTATCATTTATGTTCATCGTACTTGAACACTGTTCTTGCATGATTGAACAAGTATTTTTGAGACAATTGTTTTAAAAACATGATGGTCTTAAATGTTGATCTTTTTAAATATAATACATTGTATTAATTTTTAAAGAATCACCTATGTTTATCATCCCTGAACACTGTTCTTGCATGATTTAATAAGTATTTTTGAGATATTTTAAAAACCTGATGTTTTTAAATGTTAATCCTTTTACATATAATGTATTGCATTATTTTTTCAAGAATCATCTATGCTCATCAGTCCTGAACACTGTTCTTGCTTGATTTAACAAGATTTTTAAGGCAATTGTATTAAAAACCTGATGGTCTTAAATGTCAGTCTTTTTGCATATAATAGGTTATATTGATTCATCAAGAAACATCTTCGAACTCGATCTTCTTAACTTCTCTTTACTCTTTACTCTTAACTCTTCTTTAACCTGACAGTCTCAAATGTAAACCAAAACTAAACATTAATCAGAATCGCAACATTTCCTCGATTTCTAATAATTGCGGACACAGTATCACTGTACAGGAGCGATCGAGAAGGGTTGTGGAGGGGGGGATCACGTCGATGCATATTCGCGACACAGAACGCCGCGTTCTGCAGCGAAACAGTGCAAATCACAGCGCGCGCGGCGTACAGCGATGCATGTCATAATGAACGCCGGGCGACTTTTTGTTTCGGTCCCGTCGGCCGGAAATATCGGCCATTTTGAATTTTCAATTTTCAACGCTCTAGTAAGCCCCTTCGGCGCTCCCTCCCGCCCCCCGCGCGCTGCACACACCCCCCTATCGTCCCCCAGACGACGACGGTTCGTCGCCCCCTTCCATAGCATCGCCAAATGCACGAGCTATGCCCGAACATGCCAGAGAGAAAGAGAACCCGACCGTTTTGCGCGTCGAATCGCGAGCGATTCGCGATTCCTCTGCATAGTTTCACCATGTGCACCTGGAGCGACGCTATGGGGTCGCTCGAGGCCAATTGGTTTCCTCTTTAGCGTCCTCTTGGAGCTGCGATTCCGCGGAATAACGATTTTTATAAAATATGATGAATATAACTATTGATTCTTATATAGTAAATATTTAATAAGATAATTAATCATAATAACTTATTTTGAAAATTAATATTAAATTTTGTATATAATTTCACCAGGAAAACGGTGGAAAAGTGATTCAAGTTTAACCCTTCGCTGCAGAGTGCATAGTTAACAAACCTGGTATTCTAAATTACATTTATTTTTCTGGAAATATTGTTTGAATTTTTTCAAATATTTTTCCCTTAAATAAAACACAAAAACTAATAAAAGTCCGGATCGTATGTTAATCCATATTTAATAAGTTATACCTCTTTCAAAAGTGCCGCAATATTATTTATTTATTATTGTTATTATTATAGACGGGCCTTTTTACATAAGTATTTATAAAGAAAATAAAAACAGAGAAAGATACAAGACTACTTATCAATGACAATGAAAAAAAAATAATACTGGTATAATCGATAGGTATTATCAAAATTATAATTTTGCAAAGATTCAATGAAAAAATCGATACCGCCATTTCGGGGTAGCTGGTTGTCCAATTCAGTGTACCTCGATCTCCCTGAAAACGACTCGGTCTCCCATTACTCGGCCAAATAATTCGCGAATTTCTTCCGCGGCGTTGAACAAAAGGTGGAAGAGAACTATTGGCGGAACGAGATAAAGCGGTCACTTCCGGTCTGGAGGGACTGACGCGGAGTCGATAATTTCGAAGCGATCGCAGAAAGACGAGCGCGGTATCTTCACGTCGAAGAGTAGTCGCCTCGCGAGAGAAGTAGAGAAGAGAGGAAACCGAACGAATCTCTCGCGAGGCGTGCGGGCACGTGTATCGACAGGCGTTTTTCCATGGAATCAGGAACGAACGAATGCACGGACGAACGAGGAGGAGAGGCTCCCTATAGAATCTCTGGTGTGTCGACACGGTCGATTAGCCGATCGAGGCCGGCTCCGGGATTTCGTTAGCGCGAGATAAAAGCGAGCCAGGCCGTGCTCGCGTGTCGTTTTCCCCGGCGCAGGAACAAACGAACGAACGAGCCACCGCACACACCGCCTTTTCCCTCTCTGCCCCCCTCCTCCACCGCGTTCGCTTTTCCCTCGTCCCGTTATCCTTTTTCCCTGTTTCCCCGTGATTTTTGCACAATGCCCGGCCGGGCGACGGGGCTTTGTTTTAAAATTATCAACGCGTCGCACAATCGGCCGTCGCCTCTCTCGCGTCCCCGAACAAAGAACTCTGTGCCGACGCTTTCTGTCCCTCTCTCTCTCTCACTCTCTCTCTTTCTCTATGTGTGCGTATACACGTGTGTGTGTTGTGTTCTGTTGGTTCTCTGTACTTGGACCAGGCTCGTCGTTGTCCGTATGCGACGTGCACACGGCACAGAACAGCTATTCGAGCGGATTCATCCCCGCGGACAATTCACTGGAATAACTTCTAGATTCCACGCTTCTTCCTGCCAGAGACTGTCAATGCTGGTTCGGAACGGGTCGGCACGATTGTGCACCAGCTAAGGCTTCTCTGTTAGGACAGGATTTAACCCTCGGACCACGCCGAGTACGTCCCGGACCTCTCTCCCTGGGTCACTTCCGACCCGTGCCAATGCGAATCATAATGTATTGTGATAAAATCAGTTATATGGTCTCCGAAAAGCTCTAAGTACGAAATTAATGCTGCTCGTGATGAAGCAGAGTTTGAGGACGATGATGATGGGCAAAGTTTGAACATGATGATGATGGGCATAGTGTGGGGATGAAATGGTGGCTCTGATATGCTGGGTTAGGATTCATATTTCTTTTCCATCCCTGTGTGTTGTAGTATAATGTGCTGGATAAATAGTTAGGAGATCAGACTTGTGATGAGGCAGAGTTTGAGGATGATGATGATGGGCAGAGCTTGAGAATGAGGATGAAGCAGAGTTCGAGTATAAAACTATACAGAAAGCCATTTATCTACGCAGACTAAATTAACGTTGCTATACAACAAAATACTTTCATTCAGCATGGTCTGGTTTTGTTTAGACGAGTCTCAATGTTCATAGAAGTCGAGTTCTTTGTTGCCAGATCACGGATACCCTTGCCAGTGTATCTAACAGTCTCGAAACACTGTGAACACTTCGATTAGAGTATCTAGGTCGAGGAGCACGAGCTACAATAATTACAATTAAAGTGCAATTGCATTTATTTTGGGAAACAATGAATATATTAATATATGGCTTGATATATTAATTCATTTATGGCGAACCAATCTAATATATTATTGTGTGAGGAATTCACTTGTTACATTAGTGAACAGTTAATCGATCCGATATATTATTACACGATCAACGATTTTCCCATGCATTAGCGGAAGTTTCAATGAACCGTTGATTGTAATTTTTCCGAAATAAGACAGGATCCGAAGAAGAGGTATGAAATTGTACTGAGCGGCCGGTATTGAGACGGAACGGCGGATGGACAACGTGTAATTACGAGGAACGATAGAGTCGTTGGAAATTATTTAGAACGCGCGGCACTCAACCGGTCTCCTTTTTTTCCAGTTTCGCCCGATTCCCTCGCGGAGAATACATTTCGTGGCTGGACGATTTTTATGGCCGATCCGCGAGATACAAGCCGCCTCGGCGCTAAGTATTCCTGCTGGATGTCGACGGCTTTGAAACCGGGCTCGAAGAAACAATTAAACCGTCTACCTTTGCACAAAACCGAGAAACACGATACCCAAAAGGTGAATAAAATTCTACCTCTTAGAACTCGATCAAATATTATTCCAATAAAAAAATCTTTTACTCGTTTTAAAACATTTTACGAGTAAATTTATCCTGGCAATTTTAAGCAGTCAAAATATTAGTAAATTTAAAGTATTTAGTAAAATTTTGAAGTAATTATTTTTTTAAATTAAATTAAAATTTTTAAATAATTATTATCTAGTAAAGTTTTAAAGTATTTAGTAAAAATAATTTCATGTGAATTATACGGAATTATTGGATTGTTTTTTTAATTAAGTGTTTAGCATTTTAATGAAAATTGTGGCTTTAATTGTAGCACAGAAATCTTCCGTCGCTTGCTTTCCCGGCTCGGACGCAACAAATGGAATCGTTCCAGATCGTTCACCAGCACCAGATTTCTTGATCAAACTAATTTAGATCTC
This sequence comes from Lasioglossum zephyrum, assembly GCA_028455615.1. Lineage (NCBI taxonomy): Eukaryota > Metazoa > Arthropoda > Insecta > Hymenoptera > Halictidae > Lasioglossum > Lasioglossum zephyrum. Next base: position 1,912,442 of record CM052325.1, on the reverse strand, counting down.
TTTTAATTAAATACATATAATCCTATCAATTTTTCCGCGTTTCTGATCCACCGTAATTCGCTAGGTAGAATTCATCAAAGCCTAAATGAACCTATCATTACTTTCGAGCTACACTTTTCATTCCAGATACCTACAAATTGATCGTACAATGCTTGGTTTCATACAGAAACGTTTTTCTTACATGTGTGCCTGCACATTCGCATCGCGATTCGTTTAAATGTAATGAGACTTGTTTATCGTGGCATTGACAACTTCTTCCGATGGTAATCTCGCGCTGCGGTATAATTAAGTTTGTAATTTATGGATGTTCAATCAACACTGATGTTTATTGACCTAATACTACGTCATTCACTACTTTCTATTTGTTTTTTTCAATGAGATTATGATATAAATATACAGGAATTTCTTCGTCAACGAGTTTTATCTTCCGAATATAGAACGTGAGTACATTCTTTAATTTACCATATCATGAAACACTATCTTAGCAAGAAATTAATGATGGAGTGCAAAGTACAAGCTTCTAGCTTTAAAATAATCTCAAGATTAATATTCCACGATTATTTTTGACAAAATTATAACAATTTCAATAGCATCGTCAATGTTATAAAAATCGAAAATTTAACGTGTTCATTTTCTCACTTGTTACAACGTGCATAATTTTTTCATGGAAAAATTATTATTGGTCCGTAAAAGTAGAAGCTTCTAGCTTTAAGATAAGCTTAAATTTATGGTCATACGATTATTTTTGACAAAGTTATAACAATTTCAATAGCATCGTCAATTTTCTAAAAGTCGAAAATTTAGTGTGTTCATTTTCTCAATTATTACAACGTGCAAAAATTTTTCATGAAAAAATTATGAATGGTCCGTAAAAGTAGAAGCTTCAAGCTATAAAATAAGATCAAGACTAATGTTCCACGATTATTTTTGACAAAGTTATAACAATCTCAATAGCATCGTCGATTTTCTAAAAATCGAAAATTTAGCGTGTTCATTTTCGCATTTGTTACAACGTGTAAAATTTTTTCATGGAAAATTTATCGATGGTCCCTGAAAGTAGAAGCTTCAAGCTTTAAAATAAGCTCAAGTTTATGATCATACGATTTGTTTTCACGAAATGCCACCTCTTCGAACGCCACCGAACTTGTATAAGAAAAGTGGTGGATCATTTTTCAGGAATCAAGTTCGATAGCGTGAATTTGCGGTACTGTTAGGGGTAGTTTGCGGTTCGAAGATCAGCCCGGTGGATCGGCAGGTTCAGTCCAGGTTGAGTTTTCCGACAGGGTGCCTCTCGGCCAAGGGACGTTCACCTGCCTGTTCGCATTCGTTTCCTAATCGGTCGAAAGTTCGCACCTGCTTTCCACGGGCTCGTGCCCGTTCTCTCGTGTCCCGATCGAACCGGTATAATCGTTAAACCTCGATTAACCAGTCGGTGGCCGAAAAAGTGACCGTTTCACGGTTAATCGATTTATCGGGATCGCGTGATCCGACGCGATCATACATAATTGATCGGGGCCCCGTCGATCGAGAAAATAACTGGGAATCGCGTTTCGAATTCGAATCGACGACGCGACGCGACGGGACACGACTATGCCGCTCATATATTTATCCTTGATGTGTGCTGCAGTTAACTTGATACTCTTGTACTAATGATTATGGCACTCGAGAATGTTTCCACAATTATTTAGCAATTTTTCTTCATTTATAAACGCAGATGATTCTTTTCTACCTGGTGAAACATGGTTAATCATTTCAGCTGTGTGCTGATGTATCAAGTATATATTAGTACATAGTAATAGTATTAAGCACATGGAATGCATTCCAATATGTCTTCCAGTAATGTATTAGGCATTTGAAAAATATTTAGTAATATGTTATATTGAAATTGTTGATGCATCAGATACGATGCAACGGTACAAGAATGTACGAGGTGCAAATAGTGTATGTTAATATATCAGGAGCAAACGGTTTATATTAATATGTATATCAGGTACGTGAAATAAACAGTAATATATCAGGTACATCAAGTGTACATTAATATATCAGAAGCATGAAATATAGAGTAATATATCAGGTACATCAAATGTACATCAATACATCAGGTACATGAAATATACAATAATATATCAGGTACGTCAAATATACAACAATATATCAAGTACATCAAGTGTACACCAATATATCAGGTGCATGAAATATAGAGTAATATACCAGGTACTTCAAATATACAGCAATATATCAGGTACATAAACTGTACATCAATATATCAGGTATATGAAATATACAGTAATATATGAAGTACATCAAATATACAACAATATATCGGGTGCAAAAGGTGTACATTGATATATCAGGTACATCAAGTGTACATTGATATATCAGGTACATTAAATGTACATCGATATATCAGGTACATCAAGTGTACATTGATATATCAGGTACATTAAATGTACATCGATATAACAGGTACATGAAATATAGAATAATATATCAGGTACGTCCAATATACAACAATATATCAGGTACATGTAATATACAGCAATATATCAGACACGTCAAATATGCACTAACATATCAGGTGCTCATTGTAAGCACACGAAGTATATTCAACATACGATAATACACAATACCCAGGAGCCAGCTCCACGCAGGCGGAGCAACGTCATCGAAATTGTTCAGATCACCTTGAAAAACATTTGACAAAAAACTGGCCGCTGTTTCGAAGCAGACATTGTCGTTCCCCAAGCTGTTTCGCCGTGGCAAAAACTGTGGATATAAGAAAGAAGCCAGAGGGCCCGAAGTTCGCGAAGACACGCTGTCGGAGTAAAGTAATTCCGGAGCGTTGGCTCTCTCGGCCGGGTACATGACACAACGACAACGGCATCAAACGACAGAGAGAGGCTCTCTCGCGTTAACCTGTTACTCGGCTCTCGGGCATCGGTAATTAGTTCAGCTGCAGCGAGCGAAGAGACGCGTGCCCGCCGTTGCTGCTTCTGGTCGCTTCTGCTGGTGCTGCACCGCTGTTGCAGCTGCACCTGTCGCCTCGGACGATGCACGCCTTCATAAATACGATCCACGCGGCCGAGCACCGTACAGGGACAGAGTGGCCCGATAAAAAGCCGCTATTAAGCTCGATCCCCAGACGTCCGGGGCCCGCCTGTAACTATACACGACGTCGCACTTTAAATTTGATTTAGGTCCCCGGGCCCCCTGCTCCCCCCATCTCCATCAACCACCCCACTCTTTGTCACCCCGTGTTCCCCATATTCAAAACGCTTCTGGTAGAACGCAACGTTTTCCACCGGCCGACGCATACCTCCGCGTCGTGTCCCTTTGTTGTAATTGCTGCTCGGTTAATTAGCCCATTTACATGCTTTATTTCTGATGTGCTTTAATTGAGTGAGACATTAACTGTCCATGTTCGGCGCGTCCGTGAACGGCCCTCTGACAACCCTATTAAATTAATTCGACAACATTATTGTCCGCCGTGTTTTCGAAAGTTAAATTATTCGACCGTAAATAAATAAATTCACCAAGCAATTAAATTTTTTGGTCGTAAATGTTCGTTTAAATAATGTAGAGAATCTTTTGAATTCTACGTTTCAACCCTAAAATAATTGACCACATGATTAAATTTATAATTTAATTGTGAATATTTTTTTACACGATAAGAGGAGGATCTCTCAAGACTATGCCGCTGAAAAATCGCAGCGGTAATTTCGTGTTGGACGGGAGATTTTATTATTGCGTTTTTAGAAAAAAAGACAGATTGGCCTATGGCTCGCAGGTGTTCGGTCGCGGGTCGCCCGGCCGCCGCATAGTCCTCGCGACGCGATAAATCTCGGGCAAAGATGGTTATCTCAGCGAGAGGACTATGCGAGAGCGAGGAGACGGACGTTCAGCCACGTCGAAGCGCAACGGCGAATCGGTTCTGGGATTCTCCTTGCTCCGGAGACCCTGGAATTTCGATTCCGGCTTCCGCGTGCCCCGGCTGCCCACGTGCGACCTATTAGACAGCGCGGGAAATTCGAACGCGCCGAGATTTTCGAAAAATAAAAGTCTGATTGTGTGAATACAGTATACCGAGGAGGGGCGTGGCATCGTTGCTTTGATTTCAAAGAAGCCAGTGCCCCGGAGAGCACTTATCTTGCTCACGACACGATAATTCTATTTTCTCTCTATAAAGAGTGCCCCCAAGGGGGCGTGGCTCTGTTGCCCTTAATTATAAAAGAGCCAAAACATAGTCCCATACATTAATCTATGTCCACACCTATCTTGAACTTTGTCTTCTCTGAAAATCTAGTTTCGAAAATTGAAATATCACTCGTTTCGAATACTACACTCGGTGGACGTGGATTTGTTGCCCCGGCCTAAAAAAGCCAGAGCATTTATACCATTGTACACACGCGCTAGTGAAAGAAAAAAACACGATTGCACTGGCATCGAATTGGTGGCAATTAGAGATCCTCGATCGAAAAGAATTGGCACGAGCCAGCAATCGTAACGCTTTTCGGGGGCCAAGTGCACTCGAAACGCGCGCGCACAAGCCCTCGACACTTTTGTGCGCTTTGTCTTCGCGTATCGTTTTGCTTGCCGCGTTCGCCTCGCTGTGCGTATACAATCACGTTGCTCTTGGCTGCTCGAGGACACCCTTCGAGGACCTCCCGATGGTCCTTGCGCTGCCACTGTTTCTTTAACCACGCCCTCTTGAGGACGCCCCTGGGAAACCTCTGGCGCAAATACATTGTGGGGCGAGGTATTAGGTTAGGTTAGATTTTGTAATATTCATTTCACGTCGCTTTCAACTCTTTGCCAAGGTTATTTCGCAACGGGCCTACCCATTTTGGGCATTATAGTATTAGATGGCCCATGGAATATTCCCAGAAGTTGTCGACAGCGGGATTCGAATTAGGTAACTTTCTGAATAAATAGATTGAATGTTTTAAACTTTCTAAATGTTTTAAAAAATAGTAGAGTGAAAATTTGAAAATCTTTTGTTGACGTGGTGGGGGAAGAGATTCGCTGGGGGGTTGCATGAGGCTCCGAAGAGGGGGCGGTTTGTTTCGCGAGACGTCTCAATAAATAAGGTGTTAATTAAACGGGCATTTTGTTGAATTTATCCCCGCCGCGGCTCGGCCGGGCCCCGTGTCCGTAAATAAGCGGATATTTATAGCCCGTGGCTTTCTCCGAAGCTTCGTTTTCTGCGGTTTCTGTCTCTCGATGCTAATGTATCGCGTTCGTCCGCGTGAACCGTGGTCCACCAGAACTCCCTCCCCCCTCTTTCCCCTCCCACGGTGGACACCGGGAGGATCGTAACGCCGGCTCCTTTTCCCCGGGAACGCGCGCGCGCGCCAGGCTACTATAAATCTATGCAGAGTTATGGCAGAGGTCGGGTTTTGTCTTAATGGTCGACCGTGTAATTCATGGACGGGTCCCTCTCGTCGCTGGATGCGACGCGACTGCGGGCTAACCACTGTCCCTCCGCAACAATTTCCCATCCTCGAACATCAAGGAACGATGCCTGGATCATTCCTGACCCCGCACCCCACATCATTAAAATAATTATTCGCATAATAGTCTGCACATTGAACTATCAAGGCGATTGTCGACATTCAAATGATTGTACCTTCGTGAAAAAAAATCGCAGAACGATGTACCTAGTCTTATTTTAAAGGGTAAAGATTGCCCTTCGATCTGTCTTTGATGATTTTCTTCAAATAAAATTTTCCGCCGACAATCAGACAAAAATCCAAAAATGGTAACTTTTTGAATAATTTTTCACATTCAGACTTCTGTGCAGAGATGAAAAAATTTTTCCCGGTACCGAGACTTTTATGGATTTGAAGAGTGAAGTCTCCGCATTCCAACGAGACTAGACACAAGGTTCTACGATTTTTTATTACCATTTTACAGCAATTTGAATGAAATGTGAACCATCGGTGCTAGAGGAATTCGAGGGCTACTAGATCTTGGGTGGCTGTCGACATTAAAATAATTGTAACTTTGTGAAAAAAAATCGCACAATGATCTACCTAGGCTCATTTTAAAGGGTAGAATCAGCACTTTCGAGATTCCCAAGTCATTTTTCTCTACAATACTTTTGTCGTATGCAGCAGACTGTAGAGCGAAAATAGTCGTTTTTTGGAATGTTTCAACCGGCCAACGAGGAGGCGATGCCAGAGGGGAGTGGATCGATGATCCCCAAAGTTCATTACATCGATACGCGATCTCCTTCCCTTTGGCAAACTCGGAAACTTCAATCTCCGTCCACTCGACCGAAATTCTCACGGCTCACGTAATTAAAGCCGGTAAAGCCTGGCCCCGTCTCGGTCCGTGAGGGCACCGCCTTTGCGTTCCTTGCTCGGTGCCCTCTCGGGGAGGACTGCGTCTCGATCGGATCGATTAAGTTGATCCCGAGAGCGTACTGCACGAGCTGGAGGGCGGACCTCGAAAATTTCACCATTTCTCGTCTCCCCCCACTTCCTTGATCTGTGAAGAAATTTCCGCGCACTTCATCCAAGTTCTACACACCTGGAGACATGGTCCACACCTTCGGGAAGCTCCAGTTAAAATTTCAGGAATTTCCAAAGCTCACAACAATTTTTATTCAATTTTTACTGGGCTGTGAATTTCGTTTTTGTTCGAGACTGGAAGAATCTCGTTAAGATTCGAAGAGTCTGGGACCGGACGGGGCCCTAGGTCCCTTTCTTCCCTTAGTAACGGGGCCGCACACCCTCTGTGACCCTCGATCGTCCCCCCCCGTTCGTCCCCGGAGCCGTCAGTCGATACCCTTCGATCCCGCGGCATCAATCTCGCGCAGAAATTAATCTTATGGGTCCGCGTGCAGCGTTCATGTTTCGCAATAATTACAGGGCTCCGTCGAGCTGGTTCCCCCTCTGCCCTCCGCGCTGCCTTGTTTCCGCGGGCCCGGGCCCCGTTTTAATACGGTTTCGCACGAATCTAATATTTCCCCGTATATAAATTATCGGCAATTAAAACGGGAAAAAATGGAGTACAGGCTGGGTCCCGCGGCAAGAAAAAACCGGGGACCGGGGGTGAGATAGACGACCGGTCGGGCCCAGGCGAACGGGGCCCCGTGTCTAGCGGGTTTTTTACCTGACAGAACCGAGCACGGTTTCTTCCCGGCGGGATCGGTTTCGTGCATCGCGAGGCCGAATCGTGACGGTGTACCAACCACCGGAAGACGATCGCACACGATCCGTCCAATTGAGGGCCCCTTGTTTCGTCACGGACCCGCCGCACGCCCCTCCCACCGACTTTAGGTTACCTATCAACCATCGCGATAAAAAAATCAAATGTCAAGATTTGCTCATCGAATATTTCCGTCTTTATTAGTCAGCTGCTTCTTCTAAATTGGGCATTATGCCCCGCTCCACCCGCCTTCAACCAAAAATCCACAGTCCAATCATTAACGTCTGCTCGAGAAGAAACCGCATTGCAGATCGTGTCAATTCGCAGAAACTCGCGATAGCTCGCAGTAAGAAGGGACACGGGGGTGGGCCCACGAAGGTGGGAGGGGGTCTGAAAAAGGTCCCCGAGTTCCTCGAATGGGCTCCCGAAAGGGTAACGCGTTCGTTTCTCGAATCTGCGATCGAGTCTCGAAAAGCTGGCGACTGAAGGGTTGGCGAAACAGAGCAAAACGGAGGGGAACCGATCGAGAGGGGCCGGGGGAGGGACTAGGGTGCGGGGGCGCTCTGGGGAGAGAATTCGAGCGAGTCAGTGCCTATTGGCGTTCGAGCGGAACGATATCTCGGTGGTGCGGACATAAATCCCGGCACCACGTACACGTTGCACGCCCCCACAGCACGCCCCCCATTAACTTTTTAATCTCCGGGGCCCCAGCCGCGGTGCGCTTAACAGGAAGAAGCGGGAGAACCCGGAGGAACAGAGGGGGGCAGAAGGGAGTCTGGTGCGGGCCCGGATCGGGCCTTTTCGGGCCCGGGGTCGAGCATCTAGTTAGCATCCTTTCAGACACGCGGTCTACCAGCCTCTCCCCGGGCCCCACGGGCCCCCGGACCCCTGCATCCGGATGTGTCAGCGGTCCTCCCCGGGGTACCTGTGTTCCTGTCGGACCGATAAGTGTGCGCGAAATTGCCGCGAAATTTAAATTTCCTGGGAAACTCCCACAATCGTTCGCTAGAGACATTGAGGAACTTGGACTCAATAAGAGAGAATGAGAAAAATAAATATATTAAAAAAACTTTTTGATAACCACGCTTATATCAGAATGCACTAAAAAGGAGCGAATAATATACTTAGATATTAGTGACTATAAATGTTATTTTGAAAAGTATTTTTATATATTTTTTTATTTACTACCATTTTTTAGTCTTTACCACCGAACGTATTTAGTAAGGCCCAGGTTCGATTCCCACTGAGATACTCTGCTAAGATTTTTTTTTATTTTCTAAACTGACTGTTATTTAAAGAAATTTTTTGTATAATAAACTGCTGTTAACCGATTTTTTATTAGTTTGTTAGTTTAAAAAAAATTGTCCAAAACGATCTTTCAGGAGCAAACATGATATTAATTAGGTGTTTATCGAGGAGATTCTACATACCCGATTCATTAACAATGGAGACTTAAAAAATACGTTCGTGTACCCCAAGACACGTGCAATAAACCACAGTTAACCGATTTCACATCACCTCGCAGATTCCTCCAGAAAAAAAATGCTGAAACCTAGGTCTGTCGACATTGTCGTCGAGGAAAAATTGGGAAAGACATGTCCGAGAATCCGGAACACAGCAGCGCTCTCTGGGGCACTCTGCGGCGCGCGCGCACGCGCGGTGTCTGCGGGTGCCTTAATTTACAAGAGCGATCGCGATCGCGGCGATAGCCGGCCTTGTCGGGATATAATTTAGCGGTAGTCCGCTTCTACACACGATCTCTCCAATCAACCACTTAGCCCGACGATGTATTTACGAGGTGTTTCGTAATTTTCTCTAATTCGACGCGACTCGCCTCCTCAGCCGATCTCTCCGCGGCAACCTATGGGGTGCGCATGCGCGTCCCTCGCTACCAGCACGCGACTTTCGGCGGCCCCGCGAACAAAAATCGGCCGCGACGCGTTAACGTTATGGTTTCACGCGATTTGTCTTCTCGGGAGGCTCGCTGCCGAGCCGACGCGCCGCGGAAGATACGATCCACCGATAGATCTTCATTCGATCATCGCTCGGATCGCGATAAGCATCGGCCTGAGACCTCGATCTCTCTCGGCTCCGCCACTTTACTGCTCCCGAGGATAGCCGATCTACCCGGCTTTCGCAATTTTTTACCGGCTTCCGATGACAGTTTATGAACGCTAATGGCATAGCCAGCTGGAGAGAGACGGACAGAGAACGAGAGAGAATAGGTGCGAAAAGTAATCTCCATTACAAATTTTTATAAATGAAATTCTGCTCGATCGAAAATTCAATATAAAATAAAATATAAACATATAAACGCGTATTAATTTTCAGACGCAAAAATGTCTCTCTTGAAGATGATCCATACAGTGTTATTATTATATATAATATTGCAATATTATAATATTTGCAAAGAACTTTTTGGATATTCTACTTTCATCTTCCAAGATGCTGTCAACATTCTTTTTTTATTAACATGTCAACTGCACAGCTTGTAAATTTCTTGAATTATCTTTTCACGATCAACTTTGCATAATTACTCTGAAGAAAGCATTGTAACGATTCGAACGACCTTGAACTACGCTGTCAAGGACACATCCTAAGCAACTCGACTCATCGATACACCTTCTCTTGGCCAATCCAAAAAGACACGAACGACCAGTCTCGAATTACCGATTAAACGCATTCTCTTTCGGTCGCGGCCGATAGTTATTGTTATTATTCGTTTACGATTATGGGAGTAAGGATCGCCGTAACAGGCTTATCGCGCTTCGGCGAATCGAGCGCAATTAACCCTCGGCGCAGAGATCCCCCGCTGATAAACAAAAGTATCCGGTTAATTAATTCCCCGATTTTCCATCAGCTCCGACGATTTCATAGTGATGAAAAGTCTCCACCCCCTTTATCCCATAACTCTCGATTCCCCCTCCTTTCACCCTCGGTCTGCTGGGCCTTCACCATTTACCTCAGATCGTGCGAAAATTCGAGAGGGCACTGAATATTCACGAGCGGTTCTCGATTCCTCGCAGCGCTCGCTGTCTCGCTTTAAAAGGGGGGTTAGAGCGAAAGAGAGAAAAATCTCGAGGGGGCAATCCCCCTCCGGTCCCCCCTCTCGAAGAGGAACGAAGTTTCAGTCCCTCACGACTCGACAAACTGCGAATAAAAGCAAGCGAAATGAAAAAGGACGAACAGAAAACAAAGCATCGTGGCACAAGGGGGCGAAATAGGGGGTCAAGAGGAAGGGGGGAACTTTAACAAGAATTTCGCTCGGAGCTCGCAAAGAGACGAAGGGGCCCAGGCTCAGGATGGGAAGAGAGCGTTTCTCGTTCGGTTCTCTCCCTCCCACGCGGCCGGGGTGGCTAACCCATCATTATCGACAATTTATCAATAGCCAATAATATTATATTAAAGCGGCGGGCCGCGTTCCGCAACGCCGTGGAAACCACAGCCCGAAATACGGCGGGCTGGAAGTCGTGCGCGCCGCCGCCACCCTCGCCAAAGGATCCCGTGATCCTCTTCTCTCGGCTCGAGACCCCCCTTTTTTTATTACCGAATCGTAATTAGTCTGCGCATCCTTAAGCAACCAGACTGTGCCCGAAATTTTCGGAACGCGACAGACCATCTGCGCCGGCGAAAAACCAATAAATTCTTTCGTTCTGTTTTGTTATTTCTACGGAGCCCAAACAAAATTTTGCACGTCACTGAAATTTCCACAGAATTGAAGATCAAAGTCTCCTCTTTAAAACGAGATCAAAAAATTGGATCTACGATTTTTCTTTGTCATAATATAGCGCTTTGAATGGAAGGCTGATCATCAACTTTCGAGACACTACGAAATTACTGCTTCTTCAGTAAATAGTCGATACTTAAACATTTGTAACTTTGTGAAAAATAATCGCACGATCATCTATCTAGGCTCATTTTAAAGAATGAAATCTGCGCTTTGAATACATCTTCACAATATTTACTAAAAAAAATTTCTCTGTTTCTACCGAATAAAAATGTAGAATAAGTCGTTTTTTGGCAATTTTCCTGATTGAAATGCCTTTGCAGTGATGAACAAATTTTTTTCAGGAGTTAGACTATAACAGGTTTAAAGAGTAGAGACTTAGCTTTGCAACAAGACCAAAAATATTAATCTACGATTATTTTTCACTATTTCATGGCACTTTAAGTGAGAAGTGTGCATTAGAAAACCTGCCTCGCGAGCACCCTCAATGCCAGATAAACATTAGTCGATACTTAAAAAATTGTAACTTGTTTAAAAGAAATCGTACAACAATCACCTTGGACTTATTTTAAAGGTAGAAACGTCCTCTATCAACTGCTCCGAGTGTTTTTACCTAGCATTATACCCCTTAGAAATATGGGCAGAAAAGTGGTAATGGTCGTTAGCGCAGGCAGGTTAATTTAATTCCTCGAGAAGTTTGTTGTGCAACAGCGAGGTGGAAAAGAAGCAGATCGTGGGACGATAGAAAAATGAGTCGGTTAACTCTCGTCGGCACGCTCCGACAGTATCCGAGTGATTACGATATTTACCGAAGCCCTAAAGTGCCCGTAAACCCGCCCCCGCCCTCGTCATTACGATTCGAACGACTTCGCGGTTTTGCATATAATGTGCGAGGTCGGTGACGGTGCCCCTTCATTTTTAGTTTGTTTGCCCAGACGGTGAGCCCCTCGTGTAGGCAACGGGATATACAAACTTTTATATTCAACCGAAATATCTGCAGAATTATTTAAATTATTCAAGCAACACATTATTACACAAATTTCTCAAGACGTGTACCTCAAACTCTGTAAAAATAATCTTTGTGATTCAGATTCACCACTAAAAATTGCTGCAACGTTATTAATGTTGAAGATTAAATTAATTAATGTTGAATTAATGTTGGTCCAATTTTTTGATCTCGTTGGAAAGAGGAGACTTTAAATTTTATATAAATTTTCTATATAAATATTAAATTTATATAAAATTTAAGGAGATTTAAAAAATTTTATATGAAAATTCAATATTAACCGAGTTAAGTGTCCCAGCTCTACTTTCCCCTTCCACGAAGCAAATCCATCCCCACCCTTCCTCCGCTTCCCGGTCACGTGACGCGTCTAATGACGCTTCAAAATTTCGTTAAGTTCGAAATACTTTCCAGGTACCTGGAGATTGGACTAATCTCTCTAAAGAAATAAAATAAAAAGGGTCACGAGCAAGAATGGACGTATTTCGCGGGTGATTCAGTGGCGCTAGAGCACGCTCGTTAGACTAATAACGTTGTGGATTTCGATAGGTTTGGACACGCGCGTGTATCTCGAGGAATCAATCACGCCGACGGACAACCGACATGCCGTAGCCCGCCGGCCGGTTTAATTAACATTTAATTATCACGGTCGAGCCGCGACGCTGTCAAAGATAAAACTCGTGTTCCGCGTCCGGTTTGTCTGGCCTCTCTCGGCGAACCGTTCGCGAACTGAACCGCAACCGACCCGCTGGGAATCATCCTAGACTGCGAGCCGGCGCCGCAGGAAACCGTGCGTCTCAGTTTTTCGCAATTAGGTCGCTAATTGCGTCGCAATTAATTCAGGAGCGAGAAAATGCGCGATTTTATGACCCCCGGGGTGAAAAATGTGGATACAGTCGAGGTGGGAGCTAGTTGGCTCCTCCGAGCGGCTCCTGGGGGCCAGTGACACTCTTTTGTAATTAGAAATGTGAAGAATGAAGATGTACCATGAAAGAGCGAAAGAAATATCGATTGGGTTCGTTGGAGAGCAAAGAAATTACTACAGCGTCCCTATATGGCCTGGGCCCTGACTCAGCCTGACCCAACCAGACCCACTAAGCTCTCACTCGATCGAGATTGAATAGAAAAATTGTTCTAACTGAATTTCAATAAACCGGAGTGAAATAGAAATTGATTTTCTTTTTTAATATGATTAATTGGTTGGAAACATTGATGGGACCAATTGGAGAACGAACTTGAGTCCCAATTGGGCCCGACCCGACTCAACCGGAACCAGCGGAATAAAATGAAGGAAAAATCGCGATTTTTATGAAATATCGATGGAGCCAATTGGAGAACGAACTAGAGCCCCCAACGGGCCCGACCCGACGCGGCCCGACTGTGTCCGAGAGCGTAATGCTCGGTCTCTCACGGAAACCAGCGGTCACTTCCGGCGTGGCTAACCGATTATATATTCGCCGCGCAGAAGGACGAAGTCGGGAGAGAATCAGCCGTTTAAACACGAGCCGGTGAGCTTCCACGAGGCTTGTCCAGTGGCCGGGATCACGCTAACCCCTCGTTAAGTCATAATTTACCCCCACCGAGTCTAGTCGAGGCTACGACCACGCTGCCGAGTCGAGCACAGTCAAGCCACGCCACGTCAAGCTGAGTCTTCCTATTTATATTCCTCGGCGACGCGGACGGCCTCGGCTAATTAAATATTAATTAAAAGCCGTGATACGACAGTCGCTGCCTCGGTCCACGACTCGAGCTTCCTCTCGTGGAACCAGCGAGCCGCTTTCATCTCGACACTGACCTGCACCATGCAGTTTCTCCGCTACGAGTAGCTCCACCATTTTTTCCACTGTCCTATCAGTCGGCAGATGTTGTTGAAAATTTTTGCACCTACAACTGAGTATGAAGATTGTGTTACTAAAAATTTTCAATAAAATATAGTGTTGATTAGTCTTCTTAATCGATGTGTATTTAGATATTATTATTTATTATTTTTAATGTAGTTAATTATATTTAATTATAGTAATTATTATATTTAATGTAATTAATTAGCCAAACGGATTGGCTACACAAGGGTTAGAGGTTAAGGTTAGAAAAATCAACAATAATAATGAATAATAATGAAACTCAATAAAGGTTAGAAAAATCATTCGACAAGATTGTTCTAGATGAATTTTTGAACGGTTGGCTTTTAATTTGCAACGTTTCAGTCCTGGTGCTCAATAATTAATGATATTTGTTTCCGGCGAGTTAATTGCCCTAAGTTCTTCCTCTCGAATTGCAGGGAAACTAATTTCCCCCGATCTCAGAGGAAAAACCACTTCCGCCTCGATGACGACAGATCGATCGTCGGAATTCCCTGTGTATCGAGTCGCGATTAGATGCCAGCCCCGATAGAGGGGATAAAGTGGAGGACGATTAATAATTAATTGCACGCCCATTATCGGGTGATCGACCGTCGTCCTTATCGATCAAGTCGTCATTCGAAGCTCGTCCTTTTCTCCTCGAGGGACAGACGACTGTTAGCGACCGCGCGATCCTATCTATTATTAATTGTTAGCTTACGAATGTTTATGTAAATGACCATTGTCCAGAGAAAACCATATTTGCATCCGTCGATTCATCTTCCCTCACGTGGTCCCTTAAGAGTCACAAATTTTTCGAACTGAACTGGTGTAATCTTGTTTCCGAAATAAACTACTAAAATTTTTAATGAATACACAAAAATTGATCTACGATAATTTTCTCCCAATTTATACCTTCGATATTGAAATTTTTATAAATTTGTTAAGAAAAATCGCACGGTTATGTATTTAGGCTCATTTAAAAGAGGAATCCTGTGCTTTTACTCCTCGTCAATTTAATCCTTGTGAACAATTTTTTTCTACTAACTATGAACAAAATAGTAGAATTGTCGTAGATTAAAAAACTTAATAATAAAAAATTAATGATAAAGAAAACTGCTCGGTACGATTTTTTTATTCCATGCACTTTGAACGATCCGTCTTCTGCTTGGCCAGGAATCCAACCTGAGAGGATCCTCTCGGTAAAGTACGAAACGATAAAAACTGGTAGAAGTTGGTCAGAGCGTGGTCGGCGTTCGGCGAAGAGCGTAATGGAAAATTCTATTCATATTTTATCGTTTTTCGGAGAGCGTTATCTAGCATGATCGCGTAACGATCCGGCGCGCGGCGTTCGTTCGATAAATAATTGACGAGCGGCAGAAGTCGACGAGAGCCGTGTATCCAGCGCGGTTTTATCGGTCGTCCGTCGTTGACGATCGCGCGACGGAATATCATTCGAGGCGGGGGCTTCCAATTAGGCGTCGAATTCCGCGTTGAAATCACGAACGGACGCCCACGCGACCGAGCGCGCGAGCTCGAAAAAAAAAATATGGCGACCGGCACGAAAGCCGCGTCGTCTCTCGCGAAAGAAATATATCAGGCCCGGTGATCTAGCGGCGCCGTGAAAGATAATTATTCACGTTTAGATAACGAACGGCCGGCGATCCTATCGGGCGGGGGCGTCCATTAGCGGGGCTGAGCTTCGGCCGAACCTATATCTACACCGCAGATACATACATACACTCCGCACCGCCGTTCTCCGCTGATAACTCGCCCGGAATTGATGGAGGATCTTTCATTAGGATGTCGTTTGAAAATGTCCCCTGTCGCCGCGAATGTAAAGTCGCGAAATTTTACTTTGCCATTTTATCCCACTTCTAACGAAACTCGAAAGTCTACATCTTCGTAACTTCGTAAAAAAAATCGTAAGACCATCTATCTAGGCTCATTTCAAAGAGCGAAATCTGCGCTTTCAGTACATCTTAATAATATTTTCCGAAAAAATTTTCTCTGTATCCACCGAATAAAAATGTAGAATAAGTCGTTTTTCGGAAATTTTCCTGATTAAAATGCCTCTGCAGGGATGAACAAATTTTTTTCAGAAATGAGACTATAACAGGTTTAAAGAGTAGAGACTTAGCTTTGCAACGAGACCAAAAATATTGATCTACGATTTTTTTTCTCCATTTTACAGCACATTGAGTGACAAGTGTTCCGTTGAAATTGAAAAACCTGCCTCGCGAGCGCACCATAAATACTAGATGTTTAAACATTTGTAACTTTGTGAAAAATAATCATACAACAATCACCCTCGGCTTATTTTAAAGGGTGAAATGTCCTCTTTCAAATACAATTTTTCCCCTACAGAATGCAGTCAAGAATCTCCGACTAAAAATTGATCTACACACGTGATCATTTCACAGAGATACAACACGAGTTAAAAATTTCTACCAATCCTTGTTGCCATCGAAGAGAGAAAGCTAGAAGGGCGGTACCGGCGCAAGAGAAGAAGGAACAGAAGAGGCAAACGAGGATTCGCGTGCAAGGTGCAAGATCCATTGTCTCCGGAGTCCGTCCGATCGTTCGAAAAAAAGCAGGGAAAAAAGGGTGAGGCAAAAGGAACGTTGCAGAAGCAGGGAGCCTAGGGTTAGAAGCCGGGGTCCCTTCACGGTCCCTTTGTCGTCCTGGCTGCGCACCGATCTCTCCCCCAGGGCAAAAACTGAAGCATTTCGGGAGGGGGGAGGCGCCAATGCTCGCGAGACAATACGACTAATCGGCGACGACAGGTTCCCGTGTTCGGAATTCGTGAAAGGGACCAAAGAAGATGCCTGCTTCCTGGTGGCCGTGCGTCTCGCACCGCAGAAATTTAACTCATTGTCTTCGACCCCGTTTTCTCCGCTTTTTACAGCCCGGAAAATTTACCCTTCCGTTCCACTGCCATGAAATTGCGAATTTACCGTCTCCTGAAAAGACAATTCCCGGAAAACAATAGTTTCAACTTTCAAACGAAAATTATTTCTTCCACCCCTTCAGCTGTTTTTTTAACCCTTCGCTGCTATAGTGTATCATATTTAATACACAGTTAAGAAATCTGGTATATAGCAAACTAAGAATGTGTTTTCTTACCATGTATATTTATTTTTCTGAAAATATTGTTTGAATATATTTTTTTCAATATTTCCTCTTTAAATGAAGCACAAAAACTGACCTCCTTTCAATTTTTTCATGCCAATTAAAAAAAAATTATGCAGTGAAGGGTTAAAATTATTTACATTGTTAATTAATTTGTCCCTTAAATAAAACACAAAAACTGACCTGCCCTCAATTTTCTCATGCCAATTAAAAAAATTCATGCAGCGAAGGGTTAATTTACTCGCGGAGCAATTTTTTAAGAATTGTGTTAACCCGTCGCCTACTTTGCAAATCTATCCTCTAATTTCGGAGAGTAGGTGGTGCTGGCTCAACCTCGAAAGATAAAATTTAATTTGCACGCGGTGCTCGATTTTATTTCGCGCGCGGCCCGCCCATAAAGTCGAAGATTAGGCCTGGCGTCGCGGCGGGAAAACACAAGCCAACGGCGGCCCTAATTTTCCCGCGGGTGTCAGCTTGGGAAATCTCGCGACGATACGTCTCCTGCGATCGCGGAATAAAAACGGGCCCGATCTTGCCTCTTGATTAATAAACACGGTCGGCGCGGCTTATCGTTATTTTTTTACGCGGCGTGCTTAATTCCGCGAGAGAATGAAAAATAATATAAAAACCGTCCGCGAGACGCGTTCGGTGTCACGTCGGCAGATAATCGAGAATTATCTACGACCTCGTCCGATCCGGATAAAACCGTGACGCCCGACGATCGGTACACGACCGTTTTCTCCCGTGAGCACTCGGCTTTGCTCGGTTTCCTTGCTCGGCTCGCGTTTATGTTCTGCGGAGACGGTGTGGGAGTCTCGCGTGCCGCCCGCTTATGCACGCTCCGTTATCTAGATGGTTATCTGGCCGGTTTATCGGTAATTTATCTGAACGGGCATTAGTTTTTGCCGGACGATGGCGTGCGCCCACCAGGCCTCCGTCCTCCGGGCTAAATTATTCATTGCGCGGGGCGCAATCCTTCGTTGGTGCGCCCCTGCTCGCCCTTAAGATGTCTCCGTGCTCGAGGACTTCGCCACCTCAACGTTACGGGCTGATAAACTTGCTGAATCCTGATGATTCGTCAGGATGTTTAAAAAAATTATTTTTAAAAAATGTTAATTATATAGAAATGGTTAGTGTACTCCGATTTTGATGAAATTTTAATATGTTATGCAGTAACACATTCTGAACAACTTTTTCCTTTTCCAATACAAGGGTGTCACTCTTAGTTTTTGAGATATTTGCAAAAAACTATCGCTAATACACTAATACGAGCATGCAGGAATACGAAAAATTCAATACAGTATTACCGATAGTATTTTGCAAATATCTTGGAAACTGAAAGCGACCCCCCTGTATTGGAAAAGGAAAAAATTGTTCAAAATGTCGAAATTTATAACATATTAAAATTTCATCAAATTCGGAGTACGCAGACCTTTTCCTAAACAGGAGCAAAATAATTTTGTTTAGACCAAACCCTATATTCCCTATAAACCCACTTACTACAGTCCCTAACTATTTCTCCATAATCTTCCTTAGTCTTCCTTTCTAGGCAAGAAAATTAAGGAACAACGGTCCTCATACCTCCGCAGTATAACGGTTTCCCTTATTTGTCGTCGGCGTTCGTTTGAAAACGGAGCCGAGTGTTCGAGCACTCGAAAACGGCAGGTGTTTATTCGTCGCCGACACGAGAATCGACCTTGATACCGAGCAGGTTTCGTCTGATTCGTTCATCATCGTCGAAAGTCAAGGAAATTCACGAAAACTGGTTGCAAATCTATTTAAAATTTTTAATTCGACGATCCACTTTCATTCAGGCCACTCAAATATGGATAACCAGATCTATCGTCCTTGGAGTTCATTTTTCGTGATGCTCCCAATGAAGACACAAGATCATTGTTATCAGATTTTTAATTTTCAGTCAGTCTAATTGAGATTTTTATAATCGTTGTTTTCAAAGCTAGATTTTTAAAGAATGAACAAAAATCCTGAATTAATCGTGACAAGAAATGCTCCATGGGACATTGTAGATCGCTCCCAAGAGCATAGATCGCTCCCAGGTGCCAAGACCACTTCTCAACGATGCCTGATCCACTGTAAACATGAGAAAAATTCTAAAAAATGTGGAATCGTTCTAGGAAGAACGATGTACTCGGCATTTCTGTGGCGTTCGTTAAAGAACGACAGCGAACAGGAGCGCCTCCTCCGAGTTCCCGGACCGCAGGTGTAACCGTGCTTCGCTTACGCACACAGCTGGGTGAACGACACCTGCGGAGGCGCTCCAGACCGGGAAATTATGCCGCGTACCTCGCGTGTTATATTTATTGCGAGGCTGGTATCGGCGAATCGTCGTAATTTATTTCGCGTCACGCGTTAATTAAGGGACATCGACGAGCGCCGCCGGAACACTCTTTCCCGGCCGACTTTCCGCAACGAACCTAACCGATCACGATCGAAAGTCGATCTGCGATTTTTCAGAGTGAGAGACAACCGATTTATCAAGCTCAAGAAAAATCGGTCATTCAATTTCTCGATCCTCCGCTGCCATCGCTTTACATGATGGAAGTCTTAAAAAATTTTTATGTATCGCAACTATATAGCGAAACAATCAGGAATTTTTTCAAAATTTTTACTTGAAAATTCTGATTACGAAAAAATTATAAAATGTCCTCGATTAGGAGGTATCTAATTAAAAGAAAGTAAAAATGGCATAGCTTGGTCCCTTAAAAAAATTGCAATTTTGCTCCGTAAAAATTGGAATGCAATAATTTTGAAAAAAAATCTGGAGCATTGTAGCCTTAAGGGTAAGCATTCAGGAATTTTTTCAAATTTTTTTCCTGAAAATCCTGATTACAAAAAAATTACAAAATGCCCTCGATTGAGAGGTCTCTAATTTCAGGGGTGGAAAGTGGTAAACTTTGAGCGCCCTTTTCAGCGTGAAAAGGAATGAAAAAATTTTGAAAAAAAATCTGGAGTGTTGTAGCCTCGTGCATAAGCATTTCTGAATATTTTCAAAATTTTTACTCGACAGTCCAGGTTGCGGAACGGCGTGACATTTCGGCGGGCGCCAGCTACTCCAGACTGCGGCGCGAGATTACCGTGGCGTGGATTATTGATGGTGTTGGTGAGTCAGAAAATTGTAGAGTCCCGTGGAAAAAGGCCGCGGGCGACTCGCGAACGGAGAAACGCGACAAGGCGACGCGACGCGCTTGTTCGAGGGGAACGGTTCATGATAAATCATCGACTCGAGCGAATGAACGTCGACTCTGGGGAATTGAGACGTGTATCCGCGATCGAGATAAACCGTTAGCTGGAATCTAACGAACGTCGACGCGCGGAAAGATCGTCCGCACGCGTGCGCCATTCCGATCGATGATCGCGAACGGATGAGCGAATCGATGACGCGACTCTTCTAGTGAGCCGGCCGTCAACGACTCTTCGACGCGCTCAAGAAACCCAACAAACAATCCGACCGAAATTTTCAAGTGAATTTTTTCAAAAATATTCTAAAATGAACACCTCCATCTGCAACATAAAATAAACATTTTCAGAAAAATAAACATGGTAATTATATAGAAAAGCTCTACGTACTTCGATTTTGATGAAATTTTAATATGTTATGGAGGTCGACATTTGGAACAACTTTTTCCTTTGCAATATAAGGAGGTCGCTTTTAATTTTCGAGATATTTGCAAAAAACTATTGCTGATACGTGCAGGAATACGAAATATTCAATACAGTACTCGCTCTAGTTTTTTGCAAATGTCTGGAAAACTAAAAGCGACCCCATTATATTGTAAAAGGAAAAAGTTGTTCAGAATGTGTTGCTGCATAACATATTAAAATTTCATCAAAATCGGAGTACACTAACCATTACTATATACCAGATTTGTTAACTGTATCAGATATGATACACTATACAGCAAAGATTTAATTCACTGTGTATAAATAAATTTTATTGAAATTTATTTAAATAGTTCTGCTTCCAGACTAAATTACGAAATAATATCCGGCGACATCAAATAGCCTGTATGAAAATTGCCGGAGAACAATGTGCTAATGTGAAAGCTGTGTATTTTAAATCAGCTATAAATTGGAGAAACGCAGCAACAAATGAGAATTAAAGACGAGGGTTCTCGGCGAGTGTTAGGGCGCGTGGCACCGGAGAGTGAGCTCGGGGCAGGAGTCGTTGATCGAGCATAAAATCGCGATTTAATAGTTCCTTTACACCGGCGCGGAGAGGATAGTCGCCGAAGAGAAGCGCACCTGCAGCGGAACCAATGAATTAGAGACCGGTGTGTCGCGGCCCGGCTCGGCCCGACGACGTCCGAATTACCAACGAATAGTCTTCGGCTGGTATACTCTGCGGTGAACTCGTCGACTCGTTGGCCTCTCACTGAAAATAATGACATCAGGGAGGAGTGTAACGAGCGGTTTCTGTCCGTAGCTACGCCTCCGTAATGACGCGCTCGCCTCGCCGAGACGCTTGTAAATCCACAAGCCCGTGTTTTACAGGATTTTTATTGGCGTTCCCGCGTTCCCTCGCGAACAAAAGCGTTTGCGCGCCTTTACAACCGGCTTCCGGTCGGCTAGGGCCCTGTCCTTCGCGGTTCGCCACGCAAACTCCACGCTCCGGCCGCCCAAGACGCCCTCGAGACCATCGCGACACATCGAGCAATACCTGACCTCCAGAACAAACATTCCTCTAACCACCTAAATCGACACGTTTGAGTTTGATTACAAAATTGCTAGTGTGTAGGAATTGATAGAACCATGAGCTCATAAAAATTAATTCCAATTATCTTATTAACACGTTGAGCGCAACGTCAGCCATCGGTGGCTGACACTAGACACTGACATTAAACCATTAGTCCTGTAATGAATCAAAATCAAGTAAATTTTAAATAAATTTTCTGTAATTCCATAAAACACTGTAAATTTTATAGTTCTGTATCACGTTACACGATAAATAATTAAAATCAAAAATTAAATCAAGCTTTCCAACGATATAATATTGTGATTTTTGATTTTTAATTAAAAAAGACACACCATAAGTTCAATTTTTAAGAAAATTCTTCGTTCCCAGGTTACGAGTTAAATATAAGTGATTCCGGTCTAAGCATGGCTTTCAATCAGCGGTAATGAATAGCACGCAGCGCGGCTATATTATTATCACGAAACGCACAGTTTCGCAAGATTGAAATTATTTATTTAATATCAGAAAAGCAAGGCACCTCGATTGGAATTTGTTGCACAATCGATTTTCGTTCTTACGAGTGGACTGTTGAGCTGGTCAGTGGTGGGACTCGTTCTTCGGTGCCAGGTAAATGGTTCGCTTCTCGGTTGCCGATGGAGGGCTGGGTTTGCGCGAGGGCCTTACGGAGCCTAATGGGACTCGCGGCTGCTCTATAATTACAAAAGATTGGCCACTATCCGAGCTGGCCGAGTGAACGAAGAACGGTGATCGAACCTCGAAGAGAGAGAGCGAGAGAGACCGGATCTGGGATCCTCTAACGTGCAGAGCTCCAGATTATAGATCGATGGATCGTTTTTATTTGCGGATCCGGGGCCTCACAGCTGCGCGGAAATTTCGAGGGCACCGGGAATCGCGACGCGATTAGCCCGGAGGCTCCAAGATTCGGCTCTGCCACGAGGGACAATTTTTGCTCGCGTGGACGGCTCGTGCCGAGGGATGAAGGGGGAGGGAGAGTCGATCCAAGCATAATTCGCGGGCAATCGATATCACCTGCCCGTGTCCTCGAAGAGGCTTTTCCCCTGTGTTTCTCTTTACACGTGTCAACGTGCAACGTCCAGGTTTGCGCGCGAGGAACCCACCGTGGATCAGGTGAGCCGAGGATTCACCTGCCCCGGCCCCGGCAGCTGCGCAGGTGTAATCCACACGGTTTTGTGGACGGGGAACGATACACGCCACGTCGGGGCCTGGGCCCCGGCTACTACTTCGCCGTTTTCGATCCGACCCGCCGCTCCTTATTCTTCTTCTCGACCCTGTTGCATCATTTGCAATACCATCGGACGCTCTTTTTGCTCGCACAATGATGGCAAGAAGTCAGCAAATTCCAGTTACTACGACACGTCCACCGGGTTTCCCACCATTTTCCCCCCAGGAAGACGGGGCCCTCATCGTTGCGCGGGTTACAGACACGAGAAATCAACGACCTACCGATTTTGCACCGATTCACCTTCGGGGAGGTGATTTATTTTATAATCGAAAGTTAATTGGACACCGGCAAGTAATTATTGAGAGAACCACGGTCGATTTTCTTAAAAATTAATACGTCACTGGACGTTCTGTATGTAGGCTATCGATTCCTGGCAAAATTAGTCTCATGGACGCTGAAGCTGAGAGAAGATACAAGATCGAAGAAAGTTTTCTAAGAAATCATGAAGGACCGGAAGGTTAGACTCGAGAACTTATATGGAGGTGTAGATTGCTCGGAAAAACTGATAAGAAAATTAAGTATTGAAATAGCATACAGTTTTCTATACACTACATTTGATTTTATGTAAGTTAAAGACAACGCCTTTAATCGAGAATGATTTTGACCGACAACGAATCTGAAATCGTTGAATAATATTTGTCAGTCAATAATCGTTGTCAGTCAATAATCGTTGTCAGTCAATAATCGTTATCGGCTAAAGTAGTTGTCGGTCAAATGTGGACGAATCTAAAATCGTTGTCGGTCAAATCAGCTGTCAGTTTAAAGCGTTGTCGCCCAAAGTACTTGTCGGTCAAATCTGGACAAATCTAAAATGCTTGTCGGTCAAATTCGTGTCGTTAATTTGCAAACTTGCTGTTTATCACATTCCTCAGAAGCGTTTTCCATCTGGGTTACAACAGAAACAAGAGCCATTCGATGCAAACAGCCACTACGAAAACAGAGCTTCTGTTTTCTACATAGCGTGACCGTGTTTTGCCATTGCGAGTTTACAGTTACCCAAGAAGCTCCGTCTACACCTCGCGGTTATCGAATCGTCGCGTAAAAAGCATCGACGGATCGGGAAAGGTCACATACAGCGTCTGCTGAGAACGGGAGCACTCGGCGACAACGGTTCGCCCCGTTTAGGCGGTTCGTGCGTCAGCAGCTCGTCGGTTTCATGGTTTGGAACAGTCGGAAATTCGGCTGGGCTTCTCGGTCACGAAACACACGGGGCGAGGAACGCGATCGCGAAATTGAGGGCCGAGAAGGAGGAAGGCGTCCGGCACGCGACAAGAACCGAGTGCTGCGCGCACAACGCTCGGCCGAACAGAGATAGAGAGAGGATAGGGGAGGGGGCGCAAGCTGCAGCCTCTCGACGCGATCGAATGAATCACGTGGAACGCGACCAAGCTATCATTACGCCGGTAATCACGGTCATTTGTCCGAACTGTTCTAATTGAGAGTCGATACCGGCCTGGCTGAGTTATAATGCAAAATCGGCGCAGCAACGGTGCGCACCTTTGCTCGCCACCCCGTTCATCTAATTAAAAATTAGCCACGAATCATCTCCAACGAGCACCATTCGCGATAATCATCCCCTTGACTATTCTGATCTGAATATTCTTTATTTATGAAAGAGAGTCAAGTGTCTCGTTGCGGATAAATTTGTGTTGTCTTAGGAAGCAGAATATATATTCGAGTTGCTAATTTCGAGTTGCAAAATATGTGTGGACACCTTATATTATACATTTATAATTCTACATTGTAAAATATCAATGTAAAGTATAGGTACTTACAAGTTTTTCAGAATCTTCTGTGCATCCGTCTGGTTGACAGCACACTGACATTTACGCGGATACGTCTTAACCCTCATCTGTCCCTCGTGTCAATTTGACACAGTTTTCCCGAAATAAAGACTTTTATTTATTAATGCGAAACATATAACCACAGAAACCCAAGATGCACATGTTAACTCATCAACTTCAAGAAAAAAAACATAGAAAAGTGACTGTTTGATTTGTTATATTATCGATTTTTTTTATCACTGAATCAATTTGACACTGCGGGACATATTCAGTTCGTGAAATGAGG
This sequence comes from Lasioglossum zephyrum, assembly GCA_028455615.1. Lineage (NCBI taxonomy): Eukaryota > Metazoa > Arthropoda > Insecta > Hymenoptera > Halictidae > Lasioglossum > Lasioglossum zephyrum. The sequence continues at coordinate 1,887,563 of CM052325.1, read as the reverse complement.
GATGGATGGGGGTTAATAACTATGAAGCACGAAACACCACAATTCTACACAATTACTAAGTACTGCGCAACACACTTTCGCGAAAATAGTGACAGCACCCGAGAAGAAGTCACTCCGACCACGGTCAAAATAGTACTGCGATTGCCAACTCGGTATTTTCGAGAATAGTTAGGGTGGGGGAATATAGGTTTTGTTATTTGGACGCGGTTGTGCCTGAAGGACTTTATATCGCAAAGTGGGGAAGTTCTTATTGTCCTTGGTCGTCAATGGCGTTATTTACAAATGTATGCCCGCTTCGGTTAGTCTGTCCCACGTGTTGTCAATTCCTTGGGGTGAACTCTCGGACCGCGGTAAACATCCTTTTCAGCTTTCACCTTTTCTATCAGGTTTGGAAAAGAGTTTTGGTTCCACGGGATAAACAGTGGTCATTATTTAACCATTAAAGTCAACCCTTGTTAGGCACCCCTTTCCCACAATTAAAAATTAGCCACGATTGTCTCCCTCACTCCTTTAATTCGAGAAAGTCTAGTTACAAAAAGATTAAAATATTTCTTTGAGGATAAATTCGTGTTGTTTTAGAGGGTTGGTGGGATGAGAGTTCTGTTTGCATCGGGTTTGGAAAAATTGTGTTTTGGTTCCGCGGGGTGAAGAGTGGTCAGGAACGAGGCTGCCACGCTGGCCGAAGCTCTTACTATTATTTAACCGTTAAAGTCAGTCCTCGTTAGGTTGCAGCCGATAGAGGCGTGGGTCGTGTCGTCGTATATTAGTCCGGAAACGCCTCCTCGGGATCGAGGGGGTGATGGCACACGAGATTAATAGCCAGCGGGTCAAGTACGACGCCGGAGCGAAGTATACGGACAAGAATTACCTTGGAAAGTTACGATCCGAGAGAGCAGGCCCGGAACCAATCGAAAATGCGAACTCGCGAGAGAGCCCCAGACCTCCGATCGATCGTTCGATCTCCATTCGCCGAGTGAAACACTTTCCAATTAATTCCTGCTAACGAGCACCGGCAACCCTTACGATCTTTTTCGTACTCGAATAATACGAATCATGGTGTGTTTGCTCCATGTACATAGTTCGTTCACCAATTTTGCTGAATTTTCTAAGGATTTATCATAATTAGTATTTATCATTTATCATAATCAATCGTTGACAGACGTGTTTGTCACCGGTGCGTTCGTTTCGATCTAACTCGTTTTCCAAATTCTGTTGTTATTTTCGATTTTCCAATTATATAAATTTAACTATATATTTGTATTTGTAATTGAATCTTGTATAATCTTTTTTATTAAAATGGAACTGTTCTTAGTGAAAAGACTCGATATCTGTTTTCTTTTTTTTAAAGAGCAAGCCTATGTAATACACAACCCCATCAATTTTGGGTCCCATGGATATCATCGACACAGTTTTCACCAACAACATTTCACCGAATCCAGATTTGACCGATAACGCTCTAAACCGACAGCTGATTTGATTTACAACAAAGACCGACAACGATTTTATATTCGCCCAAATTTGACCGACAACGCCTTTGACCGACAACGATTTCAGATTGAAAACCGTGTCTGGCAAATCTGTGTCGGTGATTTCCCTTGGTCCCATAAATTAAAAATTTATTTTTTACGAATTCACCAATGCGCATAATTTATGTAACAAGAATAATTTTTGGTGAAGATTGATAACGAATCCGCGGAGATGATCGCAGTGCATCCGTTCGTCCTCGGTCCGTCCTCGAGTTTACCCTGGGGATTATCCTCGAGTTACGATGTTTGTTCTCGTCGGTGCACGCGAGAGACTCCTCGATGAAACGATATTGTTAAGAGACCGATCAGATTTTCCGCGATAAGATCGGCCGTGGCGCGCAGCAACACCGTCGGGCCAGAGTAATTGCACGATACTTTATATATTACGCTAAGTAATCGCACGGCGGCACACATGCGTTAGGATAGCGTTCGCGGCTCGGCCGCGCGCGCGCACGCGTTTATGTAACCCGCGCCGAGTGAACAATGAGGCCCGATTAAGATCGACACGTAAGCCGGGGATCATTTCTGAATCGCATTATCTCGATGCGTTAACGAAACTCGCGGATTCTCCGGCCATAATTAACGTACGAACACCTCAATCGTGATGCGCGACGGTTATTCTCTGTGTCCGAGCAAGTCTCTTCCTCGGAAATCGTTCGGATCGAAACACCCACAATGCCTCGAGCAGCTGATTCAGCTTTCGGAAGGTTTTTCGTTGTCATGCTGCTGTAATAGAACATTACTCGAGTGACGTCACATGCTGAAACTGCAACTTTGTAAATTTATAACTGCGCGAAAAAATGTCGGACGGTGCTGCACCCAGGCTCGTTGGAAACGTTGAAATCTCAGCTTTCCATACACCTCCTAAGTAATTTTTCGGATTTTTTTCGTCGTAAAATGCATAACAAAATATGAAAATAATCCTTTTTTTTAATTTTTCTGATATAACTGACTCTACGAAACTGGAAAAATTTTTCTCGTTATTGAGATTGTAATGTATCTATTGATTAAAGATTTAGCTTTCCAACGAGACCAAAAACAATGTTCTACGATTTTTTTGTACCGAGTTATGACACGTTGTATGGGATATGAACAAGTCAGAATTTGAGCAACTTAGGGGTTAGTAGGTCTTGGATGGTTGTGGGTGTTCAAATTATTATAACTCCTCGTAAAAAAATCGCAGGAGCATCTACCTTAGCTCATTTTAAAGAATGAAATCTGCGCTTTTGAAGCTCTGGAGTTATTTTCTTGTAAAAATTTTTTTCTGTGCGCTGCAGGTACAAAAGTAGAATTGATCATTTTTTTGGAATTTTTCGGATTTAAATGTCTGTGGAGATATGAAAAAAAATTTTTCAAAGATGAGACTATAACAGGCTTAAAGTATAGAGTCTCAGCTTTGCAACGAGCCCAAAAACTTTATCGTACGATTTGTATTTACCATTTTATAGCACTTTGAACGAGCCACGACCGAGTAACTCGAAACTTACTAAATCTCAGGTGACGATCGATACCAGAGCAATCACAACTGTTGAGAAAAAAGCCACGGAAACAAACAATTCCACGGTCGTAAACGTAATTAATAAGCGAGGATAAACTGTGCCTGGTAAATCGTCGATCGTTAATTCGATTCGATGCGTGGCGCCGCGCCGTTCACATCAAACCTCTCAGCGAGAGCATTTAGCACGATTCTCGATTTACGAGTCTCGCTAGATCCTCGTGGATCGATGATTCGCCGGACGATTGCGTAATCGTTTAATTGCGAGTCCACGGGTTTCCGAGGAAATACCTTTAAGCGATATTCTCTCGTTTAATCCTTGGAGGAGTCTCTGTTTGTCGTGGGTGGGGGGAGTTGAACGATTAGAAAAAGATGTACGGCCGGGCAGAAAATCCTAACACGATTCCGGAGACGTATGGGGCGCGTTGGTGCACCGTCGCGCCGGTGCACTAAATCCTCGAGCACCGGCCCATCCCCCGGCAAGCCAAGTCCGTTCAGTTCCTGGACGCGTCGTCCTGGACAAATGCCCGGATACCGACGGTGGAAGTAATGCGTCTTAGCAGCGCTACTCCGCGAGGCGTTACCGCCATACCATGCAGTTCCTGCGGAGACCATTTAGTGACCCCTGCACGAACGCTAAACGCAGGACCAGCCCTCGATCCACCCTACACCCTGGCCACCCTCTGTCTCCTCCAAATTCATAGTTCTTTCCCAATCCACCACTTCTGGGGATTCACTCTAATCCCCTACAGATTCACCAGACACCTTCAATTTTTTATCCGCATTAATGTACTGTGTTGTGTCTGATTCATTTATTCGATGTCGTATTTACTTCTTTATTTTTTTCAACAATTTGTTAATGTTCCTCTAAAAAATATAAATAAATTTTTCTCAATGTCCATGTCCATTTTTTACTCCCTAATATATTAAAAATCAATTTTTATTGAGATTTATTTATTTGTTGTTGTGTCTCACTGATCGATTGATGATCGTGTTTAACCCTTACGTACTCAACCAGGTACCCATTTACTTCTTTCAACAATTTGTTAATGTTCCTCTAAAAAATATAAAAAATAATATATCAATATATTAATTCATAGTCTTATAATGAGAATTTATACAAACATGTTAAATACAGAATGGTTTTAAATAATCTATCATATATTCATTTTGATTAACTACATAAGGGTTGAAACGTCGGGTGGAGGGGTGGGGGTGATTCGGCGACACTTATCTGTGTAGCTAAGTCCAGAAATTAATGTTTAGAATCTAATCTAAGAAAGTTCAGTATTACTGAAACTCAGTTTCTTTTTAATTGAGGGCGTTTGGAGTGTTTGGAGAGGGGTGTAATTTTTTTGAGATTATAAGTAGAAGAGGTAATTGATGGACGGACACCGTTATCTGATGCCTATTCAATAGTCCTGCCTCGGCCGGTTCGTTTCGCTCAGGCTTCCTCCTCTCGCGTTTTACGCGAGGGCGTTGACGGGAGGTGGACCATCGCAAACACTCCCCCGAAGTGTCAGTCTCGCGGATAATTTACGTCGTGGCTTTATGGGAGTGTAACTAGCGGGTAGACCGCGCGCGCCGATAGCTCTCGCACGACGCCTACGTCTCGCTTCGAAGGATACCCTAAGTGAAGACTTCATAAACCTTGGCTCGAACCGCAGCCAGAGAAGGACTTCTCCTTTCCTGATACTATATTTTCGCGGTTACACTCCATTATGTAAGTCGCTAAAACCCTCGCAACCATTGTCAAACTTCCTCAAACTGCACGCCTCAAATGTCACATGCATCGCGTGTGTTCTACGATGTTTAAATAGTTCTAACTTTGTGAAATAAAATCTCAAACGAAGCAAATAAAATAAACAAGCTCAAACATTGTGAGACAACCTCAAACCGAGGGTGATCGTAAAAATTTCTTCTTTTTGCACAGTGTACGATAGTCCACAATCTAGCCGCAACAGAAGAAATCCTAACAATGGGCAGATTAGGAGTTGCATAAAATTATATATTTTTTTCAGTCTAGCTCAAACATTGTAAGACAACATCAAACCGAGTGTGTTCATGAAAATTTCTACTTTTTTTGTGCAGTGTACGACAGTCCGCAATCTGGCCGCAACAGAAGAAATCCTAACGAGAATCGAACGGCGGGCAACAATGGGCAGATTAGGATTGCCGGCGGTTTCATTCGCGTAACAGAGAGCGATCTCTTGTGGGGGGAAGGGAGATGAAATTACAGGTGACGGTGATCCGAATAGCGGACGGATCTCTCCGCCGTCAGAGGGGGAACTCATGCAGGAAATCGCTCCTGGTGGCTCTGCCTCCTTTATCTCCGTGTCAGCCGAAGGTTTCACGGTTTCGGCATTGTCGGAGCCACGGCGAGACGCAATAGAGGGGACACTCGAAATCTCGTTTGCAAATAAGATTTCACGGTTCCACGGGTTAGTGGATTTTCGACGGACCTCCTTACCAGCTCAAAGGATCGCCGACCAGGGATGCGTCCCGTTTCCGTTTACCTTTCGGTGATCGTGTGACGCCCACGTCTGTCCTCCTCCTTAGCGTCGCTATTTGCGACAGACGTTTCTTCTGACCTTCTTTTGTTCTCGGGCAATCGCGTGTTTCAGGGTATCATTACACCTTGTGAAGAGGTACATTCGCAGAGAATCCACGATCCTAAACAGACGTAAATGTGATTGCGAGATATTAAGGAAGTCGTTTGTGTCGTCGCTTTGTTCGCGTTCAATTTGTTTCGACAATAAAGGACACCGTTGTTGGATTTCGCAATTGCTGCGACGGTACGTTCGAATTTTTATCTCGGAAAGTACTTGTTCGATTGCGATGCATATTATCTTGTTAGAAAGAGGAAGGTTCATTCTATGATCAAGATTTTTTATTCAGTAGAAAGTCAATTTTTTAATACTGAAAATTATTAACAAATTTCTAACAACATGTCTAGATTCAACGACCACTCGAAGTCCCTGTAACTTTCGAGAAAATAATAATTGCTGGTCGGAAATATTTGTGAACGTACTTCAAGTATCCCTGAATATAATCGTAGCAAAAAAATTCCCTCAAACAATTCTCAAAAAAAATTGTCACAAGAAAAAATGGTACACAAACTGGGTGAGAATAATGGCGGCGGGGTCTGATCGAAGTGGATATCGCCAAATATAGAGAGCCGGTTCCGTCTGTTAACCTCGGCGAGGTGAAAACGTAATTAAGAATGTAGCTTGATTAAAGCGCGTTGCGCGCCGCGGGACGATCGGGTAAAAGCGAGATAATAACCGAGCGGGCTCCATGTGTGGCACGGTTAGCAGCCCATCCATTTTTCTGGCTGCTTGTTGTTTCGCGCCAGGGGTCCCTCCGATCTCGGCTCGCGCGCGCTGCCCCCTCCCCCGAAAATCCAATGGGCCTAATCCGGTCCGTGGGCCCGACATAATCGTAATCGATGAGGCCCAGTGGCCGCGGAATCGGTGAACGCGAGCACAATGAAAATTCCGAGCGTAAAATGTCGATGTTCCGGACGTCAACGGCGTGGCGGCTGTCCAGAGGTGTCACAGGGCCCGCTGAGTCTCGTCCAGGCCCCGGCAGAGCGCGCTGCGACTCCTCGGGGCACCGCTTTAGGGCCAGTCATCCCGCTCTCATCGATCTTGTTCGATTATTCCGTGATGGGCGAAAAAGAGAGGCTCACTCCGGCGACGCACAAAAGGAAGAGGGGCACCGAGTCGTTATAAATCGTGGGCCGATTTGATTTCTATTAGGCGACGCTTTGTTCCCGCCTCGCGGGGGACTCTGCTGCCCATGAGCGTTAATGGTTTTGCTGGAATGTTTGTTTTGTTATTCTTTTTTCGGTGAAAATCTTCGAGTACCTTCGTAGATGGGAATTTCTTCACCTTTGACTCGTGGTAACTTTCGGGGAAAAAATCGGAGAATAATCTTTGTAGGATTGTTTGGAAGAGTAAAGATCACGGTTTCGAGGCCTTGAAGTAATTTCTGGTTTGAAAAATGTCACACCGAGTTGCAGGCGGAATAGTGAAAATTCACATTTTTTGGAAATTCATCGGACTCAGATGTCTCTCCTGAAATCAAAAATTTTTTTTCTTTACTGGGATCAGGAGGAGCGTGAAGATTGAAGTTTTAGCTTTCCAACGAGATATAAAACGTTGAGCTGCGATTTTTTTTACCGATTTAGAGCGGTTTGAATGAAACAAGTACAAAAAGGCGCAATTGGAAGAAAAATTATTGCGCTCGCAGCGCGCGGAGGTCCGAAAGGGGAGATGGCCACGCGACGCGACATTTCTTACAAGCCGGGCCCATTGTTCCCGAACGATTCTTCGACGGGCCCCCCACCCCGGGATCTCCATTTAACCCCGACAAAATTACCAATCGATCGGCAATCGTGGCGTTTGTATCGGCCAAGAAGAGAGAGAGGGTAGCGAGAGGCCCATTCTGCCGTTCTCCGTATATCAAAGGTCCCAAGGCGGGACAATGACCGTGAAGAAAAGCTATTACAATCGTGGAACGATTAGCCCGATCGTTTTTTGGCTGCCCCGTCGAGGCGGAATCACGAGGAGGGCATTCACTGGCTTTACGAGGCAACAATGACTGGGCCCATCCACGGGTCCCGGCGCTCTCTCTATCCTCCTCTATCACCGGGCCCCGCTCAAACCAGAGATGATTAACACGCTTGCCTACCTTATTCGATCCGGCGAATACGAGCTGCCAACGATCGAACGATTCGGTAACGGGAGGGCGCCGATAATTGCCGTTATTAAACGCTCCGAATATCGGGCCCGTGGCTTGCAATAGTCCCAAAATCATCGTACACTGTCTATATTACACAGAGTGTTCCACCTCACTTTTCTTCGACACTAAACAAAAATATTGGAAGAAAATGTGATTATGTTCGTAAGGCCCAATCTGTAGTGATGGCAAGAAATTTTTCAAGGTCGCGATTTTAGAGTTTTCAGGATCATCGATAGTTAATAATTTCATCTTCATACAATTTTTATAATTGGTCCCAAAAGCTCTAAAAAATTTTTGATGACTTCTAGATATATTTGGTAAACTGTCCAACTTTTTTGGTGGACTCTGGATCCTTCCCATGGATCAAATTCGTTAATATCGCGAATTGAATTGAAACTGGCGTGTTGCACGTGTCGATTTGATTCGAGGCCGGGGAATGTGCATCGTGGAAACGAAACAGAACCGAGGTATGAAAGCATCGACGCCTCGTAGACGCCCTCGTGCTCGATTTCCGACGAGATCTCTCGATCGGTTCCTCTGATCCTGCTGGCACCTCCTCCGCGTCTCTCGTCCTCTCTCCCTCTTGTTCTCTTTCTCAGCTCTCTCCGTTGCTCGCAATCAGTTCTCCTCGAGTTCCTTTTGTCGATCGAGGAGGAGGGAGGGAGGGGAGAAGCTTGCCGTTCGATCGGCAACGATACACGTCCACCGGATTAATCGCATCAACGGCTGATCCTGTTAATCCAATTCCTCCGGTCAGATAAGATCAACCGAAGGGGGCAGACCGGTCGATAAGGAAATTTCGAGCGGCTCGCGGTACGTTCGAATCGATCTGTCGGAAGACTGATAACCGGGCCGGTCAGTTCTGCTCCGGAAAAGAATCGTTTAAAGCTGTGCCCGTATATAAAACACTCTGGATCTACCAAAACAATCGTGGGGTGAGCCAAGAAAATTTTTTGGAGCTCACTGAAAAAGATATAGGGCCTCTATAAAAATTCTAGAGCTTACCGAATCATTATAGAACTTACTGAAAAATATAGTGGGGCCTCTATAAAAATTCTAGAGCTTTTGGAAAAATTCTAGAGCTCACTAAAACAGATCCTGGGGCCCACTAAAAAATTCGAGAGCTTCTCAGAACACTTCTGGAGCTCGCAGAAAAATTCTATAGCTTCTGGAAAATTCTAAATTCCACCAAATAAAAAATCTAAAGTCCACAGAAAAATTGCACTGCTCGCAGAAATATTCTAGGACTTGAACAAGGACTGCAGCATCCACGATCCGATGTTACTCGATGGGGGTGCGACCGACGGTGTTAATGTACAACCCGGACTAGCCTAATATTGTTTCCGGACGGTGCTGGAAGAATAGTCGGCGCGTTTCATTGGGGTGAGGGGAAGATGGAGGGGCGAAGAGGGAGGAGGAAGAGGTACGAGGCAGAGAGGAGGTGGATCAGCATCGTTATTAATGGGCACGATTACTCGGCGAAACTCGCGCCTTTGTGCGAGTTGCCAGCCTCCTCCCCAACCCTTACCTCTCCCCCCAGCCTCCTCCGCGGGGCCCACAATACCCACACGAGCATTCTTCCTTTACACCTGTACAAGCCCTTCTAAGTTATGCGCGAGATCCTCCCACAGAAACAATGCACCCGCGCTGTGCTCCTCTTCCACCCCCCGACCGCCTCTCAGTCTCGTTTCGTTCGACAGTTCCGTTCGCTCCTGACTCCTCTTAATAGGCCCCATCATTTTTCTATAGGCTGTACAATTTTTGTAATGCATCCACAATTTTTCTAAGATCATTATAGTTTTTTCGAGCACTAAAATTTATGCCACAAATTTTTTCGTGACTCTAGAAACTTTTCTACCATTTCCTGCTCGACCCTTCATTTTTTCTGGGACTCTAAAAAATTGATGAAAGCTTTTCCACGCGATCTACGGCCTTCCAAATTTTCCTATAATTTCTATAATATTTCTAACAATGTTTCCAGCACATCTCACAGCTTCTCCACGCGATCTACACCCTTCCTAATTTTTCCGCGAGCTCAGCAGCGTCCCCACGACCCTCCAATTTCTCCGGTAAGCCTCTCGCTCGGAATATCAAGCCGGTGATCACTCGATCGCCGCTGTCACGCGGATTGCTCCCCCGATATGTCAGAGCATACGTATGCCGGCAGCAGGTCCGGCAAATCCTTGCTATCGGCTCGGAATCCCTCAGTTTCACACTCGACGTGAGACTGACCCTTCGATCTCTTGCCGTGGGGGATTACGAAACACCGGGAATCGCTCCATTTTCCAGCGACATACTGTCCAACGGAATAACCGGCACTCGCCTCGATTTGCGAAACGAAATCGCGTGCGAGTTTAGCGAAGCGTCGATAACCGAGTAATCGAATCCCCGAGATCCCCGAGATTATCTTCGGACCAATTTTCCGAGTCGATCGAGTCCCTTCTACCAAAAAGTTCCTCGAAAAATCCAAGTCTATTTCGATTGTAGGAGAAATACACGAGTCGCCGCGGATGATCCGTCTTTTCGACGCGAGACGAGGATCAATTCTACGTTCCTGTGGGCTGTTACGGGTTCTCGTGGGCCCAGGTACAGAGGCACAGCTGCGGGGAACCGCAAACGAAGGGGGACCCAAGCGAATCTCGCAGTGAAAGCGTCTCGAAGTCAACGAGAGAACTCGTGAGAAGCCCTGACCCCCGGTGGCCCCGGAAACGGGATTACGCGAAATCCCGGTCACTTTTGGCTCGAGGAGAGTCCCGCTCTCCCTCGGGACACGATTATCCGACCTTCCTTCGATTGCCTCCCTCTCCGGGAGGTTCGAGAACAGCAGCCATTTTCTAGCCAGCTGACGGGACTTAGGTTTAACCTTTCGCGATCCTTTGCTCCCGAATCTATCCGGATTCAATTCACCGTGAAACGAGCTCCGCTCTGGAAACTGAAAACGATCGTTTCACCCTCGTTCGGTTTCCGAGCAGCGGACGTTCTTCTACTGATTTTTAATAGGGTCGTCCTTGTATCTGGCCAGTCCTGAGAGAGTTGGCTCCTTTGATAATTTAATCAGTTTTTGATTAGAACCTCGCAGGGCACGAGTATTGGATTTGTTGATTCTGTGAGGTGCCTGATTTTAACAAAGTGCTTATAAACAAATTTTTGGGCCTGTATAAAAATGTCTGGATTCACTAGAGCGTATAGAAAAATTTTAAGACCTGTGAACGAACTGCAGGACGTGCAGATCAATTTTACTATAATTTCTGTAATATTTCTAACAATGTTTTCGGCACATCCCACAGCTTTTCCAAACCATCTACGCCCTTCCAAATTTTTCTATAAGGGCGTAGATCGCGTGGAAAAGCTGTGGGATGTGCCGGAAACATTGTTAGAAATATTATATAAATTATAGGAAAATTTGGAAAGGCGTAGATCGCGTGGAAAAGCTGTAGGATGTGCCAGAAACATTATAGAAATTATTTAAAAATTTGGAAGGTTGTATAATAAAAGTTTGGGGCTGGTTAAAAAATTTTAAGGGTCTCAGATAAGTTGTAGAACCTATCAACAGAATTACCAAGTTGAAATTTTCAAGGATTGTCTGGAACATCTACTTTTCAGACCCAACTAGGACCGATTGGCACACGAATAACCTAGTGATCGTTTCAGTTCTGCGGACGAGTTCGTTATCCGAAAATTTCACCGTTGGCCGAGCTCGCGTTGCCTTCGTTTCGATTTCCGTGCGTCGTCCGGATGTCGATAGCTATCTCCCGGCCGCGGCGACAAGATTTATTTGCCTCGCGCTATCTGGCGCACCGGTCTTTGATTTACGCGTAAACGCCTCGTGCCGGCCGTGTTGCCGACCGATAAGCTTTAATTGAGTCGCGCCCGTTAATTAATAAGAGACCGCCGCACCTCGGTCCCTCGCGTCAACGAAAACGACCCCGATCTCTCTCGTCTCGGCCTAGATCAGTGCCCGAGGGAACGCCAAAACAAAAGGAAGGATCCGAACACTTACCGGGTACTCGAGGCCGCTTCTCACTGGACGGAATATCTCACGCTGCTGCGGAATCAGGGCCGCAGGATGCTCCTCCTGGGCCCTCGACACTCTAACGTCTCCCTACTACTTTTCCCCTTCGAGTAAATTCTCGAATTTTAAATCATATTTTTTTACGAATTTTTTGTCAAGGCTTAACTCTTTACGGGAGACTCTACTACCAACCAATTAGATCTGTATTTTTTTCTGGTGGCCTTCAAAATTTTTCTACTGATCCTGGAATTCACCCCTCTTTTCTAATTAATTATAGCCAAAGCCTTGGCGGAGGGGATTCCGCGAATGACAGGAGAGTGAGAAGATTACCACGAGTACATATGCGTGAATTATCATTTAATTTATTTTAAGTTAAAACCTTTTTTTACAACGATATCTTACAATGACGCTTTTTACATTCGAAATTAAAACCGCGACGAAACTGCGCGTGTCCGTCTCGCTCGCACCTCCCCATCGACTGTTCCACTCCCTCTCCATCGGTGGGCGGGCTTGAACGCCCCGCCCCTCGTCCCCACGGAGTCCTTTGCACGCCCCTCACACGCTCGCGCGAGCGTCTTTATACAAACACTCTACACGCTACTCCCTAATAATACTATTACGAGAATAACCTCCCCCGTTCGCATCCCCTTCTTCGTCCGCGTGGCTCTGGACCTGTCCGACGAAGAATCCGTGGGCGGGGCGAGCGGGGAGGTAGGCAGGGGGCGTGTCGGTTCGAGTGGATCGCGAATTCTTTACTTTTCAGTCTTTTCGAAGTCTTTTCTCTGGGAAATCACAACGTCGTCGAGCCCCCTCCCGCTGTCTCGCCCCGCCTTCGGTCCGTCCCACTTCCGCTGGCACCGCCCATTTGGCCCGCCGCGAGCTCGAGCGATCGATCTGCCCCCGACACACCTTCGATCGTGTTCCACGGTCGATCTCCTGCTCCGGAGAGGCGAGTAGAGACACACTGAACATGCACAAACGGACGCCCGAAACTTCTGGCTTCGAATCTCGAAGTGAGGAGGATGTGAAAGGGGTTATTTTCCGGAGCGGGGGATCGATACGTCGAAGCGGGGAGGGGGGGCTGGTCGCGGCTTGCGATCGATCCTCGACGATCAGCGCGCGGTCTCCGCCCGAAACGTTCCGACGATCGGCAAACAGAAAGGATCACAATGCGGTCTCGAGCTCGTGGTCAACTCGATCTCTTAGCCGAGTGCCTCGCGATTAATTAATTAATTAATTAGAACGATTAATGAATGGAGAATCGGCAGACGGGCCGATCGGCGACGACGATAATAGGTGTGTAATAAGAATAATAACGATAATCGTCATTTACGGCTATTAACCTTTTCGCTCGCGATAAATCGTTTTAATTACCATCGCTCGACTATCTAGATGCAAATCTTACGATGCGCAATTAACCGCTAATTTATGCACAATCACCTTTTTCCACTCCTCTCCGCGCTCTCTCTCCCGCAAGGTTTTGCCTGGGCCGCTTTCCCGTGTTCGCGGCGGCGTTCATCGGTATTTTTTGTTTATACATATATATTTATATTCAATTTTCTTTCATATATATATAAAGATTTATTTATTTATATTTATATATATATACTCGGTACAATAACGGTACGCAATCTCGAAGATACAAAATTTACAACGCTTATCCGCTTCTTTTTCTCCTCGCACGCTTAGTTAGTTTTTTCTTTACACGCTTCCATCTAGTTTCTTCCCGTCCTTGCCCGCGCCGGACATCATTTTTGGTAGCTAGTTTACTCTGTTCCCATTACGCTCGGGGACTAGTCTCGCCTGTCGACGCCTCGGCCAGGAAATTCCGCTTTCACAACCCACTTCCCGTACCTCTTCAATCCCTCCCGAACAACAGGGGCTCGAGGCGTCGAAAGCGATGAAACGAGCTCAGAAACGACGCGGCCCGGCTCGCTTGGCGAGGTCCGGAGCGGACGGGCCCGATCGGAAGGTAAGCCACGCCCTCGCGGGCTCCGGTCGTTTGGAAACGCCTTCGACAGGCCACGCCCACGCGGGTTTCGGGCACCGAGAATGCTCGCGCGTGACTAAAAACGAAACTCTGAAGATTGCACGACGTCTCTGTCGACGATTCCGCACGAATAGCAGCACACTTACACGCTAGAACGTCCACTGGCCTCCGAGGACCGCCCTCACGATGTTCCCGAGGTTTCATACCCCGACGATTTCCGGTCACTCCTCCCCTCGAACTTATGTACAGTCTCGACTGCGGACGTGATGTACCTGGTTCGCACAGCTCGTCCTCCGGATTGGTTCCTCGCTTCTCCGCGGTGGGCGGAGTCGACGTTGGAACAACCTCCGCGATCCGCAAACAAAACCATCCCAAAAACGAATCGTGCTCGAGGAACAGGGATCGTTCACAGTAATTCTTCCGTAGACCGTGTGGGCTTCGCATACACTTAGCGTTCGTATTAATATGTACAAGTATATTAATTAGACTCGATACAAGTTAGCTGACTTCGTTTGTACTTGGGGCCGGGGCTCGTAGGCCCTCTGGATAGAGAACTTTACATATGTACAGAGGCGACGCGGGACCGCGAGTGTAGCACGGGGGTGTGTGGATAGGGGATGTGTGTGTTTGTGTGTCTGTGTTTCTGGTGGCAGAGTGAAGGGGTAGAGACAGACAAGACGAGCAACGATTGCAAAATGGGGAAAATCTCTCGCCGCGAAAAATCGTTCTCGATTCCCTCTCGGTCTCGCGCGTCTCTCCCCCTCCAGACCCGTGTCAAGAGGGACAAGAGTGGGGAGCACGACTCGATTACGCTCGTACGAGAGTGCCGGGCTGCGTCCCGAGCCGGTGATCGCTCGTGATTCATGTGTACTCCGATCGCCAGCCGGTCTGAAAGCAAACAAACATCCGTGGTCTTTCTCTCGATCTCTTTCGCATACCTCTCTACCCGTCGATTATTCTTTACACTGTTTCTATTCATTATACACCGATCGACGCGTCAAACGAAGAATAGTTCGAGTACACTGCTGACGAGCATTGATGGCTTCGGAGGGATTCGAAAGGCTTCCAAAATTGATGTACCGGTTCCGGTAAACTCACCATCGCGTTCGTGGTCGCGGCCAACTGTAGACCCTGGAGACTCGTCATGTGGTGGGAATGGGAATGCGAGTGCGAGTGCGGGTGTATGGGGGGCGGCGCCGGTGGCGCAAATCCTTGATGAAGACCTCCGGCCACGCCGACACCCGTGTGATACATGTAATGCTGCATCGCCGGATGCATCGTGTGATGATGCTGCGACGTGCCTGCAACACAAAACACGTCCAACCATCGGTTTAACCCACCTGTTCATTCGCTAAGCATTCTATCTAGAGACAATTCTGCCATGAAATAATTCAACTTACCCATAGGTGAGCCAAATCCAGAATGGAACGGTTTGTTGTCCAGGTCCAGGTGTCCGCTGGCTTTGATCATGTCTCCCATCACTCCTCCCAGACCTAGGCATCCGCCAGCCTTCTTCTTCTTGCTCTTCGAAGACAGCTTCCGGTTCCTCGTCTGTATGCCCTCCTTCTTCATCGTCAGCGGCCGGTTCACCTGTAAGAGTCGTAGCCAACAATTCGTTGAGTCGAGCCGATACATCTAGGCCGTGTCTCGGGTTAGGCTCATGGGATAGATAGAGACGGTGGTTCGCGCGGATTCAGTGAACTCGGGACGATCGCGGAAAGGCATGACCGGAGGGACTTTTGCGCGCAATGCAGACGGCTAGCAATTAACCAATCCCTCGGATTCCTGGTACGGGGACGGCTGAGAGGCAGCAATCATCAAATCGACGCCGCAACCTTTGTCCACTTCTGGCTCGTGCCGGCTGGGGAGATCTTTCCTCCGAGGACGGATTCTAAGTGGAATTGGACACATTTGGTGGGACTATGGTTGCTATAAGGAGCCTCGATTTACGTGGCAAGTGAAACCAAATAGGGTCAATCAGAACCTTCATCGAAGATGTCCATTTAGCTGAACAGGGATGTACATGATTCTTGTAGTCCTATGGTATTAATCCTCTTCTAGCTAGTTAGGTCTAGTCATGTATCTAGTCATGTACCTAATCCTCTGTTTAGTAGTCTATCTAGTCCTCTACCTCATCTCTCTCTCTCTCTCATCTATCTAGTATTCTATAGTCATCTAAGAGATCTTCTATGTACATTGTCCCCATCCTCTATCTTCATTAATAATCCAAATGTGTCTTTTTTCCTGTCTCCCTCCCCCCTCTCCAGTTTCTTAAAAAAGGCTCATACTCATTAAGAACAACCTTTGATCAGGAGCCAATCTTAGACGCTTTTTATCTCATTAGAGTGCCGAAGATGGAACGCATTCGACCCTTTTTTCACAATCAACAATGAGTTCCCTCTTCGACCATCCACACCAGTCATATTGTTTGCTCCCTACTCTCCGAACAACAATTTCAAGGTCTCCTAACACTCCCAAATCTATTAGAAAGAACAATCCCAGCTCCCAACTAGCAAATTCACAAGGCTCATAATCTCCATCGCCCAAGCCAGACCTAAAGGGGGGTCTAGCTCGTTTCTCATGCTCGTTGGGGACCCATTCGAGTAAATTCGGGCGGTATCGCGTAATTCCGAAGAATGTCGTTGACCGTGGTCCTCGACGTTGTCACCGTCGTGTCTGGACGTCGTCGTGGTCGGTCAACGCAGGGGAAGAGGACACAGAGATAGAGAGAGTGCGCGGGGAAAAGGACGAGGGAGGATGATGCCTCGACCGCCACCTCGAGCGCGCGCGCGGTCCGCTCGCAATACCAGGAACCTTTTCCTTAAGTTGGCAGTTGCGTCACGTCGCGGCAACTACAAAGCAAGCCTCCACCTCCTCCCCCGCTCGCGCATTTCCCTTCCTCCCCCTGGCACCCGCCAGCCCCCCTCTGCCTCCGGTGCAGCATACCGCACTTGCATACCTAGTTATTTCGTACTTAAGCATCGCACGCCGCTCGCTCCAGCGACGCCGACCCACCCGAAAAAAATTTCCGGACCTTTATAGGGCGCCGTCTTATCGGGATATCGCAGACGGGTTGATCTGGTTGGTTGTTGTGGTGTTGTTTGTGTTCGAGGAGGATTATTAGAGTCGTTGGCATTCGAGGTTTTTATAAACAATTTTCACATTGAAATTGCATACCATTCAATGGATTATCTAACCAAATCAAGAAATAATCAAGTATTATATCGAATTTAAATTTTACGGAAAAATCGTCAAAAAATCCACGGCGATTAATTGAACAAGTGACTGTAGAGGACAATAATTAACCCTTCGCTTACACAATTAATAAATTTGGTATATAGTAAACTAAGAATGTGTTTCCTAACCATGTATATTTATTTTTCTGAAAATGTTTTAATATTTCTTTCAATATTTTCTTGAATGTAGGCAAGATATCGCGACAAAATTTCAGTGAGAAAATGTTCCTCCGAGTCTATCCTAATAAGCTTAGAAACTGTGTTAAGATCGAATGCTTGTTTGTCGAGTGGAACGAGAGTTTCGAAGTTCTGAATCTCTGCGGAGGTGTTTCAGGAGGATCGGAACCGTCGGCAGAGGATTCTCCGTTTCTCACACTTCCTCCGAGCTTGTCAGGCGGCTCACGCGCGTCACCACTCGCGGATAAATCACGGATCGATCCGAGGTGTGCGTCACGGGCCTCGGATTCGCCGAACCATTCGTCTCTCTCGCTCGAGGAAGTTGTAAAACCGCGTTACGCAGAAACCGAGAGCCGTCCGCGAACGGGCCCCCGTCCCGAGGGAAAGTATGAATTGAATTCGGGGGACGGTGGCGCATCGTTGGCGCGTCACGCGGCGCATCAAGGAGCGTCCCGCAGATTCTACGAATCGATCGCGATCCGAGGGGAAATTCGAACGAACGATGGGCCGCGTGCAATCTTTGATTCGTTGACCCCTTGTCGGCGGGTCCGCGACAAGATCCCGTCGATTACGTATGCGATCGGTGCACAAGCGTTCGCCGCTGTTGTGCATCGTGTGCGACCGCATCGATCCGCATTTCGAATCCGACTCCGTCGGCTTTCCGGCTCGCTGCGAGACTCCGACGCGTCGCAACGCGCGTCCCCGAAGCGTCCTCGCCCCTTTGTTTTGCACCTCGTGTGCCCAAGCTTTCGGACAACGGTTCCTATTAAAATCCGCTCGTATTGTATTCAAATACCTCGGAACTGACCGCGTCGAAAACCTCTTCCCCCCATAACGGCCTCCCGCAAACTCGTCGAACACTATCCCTCCTTAATGACCCCTTTTCTTTATTACGCTAATCGTCCTCGATTTTCGCACGATTACGAGTTTTAGGACGTTCTGCTGGTTGGATCTTGCGTGGAAGTCTGTATTCATCGTTAATTTATCGCCGTGGGATTTTTCAATAATTCGTTTTTTAATTGGTATGAAAAATTGAAAGGAGGTCAGTTTCTGTGTTTTATTTAAAGGGGAAATATGTGCTTGAATACAAAAAATCGTATAATCATTATAATTTCAATGATTGTATAATAAAACAACCAGAAACCAGACTCTTTGACAATTAACTTTACATAAGCAGCTCCAGAATATTGATCTTTGACGATTACCACGGAGATAAGCGATTTATGGAAACTTTCTCGACCGTGTCAGAACCCGTCTCATGTATTCAGGGAACCGCAGTTAAGATTTCATGAATTTTCAAGGGTTGCGGGTTTAAATGCAGCGTTTCTAGCAGGACCCGACGCGCAGTCGTTCTTTCATGGCTCGGGAACGGGCCGCCTAAAATTATGCGGCCTATCGGTCGATCTACGGACCACCGTTCGCGATCGAGAGACAGGCCGCCTCTGTTTCCACGTGGAAATTCGCCGAGTTTCTCTCTCCCCCCGGTGTCGTTTTAAATTTAAATCTCCCGAACGATCCTCCGGACCTAGAGCAACGCCGACGGTACAATGATCTCTGCGCGTATTTTACAGGAAAGCTTATTTTTTCCAAAGCGTCAAACATCGATTCATATTTTACTTGGAAAATAAGTTTGTATAGAAATAATTATATAGAAAAGGACTGTGTACTCTGATTTTGATGAAATTTTAATATGTTATAGATTTAGACATTCTGAACAACTTTTTCCTTTTGTAATATAGGGTGTCGCTTTTAGTTTTCGAGATATTTGCAAAAAACAATTGCTGATACTGTATTGAATTTTTCGTATTCCTGCATGTTGCGCAACAACGTAAATGCAATAGTTTTTTGCAAATATCTCAAAAACTAAAAGCGACACCCCTGTATTGGAAAAGGAAAAAGTTGTTCAAAATGTCGGAATCTATAACACATTAAAATTTCATCAAAATCGGAGTACGGAGTACAATTTTCCGAAGCATTATTAACTTAGTAGCATTATTACTAAGCTTCCCCAGGATATATCTCGTGTAAATTCGATAAATAAATTATCCATCGAAATATTTTTGTGTAAGTCAATGGAGGGGACTCAATTAACTACGATTTCTATAAATACGTTCCTCACAAATGTCCGTCTGTTTCCCCAAGACGGATAAAAGTCGGGCGCGAGCACGTTCCGCGACGGCCGCGGGTAATCCGTGTATTTTCGACTAGCGATTTCGAGCGGGAACGCTATCGGCCGGTTCTATCTTAACGACGTTCCCCTTGTCCATCTCTCTCCCTCTGCTTTTTCTTTTCCTCGTCCAGCACAGAGAGCGTCTATCTCGAATAATCTCCGAGGCGAGCACTCGGCCCGGAGGCGTACCGGACGCGACCGGTGGCAGCTTCGAGAGAAACTGCCGAAGATTCTGCTCTCGAAACGATCGATCTTCGCCCTGGCCGGTCAGCCATCGCCTCCTTATTTTCTTTTCTTTTCGTTTCCCTTCCCCTTCGATTCCCTTTTCTCCAACCAGTAACCCTCTTTCCGCTGCTCGGCCTCTCGTTCACGACGTCCGGGACTTTTAATTCGGTTCGCGACGGGTCACCGAGAACCCCAGTCTTCGTACATCTCGTTCTGTTTCTCTTGATTTTTAATATCGATTTTTATGTCGTTCGTCGAATGTCGTGCTCCTCAATTTCTTTGACTTCAAGAATTAAGAGAGACCTGCACATTTACTGGTAGTTAAAGTACATGTATGATTTTTTTCAACTATAAATAATGAAAATTGCACGAGTTATTTTTTTTTCATAGGGCATGAACTTTGGAGTGGATCCCCAAATTTTCAATTATTCACGATTTTTTTTCAAAAAATCTGTTGGACCTATCGCATTGGAATTTTTTACACGTATTTATCGATATTTGAAGCACAAATGTATTTTTTTCCAAGTAAAAATACTGAAAATTGCGTGAGTTATATAATTGTTAATTATCCCGATTTTCAAGGACGGTCCCAAAAGATAACAAACAAATTGAGCAGGTGTTTACGACGAAATGTATAACGTGGTTGTCGAGCCTGCACGTGCAGAGGTCCTTCGTCAGAGCCTCGAAGGAGTCCACGACCTCTTCGTGAGACTAATCCGAAAGCGAGTAGTCATCCGATTGTTCGAACGTCAACTATACTATACCGGGGCCCGAGGAGATATACATACATACATATTCGGACGGACACGGTGCTGGCTGGGACCATAACGTGTCGGCTTAACGTCAACGGAGAGACGGTCGCCTATTCCGGCTGGGCGAGCCCGTACCGAACTCGAAAGCCAAGTGAAACCGAGTCCGAGGCCGATTACCCACGCGTCAAACGCTCGCAAACGAGCGCAAACCTTCGCTTCCCCCTGGCCAATCTCCTTGGATTCTCGGATTCCTCCGGCTAATAACGTGTGGCATTCCTGACGAACACCAGTGCCATAATGCCGTGGCAAAATACCGTGTTCGTTTCACACACAATCATTCTACACGATTCTTTGAACAAAAAAAAAAATAAAAAGTGTATGTATGCACTCTCAGTGTTAATAGACAGCTTCTAAAATGTTTGGTGACAAGTTCAGATCTAGTTGAAAATTTTTTATGTAGTTGCAATTTGGAATATGTATCGTCAAATCTTTTTCAAACTTTGTCAAATACCACCACCATCAGTTTTTGATAATATTTCAAGCCTTAAATAAAATTGCTGTATCATTATTTAAAATATCGTTTAGATTATTAGCTATATTGGTATCTAATCAATTATTATTATTATTAAACATTTAAGTATTGTATCAACTTCGTATCCATGAAATTTAAATAATTATTGAGAAAGGGGATATTCTAGGTCGACCATAATTTTTGTGTGGATTAAAAATTCTAAAATGCCCTTTTAAAGAATCTTTTCGAACACAATCAGTCCCATTTTGGAAATCGCAGTTTCATGGTATTAATCGCGAGAGGAATGACAAAGGAAATTGAATTCCGTGGATTTCGCGCAGGGCCACCGTCGTCGACGAAGCCCGCGACGGCGTAACGGAGGCCCTCCGCTTAATTAACGATTACCAGGAAACTTGTCTCGGTCTGGACAGTCGGTATTAAGGCGACGCAGCGTCCCACGAAGACTTGCGGCTCCGTCGCGCGGAAATTCGGCCGTGTTCGAGGACTGTTTGCCACTGTTTGAAACCGTTTGGCGTCCCGCGATCCGATAAGGCTCGAGAGATAACGAGGGGCTCGGAAAAATCTGTGCGAATAGAAAGAGAGAGAGAGGAGACAGTGGGCCCTGTGTCTCCGAGTCGCAGAGAGAGGGAAAAGAGTTCTGCGACGGGAGCGAGCGTAACGAACGTTCGACGGAGAAATCGCGAGCCAATTAGCGCGAGCCGCAAACCAATCCCTATCCACTTCAACCTCTCTCTCTCTCTTTCTCCTCCTTCTCTTCTTTTCACTCTCCTTATCGAGATCACAGGAGAGATCGCGAGCTCGACATCAAGATAACGCGGCCAGACGCATCGCGTCGCGTCGACACAAAAGCCATTTTGTTATTAGGTTGCTCATGTTGGTGCAAACTCACACCCACAATTATTTATTTCAACGAAGAGTTCCGATTCCTTTTTCTTTTGTTTTCATTCGACAGTTCTCAGATCGTATTTGCTGTTTGTTCTGAACGATTTTTAGTTTGAGCAAGTCTTAATTTATTAGGCTGCTCATGTTGGTGCAAACTCACTCCAACAATTATTTATTTCAATGAACAGTTCTCATTCCTTTTTCTTCTATTTTTATTCGGTAGTTTTCACATTATATTTGCTGATTGACACTGTTTGTTCTGTTCATTCTTATTTTATTATTTTGTTCATGTTGGTGCAAACTCACAGCCACAATTATTTATTTTATCGAGGTGTTCCGATTTTTTTTTGTTTGGTTTTTTACAAAATTGCTGTTGGTTCGAACGGGTCTTAATTCGTCTGTTAATTGGACCAGCCTTAATTTTAGTCTGGTCGAACGCGAAGCAGATTCTCCAGTGTCTCGTCTATTAAGGTCGCCTCCACCCACGCGTCCCGTCGCAGATTTCCGCCCCGCGGAAACTCAAGTAGCCTAGCCGCGGTGAAATACCGCCGCCGGCAAGAAAAAGAATCGCCGAGGATTTCCTCTTCCCTTTTATACCCTGCGAAGGGCTGCGCTGTTACTTCCGCTGCTTCCTGTGTCACACGCAGTTGAGCACGCTCTCTTTGCCACCCCCGCGTTCGACAGGGGAAACACTGATCGCAGTGTTCGCACGGATACTTGTAAACCACCCTAATTGTTGGCGCAACACTGTTCTCGAGCTTCCGGACGTCTCTTACATTTTTACAGCCTCGGTAGAAAATCGATTTCACCCTATTCAGGCTTGCAATTTTATCTCATCATGAATCTATCATCAATGGAAGGAAATTGCGAGACCTTTTAATAATAATGAATTAAAATCCCTCTCTACACACTAATTTTTATCTTGCCTGCTTACTGTATTAAATATTAAGAATAATATTGATGTATATATGTATTATATGTATAAGAATAATATTGGTTTTTCGTTTCTCATTTTTTTCTTCTTGTTTTTCAACACGGAATTATATAATTTAATAAATTAATAAATTGATTATTTTTTACAGACGCAATTATATATTCTTGAAAATGGTCTTAAACTAGACCGGAACGTCGAAAAAAGTTATATTATTATTTATTCAAATAATATTGAATTTCTTAAAATCTGTTTGATGCATTGGGATTGAGTTGAAAGGTACAAAATCTTTTTCCACGAATTTTCGTGTCTTCTTAAAAGAGTTAACCCGTGCCAGAACCACTTGGGACCAGCCTCCAATCAAACGGAAGGACCGAATGGAAAGGAGAGGGGGGCCAGGAATTAGGTTCCACGGTGTCCCCGACAATGGATCTCGAGAGTAGAGGCTCGCGACAATGGCAATCCGATATCGCGTTACAAAACCCGAGTCTGTTCCATCTCTCTCTCACTCTCTCTTCCTCTCACAGTCGATCCATCCCGGAGCGGTAAAGCGACGATCGGTGGCTTCGACGGTGGCCAAAGAACGACCTTTTGCCTCCTCTATTTATCGGAAGAAAGCTTTTTATCGCGTGGAATCTCGTATCCGCCGTTTAATACCCGACCTCCCATTGTCGGCGTCTCCCTTCACGACAAACATTGTATCGAGTGCCACGGACGGATCCGCTTTCCTTTCCCCTCCCTTAACGTCCCGGATTTTCCTACCCCGCTTGTTTTCTTCTGTGGAGGACGTCCACCGGAAGTCCCTGCGAGAGCGATACCGCCGCGGAAAATACGTATCCAGGGTCGTCTGTTCGAGTTCACCGAGCCGCGGTATTAAAACAGTCCCGGTTTTCCAACACTGCCGCCATTCTCCAAAAAAATTTTTCTGCCACTCTATCTAGCCTGACATTTTTTTATTCAGGTAATTTTTCACTAATTTTTTAAGGGAAGCTAATATTGTATTGCTACAGTTTAACCCCTTGCTGTAATTTAATGAACCACACTCCTGGAAATTTTAAACAAAGTCTAACAAATATGAATTTCACGTGTTTAGTTTTAAATGAAATAAAATTTGATTCGCTTGTGATATTTGTAAGCATTAAAATAAATGTAGCAATATAAATCATATAAATTTTTTTTCCTATTCCACGCTATTTTTGTGGATACAGAATTTTAATCATTGCAACCCTAAAGAAAATGATACAGCAAGGGGTGAATGCGTAAACTAAAACTTTTAAAAAATTGTAAACTAACAACATCAGAATCTATCAGCGGACTGTATCGATTACCGTTGGAGAACCAGGCTGATTAAACGTTCGGGTATTTTTCGGAGTAACTGTATATCGGAGTGGTCGAGTGCAGGATCGATTACTTACGTTGTGGAGCTTGTAGTATAGGCCGCACGCGTTGCAGACTGGCTCGCCGGCCTGATTCCTCCGCCATAGCGTGGTGGTTGCAGTCTTGCAGTTGGCGCAGCTGGTACCCGCCCGCCTCGCCGCACTCTGCAGCGACAGTTTTAGAAAAGAAAACAAACAGATATCACACCGGTAACAGCGAGACAATTATCTAAAAAATCAAGTTCCCCAAAAATTTTTAAGTAGCTGAGTCTCAAAGAAGAAGGATCGAGAAGAGGCGTCTAACAGCGAGTATAGGTCACGTTTGCCACGTCACCGTGGTCCTTTCAAAGCTTCTTTTTTTTCGATCGAGAAATTCCATTCTTCCGGCCGAGCAGCTTCTAGACTCGAGAAGCCACGATCCAGGAATGGGATCGCGTGAAATCGGCCGCCCTTAATCCCCCATCCCGATCGTTCGGCCGTACTCGCTTGGAAACGCGAGCTAGTCCTCTTACCTGTGCCCCCCTCTGCCCCCCGCCCCCTATATTCTCGACCCCACGAGAAACGATCTTCGGGTACACCTGTTTACACTGTGCGCGAACTATCGTGAGCCACTCGAAAAAGAAACCTCGAGAAAAAGAAATCTGTTGGGCCCCCTCGGACCCCACTTTCCTTCGCAATTTTTTATTCTGTCTTCGTTGGCTTCGTTTCCTCTGGAGGACCACTTAACCCTCGTCGGGAACAGTGTCGCCAGTTGTCCTTGTGTTTTTCCAAGGAAAAATAGGGGGTTCGAAAGGAGGGGGCAAGGGGGCGTACCTGGATCATTGTCGGCGAAAGTGCACAAGGGCGCTTCCTCTCTTTCGCTGGCTAATGGAAAACCGATTGAAACTCGCCCGAGCGAGAACGGAATCGCGCCGAGCCCCCGTGCCCCTCGAAATTGCGCCCCCTTTGTGCCTCGCCGGCCGTGCGTCGCGTCACAATACGCCCGAAGCGCGTGTCCACGAATATAAAGTGTCCCCGGTCGCAACAACTGTTTTCCTTTTTGTGTCCCCCGACCGTCTTCCTGTTTCGAGAGAGCCCCCCGCCATTGTCCTCCACCGACAGCGCGAAACCTTGCGATCTAGATCGAACAGAATCCCGGAGACAATCTGTTAAACGGATAATCTGCCCACTTGAGTACTCGCGAGACCGTTGTAGTTACGGAAACATGTTTAAACAAAATGATAACGGTAAGTACAGGTTGCGAATGAAATGATTTTGCTGTGTAGAGGTCACTTGAAGGTCGACCATTTTTCTTTAATCAAAATCGTATACACCATTTGATGCAATTTCTGAGTCTGCACAGAAAATGACTAGGCTACTGGAATTTAAAAATGCTTAGTTTACAAGATATTCGATGGTACCCCACTTGCCCCCCTAAATTAATAATATCAAGTATTGTTTGTGAATTAGTGGTTTGAAGATAGGGGTGTGACGGCTCGTTCCACGCGGAATTGTATTCCCTATCGAATAATATTGACGAATTTAGGTGTTCGTTGAGAAAATTATAACGACCCCGAAAGATGTTGATAGTTTCCAGTGACATTTTACTATCCGGGGCTGTTTGCTGATGCAGAGGAGATTTCGAGAGGCGAGCAGGATCGTGGGAGAAGGCGGTGTTTACCCTGCCGGTCAAAGGGGAGAAGGGTCGAGAGAGCCGAGAAAAGCTCGAACAGAATGTTGGGGGGTTGAAGAGGGGTGAAGAGGGGCGTCGCGACGCGTAATCGTGCCTTATCGGGGGGATCTTATCGTGGCTGCGCGGCCAGCAAAAGGGGTCTGCAGGGTGCTCCGGGCCCCTGTGGACGCCCCGGCGTCGAATCGATATGAGGAGAGCCAGCTCATCGATACCGAGAGCCCCGACTATCTGCTCTAGATCTTTGACACCCTCCGAGCGTCGCCGTTACCATCGACTCGAGTCCGCCAGCCTTTCACCTTCGCGGCCAGGGGATATCCGACGTGCCTCGAAAATTCTCCTAATGGTTATTAAACTGCCAAGCGGGCGAGGGGGCTAAGGGGGGAGGAACTCTGCCGGATACTCGGACGCTCGTTAGCAAATGGAAACGCCATTCTCAAATGGAGCGCCAACTATGTTCCATCTCTAGTCCATTGACTGGCAATTTTTACGAGGTGAGAGAAAATCTTTTTTTAGGGGGTGGAAATATGTACAGGGTGGTGCAAAATTTACTGGACAAATTCAAATTTTAGATAGTGTCACAACTTTTGGACCAGCCTGCATAACAGAGCAGCGAATTAAAAAATGGAGCGACATTCGTTAGGGAAACACTAGAAACATTGAAAAAGGAGATTGGAAAAAATTGGTCAGGGTTCTCCGTGCGGTAGAATTACCTCTCGATCGCGATACATCTAGATCTTATCGATCCGCGGGAAATCACCTATCGGATCTGTTCGCGATCGGGGAGGGGTGGGGCCACAGGACAATACTTGTCCGTCGGAACGGAACCGGTTAGCATCGTCGAGCCGCCCGACACTGACGGATATGACATTCACAAAGTCCGCGGCGATCCGCGTTTCTCTCATCTCATTCTACTTCCCCCCTTCCTTCTCTCCTCTTCTCTCTTTTTCCCCGTCCCACCCCTAAACCCTCGAATCCCTGTCCTCCTTTTATTTCGATTCGATTTTTCTGCCGGGGTCCCGTGTTCCCTTATTATCTCGTTTTGCTCGTCTCTGGTCCGCGTCACTATTCCCCCCTCTCTCCTTCTCTCTCGCTCTACCTCTGTTCCGTCGCTTTCCGAGGGCCGTTCCCCGTGGATTTTATTTTGTGAGACGCGTCCCTCCGCGCGTAAAACCCGCCCGAAGGGTTCTTTCCACCCGGCGGAACCCGCTCGTGCTTTTATTTCCCGTTGATCTGTCCCCCCTCCCCCTATATGTTTCTTGTTCCGCTGACACGCGAGACGTTTCGCCCGTTTCAGAACGAAAACCCGCCCGTTCACGCCATTTTGTTGCTTCCTCGCAAGAAATGTGCCGTACCCGTTCACTTTACGAAATTTTACATTGACAGGTTGTTCATTATTTTTTGAACGACACCCTACGATTTTTCTTCGATATTCTTGGAGAGCGTGAAAAGACGAATCCAACGACTACCATGACCAAACTGTTCCGATGTTTCATTCTCCAAAGAATTGTTTCTGAAGGATATTATTATTATTATTTATTATTATAGACTCTGGCAGAAGATCTTTTTACATAAGTATTTACAAAGAAAAGAAAAACAAAAAGAGAAAGATGCAAGACTACTTATCTAATGAGGAACAAGGGACATAAGCACAATTTATACTTGTTTTATTGTTTGTAATGCGATATTGTAATTTATGTAGTCAGATACAGATATCTCTAGACTGAATAATCAAAACTGTACGTTCATGGTAGTCGTTGGATTCCTCTTCTCATGCTTTATAAGACTGTCGAAGAGAAAATATAAGTTGTCGTGAAAAAAAATCATCTAGAAATCAGTAGATAATTAGGTGATCCTGTTTAATGGAGACCCCACGTGTACATTGTAGTACCTAAAATAGGAGACAAAAATATTGATAGTGATTGGATAATGAAAAAAAAAAATAAATTACGAGACACAAAAATATTTAAGAATCGCTATGCTACCGATAGATCCATGCAACCAGCGACGATCCATCGATCAGAGATCTCGATGGAGGGGGTAGGTTCGATCTAATCGCGCAGCAATGCGTGCACGACGCGGTTCAGTGATCCAGGGGGATCCAACGGATCCTCGGACGTCTCGTTAGTATTCTAACGCTGGAGAGGGGTGTGTGGGGAACAGGGGAGGGTCTCGAAACTCTAAATCTGTGGAGGTGAGGGGAGTGTTTCGGGAAGATCGTGTCGCGGGAACCTAATAGAACGAGGTCCGGCTCGAGGTTGATCCTCGAGGGAAACCGGATCGGCCGTGACTCGGGACGATTTTTCAACATTGATCTACGCCGATCGATCGATCGTTTGTGACAGATCGCGGCGCGGGAGTAATTATCAAGATGGCGTACCTGCCAACGTTGCTCGTCCGAGAAAAAGTTCGACGGTTCTCGGAAGAATAGATTGCGCAATAATTGCGTAATGATCGAACAAAGGTGGGAAGGGAGAGGGGGGCAGTTATAAAATCGTAAATTGATAGCCGACGCCGCCTGTGGCTTCGTTAATTGCGTCATCGATCTCCCGGCAATGATATTGTCCCCGATTCGCAGAACCGTTCCACGAATCCCGGGGATTTCGAGTTCCCCGGGCCGCGTTGCCCAGCAGAATTTTATAAAGAACCGCCTGTGAGCGGGATCGCCGACCGACGCCGGCCATTAATCACCACATCGGGCTAATTAATAACGCCTAATGGCCGCCGGGAACCGCCAAGCCGACTCTCGGAAGCCGCGGCTTCGATTCCGCTCTGATTCCGCGGCGATTTTTATTTTTACCTCCGCTCCTTTTCCTTTTTTCCACGCCGCTTCTCCGCAAACCATTTCGACGAAACTTCACGTGCTCGGACAAGATAAGAACAAAAGATCAATAAGAAATAATGAAAAGAAGAGACCCAATCGAAATAAGGGTTGTTACCCTCTCCCCTTATCTCTACCTCCCCACTTATTAAAAACACCAACCACATCACATCATTCTACACTAAAAACCATACAACTTCCCCCTGGGTGCTATCGCTCTATCTTCGACACTTTCCATGTTACACAACCTCAAAGTACTAAACGTTGAAAGGGCTGTTTCTCCCCTTAACATCGCGCTCTGGGTAATAATATAAAAAAACACGTGTTCGATGATTTTGATTGTTTCAGAGGTAGAGAAGTTTCATTGGTAGGAGGGGAGGTCTCTCGGTGGCCGAAGAAAAAGTAGTCGGGTCCAGCTGCGACGGTACGGGAGCAATTTGTATCCCCCCGAGAACAATGTTTGTATCGAGGTTGTATCGGGCCGCGGTCCCTTCGCGTCTAGTCACGATTTAGTCAAGGATACACGGCGATCGTTATCGTGCCAGCGCTCGTAAAACGATCGTTTACTCGCCGTAGTACGATCCGGCCGGAAAAGTCTCGATCTCCGGGCTCGGTAATCCCCCGATTTACAACGATTCTCTTTCGAAAACAATGGTAGAGGGGCGGGGCCCGAAGAGGGGGAAGTCGGGTGAGGCCCCACAGGCCCAGGGGTCCTGATTTTATTTTAATTGCACGAGATCGCATCGCCGCGGTGATACACGAATGTTTGCGCTCCGCGATCTTACGGTATGAAAACTCGAGTGCGACGTTAAAGGGGGACGGACGTTTCTCGACACAGTTTCGCTGTTCCTGTGGATTTTGTAAAATATTTTTTTTCAAACAGAAATGATTCGAGATTTCGGTTAGGGGAAGAAATATTCGAATCGTGTGTCGTCCGCCTCGCTGCAGCCCGATGCAACCGCATAATGCAACGTACCGGTGGTACGGTGCAGCGTGCGCTTGTGACTGTGACAAGCAGTGGTACCACATTCCTAACACTAGCGCGAGAGCTCGACCCGCTCTCGGTGCACCTTCTCTCCATCTCTCTCGCCCCCTGTTTCTTCCCCCTATGACTCTCGATCTTGTTGTCTCTCTCTTTCTTTATCGTTCTCTATCCCCCTTTTATTCTTCTCGCTCTGTCTCTCTCTCGCCGCGTTTTTCGCGTTCGCGACGCCGCCACCGGCTAGAGAAAGATACGAACAATGGACGGGTCCGTGCAACCACTCCCGAAAATCGCGGGGTCAACTATCGCGTCCACGCACTTCAGCTACTTCCATCTGTTCAAACTTTTATCATAGTGATTCAGCTCGAAGAGTTAAATTTATTTATTGACTCAATTCAAAAGCACTTCTGTGATTTTTTAAATTGCAGATTGGAGCACTTGAAACTTGTTAATGTAGTGTTAAAGTTACGAGGTGGTGGCACGGTCAGCCATATTGGAAGCGTCTAGGTTAGGAACTGCAATCCCGCGGGACTAAGAGTTTAATTTTAATAATTAATCGTTAGTAATTAATCAAATTTTAATAACTAATCGTATGAACGAAATAGAAATGATATATGTAAATATATGTATATGTGATATAAGTATATATAAAATTTTCAAATTCCATCCTATACGCCCGGGCAACAAGTTTAATTTTTTAACTTTAATTTTAACGCAGCTGTTCTCAGCGGGGTTAAAAAGTGTATTTCCCATCGAATTGGCAAATTCACGGGTCAACATACTGGCGGATAGACAGCGTCAGAGAGCGCAACAGGAGAGGTCTAACAGAGGTTAGCGTGCGTGAGACGAGCACACGCAACGACGTCGCCGAATCAAGATGATTAATCAGCCTGATCCGAATGATTCGTGGTGCGGGACAGCACGCGATAAGTCTCGAAACGAGCCCTGTAAACCGTGGCAGCCTCGCGATTCGTTTCCGCCGCCTCTGAAAATAGAGCACGCGAAATCTGGCGATCGCGAGAAACCATTTTCCTTCTATGCGTTGCGCACGGACGAGACTCGATTAATCCGTCGATTGCATTTCCCTGGAAATAAATCAGCACGCCTCGCACGCGGATTTATCGTTGTTGCGTGGCGGGCCCGGTTACCAGGCTCTAATGCCGCGGCCAACACACCGCTTCATTTCTATACGCTGCTGTGTGTTGCTCCGAGATGAGACATTGAACACAACGGACCTTGGTCCGGGTAAAGCAACCTTTCACTCATCTCTTCGATCCGCTAGGAACAACAAGGTGCACGCGGCCCGGATCGACGTGGCAAAACCATTTTCACCGCCTTTCTAATAACCGTTACGATCGCTGGATCCGAATTCGTCGTGCCGGATCGATCGATCCTTCGCAATATCCACACGCCCTGGCTTCACGATCCAACCAGCGGGAAAATCTTTGGGAATTTTTGCTAGGGGAAACGTGGGTCCTGGAAATTTTCCTTGAATCTTGGAAAATACTTAAGAATATAGGGAAATTATTTTTCTGGTTGATTTTCGAAGATAAACGAAAATAAGGTGGACTTTGAGAAATTTTTCTTTTCGAAACTTCTCGAAGGATTTCGCAGGACATTTCCAGAGACAGGATGATAAAAATGTTCAACGAGTAATTTCTCCAGACTGGAGTAGAACTCTGGCCAGCCCGGAATGCAAAGTTCTGCCTCGACCAATTAGAAAGTTCCCCGGGCGTATAGGATAGAGTTTGAAAATTTTTTCGAAAAAACCGGTCGAACAAAACTCGACGAGACCTTTTGCAGACTTCCAAGAACTGTTCGGTCCTGCGACGAAAATTTTTTCTCCGGTCCCACGGGGACAAGCTAGTAAAGAAACAAACCTCGAGCATCGTCCTCGCGTCCCACATCGAGGATATCGCGAGGAGGAAGAGACCAGAGAGAAAAAGGATGCTGAGAGGATAAGGGGGGCTGAGGGAAGAGGAGGAGGCAGAACGGAGCCACGGGTACGCGGTGAATTTATTTAAATTGCGAGCAATGTTCCAGCGTGTTCAGCAGCTTCTTCTGGTCCGGCGCGATCGAAATCGAGCAAAACAAGAGAACGAAGAGAGAGAGAGAGATGGTGGCTCGCCGGTTTATATAAGGCGGGGAGAAGTCGGACGGTGGGTCGCCCCGTGGGACAACGCCACCTCCGCAACCCTCTCAGCCTTCCCCTGGTACCTGTCCTTCCTCCTCTGCACATTTTATTCGATTCGATTTTTTCCGCTCGGTACAACCTCGTGAGAATCAACGACAACATCGACGAGGGGACACGCGGACAAAGTGGAAGATCGTTCGGAACCCGAACGAAACCCGTGCAATTACGATGTTTCTAATATAGCCGCGGAACGGTACGACCAGGATTTTTGCAAATCGAGCCAGGACGCTCGTTAAACCGATACCCAGAAGCCATCGAGCCGGTTCTCCGAACCCTGGAGCAATTCGCTCGATACGAGCAGAACCAGATCACACCCACGATTTCTAAACCCTATCGAAAGATATGTCTGTATACCTCAATACATCCACAAGCTGATGGCCCAATCAGATTTCTAATTGACCCATTAGCTTCGTTAGGGAAAATTTATACAAATCGACTTTTTATTATCGAGGTGCAATAGTGCAATTTTCGAAGTGAGTGGATGCTGAGACTACTCAACAGCCACCATTTTGTTGCAAATGCAAACAAAAAAATATGTTCATATAGCTGAAGATGTGCACAATACGATGCCATAAATCAATTGTTAATCGAAAAATTAGTTTCTCCAGGAAAAATTGTCAAAGATCGATTTTTCAGGATCAGAGTTGTTTAACCGAAGAATGCCATAGACATTCAGAGGCAAATTAAAAAAATACACACGCGCAGCTTAAATTGTGTACATCACAACTTTCCAAATCAATGTTGCATTAACTTGTTTGTTTGTCGATAAAAAATTCACAAAGATGTACTTCCTATTCAATATTCAACAGCAGTTCGGCTACAACAAGTTTGATAAATGGAAGGTAGCTAAACGTCTCGAGGATGAGAAAATCGTTTGTTGGCTCTATCCTCGTGGGCAGTGTGATACGTCGGGGGATAACGGGACGCGTCGAACCGACGAAATAAAGCAACCGGTAATTAGTTGCCGTCCGGAGGAATTCTCGTTGCAGAACAGAACGGTCTACCTGCTAATTGCGATCGGTTCGGAAGCTCGTTCTCGGTTCTGTTCCTTTTGCGTGTCCCGTCCGCCTCGATAACCCTGCTTCTTCTGCTACACGCTCCGGTAAACTCGGGGGTTCACCGTGTTCCCGCGACCGACATAGTGATCGCTGTTGCGCTGGCTTTCCGTCGCTACCAAGCTCCACAATGTTGCTTTCATAATACCTTTTGTAAATATTTCTTACACTTTCGAGTCGTATCAAATTTACATACAGTAGAATATATTGTAGAAGTATCACGTGTATCGCAAGAGGGATGTCTATAGATCATGTTTGCAAAATTTGAAGTCCATTCAATGATTCATGGTTATATACAATATGTATATATAATGTATACAATATATACAATATATATAATATATATAATGTTTACAATATATACAATATATATAATGTATACAATATATATAATGTATATAATTATGAATCATTGAATGGACTTCAAATTTTTTAAGTCTATATATATCTTTAATATATTATATATATTCAAATTATAATAATATCATATATATTCAAAAGTTATAACTAGACTTTGGATTTTATACACTGTATTATTATATTATTTTAAACATATTAAAATTATTAATGAAGAGCATAGTTTTATATTTAGCTCCTGCGTCTTGAAATTAATACACAAACATTTTATTTTGCATAAACGTCCAGTGTCTAGTAATAACGAATTTAGTGAAGACTAATAGTAAAGTTTTTACCTAAAGGCAGGTACAATAAGCTGGCAATAATAAATATTTCATAGAACCGTTGGTTTCTCAAAGAAAAAATTGTCGAAAGTTCATTTTCCAGGACGTACGTGTTACAACCTCTAATCAATCAGTAGTTGCTGAGACTACTCCAGCTCCGCCATTTTTTATCTTTCCCAAATAAAAAAAATATGTGTTTATAGTTCAAACTAAGTTCAACACACAGCGAAAAACACATTTTCGATTACCTCGTCAATTTCTCTAAAAAAAATTTCCAAAAGTGACAGTTCTGCTTAGCGATTAAAACTGCGTAGCGATTAAAAAATGGAGCGGAGGTGTTTGAAATGAGTGTCTAACTAAAAATCGTGAACAAAGCGTACAATGGAAAGCCGGGATTCCTGTGTTCCGCGTTCAGCCAGGTGACACGTTCTCGTTATGGTTTTCATTCGAGTTTTTCCCGCGCGGGCGAGAGAGTTCGCGCGAGCCCCCGTTTCACGTGCCTAAACAAACATAAAGCTGGCGTCCCCGGCCGGTTCGTTAATTATTACACGGCGGCAGGAAGCGGCCGGCACAATCGAGCGGATTACTACAATGCCACAGTTACACCAGGATGCGTCGAAAACGCATCCACTTTTCTACGCGCACGCGGAACCGAGTCTCTGCGAGAAAAAGAGAGAGAGAGATCTCTCGCAGCTAAAGCTGAAATTAATTTTCATTCGGGAACGGGAATCATCCAGCGAGCTGCCGGGCCGACGATGAAATAACGAGCCCCGCCGGCGTAATTGCGTCTAATTGCGACCGCGATCTAATTGTACACAAATTTCACAACGATCCTGTAACGCCGAGCATCGACGTTTATTGCTTTTCCACTTTGCTGTTTCAGGAAAAAATCCTATCAGCTTCTGCTGCACAGCAATTAAACGGTTACTAGACTGTGGATATTTATGCAAAATTTTCTGTTTAAATTGCAGAAAACCTTTCAGCCAAGTAGCAGAACAGTCTTCCATTTTTTTTAATAATGTTGATCCACCGAGTAACCTTCTAATTATTGCAATCTGTTCACCGAGTAAAAAACCAGCCAACCAATTTTCCCGTAAATGCAAAACTCCTTAGTCTGATAATCGCAAACATACAGCTTTCTATTTGTTAATGTTGGTATAAGATCGTGTGCTTCATCGTTTTTTTTTTAAAGAGAGGTGACCGTCCCGTAGATCATTAACAGTGATCGCAAGCGCGCGCCAGGTCCCCGATTCGAGGAAAAGCAGACTATAGAGAGAGTGGTTGTAGCGAGCTCTATAGCAACCTCGATCTGGAAGGGACGCGAGGTGAATTATGGAGGGCGGATGGCCCCCGTGCGCTCGCACAATGCATAAAGCACGCGAGTGCGTCTCGCGGCTGCGATTCACCTCTCGAAACTCGATTTACGACTCGAACCGGTCGCCTCGGGCTTCGCAGCCAGCACCCAGAAGCTGATCCTCCTTGTCTTCCTCTTACAACCTCGCTCGGCGAGCTACTTTAGCTTGTTCCTGAACTTTTCCATCTTGTATCTCCGCTCTCAGCAATGTAACAATTATGGTATTTTCAGTTTGGGAATATGGGGAGCTAAGATAGTGGGTGTTTGAGTACTGGGATTAGGGGATAGCCCAGTTTAGAGGACTATCTAGGTTGTTCAAGACCTATCTTTGATAATTTCAATGCACTATCAGATGATATTTTTAATTTGCGACTATAAAGAACTAGCTTATTGGGTGTTTGATACCTTGGCTTAGGGGATTGCCTCAAGTTATCTTTGATGATTGCAGTGCTCCAACTGATTTAGAACAATCGACGTACCTACATGAATTCTAGAGGATTGTTCAGACAATGGCAAGGATTTTCCTCGGACAACAAGGATCTGCAGCTTGCCAGTGATTTTCTCGCCAGCTAAGGACTCCCGACTAGGTTCTCCGTATAGCTATCGCGGATTCAAGGCGTTACAAGTAAACGGTCCCGGCACGACATAAATCTCCGGCGACTCGATCTTTCAATAGCAAACTTCGAGAGACACGGACACAGACACACGCGGATGTGTTTCCACGTATTCCCCAGTCCACCGTGGTTTGCTTGCTTGCTTGCTTGCTCAGGCTTCCACCTTCCCTCCACCTTGATCTTTTCCCCTCGAGGAGCAGGTGGAGCTTGCGCAACCGAATGCCTAGCGAATATTCGAACGATCCGCGGGTATCATGCGAAAATCCTCTTGTCCCTTCTGAATCTTATTAACCTTTCGCTACACGTGCAGCTTGCTTTGACCTTGACCCCTCAGCCAGCCATACTTTCCACGCGCAGCGCCCCCGTGGATCCGTAAAATAAATATCACTGATCATTTAACAATTTTTTTCCAGTTCGTGAACCCCCTGAGACTCTCAGCAACATTTTGAAGATCCTCCAGAATCCATTTAATTTTTTTTTCTGGTACGTCGACAGATTTGCAACCTCGTTGACTGTGAAATGAATTGTTCGCTACGCCGATTCCTAGACAATGGATTCCCAGGAAAGATTTGCATACAGCAGCAGCCTTAGACCAATAGCAACTCGCAGAATATAAAGTTGCAAATTTCTTCCTGGAAATTACTCGATAAGTTATTGTGTATATAATTGTTCCTGGTCAAAATTGATTTATAACCGTCGCAGAAATGTTATCGACAATTTCTAACCGGATCTATTGCAAATATGGCGCGTCCCCCACGAAGCCATTTTGTATTCTCCAGAGGCGCGCCATCGCGGTCTCGCGAGGCGCTTTAAATTAAGGCGGGAAATTTGAATAGACACCGTTCGAACGCGGCGGAATTAGAATATCGAGATCGCCCGCTGACGTGTGACAATTACAAAGTGAAATCCCTGGATCATTGTCCTCGACATCGCTTATTTTACATTGCAAAGGAAAGAAAATGGCGAGCCGCGAGGGGGTGTAGAGAGCCGTAACACAATTCAGCACAGAAACCTTCGACTCTCTGCAGCAACAGGAAGCTTGAAAAAAACGTACGACAAAAATATTCGACTTTCCAGATTTTATAAAAATCGTAAATTTCAGAGATTTAGTGCCGGCAATTTTTCGGACGTAACCTTGTGTAAATATTTTTCATGAGTGAATTTTTTACTGGCTGTTAAAACAGAAGCTTTAAGCTTCACAATGAGCTTCATACCCATACAATATTTTTTTTAACGGAGTTAGAGTAGGGTAATAGCCCCAGTGAATGAACATTTAAGAAATTGTTCAGGATGGTATTTTATTAAAAAAAAATATATATGTGGCTCCCTATAAATGGCTCCCTATATTGTCAAAAATAAATGAACACAAATAAAATGAAATTATTATTATTTTTCGTTGTTAAACGTTAAATAAAAAAATATATAAAAATACCAGTCAATGAACACTACATTCTAGTAATTATTGGTGATAATTATTATTACTGATATTTATTAATAATAATACTGATGCAATTACCCTACTCAAAATTCATAGGTTCCAAAAATATTGGGATACGAAGCTTTTAAACAGTTTCTGTGAAATGGCTCGACAATTTTTCCAATGAGGACCACGACCGAAACGAGCATGATCCAGCACATGGTTGTTAATGTACAGAAGGCTCGATTAGCGATTTCAGCGGCGCGTATTCGCGGAAAAACTCGGGGCTAACGATCGGGCAGCGTCGAAGTCGTTGAAACGTCGCGAATTATAGGCACGAGGCGATAGAACGCAGGATAATTGCGACTGCCGGCCGTAATCCTTGGTTAGATAATACACCGTAGGACGAGATGCCACGACGCGATTAGCGTGGCAGCATGATCGCGAGCGTGGACACGCTAGGACACGCGTACACCGAACACGGTTCGCCTCTCTCTCTGTCTTGTCCGTGTGTGTGCGCGTGTATGTGTGGTCTCTCACCGGTGCGTGCGCGAGCACGTCGATGCCACTTTAATGGCATCATCATCATCATAATCATCGCCGTCGCCCGTCGTCGTTCACCGCCTCAAACACTATGTTACGCGATTCCATTGACTTAACTGATTTCTGTAATTTTGTAATTAACGAGCCGCGTCCGGAGCGAATAAATCCTCGATCGACCAGCTAACTGCCTGCCTAACCCCCACCATGGCAACTCTTTACGATGATCTACATCATTCTGAATGGCTAATGATGTCGTTAATGCAGAGAGAGATCAATATCAATAGGGATCTATCCGATCGGGAATCATTTTTTCCGGATCTTATCACTGAGTTTTAATATCGCTCGACGGCCGGTCTCACGCTCACGTGAGGTAGCTTATTTTTTAATTAATATGTTTGTAAGAGTTTATTGAGTTAGTGTAAAATTGGAAGGATTTTTTAAATTATTTTTTAGGTCAGATTTGTTTGTTAATTTTGATCCAACCGATTAGAGAATATATATTTGTAACATATTTGTAAGACTCCATTGTGTTGGTAAAAAAATCGGAAGGATTTGTTGAATAATCGAACCATCCAACGATGGATGAAATAATTTTTGTGAGTTTGAATAATTTTTGAATTTATTTTCGAGTTTCATCCTCCACTTCGAGGGTTACTTTTCTCTCTCCTACTTTTCTCCAAGTACTGGGACAATTTTCAGATGATTCTACAAGGAGAGTTTGGAAGATCGAGAGGATCCAAGGTGTCGCGATCACAGCGTCAACAGAGAATCGACATTCCACCGGGCGGGCCCGCGTGCTCGATATGCAAATGCCGCGCGCTCAACTGGGACGAGATATTAATTTTCCTCGGGCAAAAACCGAGTCCGTACAGCCGAGACTGCGCGACCCAGTCGATTAAACTTCGATCGAATCTACCATCGGTTTTCTGGTTTCTCGTTAAACCTTTTCAATGTCGAGAAATCATCCCCTAATTAATATCCGAGATTCTGTTAAAATCTCAAAATTAATGTCGTTACAGATTCAAGAGAGAAATTCAGAAAATTTCTTCGAACAGATCTAATTGATTTTATACAGTGTCGAGCTTGTTGAATACCTTCGGAAGCTCGTTGTAATGGCAGGTAGGGAAGAAGAGGCTTTCAAGGACCTCGAATTCGCGACGGTGCCTGCGTATCGGCCAGGATCGCTCGCCAATACTATCCTATCCGCGGAGAAACCGCTTGTTAAGTGTGTTAAGTGTGCTCTAGTGAACTTTTAGTCACGGCCACACCCAGCCTCCGTCCGAGGCAAGGCTGGACCTCTTACACACACCCACACTCGGCACCGTGTACTTTCGTCCGGGGCGTATTCCATGTAACGGGTGAGCCGTGCGAAAACAAACTCTACCAATCCATCAACAACATATTTCTACGACTTCATTGTGTTCGTACAAATTCAAGAGAATTTGTTAAATAATTTTGTACATCTTTGCTATATTGATCCAACCGATCAGAAAATATATATTAACATATTTTTAAGACTTCATTGCATTTTCGATCTCATGTCGAAGGGGAGACTTGTTCGCTGTATTTGATCCAGCCAATTAGTAAATATATATTAATTAATAAGGTTTAATAAAAATCGTAGTCGAGTTTTGAAGATTCGTTGGAAAGAAGAACCTTCAATCTTTGAATTCCCATTGGCACAAGTTCCCAAACAAAATTTTTAAGATCTCCAGGACAGTCGAAACTTCAACTTCAATCTAACTTAGAACATGGATCATAACTTCGATTCTAACGAGTGGTACCTCTCAAAAAAATAACAACGCACTCACAGACCGTGGACGAAGGAGGTCCTCAAAGTTTAAACCGACGCATGCACAGAAACAAATAGCGTGCACCGTCGTACCAGACAATTCAACGGAGAAAATCGGAAATGGATCTGGATCGATGATCAGACCGTTGTATCGACGTAGCCGGCGTAGATTGCGGCGTCGTTAGCGGCCATTACAAGCCGGACTGGCTCGCAGCGGGACGGACGGGATCACCCAAAGCGTAATTGAAAATCGCGGCGCGGCCGCGATGATTTCCCGGTGGCCGTCGATCGTGACAAATTGCCGGATCCAATTAGAGCGGTTTTTTATCGGAACCCGGTCCGAGGAAAAATGATCTGGCCGGCGCATTACGTTCGATCGGCCGGTTAATCGGTTTCGCCTGAACAGTGGTTATCGGCGCATATTAAACCAGCCGTGCATGGATTTATTTATTAACTTCTCGATGGAGGATTCAAGCGACTCGGGAAAACTCGAGCGATTATGGTTCCTGCGCCGTGACGCACGGTCTAGCGCTTAGAATTCGGCTTCGGCAATGGCTCTGGGTTAGGCTCGCGAGAAAGTCGGCCTAGCCAGTGCATTAATTACGTCACTGGACAAAACTTCGCGACCGCCGACGCGTACACGCTCCTCCGCTGTCTCTTTCCTCGTCTCGTGGCGTGCACGCGCGTCCTTGTTCGTGCACGTGCGCGTTCGTGTGCGCCAGACACGTAGCCGGAGCCGCGGACGAGTGCTGCTATCCAGGTGTGTAGCTGCCTGGCTGGCTCACTGGCATTTCAGTCGTTTCGCAGCGGTGCTCTTGCCAGGACACCTAGGTGTCACACATTTCCACGCAATCATCGATTCCGACCGGCCATTTCCATCGATCATACACATGCTCCTCTCGGCGAATTTATTTAGAATACACACAGGACAGATATCGACCTACCCCTTCCTGCATCACATTCGTTTCGACTGTTTCCCTTACAGAAAATATATTTTTTATATAGGAAATCCAAGAACGGTAACTCCGATTTTAATCAAACTTTAATATGTTATGCAAAAACACATTCTGAACAACTTTTTACTTTTGCAATATAGGGAGATTGCTTTTAGTTTTTCAGATATTTGCAAAAAACTATTGCGAACACTGTATTGAAGTTTTCATATTCCTGCACGGTGCGTGGTAACGTGAGCCTGTCCCAGTGCGGCGTTTGTTTACATTTTGTGTGTGTGGTATTGTCGCTTCTCATCTCCACAACGTGTTTACAAACAAAACAGATGCTGCCCTGGAACAGGTTTACATTGCCACAAAGCCTGCAGGAATGCGAAAAGTTCAATACAGTATTACCTATAGTCTTTTGCAAATATCTTGAAAACTAAAAGCGATGCCCCTATATTGGAAAAGGAAAAAGTTGTTCGAAATGTCGAAATCTATAACATATTAAAATTTCATCAATGTCAGACTACGCAGATCTTTTCTATATAATTATTGATATTGTATCACATTAGTATTGATCACATTCATTGATCCTCTAACAGTAATTATTTTTTTACACGAATGTCTTGATCTGGAATCTAGCTCCCAGGACTCGAAGATGTGTTATCAGCTCCGAAGGACCTCTAAGATCGTTGTCGCGTAAGTTCGCAGTAGCAAAGACGTTGATCTGAGAGTTTGAGGCGACAGGACGCAGCGTTGACGTCGCTGCCCTCGTCCGCTTGTAACGCTATCGCGGATACCGGTATCGAGGCAGCCGGCAAGGCTGGCCACCTTGCCCTAATAAGCCCGAACAGGATATTCAATCCTGCTCGCCGTTGTCGGCTCTCGGCACAGCAGCCGTGCGCGCGTTCGTTCTATATTGTCTGACGCGCGTACGCAGACCGATTGCACAACCCGCTTCGAGAGAGCCACGCCACGATACGATACTTACTCGCCATGCCGCGCCAGCTTAGAGCCACGACACAAACTCGCGATATATTTAACCTGTGTGTACACACCGGGTTTTACATGCGCTCGCGCGCCTTTTAACCACTTGCCCGCGACCGTCGCGACGACTCGAGTTACAGAACATACTAGTCCCCCCCTTCCCCTTGTAGCTGCGCCGGGGCCCTATACGAAACTATTCGGGGCCCGTTCGTGCCACGACAAACCGCTCGTAACCGATCCTGGAATCAGGATTCTTGACAATCCGGTTGGACACTGAATGGGACTTCGAGACTATTTTCTTGGAGAGGGGGCCCATGTTTCTCGGGAGGTTGGAGGCTGATTTTATTGGGCGAGAAGACATCCCCCAATTTAATCTTGGAAAAGATAGGAATTATTATCTTGAAGGCAGATTTCGCGTGCTTCAAATTCTGTTCTTGGGTGGTAAACACCATCCAGAATTTCTCAGGGTTGATGAGTCACTATATTTTGTATGGTGTGGAGGTTGAAGTATAAGAACTATTGTGCTCGAATTTCTGATCTTTGTTGGTAAACACTATCCAGAATTCCTCAGGGTTGATGAGTCATTACGTTTTGTATGGTATTGAGGTTGAATTTTAGGAATTATTGTGCTACAAACTCTGATCATGGTTAGTCAACACCATCCAGAATGTCTCAGAGTTTATGAGTCATTATATTTTGTACAGTTTGGAGTTTGGAGTCTTGGATCAGACCAAGAATACGTCTCCAAATAATTTGAATAAAATACCATTTAGGAATATTATCATTTATCTGACCTACGTCTACAACTCATAGACTCCACCTTAAGTATAACTGATAGGGGTTTGATCCTTCTTCAAAAATGAGTGCTCCGTACAAAATCAATTATAAAAAAATTGTCAGGATAATTTACCAAAATCAGTAAATACACGTGCTACGTATTTTTCCGTTTACCAGACATTTGGAAAGAAATGTAAGGAACCTAGAAAAGATCGTGACAGAAATGGCCGCCGTCGGCCATCGTGAGAGACCGCATCGTAGGTGTTGTCAACTCGACGACTTTACGTAATTCGACGTGGCGCGCGGTCTATTTAAATTTCTAATGGTCCTGTCGCGAGGGGAACAAAAAGCCGTCCTCTAGGTGTTTTCTTGCAGCTTTTCCATCCGGAAAACACGATCCGCAGCGTTTCCACGCGTCGCTCGTTCATCAACTCCGCCGTGCCCCACGTCCCCTCAGCTACTGCCCCCGCCTTTCGGAACGCATTAAGCACACTCAGGCCTGTGTTATTTGTTCGGTCAACGATCACGAGATTAGTCGCGGTAATTATTCAACCGCTGTCATCCGACGCGGCTCGCGACAATCCGTCTTGGCTTGTCACGCTCGCCCGGTTAATTATATTAAATTCCGCCGCCATTTCGGCCCCCCTTCAACCCCCTACCCCCTCCTCGATTTTCGTTCAAGTTGTACCACGGTCTTTTTTCTCCGTTATTTATCCTTTAGGCTGTGTATCTTCTCTGTAGACGTGTTCGGGGATCGCTTAACCGGCGATAAAACGGGAACAAAAAATCGTACGGAGGATTTCAAGCAGTCGTTCGAAAGAGGACACTTCATTCTTCAAGATCGCGTTAGTTTCATTGCTGAAGAAAATTTGTTCACCCCTACAGCGACATTTCAATCTAAACATCGATACAAAAGCGACCGTTCTCACTTTTCCGGATGCAGTTCGAGTAAAAAATTTTTTCAAGAAAAATAACTTATGGGAGCTAAGAGTGCAGATTTTTAGCTTCGAAACGAGACAAGGTAGACTGTCGTGCGATTTTTTTTCACGGAGCTACGATCATTTAAATATTCATAAACAATGGAGATTTCTTGTCCGGCGAGTTATTCAAATGCTCGCCGGCTCATGATTCATTCAAACTCCGATAAAACGGTAACAAAAAATCGTAGATTGATTTCTTCGATCTTGTTCGAAAGCGGAAACGTCAATCTTCGAATGTACGTTTGTTAAATTGTCGGTAAAAAATTCTTCAAGCTTGTTGTACACGTTCAAACTTGTAAAATCAAATTGGACTCAAACAATAAAACTGTCTGTACGTTATTGTTTATAACTTTCAAACTACTGGTCAAATTTACTTGAAAAAATTCATACATGTTCTTGCAACTATGATAAACAATTCCACAAAGTTTTATAGCGATGGGTATAGCAGTTTCGTTTCGGATTTTCTCTAATCAGACTCGCGATGATTTTTCTCGATGGCAGAGGGGAGAGAGGAGGAACGGAGCAGGTACGGAACGATCCTGCGCGATCCAGAGATCGGAGTTTCCAAAGATCGAGAGTCGGCGGAGCGTGGCCGTGCTTCGGCGGAATAATAAACGCGCTAGGCAAGTGGGCTTGCTCGCTAGCCTCGCCGTATGTACAGCGAGAGCCTGCAACAAAGAGCCTTTCTACCGCGCTTAGACCGTGGCATTATTATTTATTTATAGCGTCATTATGTTGTCTCTATTGTTGCTGCGCGGCCCGAGAGCGTACGGTACACGTTGACCGGGTCTCTCCTTTCGTCCTCGCGGACTCGCCAGGCTCTCTTTCCTTCTCCGCTACGTTCGTTCGAGTCGCGATCGCGAATACGTAATTATCGCGCGCGTTTTTTGCCCAAGGCGGGAATCAAGGACGACGGAACATTTTCTTTTCCTTCCATTAACAATTATAATTGTTCGAGGCGCGTTGCGAGGGCCAGGAAACGCCGCGGAGTCGCCGCACCGTGAGAAGAGGCCCGCTATGAATGATTAACACACACTATACCCAAAAATATTGCTTGTCACCGCCCAAACAACCCTAACCTTATCATCTTCACAAATTTTTATCAGGGAAAAGAGAACAGATATCGATACGGGATTCTTTGCATAATAATAATTAATATATTATAATATAATATTAATATATATATTAAATTTAATAATATTAAATTCAGTAAATACTATAACTTGCTTGTGTCCTGATACCTCTATGTCCAACTTTGTGAATTTTTATCAAGCTGAAAAAAAGAGATATCGACACGGGATTTTTTGCATAATATTCTTCAACTACTTCGCTAACA
Source organism: Lasioglossum zephyrum (assembly GCA_028455615.1). Taxonomy (NCBI): domain Eukaryota; kingdom Metazoa; phylum Arthropoda; class Insecta; order Hymenoptera; family Halictidae; genus Lasioglossum; species Lasioglossum zephyrum. The sequence goes on along the minus strand of CM052325.1, from coordinate 1,843,377 downwards.
TTCATATTTTTATCGAATGAAAAAATTCAGAATTCTAGTAGTAGTAATTAATATAACTCGCTTGTGTTCTGATACCCCTATGATGAACTTTGCGAATTTTTATCGAGCTGAAAAATGGAGATATCAACCTGGAATTTTTTGCATAAAATTCGTCGACTCATTGGCTATCAGAGTCTAATTTTTCAAACAGGAACTCTGAAAATTCTAAGTGTGGTAATTTTTTTACCCAGATCTGTACCGAAAAGAATTTTTACGAGCCTATTTATTCTAGTATCGAGAGCATAGTTTACTTGAAACTTCATCCATCTTCCCGCGGACCTGTTACGCTAGTTGTTTCATTTGTTGCACCGCTGAATACAGTGTAAACGGAACATATGAAATAATATGAGGCAAACGTAATCGTCATCGTCGCGATTCCCCGATTGTCTATGGGATTGTTTATGGAGGCGAGCCGTGCGATAGCAATTTCCCGCGACAGCCACGGGCATTACCGACAAGATACACTTACCGTTCCCGTCGTTAAAACGTCTCGGAAACTCCGTGCGCGAAATAAACGACATCGGCCGCGCAGAATGTAGGCGCATACCAGTTTCCCGGTAAACACGTGTACCGATAAGCGCGCGAGCCCGCACTCTTACCGATATAAATTATAGCCGATAAAAGGCGTTTACGGCGAATATGAATCCGAGTATAGCCTCATTAAGACGGTCAATCTGTTTCTCGGCGAGGTTTTATCTCGCCGCGGCAAGGTATAAATTAACACCGTCTTCCGTTCCCCCCTACTCCACCCCGGCGTGCACCCCAAGTTCTGCTCCACTGGACATGAAAAACTTCGATTTTTCATCTACAACTTTTGCGCATAGCTGCGAGATATCAGAACTCTCAGCGGCTCGAGAAAAATGCAAATACAAGTCGAATGGTTCCGAGAAGAGCGCAATATCGTGCACGGCTTCGTTCAAAGCGTTGTAAAATTGCGAGAAAAAATCCCACTTTGAATTTCAAGCAGTCGCTACAAGGAGAAAGCTTCAATCTACGCGACCATTGTAGTACGAGGTTGCGAAACAAATGTTTTCAATCCTGGCCAGATATTTGAATCCGAGATATGTAAAAAATTTGTAAAAAATTAAAAGATATGTAAAAAAGAGATTGTAAAAAAAATCGTACCAAAGAATAACTGTATGAAATGTACCTTTAAAAAACCTAAATAAATTTACCTTTAAAAATTTACCTTTAAGAACAAAATGAGAAAAAATATTTTCAATACTCGAGATTTGAAACCCAGCTTACACAAAGTGTCACAAAACGATAAAAAAAATCGTACACCAATTTTCAATCACTCGTTGCAAAGAGTAGGTTTCAATCTTTAAATTCCTGTCGCCTTTTCTATTAAAAAAAATTTTTTAGGCTTCGCAGAGTCGTTTGAATTTCCACTAAGCACTTTCTTCGAAAATAGAAAGCCGCGGTCGCTTTCTCGAGCATAACTCCGAAACGAGTGAATATTTTTACATGAAAAAATTACGGTGCATTCGGAATGCATGGGTGAATGTACCGATAAAGTTTCGGAACGTTGCGAGCAACGGTATGACTTTTAGTTGTAACCATCGAAGATCCACAGGAGTAGATTGTTGCGACGAGTGGTTCCTCCGTCGCTGAAGACGAACAGGTCACGGAAGCGTCGTCGGACATCGTTTAATCGGACTCTGACGTCCAAGTTTAAAGCGTCGGTCGCGCGCCGTTTATCCAGTCGCGCGACTAATCGCCGAGACTGTCTAGCGAGCAGAGGCGAGCGAGCGAGCACGCGCTCGCTTATCGCTGGAAATTGCCACTGCGCCCACGCTCGCGTGTGCACCGCGACAGAGGCGATAAATAACGAGCGCGGCGTCGACGGTGGCGGCCATTACTTGTCGCTCACCCTCTGGCACCGCTCCTGGGGGTGCAATCGCCGCCACCCCCGCAACACACCCCCGTTTTCCACCATTTACAGCGGAAACATTCGGCTAACCACCGTCACAAAAATACTGGCAACTTCGGAACGCTGTGGCTCGGTTTATTCTCAACGAATCCGATCGAATCTTCCTTCAAAAAATACATTCACATTTATAGTTACCCCTAGTACACACCCCTAGACCGAATATTGTACGTTACTCTCATAATTAATTCGAATATGCACCCTAGACAGTGCATCCGATCAATTTTCCAGAGTTGATCTTCACGGTAACACTTTCCGATTTTCTTTTCCACTGAACCGAGCAGCCTATCATTGCAAAACTTGACAGATATAGCGACACACCCCTAGACTGTGTACATGAATTTTTTCACCATGATGGCATCAAAATTTCAATTACTATACCTCAAGGATGCGAGGAGCGTCCGTTGAGCAGATGAAAATTCCTTCAACATCCGGAAATTGGTTATTCTTGAGATCATTTGAAGCAACATTTTCCTTTGCAGAAATGGCGTACGTGGCTTTGTTAAGGAGTTATTAACGAAAAACCAACCTGTGTCAACACGCGTCTAGGTCGCGTTCTGATTGGTCCGTGTTTTTCGTTAATAACTCCTTAACAAAGCCGCGTACGCCATTTTCGTAAAGGAAAATATTGCTTCAAATGATATCAAGAATCTCCAACTTCCGGATATTAAAGGAATTTTGGGACACCCTGTAGAAATAGAATTGTATCCTGTACCTTTCCACTCGGGCAGTTAATCTAGCGATCTCACGGTCGATTCTCGAGGTGCCGGTAACTGTACCGAGTATAGTGGAGTTATGGGACCCCATGGGGCCCATTGACATCGTCCGAAAAGTTTGAGACAGTTCTCGAGGCTGGCTATCGCGGCTCAAGGACTCTCAGGTGCACGGCGCGAAAGTATACTCGACGAAATAATACGTTCACCGGGGAAAAGTGCAGCGACCCCTTCCGCGAACCGTGACGCTATCGAAGCTAATAATAATGGGCCGAACGGGGAACCAGCCGAGAGTGCCATTAACAACCGGAGACAAAAAGCGAAAAGGAGAGCGCGCGCGCGATACAGGCCCCGAGTCCCCGGCGCAATTAAGCAACCAGGCTTAGGCACCGTTGCCCGGTCGATAGTTGTCTCTCCGTTCGAGCGATCGTTCCACCGCGTCTCGATTTGCTTGTCACTCGCACGGATAAAAAACCACCAGGCCTTTTCTCGCGATCGACCGATCAAACGCGGCGGCCCCGGTTTGTCGCGGGATTGACCAACTCGTCCGCTACGGGACGCCGCATTCCTCGATACGTTTCGTAAAACCTAACCCCTCCCCATCCCGAGAATTTTTTTCTCGAACACTCGCCAATATATTCTAACGAATCCTGCGACATCTAAATAAGTATATTTTGGAGAAACTCTCGCAATTTTTTCATTCAAAAATCTTTCAAATTGTCCGAAATATGGATCAATCTATAGAACATCCTTCATTGAAGGGTCCCTAATATCCAACCTCCTATAAGCGAATACTTGTGAATTTTTTTCTAAAAAACGCGCCAATGTATTTTAACGAATTCTGCGTCATCTAAATACGTATATTTCCGAGTAGTCTTCATAATTTTTTCATTACGAAATGTTAAAAATTGTCGAAGATATGCATAACTCTATAGAACACTTTCTTTTCCTGCCTATCATCCAAGCCTATCGTCTTCTTCCATCAACAGCTCCTACAATTCAGAAGATACTGACCCAAAAAAATTCCTGAACATGGAAGACAGATGTGCAAACCACCCCGCAAAATTTCGCGGAGCTACCCCTATCAATGTCCCCGCAAGAATTTCCTATGTACCGGCTCGTCCCATGGAACACCCCGTCGAAAAATCGATTGACCGATCGCCGGACAGTTCCAAAACGCGACCAGGCGACGCGAGCGCCTCGTCTACGGCGTCGGGACGCCATGCGTTCCCTCCTCCACGGGGATTGGTCGACGCCAAGCGTCTGCGCGGTTTTCCGTCCGTATTGACTTTACACCCTACCCCCTTCCCTCTTTCTTCCCGCGTTTCTCCTTCGGAGGGCCCGCGTGCACTGCCACTCGCGTTAACGTTTCTACCCCTCACCTTTTCCCTTCACCCCTCGCACATTCCCCTCCATAACCTCCCCTCCCCGGGGCTCTTAACGCTCCGACGTCTTGCTTGCGGCTCCGGTTGGCCTCTGTCTCCGTCCTTCTCTTTATTCTCCGATTCCTCGACGGTGTGGAACTTGAGGGGCGGAGGGGGTTGACAAGGTGACTCCGACGTTGGGTGGAGGTAGGAGAGGGCGTCCGGGGGTGCGGAGGAGAGGCTACACGCGAGCCGAGTGTCTCGCAATTGATTTTCACGCCACTTTGATTTATTCGAGCGCGCCACCGCGTTTTTCGTGGCCGGTCCGCCGACCACCCCCACACCCCTCCCCCAAGAGGGTGGCGAAGATTTATGGAGTTCCAGGACGATTCTTTTTAGATCTCGTCGAGACCTTTTTTCTGTCCGGGATCTTCGACCGTTCGAGGACGAGGGGCGAGTTCGGCGAACGTGGGGTGGCTTTTCCACGGTTTCCCTCCGTACTCGATGTCCACCCTCGTTTGGTAATGGCCGCGACGAGAGACGGTCGAGGAAATCGTCGGAATTTCGGTCGTCGAGACGCCACCGACCGACCCCTATTTCGCGCGGGAAGATCGTCTTCGGGGGTAGATTGGGGATGCTGTGCAACCCTTATCCACTTTCGGGATCTCCGGACTTGGGATAGCATCTTCCGTCCGCTGGAGAATGCGAGAGATAAGGAAATTTAGTGGGACTGTCGGCGGCGAGAGCTCGGGAAATGAGGGTGCTCGGAACGGGTCGAAGATGACCCCCCGGGGGTGGTTTGCGCTATTTCCTACCCCTAAAATGTGCCACTGAACCTGCGTACCTTTTCAGTTGATTTAATTAATTCTAATCAGAATTATTTAAATACCAGTGAATAAAATTTCCAATCTTGAAGGGTTGGTCTGTGAAGTGCACTTTGCGATTTTTTTTCTACTAAACCGAATATCTAATCTTTATGAAACTTGATAGGTATCGTGGTACAACTTCAGGCTGTACGTACGAATTTTTGCGAGTCGTGAGAATTAATATTGTTTAATTTAATTGTGGAACCAGGAAACGCAAGATTAGGTTTGGCCAACATTGTGGAGCGGTTAGGTGTTCCCAAGCGATTTTTCAACCGGATCAAGGGTGAATCAGGCGTCCATAGGAAGGGGATCTCGCCCCATCAGAGGGTTGCAGGAGAACAGGATTGGTGGGGCCACGGTGGAGGGGTTTGTTTCCCGGACTCGGGTGGGCTAGATCGAGATCACAACCAATGATAGTGAGCGCAGCTGCCCTGGGGAATCTACGAATCCTTCTCCGGAGATCCCGACGAGCCCCTTTGACGAGCAGGGAGAGAAGCTGAACCCGATGCCTCCCAGCTAGGACGCTCGGGATTGCTCGGGATTGCTCCCAACAACCCCTAGACCCGACACGATGGCGGTCCGAGGGAAATAATAACGGTAGGGACGCCGCAAATGGGTAAACAACCTCCACCCCTAATCGCAACCCTAAAATCTCTTCCTTCGTTGGATTAATTATTCGCTGGGTTCTCCTCGAGCGACGTCGTCTCGCATAATGGGGCTGAGCTTTCAACCCTTTAACGCGGACTTTGACGGCTGAGAAAAATTGGTGTGACGTAGTCGTGTGGGGACTATGTCTCTGTCAAGTTTCATCGAAATCGATCCAGCCATTGTTGAGAAAATAATTAATGAATGTCAGGTGAATAGGGGTTGAATTGAAAACTGGTTCGAGTCAGTCTCAACTATAAAGGTTGATTTCAATCACTTTTTGTTAATATTGGAAGCTGAGAAATATTGACAAGTGTCAACAAAATATATAACTAAATATAAGAAAAAATATAACCTAACCTAACTCATAATTATGTAATTAATTATTAAAATTATTCCTTCCATTAAGGTCGACTCAGAGGCACGAAAATATAAATATAACCAAAAATATAACCTATCCTAACCTCACCCATAATTATACAATTAATTATTAGAATTAGTCCTTCTATCAAGGTCGATTCAGAGGCACGAAAATATAATTATAGATTCCAGCCGGTCTAAAAAAACGTTGACATTAAAAATTGACAAGAGCTCCTAGTCTAATAGCAACGTTTCTCTGTGAAGAAAGTTATGCGAGAGAAACGAGTCCGTGGATCGACCGTACGAAAAGCGAATTATCTCGAGAGCGCGAGCTAAATCAATTTCGAGTCCGTGGCTCGTACGGCACGGTAGTTTATCGGGCCGGTGAATTGTTTCTTTGTGTCGGTGAATGATCGATCGACTCGTCGGACAGTCGAAAACTGGTCGCCTGATCGCGGCTCGGCCCTGCTCCGCTCGGCGTGCCGAATCTTAAGTAGCCGGAGCTCTCTCGCTCTCCGGAGCCACAAACAGGAACGGGAAGAGAAAAAATAAAAAGCGATGCTGGAGTCGCCTAAAGTCGCGCAGCGTCGCTTCGAGTAACGGTGTCCCGCCTGCCATTACCGCTAACAACCTTCGTAGTTCAAACACTTCGTTACACTCGACCTTTCTCGAAAAAAGTTGAAACAATCAACTGCCAGCCTCGACAAAATTTGTAAATCATAATTTTATTAATTGTAGAAATATTTAACTATGATTAATATTACCCTCTCCTGTAAAATTAATATTTTTCTGTACAGATACTTTTAAATTGACAATAGAGTTATCTTAAAAACAGCCTCAAAAGTGGATAATAATAATTTTATTAATTCTAGAAATATTTAACTAGGATTAAATGCCCCTCTCAATACCCTCCCCTGTAAAATCAATATTTTCCTGTACAGAAAATTTTTAATTGACAGAACCAAGGAGTTCTCTAAAGATTAAGCAAATTTTTTTCCCGAATTTAATTTCTAATTATTTAATTTATTTTAAATATTCTCTAAAGATTAAGCAAATTTTTTCCCCGAATTTAATTTCCACGAAGCACAGAAAAATTAATGTTTGTAATTTATTTTGCATTCCCATTGGTCTGTACACTGACAGTTTTTTTTGTTTGCGATCGTCCAGTGGCTTCTCGGTAGCAAAGAGGGTTGTGTCGAGAAAGGCGAGGAGCAATCGACGATGGGCGTGTGCCGTTCCACAGCGAAATGAATCCCGCGAAAGGCGGAGAGACGAGGAGGAACAGACTACAGAAAGCGGAGGCCGCGTAACGAATCGTCCTAACCCATTAACTTGTAAATTGCTTCCGACTGGTGCGCGATCCCGGTCGCGCATAAATCCGCGAAATAAATCGCGGCGCTTGTCGTCCGGCGAAACGAGACACACGACCAAATTATTGGCCACACTGCCTGGCAAACATTCGCAACACCGAGCGCTGTCCGAAATGGTCAAACGGCACCCGATCCGACACTGGTAATTAATTTTAATTGTATTTTCGAGCTGGCTGTTTAAACAAATGAACATTTCGCAGAGCCAAGTGTAACGACAAATTTATCATGGAAGAACACGCATTTTATATTTCTAATAAATTTTCTGGGGTGTTTTCACACCATTATTGTGGACGTAGGGGGTCTAACAAATTCTGTGTTGTGTGTCTGTATATGGACCACATTTCAGGTAAATTTCATCAAGATCCATTAAAGTATAATTATATAATTAATTATTAACTATCACCTAGTCAGAAGTGCGATCAGTGTATTCTTCTCCTTCCTCTTTAAGGGTTGTTCTCACCCTATTAATGTGAATGTAGGTAACCAAAAAAATTCTGTGGTGCTTGTCTATGTGTGGACCAAGTACTAGTAAAGTTTGATTAGAATCGACAACGTGGTTGTTTCTTTATAAAATGTTGAAGGAGGACAAAATTTTCTTAGCGATTGACAGGTCGATTCTCGACGGGAGGTAGAGGAAGAAGAGGAGGAGGAGGATGTAGTCGGCGGCGAGATCTGGACGCGGACAGCGACGTATTCAAAGTGTGAACGGATGCAAATCTCGTCTCTCATGAGCGGAATTTTCAAGGAAGCTGAAAGATGGATGGAGCACGGCCGCCGGCACCGGACAATACGGCGACATTTGCATCTGGTACATAATTCAGTCGCCGTTTCTGCCCCCGACCACGGCCGTGGCGCGGCATCGGGCTGCGTGTGCTGTTCATAAAGCACACCGGTGGCGATCTCACGAAATCCAGGAGGCCCCGGGACTAGGGAAATAACGAGGCGCCTTCTTCCTTTTTTCCCCCGGATCGTCTCTCTTTCTCTGTCTTTTCCTTTCCGCTCGCGCGCGCGACCGCTCGAAAATTTATTCCGGTGAATTTTAATGGACCAGAAACCGTGCTTCGGTCGGATCGTTACGCTACCCTTTTGTTCCCCGCAATTATAATTAACCGGCGCCGTACGTCGGCATTTAATTATTCCACGACCAGTCGCCTGACTCCAATAGCGATCCCATCATCATCGTTCCCCAAAAATTCTACTGTAAGAGATTCCCCAGGAAACGACCTCTAAGAGTTCCAGAGCGGTTCAGACGAGGGCAATTAAGCCACACCCAATTGCGAATAGCAATTAAGCCGCACCGAACACTCTGCACACAGATGGAGTAAAATTATTGTTCTCAAACATCAAGTTCTAGTGGATACTGAGAGAGGTATGGATTTCACCTGTGGGACACTGTTCTGGAGCATTTAATAGAACCTGGAGCAATTATGCCACGCCCACTATGAACACTCTACACACAGATGGAGCAAGATTAATTTCCTCAAACATCAAGTTCCAGTGGATACTGAGAGAGGTATGTATTTCACCTATGGGACACTGTTCTGGAGCAATTAATAGAACCTGGAGCAATTATGCCACGCCCATTATAAATATTATACACACAGATGGAGCAAGATTGTTGTACTTTAACATAAAATTGTAGTGGATAGTCTATTCTAGTGGATAACCGAGAGTCTAGTTTGAATTTAGAGTCGAATTGCTCTTTGGAGCACTATGTCAGCGGGTAGAAAATTGTGAGCAAATAAGCCACGCCCACTCGGAGCTATCCACGCACACACGTTACGTTTCATTTACAGCGTCAGATTTTAAAGAAATATATCTAACGACGTAGAAATAAAAGAATGAATAATTCTGCATTATGTGAAAATATCGAAAGGGTGAATTTTCACCCTGAGGAACGTACGAGGGTTAATAATAATTTATTCCAGTTGCTTCTAATAATAGATGTAAAATATTGATTACCCACGAAGGAGAAAATTTGAGAAAATCGTAGGAAAGTTTTCCGACGTTGGAAACGAGTTCACCGTCGATGGAAAATTTTCTTTTCGAAGGGGTGGGGTGGTGTCGTTTACCTTGCCGAGCACAATGCTCGCGCCTGGTGTCTGAGACAGTGGATAACGATCTCGGGAGCATTGTTGTCCGCGTATGATCCGCGAGACGCGTCGGACTTGGGTGTCGTTGCCCCGTTCTCGAGAAAGCGTCGAGGTGCAGTAATTTTTCCAGAGAGAGAAGAGAAGAGAAGAGAGAAGAGGATTTCCCTGAGACGAGTGACTAGGACCGAAAGCGAGTCGAGTTTTCCCCACACACAGATTCGCCGAGTTCTCTCTCGTGTGCGACTCGCAACTACTTTCCACGCGATCGGGATTAATTATGATAACGACTGGCGGGGTTAGGCGAGGCGCGACGAGCCGAGACGAGACGAGTCTAAATGAGCTTCAGAGTCTCGTACGATAATCGCTTCATATAACAAATACACGATTCGGATCCTGTGGGAGCAATTAACTAGCTCTGCTCAAATTCTTTCGTGAGATTCGAGTTTCGGATACCGTCGAGAGCTTCGGGAGGAGTCCCAAGGGACCAAGAAATTTTCAGGAGTTCAATCAGGAGTTCAATGAACCCGAGATATACAAAGAGTTCAAGGAGCTTCAAGAGGACTCCAAGGTGTCCAAAGAATTTTTTAAGCAAGCGAGAATCCTTCCAGAGGAGTCCAAAGAGTTCAAGGAGCTTCGAGAGGAGTCGAAGGAGCTTCAAGGAATTTTTTAAGAAAGCGAGAGTCCTTTAAAAATAGTCCTGAGAGTCCAAGAAGCTTCAAGAGGAGTACAAGGAGTCCAAAGAATTTTTTAAGGAAACGAGAGTCCTTCAAGAATAGTCCTCAGAGTCCAAGAATCTTCACGAAGAGAAAATCTATCCAAGGAAGAAAGTATATAAAAATTTTTGGGGACGAGTCGCATCGTTCGTGGTAAAAATAATAATGATAATGAGTTGGGGGAAGGGTCCCGGCGGTCCGAAAAATTCCTCGAAGGGTTTAACGGGTCCGGCGGGGTCTCCGGCGCTTCTGTAGCCAGCGGAATGTCCAGGAACGGCTAGGACCGGCACCGTATAACTTCGACGAGCATCGCGCACGACGACGTTGCACGACGTTGCACGCCGTGGCGTGGTGCGCGATAAGCATCGCCAGGACCAGAAGGGAACAGAAAAGGGAGAGAGGAGAGTGAGAGGGAGAAAGAGCGTGTAGGACAGCCGTTAACGAGCGATTCCACGCAGAAGGTTAGCCTCCCGCTTCTACGTGCCTCGAACCGGCCGCTCGACCGGCTTCCTCTTCCTCACCCTACCGCGAGGATCCTCGGTCCTTCGTCCTGCTGAAGACCCGAAACAGTGTCCTAAAATCGGGTCCCAGGGAAATCACCGACACAGATTTTCCTGACACAGTTTTTTCACAGACAAAAAAAAAACATTTCACCGATTCCAGAATTGACCGATAACGAAATTAACCGACAACGCCTTTAACTGACAACGAATTTAACCGCCAACGCCTTTAACCAACAACGAATTTGACCGACAACGACTTTCACAGACACGAATTTGACTGACAACGATTTTAACCGTCACGAATTTGACCGACAACAATTTTAACCGACACGAATTTGACCGACAACGATTTTAGATTCGTTGTCGATCAAATTCGTTGCCGGTCAAATCCGATGTCGGTCAAATTTCTTGTCGGTTAAATTCGTTTGTCGGTCAAATCTGGAGTCGGTAAAGTGTTGTCGGTGTTGTAAGACGTATTTCTCTAAAATAAGTCGTGATAACTGAAGCAAAGTTTGCTAGTTTAAATTGTGAAACAAAAATGAGTGAGAAAGTATCCTAGAATCTTTCATGCAACTATTTTTGAGGAGCGTACCAGGAGATAAAGGTGATTCCACACGGCTTCAGGAGGTTTAAGAAGGGATGGAAGCCCTCAAGTACCTTCAAGAAGACCAGTTGGGTAGTTTTTAAGGGATGAACTTTCCAAAGAAGCTTCACGAGGATATTTCAAAGTCAAGAACACTGGGAAGAAAACTAAACTCTTTCAGACTTCTACGAACACCTTCAGCAGGCCATAGAGGATTTAAAGGTGAGTCCACCCTCGAGTCCAAGAGCCAACCGAAGAAATGGCCTGCTAGCTGCACAGCAGAGACTGGCCGGAAAGGGTCGACGGGTAAAAAACTGTACCGAAAAATGCTCCCAGCTGTTCCTTCCGTTATCTCCTCGAGGAATCAAGTATGGCGGCGATCGTTCCGACGAAGGGGCAATATGGAAGAGAGAGGGGGCCTCCAAGGGGGTTTTCAACCCTTGCTATCTGGCCCATCGGGTTCTCTCTGGAGCACCGGCGCGACGGGTCTGTACCCGTTCATAATAAACGCTCGGCTGGAATTTCCGTGGAAGAGACACGTCCTTACAATGCGTTTCCACGTGGCCCCCGATATGTGTGCCACGACTTTATTATTTTCGGCAAAGGAGGGGGGACCGCGTATACCTGGTGGCGTGCCGGCCTTTTGTTTCGCAGATCGTATCGGGCGCGGCCCTCTTTCTCTCGTTTCGTCGCATCTGTGACCGGATTCGCTCCCATGCTCGCCCCGTAAAAATGCGACATATTGTGCGAAAAACATATGGGCCCCCCTAACCTCGGCGATCGCTCCTCCTTTTTCGGGAGGGAACCCCGTGAACGTTAATCGACGCGTTGCACCCCGGACCGACCGTACTATTACATTTTTTCTCTCGGAAACCGTGCGGCGAATCGTTTTGAAATTTTGAAACTTAATAAACGTTCGAACAGTGTGTAGAAATTTTTTTTATTAAAAAATGTCTACCACAAACGGAGATATGGAAATATTTATTACGTAATTTTTTTAACCGAGAAAAATGTCCATTGATTATTGTAATTAATTTTTTAATGTTGTGCAACAGGGAGCACCCAGAGGAATTTTTTTCAAATGGAGCAGATACTGTTGAAAGTCCTCAGAGGCGGCCTCCTCGCTGTCGGTTAATGATCGGTGAATCGCGTTTTCGCTCTCGGCAAGGCGAGGAATCGCGAATGCAAAAACGCGTCGATTAATACGTCTATCCGGCGCGTGAGCGGCGTAATTAGAAAAATGATTAGGTGTCTGCGCGCGGGGTAAAGAAGAGAGGGGAATAAAAAAAACCGGTGAATCCATCGGCTCTGGTCTATCGCGCGCGAGAGAAAGCGCGCGCGGAGAGCGATAGTGAAACGTCACTGCATTCTGCGTCCGCGGAATGCAACGGAGATTCCCCCGATGCAGCCTCTTTCTTATATACCCGTCGCTATTCGCCTTTTTTCGCTCAACTATCCGACGATCGATTGCGAACCTCCATAAATCGTCTGCTCTTTATTTCACTCGGACCTTCAAGGATCGAGCTCATTTTACAATTGTAATTAATCGCGCGCTGTGAATCGATTTTCAAGGATCCCAATTGCATTTCCATTAACTACAATTCTTCTATAATGTGTTCTTGTCTGTTTGAAATTTTTGGAGTGCACTGGAAATTGTGGAAGGTTCTTTTTCTAGCGGAACAACGATCCACACAGAAATGAAGTGAATAAGGGTTGCGAAAAGTTGAGGGTGAGGTCAATATCAAATCCATTAAATGCAATTCCTCTACAATGTGTTCTTGTCTGCTTGAATTTTTCGGAGTGCACTGGAAATCGTGGAAGGTTCTTTTTCTAGCGAAACAACAATCCAGAAATGAAGTGAATAAGGGGTGCGAAAAGGTGGGGGAGAGGTCGATATCGAATTTCCGCGGAGTCGTGTATCGGAGCAAACTATTCCGCAGGTGCCAGCCGGCTCGACGAAAATAGATCGAATTCGCGAGAGCTCTACGAGCCGATCGCACGAAAACCCCCGGCCACCCTTCGCGTTATCGATCCGACCCGATACCCCCTAATCCGAGTTCGATAGCCAATCTCTGTCTCTGACGCCTACAAATAAACCGAAAGTGTCGATTTGCTCAGTTTTCCGCCTAGCATTTCGTGAAAAATGGCTGCAGAGAAAAACGACTATGAAGCCTTAAAATAGGAGGTTTTGCCCTTTAAAATGAGTCCTGGCACGACATTGTATTATTTTTGTTCGCGAAGTTACAACAATTCAAATTTCAACATTTTTATGCTCAGCCTACAGTGGTCCTCATTCTGATCCTGCCAGCGCACTTTTCATTCAAAGTGCCATAAAATGGTGAAAAATGATCGTAGACTAACTTTTTTGGACTCATTGGAGAGCTAAAACTTCAGTCTTTAAGTCTACATCAGTCTCATTAAAGAAAAAAATTTTTTCAGATCAGCAGAGACAGTAGAGTCCGAAAATTTTGTCAAAAACGACTATTTTTGCATTTCTGCTTGCCATCTCGAGTAAAAAAATTCCAGTGAGAAACGACTTGAGGCATGCAAAAGCGGATATTTCAGGCTTTACAATGAGCCTAGGTGAGCCGCAATCCGATATTTCTTCGCGAAGTTACAGCAGAATGCACGACGGTCACTTTTCACGATACTTCTTTTTGGTCTCGATCGTCGGTGTATGTGGAAACGATCCTAATTCGAGAGATCGTCGAGGATGCCGTCGATCTTCCAGTCTGTCGAGTAGGGGAACATAGGAGGGGGGCAGGAGGGGGCGTCGCGTATATTAATCGTCGTGTACAGGAAATTAACTTGGCCTTGTTTTATCTTGCATTCTGATGACTGCATCTGCGTATCTGCGAGAAACGTGTAACGCTCCGGTGTTCCGCGCGTGTATTAATTAAGTATGTGCGACTCGGTATGCGCGAAGGAAACGATCAAGGACTCGCTTTTACGAGTCAGCCAGGTGCACCGGGTGCTTTTCTGCGAATCATCGGCACCCGATCCGCAAGAGAACCGACGATCATCGTGCTGCATAGGCCACGGGGACCAGAAAATATATTCCCTCCCTTGTCCGCCCCTTCCCCGGCTTCGATCCTTCTTGAAATCGCTTGCGAAAATCAACGGGAGCGTAATTAACACGTTCAGTGCCAACCTCTCAGAAAAATACAGATTTTATGGCGTTACAAAATTTTTCCATCTGTCAAGGCTCATGAGATAATTATTGAAATAAGCGGAATTTGCTTGCATCAAGTTTAAGGGTGGTTTTCACTCCTCGACGTGATAAAATTAAGAGATTATTTATTTAATGCTCTAAACCAGATGTGGTTCATATAGCATATAAAATTAAGAGATAAAAATAATTGTTGGGTTTGGGCAATCTAAAAAATTTTATCTGAATTTTATATTGGTGGCGATTTTAGAGACTGAACATTGGCAGTGAACGTGTTAGAAAATTGAAGATAGAGGTGATTCAGCTTAGGTATTTACCAGGCGTCGTTTCGGCTTGATGAGTGGTCGGTTCTGTCCGTTCATCTTGTAGTATAGTCCGCAGGCGTTGCAGAGATAGTGTCCGGTGCCGTCCCGTCTCCACAGTGGCGTCGAAGTTGCACCACAGTTGACGCACTCGCGGCCCTCTATTGGAATCGCATCGAAGAAACAACAGCTTTGTTAGCGAGACTCGTATAGCTGGTTTGACAGGTAAAATAAAACAAGCTACTTCTACGATCCTCGAGCAGCGAACCAACTTCTCCGTTTAAACATCATTTAACACTAATAAAAAATCATTGGTGACTCGAAAAAAAAACGATTCCGTCGCTGCTCGAATTCGCCATTTTGAAGCACGAACACGCTAGCTCTTTCCAACACTAATGGAAACTGTATTATTATTTTTACAGTGACTCGTAAAACAACTTACAAATAACTCGGAAAAATATTTGACAATTTAGGGTTGTTTTCACCAATTTCACGTGGATATTGGGAACTGAAAAAATTCCTATTGGTGCAGTTGTATGTGGACCGAGTATCAGGCAAATTTCATTAAAGTCGATTAAACTGTGATTCTCTAAATAATTATTGAATATCACTAGGTTCGAGTGAGTACATAGATCGATTTAAATCAGAGTCGCGTCCTTGAACTTTAAGGGCTGTTTTCACCCCTCGAATGCGAATGTTGGTGTTCGAAAAAATTCTGTACGGTGTACGAATATATGGACCAGATGTCTGCCAAGTTTCGTTAAAATCGATTGAGTAATAACTGTGAAAAAAATTATTGAATACCGTCGAGATGAAAAATAAGAGTTTCGATGGCTGTTGGACGCGAGGATTTCGCGATGAGAAAAAAATAAGCACGTGTCAAATATTTTTTCGAGTTCAATCTCACAGTGGAGAGGCTCGTTAAGACAACTCGAAGTCGAACGTGGGAGTCGCGGTGAAGTTTGAGTAATTGCAGAGCGAGCGTGGCCGACGCGAGAAACGGTAGACATCGACGAAATTCGGTGATGGAACTCGCATGCAATTGCAGACATACCATACCAAGCGATTACCAGAGCAAAAGCAGAGTCTCTTTAGGACCGTGGGCGTTCGAACGACTCGTGGATCGAACACGATCGTCCGATAGCGGCTTGTTAATAGCGGGGACCAATTTTTCTCAGACAGAAAGAAGACCGGAGCCAGAGAGAGAGATAGAGAAAGACAGATAGAATTGGAAAGGAGAGAAGAGAAGACCTGGCGTATCGTTAGTCTACCCTCCACCAAACAGGATAACGAGTCGAAATTTTCAGACCTTTTTCTCCTCTCTCCTTCGAAAAACATCTGACAAGCTGTTAGGTCTGAAAATTTTTGTTGCCGGACTCGGGAACGGGAGATGGAAGGATGTTATCTTTTTTCTTTCTTTTTCAGATTTCACGAGCCGTGAAATTCCGCGTCTCTCTCACGGATATTCGTCCATCGAGCTGCATCCTCCTCGGAATCTCTGCGCCACCGAGCGGCGGCCATTTTACTGGAAAAGATGCCTTTATAGACTGCACAAGCTCTCCCTGCACAGGATCGAGATGCGATTTTGGTCGAACGCGATCGACGTGGCCGAAACGGTCGCGGGAGGAAATCATAGATCCACGGAGAACGGAAACGAACAATTTCTCATTACAATTTTTAATTCACCCGAATCACTGGTGCAAAAAACGATATTTCTTCCTCTATGCTCGCCGGAAAAGTGTCTAAAATCAATATTTTAATATCTACATCAAAAGAAGTGTTGGTAGATCAAGATTTCTTGACGGTCACCGGTGACCGACACTCACAAAATTCCCAAACATCAAAATTTCAATATCTACATCGAAAAAAGTTTTGGTACATCAATATTTTATGATCAAACCGCGGTATTCGTTGTCGGTCACCGGTGACCGTCACAGATTATAGAACGATTCTGGAATATCGTCTTAAATCGACAAAGCATGTTTTCCCATGTGTCCAGAACGAATTTCCAGAACACGAGGCGAAGCAGAATCGATCCAAGGGTGATCGATTGCGGGGAAATAGCGTTCGTTTCGCGGAAAAGCATAAACAGGCAGCCATAAACAGGCTGACATCCACGGAATCGTCTGGCTTCGCCGTGATCGAGGCTGCCGGTGCCGCTCGGCGAGCGTTGTGTGTCGTAAGTCGATTTAATTAGCGGACTTCCACGCCGCGAAGTCGGGCCATTGTTCCCGGAATTAGGATTTTTACCACGCCGTCCCCGCCGCAGACCGGCCATTATTACCGCAATCAACGTATCCGGCATTTTTCAACCGGCACGTTTCATTCCCAGTCCTCCTACTACACTTTTCTTCGCTTTTTCCCCACCTCTGTGCCATTGATTCGCGACGATCGACGCGAGACGCAGCCCCCTATCACGTTTGCACCAGTGACTCGCGATCACACCTTGTCTGTTTCCCGAAAAATGAAACCCCAAAATTCGTTCACATTTTTCAGGAGAATTTATGTCTAAAAAATGTTCATATATCTTGAAAATTGTAGAAGTTGGCTTGAAAATTAGTATCTCTTTGATTCGAGTCTCGTTTTCCGGGAAACAGACAAGAATTTCCGAAGAAAAAAAAACAGTGTACCGGTCGCCGACTGGATCAACATCGAACAGAAAATTCGTGACCGTTCGATCTGACGCGCAAAAATCGTGGTCCGCAGACTCATTCTCGAGAGGGAGATTTGCTGTGACAAAACCAAAAAACGGCAGCATGTAGCCACACCACATCGAGAACAAAAATACGTGTGTGCTGTATCGCGCTTGCGTAGACGTGTTTCACACCTGTGTATGTATAAGGACACGAACAGATCTAGAGACAGATAGAGAACGACGTACAATTGGCGTTACAGAGTGATCGAGAACGCTTAACCTAACCGATCGTGGAATCGATTTTCAAAAAATCGAACAAACGATTCCGCGAGATCGATCGTGTAACGTTTCGGTCACCGTTGTAGATCAACGTTGATCGTCGTCAAAAAAAAATAAATAAATTGATAACGAACGAGGTGTGGTGCTGTTTACGCTTGTAACGTATTCGCGGGTGCCACTCAAAAAACACATCGGTGAGGCAAAAATACAAAAATACACGATATCGGTGTGTTTCTCCCTCTCGTAAACACTCAGCTCTCGAGAATCTCGAGGATAAATTAACGAGAAACCATAAGTAACAAGTGTGTGTTCGTCAACGTTCCGATCAACGAGAACTGTAAGCGAAAGACGACCGCCACCAAAAGCTCGGGAGTGGATCGAAAACAGAAAGTTTAGGGATGAAACACCCTCGACTGGAGTCTCTGCGAGCAACGAAGCTTTTGTCCCTTGGAGCACTAGTTTGCCCTCAGGGGCACTCAATTGGGCCATGAACCTTCATTACACTTTGGTCAGAGAACTTTGGGTCCTCTGATATGACTCAAGTGCCATTGGGAGCAATGTGAGTGCCCCTGGGAGTAATACAAGTGGCCCTTGGAGCACTATTTTGCCCTCAGGGGCACTCGGTTGGACCATGACCCCTCGGTACACTTTGGTCAGAGAACCTTGAGTACTCTGGTGTGACTCAATTGCCATTAGGAGCAATATGAGTGGCCCCTGGGAGCAATACAAGTGGCCCTTGGAGCAAAGAGCTCTTTGTGCCTGCATCACGGTGTTCCTTGAGATCCACTTGATTTATAAGACTATGCATAACTATTTAACGAATTTCTCGTACAGTAAAAAATATAATAAAAATTGTGTGTCTATTATGTTTATTATAAATTATTATAGAATAATATTCTAGGATAATATTTCAGAAGAGATTCTAACATTTTGCAAGAATACTTCAAAATTCTTTTTGCAATTAATTAACAGTTCGAGGAGCGCAAGGCCATCGTCGAGACTCGAGTCGTCGAAAACAACGGAACGAAAGAAAAGCGAGACGAGAAACGTAACTGAACAAAGTGCAACAAACGATAAGGATCAAACAGAAAAAAGTCGAAACGGTAAGAGAGAGAAAAAAATAATACATCGTGTTGCAAGACGAGGGTGCAGTCGTGTTCCGATTCGCGGTGGAATCAAGGAAGCCAGGGGTGGGGGAAAGAACGAGGAAATTCTTAGAATGCAAAGTGCCCCTTTCTTCGATTCCTTTCTCAAGCGATTATCCGTGCCGTTTCTTCAGATCGACGGGAGCTGTAACGAGATAGTAAACGTTCTCACCATCGAGAACCGGAAATCGACTGCACGCGTGTCTCTCGCACGATAAAAGTGCTGGGCGCTACAACGAGCGTGTATCATTAACAGATTTCTGCTAGACGCGTCTTGAAAATTACTTTAATATAAATATTATTTTTGTTCCCCTCAGGGTACGATTCTGTACAACGTACCCCTTTTCTCTTCCCCTTTCGTACCCTTAGATTACCTCAATAAAAATATCCAAAAACATATTCTCAGAAAAATGCTATATAAATTCTCCCACAACACTCCGAATCAAACCCAGCAACCTGATGCACCCCTGAAAACGTTCAAACCCTTCCAAACACCGTTTGGGACCCACCGCAACACGATCAAACCAGACCAAACAAGTGAAGAAAAAAAAACGACAAACCCAAAGCATAATAAAGTAAGGCCCAAGATGATTGTCCCGGGGTGAAAGAAAAAAATTGAGGAGTAAAACCGGGGGTGTGATGGGGTAACAGAGATCCGATATAGAGAGAGAAAGAAAAAGAGAGAGTGAGAGAGATTGGTAGGCGGGTGCCGCTTACCGGCGGACGTCCTCGACTTGTTCCTGGGCTTTTGTTGTTGCTGCTGGTGCGCGGATGCCGGCGAGCCGGGCGTGTTAGGGTGCGCGTGACCGACCAACAACTTCGAGTCGACGTTTACGCCGGTTGCCACGCCGGTCGCGTTCCCAGCCGCCGCGGCCCCAGCTCCGGCGGCGTGGTGGCCGCCGAACAGCCCCGAGGTGACCGCGGCGGTCCCGTTGTGCGGGTTGTGGGACGAAGACGAAGAAGACGACGAGGATGCGGCGTGATGATGGTGGTGGTGGTGGTGGTGGGTGGTATTAGGATACTGCAGGTGCTGGTACATGTTATACGCGCTGGTCGCCGGGTCGTACTGGGACCCGGCGTGGTGGCTGGCGTAATTGTCTCTGCACGATGGCGAGCTAGCTCCCCCGCCACCCCCGCCACCGGCCGCCACGCCGTTTCCCTGATACTCCTGTTGCTGTTGTTGTTGCTGTTGCTGCTGTTGTTGCTGCTGTTGTTGCGCGGCTGACGCCTGTTGGTTTCCCGATTGGTTATTACCTTCTCGTTGTTTCACCTGGCCGCTCCCGGACCCTCCACTTCCCCCGTTCCCGGCGTTCCCCGCGCCGCTGGTCCCGTTGTGCTGTTGATGAGGAGGGGATGGCGCCCCATGGTGGTGGCCCAGCATCACGCTAGGCTTCACGTCGCACGAACTGGCCCCCGACGCTCCCAACGCGTCCTGGTGGTGCATGAACGCACCCATCACCGCCGCGTGCGCAACCGCCGCTTGGTATTCACTGCTCGCCCCACCCCCCCAATCCCGACAACGGATTGCTGCTGTTGTTCGTGTTGTTGTTGTTATTCGTGGCGCTACTGTTGTTGTTGTTGTTGTTCGTCGCGGAGGTCGTGCTGGCGGTGATGCTGTCCGGTGTCGCGTCCTTCGGTGGGGTCGGCGGGAACGAGAACAGGTGGTGACCCGCCCCCGCGCCGCCGTGGCTCGATAGGCTACCCGTACTCGGTGGGAGGGACGAGCCCAGTGGACTCTGAGGCTTGTCGTCACCGACGCCACCGCCGCCTGAACCCGTCGAGGTCGGGAAACCCCAAGGGGTTTTCGACGTGTCCGCGCCGCTACCCGCTAGCCACGGGTGCAGCACGGAACTGTGGAAGTGCGGCCGACACACCTGGCTCACCGGGCCGCTCGTCACGCCGCTGCTCGACATCCTTGCTGCAAACACAGACAAATAAACGTCAAAATCGGTTGGGAACAAGCGTATTATTTTTCGAAATTTGGTTGGATCATTGATCGAATCTCAGCTGGTGGAACTAGCCATGGGGACAGAGGTGTGGCACTCTAACTGGGCCCGTTTCGAAGCTCCAAGTCTCTTCTATATTTGATAATCCTTGAACTGCATTATTCTTGGAGCCCGCTTTAGTAGGATACAGAGGGAACAGAAAATTGCACTATCTTGAAATTTACTACGGGCCCCGTGATTCTGGGGGCCCTACGCTTGCAGCAGAAAATTGACCTAAGGTTTGGCCGATACCGTTCCCACATATTTTTGCTAAAGAAGAGGTTATTATATTATCGTGCAAAACCTAGGGCCCCTAGTAACATTTGCTACGGGGCCCTACGCTTGCAACAGAAAATTGACTTCTTCCATACTCTTATATCGAATAAACTCGTAAAATTTGATAAATATAAAATTTTGCAGCAAAGAAAATTGAGATCTGTCGATTCTCAGGGTTCCTTAGAAAAATCGGCCATCGAGGCATAATGATCCTCGCCTTAGACAACTTAGAAACCGGTATACGCCCGTATACCGGGTAGCAGAATCACCGGTACGAACATGGACACCGTCGATCGCAGAAACGGGGAACCTGATTCGTGCGTGCGCGGAATGATCGGCTTTTATGCCGACCGTAAAACCACCTAATTGCGGGAGACATCTTAATTAAGTGCGAGGGGCCCCCGGTGGCTGGAGGCGCGCGCTATTATTGGTCTCTCTTCTCTCGTCTGGTCCCCCCACCTCGATTCTCCTCCTCCCTCCTCCTCCTTCCCCTCTCCCGATCCCTTCCCCTCGTCCATGTATGTGCGCAGACGGCGCGCATGAATCTTTCACCTTTCGATCGGGTGCGCTCGCGCGCGCGAGAGAGAGCCCGAATTCCGTCGGGGCCCCGCCTCCTCTCCTGGTTAATTCGCGGCCTCGATATCGCTCGCTCGCTTCTCTACGTTTCCTTCCGAGGAGAGAGACTTCGGAGAGAGAGAAAGACGAGTACATACCGTCGAATCGATATATCGAGTCGGTTCTTCTCCCCCACCTCCCACCCCACAAGGGGAGGGCTCCGCCTCGCCGGCATACGCTGATAACGAGCCAGTGTTTTGTCGAAACCCCACCCACGAGCAAAGACTTCGCCGAATTACCAGCATTAACTCTCTCTCCGAGACGCGATACGTATTTTCCGTGACGATTTCTGCGACTGCATACCCTCTGGATTTTGCTGGGTGGTGCACAATCGTGGTGGGGATATTGTTGGGTACTTTGGAGAATATTGTCGTGTTGATACGGTATTATAATTTTGTTTTTTAATTCTTGTAAAATGTTGTTTGTTTTGATATAATGCTGCACTGGAAGCTTTAAGATTCTAATGGCAATTTTAAACCTTGCCGAAAACCTGTTAATAGGATTTTTAGTGATTGTGAAGGGGCGAAAGAAAGTTGTAATATTAAATGAAATTATTGAGGGTTGTTGAGGGTGGCTTGTTAGATCAATTGCTGTTGTTATTGGAGGTTAAATTAGAAAGTGTTAAGCCATGTACCATAGGTTTTTCAAAATTATGGGGTAGTTACAAAATTGAATGAAACTATTGAGGGTTGTTGAGGGTGGCTTGTTAAAATAATTGCTGTTGTTATTGGAGGTTCCATTAGAAAATGTTTAGCCGTGTACCATTTCAAATTTTTTTTTCAAGTTTTTCAAAATTATTAAATGTGTTGAATAATTAATAATCATTATTAAATGTGTTGAATAATATTCAAGCAGAAAAAGAGGAAAGACAATTATTCAAGAATAATATAACGGATGTAGTTATTTATATAAATAGTGAATATTGACTATGTAGTATATGTATAGCGTTAACACACTGTGTATAAATGATAGATACAACGTCGATGATTGAATGATACCGGGGGTGCAGGAGAAGGGATGGACAGATTAGCGATGGAGGATAGCATCAGCGTGAAAATAATCGCGGCTGCTATTCTTCTCTGGCGGCGAGTATACTAACCGAATGGTAGAGGAACGTCGTCGTGGAAAGCCGTCTAAATTTAGGAGCATGAAACGTAATATCAACCGTGGTGAGGAGAGAGGGAATATCGCGGACAGAGACGAGCAGCTGCAGCGTCACGCAATTAATCGAATGCAACGATGCCCCGCCTGTAATTGGATCCGCGGCGGTCGCTGCAACGATGCGACGCCGAACGCAACCTAACTAAAAATTATCAACCTAACACTATCGAAAATTCCACCGGAACAATTCATTTCAGAAATCAAAAATTTGAAGAAACATCCCTTTCTATTGAACTACTATTCAACCCCGTGTAAATGAATTTTGGGGAACTTTTTAGAAAAATAATTAAATTAATGAATTAAAGAATGATCGAGGAAATATGATTGAATATGTTCGAATTAAAAATTCGAGGACCGAATGAATTTTGGTAACTTGTTAGAGCAACAATGAAATTAAAGAATGATTGAAGAAATATGATGGAATATGATCGAATTCAAAATTCAAGGATCGAATGAATAATTCGAGACGAGCCACTGGGAATAGAGTCGAATCGAATCTCGCGTATCGAAGCAGATATCTCGTACTCGATCTCTCGCGAGACGTTCAACCGACGCGACGAGTCAATTATCGTATGAACGCGTGGAATGCACGGTGCACAGCTTATTGGATCGAGCGATTTCTGCGCGTGGGCGTAGCTGTCGCGATCGAGTGACCGATTTATGTAGATCGCGGCGCGATCTACTGATGCGCTATCGCCGGGACATCGTACCACTCCTGCTGTAACTTCGAGAAAAAGAATCGTCCAGTGATGATCCCGGGATCATTTTAAAGGGTGAAATCTCTACTCTAACATCCCCAAGATGATTTTTTTCAGTGACGATTTTATACATCAAGAACCACTCAAAAATGTAACAATCCACTTTCTTTGACGCTTTTCCAAATTCAAACATCTCAGACGATCTCAAAATTTTTTTTTCTCAAGCGAAACTAATGTTCATTTGAAGAGCGCAGTTTTATCTTTCGAATGAGACCAAAAATATTGTCCTACGATTTTTTCTGACCATTTTATGGTAATTTTAGTGAACAGTGTTCCATTGGTATTGCAACATGGGGTCACTGGATCCTAGGAAAAAATTTGTCGCTGTTCATACTGGAATAACTCCGAGGAAAAAAATCGTAGAGGACCGTACTTATACTCATTTTAAAGGGTAAAGTCTACGCTTTTGACTCCGCTAAGTTGTTTTCTTGTAAAAAAAATTTTTGGCCTCGGGAACGGATGATACAGTGAAAATGGTACTTTTATGAATTTCTTCTGATTTTAACAAAGATCTGCAGATCTCAAACAATATTTTCTCGAGTTCACATAGTGTACATTAAGCTTAAATGTCTCCCCTATGAAATAAACCCTGAAAACATTCTGTACGATATTTTTTCATCAATTTAAAAAATTGTCCAAACCTTCCACCCAATATAATAAAACAAACTAAAGGTCACACAAGGAATACATGTATTCATTACCAAGTATCTGATGTATCACAATCTTAACAATGTATAGAATTGTAGGAAAAGTCCTTATGTCCAGAAAAGGATGCAAATTTGAATCGCAGAAGCGAGCTGTTCTCGGGAAAAGCGTCGTAGCTGTTTATTTTTTCAGGTCGAGCCAAGAGCGGTGGCGGGGAGAGCAGCCTCCGAGAAGCGGCCGGGAGGCAAAAATGAAGGTGCAAAAGTCTTGGAAAAGCGCGGCGCCATATTCGCACGCGACCCGTTTCGAAACGAGCGCCTTGGGAGTCGACGCCTAAGGAGCTCCTCGCCGGTGAGCCTTAATCAGCAGCCCGTCCCGCGAGTTTTTCAACATTTTTTCGCCCCTTTCCCGTCGTCGCGACATCACCGCGTTTGCCAACTTCCCCGACCAAATTTACGGTCACCGCGATCATACGCATCGCGATTTATAGATCGCGATTGCTCGCTTTGGCCGGCTTTCCAATTTTTCGCCGAGCATCCACCACGGATGATTCCAACCCCTCCCCCGGGGATGTTCAACCGTGAATTTACCTTCGGACCATCATTCTACCCCCTCCCTTCAACTTCTCGGGAAACAATTTCAGCAATATCGCGGAGATAACGACGCCGGGTAGCTCGCCAGCTACCGGAGAAGAGAAACGAGCGAGAAAAAGTTCCAGAGAAAAACGACGAAATAGAGGAAAAGAGAGAAGGAGCACCACCGAGATCCGGAATGATAAATGTCCCTCGAAGAAGAACTTTTTACCGAGTATGGAGTGCGAAGTGGCTGTCGGTCGTTTCCTTTTTTAAATCGTTCCGGAGGGCTGCTGCGATAAGACGAACTTTCGGAATTTTTTTCCCAAGAACCAACGTGATGGAACTCTTTGAAATTTTTCACATACTTTAAACAAGAGCTGTACTCGTGGAAAATAATTTTTGCCAAGCAATCTCTCGTCGAGAAACAATTTTTCATTCCGCAATAAGTGCGAAGCTTTCAGGTTTTTAATGGTATGTCAAAGTTCGAGAAATTTTTGCAAACCACATACTCGATGGATTTCTTTGAAACTTGTCCCATAATTTAGAGCACACTTCGATTTGTAAACTCAAATTATTCTGTCCCAAAATCTTGGCTCATCTCGAAGCAAGAATATTTCAAACCACACGGAGCTGTGCCAGTAAAAGAAGTGGTCAGTTTAAAAACAAGGTGCGATGATTTTAATGAATATTGAAGCTAATTGGAAAGAAGCAGGGAAAAGAGCTGGTTTGACCAACTCTCCGGATACAGTGGTAGGGGTGTAGGCTGATGGAATGGCGTCGCGACGCTCTGAATCTTCCATTCAGGCGACCGAAATTTTATCTCGCGACGCCTCGATTTATTCCGGTGAATGGGAACTGTGGTACACGCGCGCGCGCATGCACGAAGCGACACGTGTGTGCCGTATCGCGGTATCTCCGGGTTTGGTCAGCATTCGACATCAAAGCGCGGCTACTTCAAATAATTAGTCGCCCCGAGCGTCGCTGACTTTGCGCCGCTTTTGTGCAGAGGCGTCGCGAACGAGTTCAAAGGCTCGAAAGGATTCAAAGAGCACCGGCCCCCGACGCCTTTCAAAGGACGACGCCCAACCCTGAGACGGACGGACAGAGACCAGCACAGATGCAATCGGAAAAAGAGATGAGTCTGACGAGGATGGAAATGTAGCCGATTAATCCGATTTCTCGCACCCTTCTGCCCCAGAACCATTCAGACGCTTTTTTCAAAACCTTTTTTCACGAACCCTTTTACGAGATGACTAGACAGTCAATCTTCCTGCAAATTCAAAATTCTGACCGTTCTTTGCGAGATACGAGCCGAGAAGATTAAGACACCTACCCCACTCTAACTGCTCGGTCACGTGACCAATCTGGAAGTGGCAGAGAAGGAATAACTTTTCTAAAAATGTTTTTACTATTTGTGTATGTATCTCATATTACTAAAAATAATTTTAAATAATGCATCAAACAATAATAATATAATAATTGAAAGGGTAACTTTTTCCCCTCAATACACACTTCCTCCCCTCTAATAAAAATGTTTTTACTATTTATGTATATATCTCATAAGACTAGAAATAATTTTAAATAATGCATCAAATGAGCAATTTCAATTGGAAATTCTATGTTAGTACTGTATATAATAATATAATAATTGAAAGGGTAACTTGTTCCCCTCAAATCACACTTCCTCCCCTCTAATAAAAATGTTTTTACTATTTACTATTTAAGTAATGTATCAAACGAGCAATTTCAATTTGAAATTCTATCAGCGAATGATTTTCCAACGGCGTCATGAACGCTTTCATTCAGGGAAAAGATCGCGCAGAATGGCGGCGGTTTCATTCACGGCGAGGCTCGGAGAAAATCGCGCGTCGAAAAAGGAAATCGGCGTGAATAATGCGCGAGTCGTCGCCACCTTTACTATGCAGCCCGAGCGTTTCTAACCGCGTTTTCTACGCTTCGTCTAATTACGAGATTCTACCCGATGATCCAAGTCCGCCATTTTGCAGTAATCTCCCTATAATATTTAATTCCGTTGAAACGAGCTGTTGCCGAAAGAATTAACAAAATTACGGACAAAATGTCGAGGCATCCTTCATTTTTTAATCGGGAGACAAGATCGGTGGCCTGGCCGAAGTGTATTACCGATTCTTCAGGGAGCAGCAATTGCTGTCGATCGTGCCGGCTCTCGCGCCGCGAAATTTCGCCCGCTGCTTATCTCCGATCATTAAAGACGCGTAAAAATTAAGGGTAGTGATTTTCGTGGGAACGGCTCGGGCCGGTCGCACGTCGTAAATCCTCGAATTACGATGGAAAACGAACAAAACGCCAGGCCGGTTTCAGTGCTCCGCGGTAATCAGATTCACGGCGTACACGAAATTCCAGGAGAAAATAACGTCTCATTTGCCGAGGCCGCCACTAGCCAAGCCGCGTCGTAATAACATGCAATTTTACCCCCGCGAGTGTACTTCTCCCGGGCTTCATCGACTTTTCCCGTCTTCTTATTTCATCCGACAGCTGCCCCCGGCTGTCTTCCGACGTTCGTTGTTATTCGGAGCACAGAGGGAGTCGCTACTCGTTTCATTTATCGGAACGAATCCATTTAATCAACTCTGTCAATTTTTGCATAGCCTGTACAACCTCCTATGGCCTGGCAAGCCTCTAAGTACATATTTTCCATGTTTAAGTCGGTTTGCAAGGGTTTGTACTGGTTGAAACAATTTTTGTATTGCTCCTAGACACATGTAAATCTAATTCAATAACCTATACTCGTAACCCAACTCTTCCTATGGCCTGACATAGTTCTAAATACATATTTTACACGTTTAAGTCGGTTTGCAAGAGTTTGTACTGGTTGAAACAATTTTTGTATTGCTTCTAGACACATGTAAATCTAATTCAATAGCCTATACTCGTAACCCAACTCTTCCTATGGCCTGACACGGTTCTAAGTACATATTTTCCATGTTTAAGTCGGTTTGAGCGGGTTTGTACTGGTTGAAACAATTTTTCTGCGAGCGTCAGAATTTTTGTGTGGGATCTAGATACTTGCAGAGATCTTGTGAGTGTCCTATATCTGGTTCGAACGATTTTCCATGAGCCCTCGAATTTTCCATTAAACGTGTACCCTGTATTGGACCTTGGAAGATCACCTTCAGAAATATTCCCACCCCATCAAAAAAGAAAAAGTTACTTACTCATCGCACAAAATCGTGCAAACTGTAACTTTTGCGAAATATTGTTGAATAAAATGTTGGTCGTATTAGAAGGTGAATCAGAAAGGAGAGCGCGATGGTCGGTAGAGGGTTTCTCGTATTTTTCGCGTTGGTTTTCTCCGGTTAACGAGGCGGATTGTTGAACCGAGGCGCCGGACAGTATGATCGAAAGGTTCGCGACTAGTTTCGAAACAAGAAGATCGAGAGTGTCCGTAGGGGGGCCCGTCGAATCGTGACACCGAGAGGGGGCTACCCGGTACCCTTCACCGGAGGGGGTGAGGCAGAAGAATGGGTACCGCGGCGAGCGGGAGCAGCAACGAGGAGTAAGATTGATCGCGCGTTGCGAGGCTGCATCGCGAGTCGCATCTGCCGCGCGCGCGAGTCACTCTCCGCGCGCGCGGGGGTGGAGGGGGCGGCGGAGGGGGGTGGTTGAACGAAGAAAGAGAGAGACACAGAGAATCGGAGAGAGAGAACCGTCGGCTAGAAGCTCCGCCTTCGGTTGGCGTGTGCATTTGCGCAAGATGGCGGCGGTCGCGCGTTTTGCACGACCCGTGCGCGCCCAGTGCCTCGGACCCTCTTCTCCGTCGCGGAAAGAGGGAAAGAGAAGGTCGGAGGGGAGCGCAGAGACTCGGGGGTTGAAGACGAGGGAACCCGGTGCACCGACCTCGAGGCCGACAGGGAGGAACGGCCGCGTTCCAAGCGGAAATAGAACGGACGGGGGTTGTTATCTTGCGCGGTGAAACTGGAACGGGAGGCTGGATCGAACGGAAAATGGAAAGAGCGCGCGACCGCCCGGAAAAAATAAGCCGCGACACCCTCCCCGCACTGAGAAACCCGTGATCGAGGGATCACTCGATCGAAAAGTAATCCATTGTCACCGGTATGGTTCCAACCCTTCGGAACACGCGTTGTTCCAGGAGTACCTACACGATATTAACCCTTATACGTTCCTCAGGGTGAGAATTCACCCTTAACTATTTCTACATACTATAAAATGATTGGTCCTCTTTATCGACGTGATAAAAAGACGCCCAACTTTTTCTCTTAAAAATTCTCAATTGTGCTAGCTAACAGGGGTAGTAGGGATGAAATGATTCTCAAAAATTGATTACTAACTGCTTTTTTATTTTGTTAAATTCCAAGATAATTATCTAAATTATTGTAGGAAAAAATATTTATTCTACAAATATTGCGGTGCATTTCACAGATATTTTGCATAATTCTACATACCGGGTGTGTCATAAAATCACTATTTTACTCTAAGAATAATGAATAAAGTCACAAAAAAATGTGAAAACGTTCCACAAAAAATTCTCGGTAAATCTCCTGACTTTACTACAAAAATTCAGCTGTCTGATCACTGCATGCCGTTTCTACTTAACGCTCGGCGAGCCTCGGCATCGATTTTCCTAAGAACGAAGCGCGTCGTACGAAGGGAGCTGTACCTCGTACATTTTCGACAGAGTTTTTCACGTAGAATAAAGTAGACTGGTTTCAGAATGGCAGGCTCGAGTGCAGCGTTTAGCCGCAAGAGCGTTTTAAATTTTCATGAAAACGATGGGACGTCGAAACCGTTCGAGGGAGAGAGGGCAAAGCGAACCCACGAAAGCGTCGGCCTCCCGTGGCCCGCAATTACGCATGCAGCTCCGCGAGGGCCCCGCGGGCTTCGCGGTCCGCTGCGCTTCCTTCCTGTCTGCGCAACAACCACCTTGTGTATTATGCATCCCCGCGCGCTCATCGGGCGTCCGCCTGTCTTGTTTGTTTTTTATTTTATTTTCTTTCTGGCCGGCTGGTGAACTCCGCCACCCCGATACGCGTCGCGCTCTCGACGAT
Organism: Lasioglossum zephyrum; assembly: GCA_028455615.1. NCBI lineage: Eukaryota > Metazoa > Arthropoda > Insecta > Hymenoptera > Halictidae > Lasioglossum > Lasioglossum zephyrum. The sequence continues at coordinate 1,813,608 of CM052325.1, read as the reverse complement.
CGATCACTCGCGGACAGAAACATCGCTACGGGAACCTGGCGAACCGCTCCTCGGACCCTCTCCTCGGACTCGAAACGAGATCTCTCTATCCGCCGTCGGATAGCGGAGAAGTTTCTCTCTCGCAGAAGAAACCGTGCACGAACAGACCGGAGGGAAAAAAATTCCACGAGGCCGAGAAAGAACGGTGGACTTGGTTAGGGCGAGGAGGGAGAACCGGGGAACCAGCCTGAAGAGGAAAGGAGTCGTAAAGAAGTCGCGGAGTGTACGTTTGGAGCGGCTCCAGCGACAGATAGAGATTTGATTCCGATTAGGGGGCAACGGCTAGTTTTTTCGGTTTCGCAGCACGAGTTAACAGAGGGCCGAGTATGATCCATGCGCGTCGGCGAGAATCAGGGATATCGCGTTCCCGAGCCGCCTCGAGATCCCGACCGGCTTGTGTATCGAGTTTCGTGTGGCTGCCCGTGCACTTTTTGGCCCCCTTTCCGTGCTGAATCCGGGCCCTTATTCCTCCTCCTCCCGCCCCTCACCATGTCCAACCTAGATGCTACCTTTTTTCACGCAACGTCGACAAGCAGACCAGACGAAATTAGACTGCGACTGATGCAACCGCTGTCGCGAAATCCGCAGTTTTCTTTCGGGCCCCGGAATGTGAGTCCCACAATTTTTCTGTCGTCTTCACAACGTTTTTCAGGACCCAAGATATTTCTATCGCAGCGACTATAGACCCTATATGTTTTCTCTAAACTCTAGAATCATTCCGTGGGTCCAATCATTTTTTTGGGCATCATTGTACACCGACTAACACGCGATCTCTCGGGCGAACTATTGTCGAAGTTCAACCTGCTGTAACTTCGTGAAAAAAAATCGGAGGAGGATCTACCAAGGCTCGTTTTAAAGGGTGAAATCTGCACTTTCAGTACCTCTGTGTTACGTTCTCCGAAAAAAATTTTTGAGCTTCGAGAACAAAGGAAATAGTGAAATTGATGATTTCTTTCAATTTCTCCGTATTCGAATGTCTATACGAGGTCGAAAAAATTTTCTACCGAGTTGAAACCACCGTGTACTTGAAGTTTCCTCTTTAAAGTGAGCGCTCAAGAACAAAAGTTTAATTTTCAATGATCTTTTTGCAGTAAACAATGTAGAATAAACTGCAGTAAATTTGGACAAATAAAAATACAGACTTACTATGAGCATAGTGTGCGGCAGCCGCGGCAGCTGGGTGATGGGCGGTAGGTCCAGCATGAGGGTAGTATCCCCTGTAGTCGGTGGGGTTGCCGACGACTCCGGCGACTCCAGCGCCTCCCGAGGGCGGCTCCAGGGTGGATCTAGGTGGCTCGTACCACCTAGCCGCGCTCGACTCGCTGCTCATGTCCATCCTTGTCCAGAACCCTCCTCTGTAGCGCCCGACCCTTCCTCCACCTCCTCCACCTCCACCTCCTCCTCCTCCTCCCCCTCCGCCTCCGTTCGTGATACGAGGGGGATGCTCTCAGAGGGGGTCGTTCGACGGACAACCACGGAGGAGATTAGGGGATCGGTGGGATATATCCGGGTAACGCGGGGGGAGGAGATTAGGAACGTTGCCAAAAACGCCTCTCTGACGGAAGCGTGGTCCTCGCGATCACGATCCGAGAGATCATAGGGCCAGGCTTGGCTGGCAAACGCAAAAATTCCACCTACGCCTTCTGAAACAAAAGATTCACATGAAACTCACAGTAAAAATTCTTCCATTCACATTATCAACCCTCATTCATTCCTCAGGGTGAAAATTCACCCTTTCAATATTTTCACAAACTGTAAAATTATTTTTATGTCTAAATATGGGTGAACTTTTATCCTAGCTAACCACTCCAGTAAAAATTCTTCCATTCACATTATCAACCCTCATTCATTCCTCAGGGTGAAAATTCACCGATTCAATATTTTCACAAAGTGTAAAATATTTTTATGTCTAAATATGGGTGGGTTAACGTGTACACAATTTTTCACAACAACCTCAACAACGACGCACACAATAATACACGTTCCTCGACGCAACCCTACCACCGCCATCTTGCGAATCAATGCAAACCAGAAAAAACAATGTACTTCTACTCGAAAAGAATCGTACTTCATAGAAAAACTGTCGATTCGACGAAAAACTGTGAAAATTGATAATTAGTCACCGCGGATATGATTTCCTTCAGATTAGATAACCACGAGCGTCGTCGGAGAATCGATTCCTGCGTCAAGTCAGCGTCTTTTGGTTTAGGGGAGAGCTCGACACTGTCACATCATCGGCTGGCGTCTCGGCACCGGTTTTTCATAGAAAATTCGTGTTCCCACAGGCCGCACGCAGCCAGGTCCGTTAATTAGCACTGTCGGTTTGTCGCGGGTCGATTGCGCAAGCCGATCGCGGAATATCACAGCGGGAAACCGAAGGAACTTGCCGATCAATCGAGAACGATCGGCGCCGATTTCTTCGCCGATCGCAACCGCGAAATATCACCGCGGGAAACCGAAAGAAGTTGCCGATCGATCGGCGCCGATTTCTTCGCCGACCGCGAACACGAAATATCACCGCGCGGTCGGTAACGACGATCGGCGCCGATTTCTTCGCCGATCGCGGAAAAATCGATCGTGCGTCGATCGAGGATCGATCCCGGAAGGAAGATCGATCGGTTTCAACTGATCGGCACGATAGAATGGGTCCCGGAAACCGGGGGCCGGGTCGCGCGCGAACCGTTCGACGATCTCGAGTCACTTACCCGGCACGATCGCCGATGATAATCGATCAGCCGCCGAGATCTCGGTTAATTGGGTCCTGATCTGCGCTTTAGTGCGTGAAACACTGATCATCGGCCAACCCACTCGACGATCAAGTGCCTCCCGAACGATTTATCAATCGCTACGGCCCCCGCAAGTCTCGCTTCACCTCGCCACCATCATCGTCAAGGTCATCGATGACGCAACCGAATAACCGGGGACCCTAATCTCGCGATCGGCCAATCCTCGCGCTGCCCCGAACCCACGGGAAAAGGACCGAGAGAGCCCTTATCTACGCCGCGATTAGGCCAACGATTCCAGAACTGATCGCCCACCAATTCGATCGACATAGGCGAAATATTTATTTCTACTAACTTCTACACCCTGTGGCAATAATTAATAACAATTTCGGAGCAAATCTGGTCGATTTTTGTTTCGATTCGAAAAGTAGGATGTCTTTGGGAATTTTTTACTCGGAAAGCAGACGACGGAGGGTGGAAAATTTTTATGCAGTATTTTCAGGGAAGATTCAGTAGGGTGCGTGAATTTTTTTCCGGTTTTTAGTTGAACGATGTTTGATGCAGATAGCTGTAATAAAATCTCGACTGGATGAACGTTGCAGAATTTTGGAGGAAGAAAATTCGATTGAAGAAGAGGCTACTATAAAAGAATTTTCTGCTCCGAAAATATCAGTCGCGATTCGAAATGTATCGAACACGGCGCGAGTAATCTCCCCGTGAGCGTCCACGAAGTTTACCTGCGGACGTTCCGTTTCCAAAATTGTGTGTCCCGGGCAAATAAAATACTCGAAAAACAAGATCAGATAAGATATACACGAGAAACCGATAAGATTAACGCCAGCGAATATCGCTCTTTCACATTTCGCCGCGATTTCTTCTCCCCGATGTTCGATCATCGATCCGATCGAATTTAATTCAACACGATTCAAATTTTACTCGTTCGAGCCCCATCGATTCGAATCTTTATTTGTACATTTCCCTACATTTCTCTGGGTCAGCACTGACCCGGTTATCGCAAAGCATAGATTTTAATGACCACGCCCAGTTTCTTTCAAATTTTGCAAGTCAGTAGCCCTATTGGTCCGGAATTGAGTCCACGAAGTATTTCCATAGCTCCCCTAGGTTAAAAAGGGGAGGAGATCAAACTCGAATTTCGGAAAATCTATGGAGTACTATAACTTTTGAACAAGAGCAGGTATCGAGTTGAAATTTATGCCAGAAAATCACAAAAATATCAAGCTTCCTAACCATATATATTATAATGTATTTCTCACATTGTTTATATAAGTTTCCAACACTTTTATCGTTTTTTATGGTGTTAAAATGTTATTGAGCAATACTGTTCCACCTAGAATGAGTCCTCCGACGGGAACCAAAAACTGATGATTAATAGTTCTTTTGACATAGATTCAAATGGTTTTTGTCTCATTTTGAAATAATGTTTCGTTCCTGAGTTATAAAGGGGGGGCTAGTTCCAATATTGAGAACCAATGCTTTTAGAAAAATTGCCTGGAAATACTGAGAATGTTTAAAAGTAAAACATGGTTTTGGAGAGTTGTTGGAAGTGTTTTCCACGATTCCGAAGACGTTCGAGGCCGTCCGATCGATCTCGCGAGCGCGTCACAGGAAAACGAGTGACGTGAATCGTGGTCGAGAGCACTCTCGAGATTAGCTCGCCCGATATTTTCGACCGATCACTCCTCGGAACCGTGAGGTGGGCCTGAACGAGTCCGACGATCGAGATAAGAACCGTCGAAGCCGATAACCGAAAACTATCGGACGATTTTCGAAGGTTACGCGAGCCGGACGCCAGCCCGTTCAAGAACCGCGTCGAACAACCTACTACCGACATTGTCGCGATCGATCTACGATACTAATCGAGTCCGGGAACGTTTTGCTTCCCGAATTCGAGATAGAACGACCACGGACAGATCTCGATCCGTTTGGGATCATCGATCCGTCAGATACACACGAAATCTTCCAAACAGTAAATAAATAACGACCTCGAGACATCTTTCCCAATCTAAAATCATCTTCGCAAATTTTTTTTTCGAAGAATGAAAAGTAAATAATAATAATTTTTTAATTTTTTATTTTAAAAATGCTACTTTATGATTGTACCAGTATTATATTATTATATTTTTTTGTACATGTCCTTTTTTTATAAATAATAATAATTCGTTGATTCATTGACTAGAACACAGTATTTTTGTTAGGTGAAAAATTTCACGATGCTTCAACGAAAAAATAATTAAACAATTGTGAGATTATAGTGGTTCGAGAAATATGAAAATTTTGAGAATTTTTTGCCACGGATAGGAAAGAGATATCTACACGATATTTTTTCATTAGATTCGTTGATTCTCTGGCTATGAAATGGTATTTTCGTTGGATGAAAACTCTCGAAATGGCGGCAGCTGTGGACGATGGATTCGGTGGTTGTGCGGATTGCACGAAACGTCGGATATGTTCCAGGTGGAAAATAGTTTGAGTGACGGAGTTTACAGGTTTTATGTATAATCTTCGAGCTAGAATCGAACGACTCGCGAACTTTGATCGAGATTCGAAGGCTGTTGACAAAGTTAATCTCGCGTGCCACGAGTCGGCGGTGATTTTCGGTGGCGCACGTGCACCGCGCCGCTCTCCGACAACAATCGATTAACGAACGTCGATAAGATTAGTGACAGCGATACGTGATCGAACGGCTCGCTCCGATGGAGGGAATTTTTCGAGCGGATCACGTAACCGGGCTTTGGCTCGCGAAAATTTTCGAGCTTCGTCGAATATTCCCCCTTTTTTACATTGCACGATTAATTGGTGAAAAATAAAATTTGCTCCAAATAACAATTTCATAATTTTACATTGCTCTTCATGATTCTACGTGCATGTTCTTCGTGTTTGAATGAGAAGAAAAGAAGAAAATACTTTACTGTACAAAGTTCTACGTTCAAGTTCTTCGAGTTTGAATGAGAAGAAAAGAAGAAAATACTTTACTATACAAAATTCTACATGCAAGTAATTCGAGCTTGAATGAAAAGAAAAAGAGGAACATTAACAAAAAGAAGAAAATACTTTACTGTACAAAGTAAATTTTTTTTCGAATTTTCCGGAGGCGCAGGACGAGTCAGGCGAATCCTGAGCAAGCAGGTTTCGGAAAAAATGTGGCCGCGGAAATTTGTCCGGGTGGAAGCGACAGACGTCGATAGGAGTCGATAAGAGTCGTTAGGTCGCGTCTCGTAACGCGATTCAATAAAATAGCATTGTTGCTCGGGACTCGCTGATAAGAATCTCGCGATAAGCGCAGCGGCCGGGGAATTTTTCGAGGGTTCGAACTTCGAACTGCTCGCTTCGACGAAACATTAATCAACCGATTATGGTTAAACGAAACAACGTAATTCGCTGTTCTGTGCACTCGAACAACAAACAGCTATAAAACAAAAACAAAAAATCGCAAATGAACGTGTCTAAACTTTTTACAAAGAGGAGACTGTGGGCTACAAATTCACATTGGTTTCAGTCCAAAAAAAAAATTTTTGAACTCATGGGAGACATTTTATTCAAGGTACAAAATTATCTTCACTCGTTTGACTGTAACTCTGAAACGAATGAATATTTCCACTTGAAAAAATTACTGAGTAGTCTCAAGATATACAGGAACACGCCCACAAAGTTTGGCAACGATATCTCTAACAGATTCTTTTTTTGGAATCGTCGAACACCTCTGTTTGTCAGTGAGCAGCGAATTTAACAAGATAAGCGAGAGGCGCGAGATCTATACGATCTGCAGATCGATCCAGAGCGTCGTCGCCGTCGGTGGTGGCCGACGGCAGCGATCCACAGTGATCCGATCGAGTTTCGATCGGCAATCGCCACGGTCGCACGCGTTTTCCATCGACAACAGCCTCCGAAAACTGAGAAAGTGGCACGCGCTCGATCGCGCGCGTAGATCGATCGTGTTCACTCGAGATCCCTGCCTCGATCCCCGCCGTCGGATCGAGGCCGATCGAGCTTCCACAACACACCGCGGGCACGAGGGGGAAACACGATACCCTTCTAGACCTCTCAAAGCTAAAAGAGGATCTAACCGGAGGTGGACCTAACGCGGAGGAACGTCAAACTTTACGATTCCAACGGAAACGAAAAAGAAAATCGAGCTGTGGACTCTTTCCGAGCAGACTCGCTATCCTCAGGCTACTTTAGTAGATCCAGGGACACTTATATTCGATTATTTATCGCGAGGATCCACCGCCCCCTCCGATCCCCCTACCATTTTATTATCTTGTCCTCTCGCTTCGGCTCGTTTTATTTTCTTCCCAGGGTCTGTTCCGATCCTTTGCCATTTTGTCTAATTATTTTCACTGCGCTCGTCGAGTACTTCGATCTTCTTGATTTTCAGCACGACGATTCTCTCTCGTTAATTTTGCATCTTATTTTGTGCGAATACCTTGCTTATTGTAGCCAGAATTAATTTTTAACGACTGAGGCAGGTGTGGATTTATTTTCGGAGTTCTAGATGTTAATGTTTCTTGTCTGATGGAGACTCGTTCGTTTATTTTAGAAGAAGAATATTAAACAAAAGAAGAAAATACTTTACTGTACAAAGTTCTACGTGCAAATTCTTTGAGTTTGAATGAGAAAAAAAGAAGAAAATACTTTACTGTACAAAGTTCTACGTGCAAATTCTTCGTGTTTGAATGAGAAGAAAAGAAGAAGAGGAACATTAATGAAAAGAAGAATATACTTTACTGTAGCGTAATGAGTTTCGTTCATTTTACAACGAATATTGTGCATTGATAAATTTCTATGAACTTTAAGGACATTTTTAACGATTTACATGGTTCGTATAATAAACTTTAAACGAACAATAATTTCATTGTTCGATTAATGTTTCCTTTTCCACACAGCCTGATTTAACGTACATTAAAATTAATTTCACATTTGTCTACGAACTTCAATGAAGCTTCTCTGATTTGATAGTGTTGTAAAAGCAACGAGTGCGATCGAAAGCGCAGCAACGACGATCGAATTCTTTCTACGTTAAAAATTGAATGGGAATACTCTCCGTTTCGATTGTAGTACGTGCTCGCTGCGAGTTTGCGAGGTTTTCTGTTGCGCGTGCCGTAAGTGCACAAAGACACGCAGTCTACTTGTGCGTTAATAATCTGTTCTGTCACGAAGAGGCTTTCCACTGGCTACAGATTCGAGAGATCCCGAGCGACGCGATGCGAATCTCGCCACCGCGAAATTAATGTTATTCAAGGATTCGAGATTAAACATTTGGACAACAACATCGAGTTTAATATCGGTCGTAATTGTTTCTGCGCTCATGGATTCGAGGCGTTATGTACTTTCTAACGATGTAACCGTCGGCGCGAGACCGAGTGGATTTTATGGATATTTTTTTTCTGTGAAAACTGAACCGAGTTTTCGTAGGAAATTTTTTGGAACTTTTTCTACCAAAAGTGGAATATACCACACGATTTTTGTATTCAAGGTTTATGCATTTTCTGTGGTTGTTAAGACGATTTCTTTGATACTATCATCCCTGTAGGGAGGAGTTTAGTGTTCATTCTGTAACGATGAGAAAAGTGCCAGTAATGAAACTGGAATTGAAAAATATGGTTGTATACGGAATGTATAGGAGAATAATGTACAAAAAGATTTGATATCGTAGCTAGAATAGTTTTCTCTGGAAAAAATGGTGAAGGCTCGATCGAAAGGATCGTAAAGCGATCGAAAGGTCAGTGAAAAAAAGGGTTGTATCGTCAATTGATTCGAGGAAAAGTGAAATGGAGGACCGTAAAATTCGACGTTGAATTCCACTGGAAAGTCCGCGGACGCTCGAAAACGTAGTCGGCCGGCGGTGCTCGAGCGTTTTCGCCGGCGAGAAGAATGTTTATCGCGAAGAAACGAGCGAGCCCGGCTTCGAATGCATCGTTGCGCTAATAAGCGGAGGCATTTCGCGGTTAATAAATGAAAACAGAAACCGACGGCCGTTTATTATACTTGCAAATTGGCAATTATGGGCGGCGAGGAACGCCGGCGCAAATATTCCCTCCCTTTCGCGAGGGAGCGACGCGCGACCGGCCGCTTTTCCCTTCGAAAACCATCGCGAGAGTTTCTCGCGAAACCACGAAACACTCGTTGCGAAACGATAGTCGATCGTCTGCCGGCCATTTCGAGCCCTCGGACAGGTTTTTCGAGAACTCTGCCAGCACAATCTCCTCGCCGAAAGTATGCGCACAAAAATTGCTATCGTGAAAAAAGTCGGATTTCGATTTCGATAAAACTTAGCACAGATTATAGTCGAAGGTTTGACGATCATTTTAAGACCTTGGACGACTTTTTTAGACGAAAATAGAGCCGCTGACAGAATTTAGAAGAATTTTACTGCAGGGAGGATTTGCAAAAATTCGAGCAACGGAGAGTAATTGGATAAAAACTGTTGGCATGAAAAAAGTCGGAGTTCAATTTTGATGAGAATTAGTAGAGGTTGTAGTGGATACTTTAACGGTTATTTTGAGACCTCGGACAATTTTTTTGGACAAAAATTGTGCCACTTACAGAATTTACAAAAAACCACCCCTACGGAAAATATCATACTTGGACTTTTATGAAAATTTGTATATTAATGACAGATGAGTATTTATCAGATACGTAGTCATTTAAATGTTCATGCAACTGGTTTGTTAATCAGTTATCTCCAACCAGTTCTTGACGATTCAAAATACACTAGACATTGTTTAAACCAATTACAGTTAAGCTGAGACACCTAATCGAAAAAGTGGACTTCATAACACACCTACTCCTATCCGACGGACACCTGTCCGAATAGAACGCTCCAGGATACAACAACCCTTTTTAACTAATTATTATTAACATTGACAAATTCAAACATTCTCACACGTTTAAATATCATTATCAACATAATCGAATAAAACGCTCCAAATTTTCGCGACTATTTACACACTCCCTAGAATAATTTCACTGTTCACAAGATGGCGGAGGATCGTCGAATTGATACACACTCGAAATACAGGCAAATTAAACAACAAACCAAAAAACTGTCGCACCATGAAAAAACAAATACAAAATAATTTCTTAATCCGAGAAATGAGGTTCGTAAAATTCAATGAGGATTTTGTTAAAATAATGTTACAACTGTGTAGAAGTTTGATGGAGTCGAATTACTTTCTACTCCAAAAAATTCGGACATAAACGAAGTATCATTTAATCACCTCTAACTGCAGCATAATCACTAAACGTTTACGTTTTTTACGAAAGACCTCGAAAGACAAAGGGTTAAAAAACACGGAGATCTTCGAAGGCAAAGAAACTTTGTTGCTATCTGTCGGGCAAGATTTCAGAGGGTCTCAAATGAGGGCCAGTGATTTCCTTTTCGGGCCCGGGGAGTCGAGAAATCGAAATTTCCGCGTCGGTGGACATCGTTGCGATGGCGGGTCCCTGGGAACAAAGGTGCTCGGGTCCTCGCGAAAAGCGACGCGACGCTCAGCGGGGCCTCCGGCCCGGCTACCTGGGCCCGTCGGGTCCCGTCGGCCCCCCTCGGGCCCCGTTCGTTGCGCAATCGAGCGTAACGAGTCATTATTCGACGATCGGTCTCTAATTTCCCCGAGGAAAAGTGGTCGGCAACCCGATCCGACGGAAAAACTGGACGCTCTATCCAGTTTCCAAGGGTCTCCCGACGATCGTGTTTATACTTGAGATATATTGGACAGTTTTTTCTCGAGGGATATTAATTGTAAGAGCATCGGCGAGGCGAGAAAGTAAAATACGAGCGAAACGGTCCGTCGAGTGTGAACAGGCGCCATCTTCCCGTCCCTCTCGCTTCGAGAGACAACAGTTTCCTTTGATACAGCGAGCGACGGCTCTCTCCAGAGCCAACGAACCCTGGCCATCGCAAAAACTCCACTGCCAAACGCACCAACACACTGCCAAACGAGCCTAACTTCGAGGGATGGTGACCGACGGTGAACAGAAAGTTTTTTCGTCATCAACTATGTTCTACAAAATTACAGCTTAATCCAATATAATTTCCAAAGCCAAATTCGAACCCGAAAACTGCTCTTTTCTATCAATTTTGATTTTCCCCAAATTTCACTTCGAAGACGTGTGAACTGTTTCAGCTTGATTACCTTTGGGAATTTTTTACAACCGAACTACGAAAGGTACGTTAATGTTTCCTACGTAGAATTATTTCGTAGACTTTCCACAGTATGAAAATATTTTTTATGTTTGTCTAAGTGTGCACGAACAGTGTTCACTCGCGGGTGTGCGAAGCAGTAAGTTTGATTTCAGACGTTCATCGGAGCTTTGCGATTTTTTTGCAACCGAACTACGAAAGGTACGACAATGTTTCTTGCGTAGAATTATTCCGTAGACTTTCCACAGTATGACGATATTTTTTGTTCATATGTTTGTTTGTCTAAGTGCGCACGAACAGTGTTCACTCGCGGGTGTGGGAAGCAGACAGTCTGATTTCAGACGTTCACCGGAGCTATGCGAATTTTTTACGCTCGAGCTACGAAAGGTATGGCAATGTTTCTTACGTGGATCGATTCTGTAGACTCTCCCGAGTATGACGATATTTTTTTTCTGCAGGATTATACGTGTTCCAGTGTGTTTGCATTGTTCTTGTTCGATGGCGTATACGGTGGTGAACAGAAAGTCGAATATGTTACTAACTAAGCAGTTTTGCAAATTAAAATAACTTTTTTCGACGTTTCGGTCTAGTTTAAGACTACTCTCAAGAATATATAATTACGTCTGTAAAAATTAATCAATGTTTGGAAAGAAACTCTGCTTTGGGAAGAAAAGAAGCACAAAAGAAGATCTAGAACGATTCTACACGCTCTCCTGGATGTAGTGACACAGTTTCCCATCAGATTTAGAATGTTTTAAGTACATGTCAACAGTTTGCAAATATTTCTTGCGTAGAATAATTTCTACACTCTCTCTCTACCGAATATCAGATTATTATACGGCAACGAACATTCGAGTCGAGGTGAGACACAGTAGCTATCCTAACCGCTCGAGACACAAACTACTTTCTCTACTGCATCGCGAGGATGCAACCGCAATTTTTGCATCGATGACAGAATCCATAGTCAACATACATCAAGCTTTTCCCGAGTCACCGGCATCGAAGAAGATAGTCGATGAAACCGAGGAAATCTCTCCGAAGATAAACTGCCACATTCCATTAATAAAAAAATCCATTATAGTAAACGTGCGATGGTTTTGATCGCATAATTAACAGGAGTTTCGAATAGGAATACAAATCATCTCCGTATTGGGAGAATTCGGAAGAAATCTCTATCGAAAATTAATTCTTATGTTGTCGTACATACAAGCTAAATAATTAAGTGTCATTCTTTGATCACGATTTTACTCCGCAATAATAATTACAATGAACCATTATCTACAATGAAGAATAATATCAGACCAGAGCTTTATTTTTAATTTAATTAATAATCATCGAATTTTCAAACACATAAAGCGAAATCTACTTATGGATTAATTAATCCAATGAATCCCATTATTGCAAAATAATTCATGCACTTTATTTATTGTTGTTTTATATTTATTTTATATTTTTTACATTTTTTAATATTGTACCAGTATTATTTTGCTTTTATTTTTTTCTTTGTCTTTTGTGCATGTCCTTTCTTATTAGACAAGTAGACTCGTACCTTTCTCATTTCTTTTTTATAAACACTAATGTAAAAGGGCTAACGTTCGCCTACAATAAATAAATAATAATAAATAAACTAAATTTGATTCAGCAACGTCTCCAGTACCCTGCACCGCGAAAGAATTGTTAAGAATTGCAAAGATGAAAGGAATTCGATCAAACGTCGTTGAAATTGTTGAATACTTTCAATATTCCAGTTGAATCGCGACCGCATGATTCACAAGTGCAATTTCCCGGATTTGTAAAAATTGTCTGCGATGAAAAATGCATATCTGGCGCACTGTCTACTCTAATGGAACCGCATCCAGCGTGACAAGTTAATGGCAAGAGTAAATTCTGTACCGCTTTATCGAAATTCTCGGTCGACTGCCGGTTCCAGAATCGCAATTTTCCGCGGCGCTGTTGCGATCTTGGCCCGCAAACCAGCTCCGCCGCACGAAACACTATAGGCAGGCCGGGAAGGTTTTTGAGACACACACTCCTCCGGTACAAGGTAACACTTATCGAGAGAACGTCGCGGTGCTCGTTACCAACTCGATTTCGCCCGCGATTTACGATCAGACGACCGCAGACGCGTGCTACCCGGTCCTAACCATAACCGTCGGCGGCCATACTGCGCGTTTAGGTGAATTCCCACAGAAACACCCCGTAGAATAATCATTGTGCTACCTATTATTTATGGAACCGCTAATTAACAGCCTCTTCCAAATTAGGATCGGTCTAGACTAACACTTCACACTTTTCTGACACAAGTTCACGTTCTTCTGCAAGGCACGAACCATAATCGAATTGCCATAATCGAAAATGTTGTTGAAAATCGACATTTCCCAGCGACAGAACTGCAAGAGAGAATTTCGAAGAGGTTTTCAATGTATTCGACATAACTGTTTCCTTTATCTCGATCGACAACTTGTAAATAATTAAATTGATGTTTTCTATGTTACTAACTAAGCAATTTTGCAAATAACTTTTTTACTTAACAGTGAGCAGTAAGTAAAACAGTGGGAGCCACAATATTTCGGAAATGTTTCCACTTTGAAAGTCTATGGAGGAGTGAAAAAAATATTTAGCGACATCTAACCAACGTGGATTTGAAGATTGAAACCTCAGCTTTACGCAGAATAAAAGAGAATTGAGCTACAATTTTATTTCGCTGTTTTATAGTAGTTCCAGTGAGGACGGTACCACTCCTACCCTATCGTATTCCCATCTAGACAATAGTTGCCTACAGCGTGATACTCAAAGTATTGTAACTCCGAGAAAAATTATCGGAAGATGTTCAATCTAGTCTCATTTTGAAGAGCAAAGTCTAAGCTTTCGAATACACCAAGTCGATTTTTAAGGAACCACTTTTCCGCTACGAAACCGGAAGAAACGTGAGATCACCGTTTTTTTCGACAATCTAAAGATTCAAAAGATTCTGTACAAGTGAATAAATTTTCTCCGGGATTAAAACCAACGAGGATCGAAAGCCTGAAGTCTACTCTTTGCAACGAGCCCAAGAAAGTTTACCTACGATTTTTTCTCGCCGAATAATGGCAGCTCAAATACCACACCAAAACCGATCACGTTTACAATACCCATTTTAACAAAAGAGGATTAAAGAAGATTAAAAACTTCGATGTTATCATACATCACAATATATCCCGATGATATCAAAGATTGATGGAGTTAAAAATAGAAAGCTTCAATTAGTCCTAAAACTCACATTTCCTCGAATTTTCCTCACAAGTGGCACACGATCGCGATATGCCTATGTATACACTGATTCAATGAAAGTCACCTCTATCATACCGAAGTTGCCTACACGCATCTCGGAACGGCGCCTACCAAAAACGATACTATCTAACTGCCACAATATTCCCGCGAATTTTCTGACCGTAGAAAACCAAACAACCTCCTGTAAATCCCCTAGGGCGCCTATTAACCCCACCACCCCGGAGTATTCCGATATTATGCAAGTTGGCACATTCCCGTTGTACAATCAATGAAAAGCTTCGCGGGTCCGAGAGTTTGCAGGTCGCGGACGCGTATCTCTTCATCTTCACCGCAGTGGTGCTTACCTCTTTCGATATCACAGTGCGTCGCGATAAGTAGCCGGCGGGTTAGCTCGCCGGACAGCGAAGGTAGAGAGGTACGTTCTCGATGGGCGTGTTTATAAAATCGTTATCACTTTCGTTAGCACCAAGTCGACGAAGCAGAAGTAGAAGACACTGCACTGTACACACACACAGCACATCGTGGGCTCTCTCGAGATTTGGTCGTTCGGGTAGAGGGAGGGGCGTGACGGGGGGGTTGCGGCCCCGGTCTCCGTTGGATCCGGGTCCCTTCCGATAAGTAACCGTGAGTCTCTCCTCTGGTGCGTCCTCGGGGGTGGGACACGCGTGGTGCTCCAGTAGCGGTCCTCGAAACCCGAGATTGATAATCCGTGTGAAAACAGAGAGCGAACACGGGCCGGCCGATTTGGTTGTTTCTTCTTTTCCGTGTACTCGATGTTGGTTAATGGTGATATCTCTGTAACCGCGCTCCTCTCGCCCGGGGAGGGGAAACCAGCAGCGAAAATGGAGAAAGAAGAGAGAGAAGAGAGAGAGAGAGAGGCTTGTGAAGCACGCGCGCGCGCGCACGTAAACTCGAAGCGATGCGACTGTCGTGGCACCCGGCGCGGAACTAAGGCGAACGAAAACACCGGCCTCGGCGTTCCCCTCGCGCGAGCCACGACTCGCCGATCCTCGGCTACGGTCGGCTGTAGTCGGACACGCCCACCGTCACTGGGACCAACCCACTCGCGGGCGGTCGCTCCGGGACCCCCCACCGCCGCGCTAACGTCAACGCCGGTTCCTTGGACCCCCACTATACAGACCACAGCGAACCTCCCACCCTCGCGACCCGGTCCACGGCCCGCTTTTTTCCTCGTTTGCGCCAGACAATGCGCCCCGGGGAATTAGGATCTCGCTTTTTTGCCGGCCGCATGAATGAACGGGCCGCGCGCACGCCGGATACTGTTTCACGCGCGGCCCGAAACCCGTAAGACAATACCCCCGGCCGCTTTGAAACACGATCGAGAGATCCACCATCGACACCGCAGCCCCAACCGACGACCCGCGAGGCCACGCGACAACGCCGGAAACGCTTTCCGCGGACACGCCGAATGCCCCGTGGCTGCGAAATTCCTGCAGGTTGAATGATAAACATTTGCGATGTGGGCCAATTTATTCGGTTCTGAGATTAACCTCGTAGGATTCGATGGAAATGTTTGTTTTGGGAGTAATTTTGTTTAAGTTGGCACGAATCGGAATAACTATTCAACCATTGGGGAAGGTTAGGGTGGTACAAATTAGTTTGTGGAAAGGCTAGAGGAGCGCACGCGTGTAAAGAGTAAAATAAAAGAACTATAAAAATATTAAATAAAATTTGGAAATGTATTTTCTATCAAAGGGTTGTTCAAGGAATAATGTTACTCGTTAAGGATAAAGAAAAGTTGGTTCTTACATAAGGGATCTTAAAAAGGGATGAATTGTTTTATATATTTTATTTATGTGAAAAATTGTATAGGGGTGGATTTGCACCCCGAGGACCGTATGATTATACGTATCAATAGATCATTTGATTTTCTATTCATGAATTGATGAAAATTATTCTTTTTGTGAATTCTTCAGGAAGTCCATGGGCTTCGCCGAGAAATATGTTCTTCTATGAATGCGATATAAGCGAGCAAACCGTTAAGGGGTTAATAGACTGCGGATGCTCGTTTGCAGCTTTACACAGCGAAATCAAGATTTTAGTCGAGATTAATAGCATAGATAGCTTATTGGTGGACTGCGGATATGGATTCCTGTTACGTTTCATTAAGAAGGTTAGATTTATTCATCTGTGCATAGGGTGTCTTTGGGAAATCGTGGTACAACCAGGCAGGGGATGATTCTACTGATGAGTAAAAACGAGTCGAGAAAAATGAATAAAACATTTTTGACAGTTCGTTTTCCAAGGTAATTTTAAAAGTGCATTAAATACGCGCGCTTTTACGTACGAAATGTCTGACCATGATCAGCCAATTCTACTTTGTTCATAAGCACGCGAACCTGGCAGAACTTTAAATTCGATATTCTTGAAAACTAGAACTAAAAAAATGTAACTACAATATTATGCAATTAACAAAACAGATTTCAGTAAGTCCCGATACCCGACACCCGACTCACTCCGCAATCATCGCAGAAATAATTAAGCTCGAAAATTCATCATAAAAAAATTATATTCCACACACCAAAACATCGTTTCAAATGTACACAAAGTTTCGATAAGATATTCCACCCCTTTCATCTAAAAAAAAATTGCCAAGCCGTTCTCGGTACATCGCGAAATTCGTGGCACCGTTCTAACGCACCGCGCGGCGTCGGTGATATCCGAGGCGCGTGTCGCGATCTCTGGGATCCATGGATCGCGACACGCGCCGCCGTTGGGATCGCCGAAAATCCGGAGGCGCGCGATCTTCCGCGTTACAGGTTGCCGGGGGTCAGTTGATCGGATAAGCGTCGCATCGGAGAGCTTTCCCGACTTCTATCTCGATGCCGGTGCAGCGATCGCCGATTAGGGGTGTGTGGGAGGAGGGGGACGAGTGGATCCACCCCCGCTCTGCAACCTGGGCTTTCTCCCGTCCCCCGGAAGTCGGCGAGGGAGCGCAAATGAAAAGACGAGGGAAAGAGAAAGAAAAATCTCGTACGCGAGAAACATCGGCGAAAGCCGAAGAAAGAGGGACAAACTGTGCGGACCGAGGAACAAGGGTGGGAGAGAAAGAGGGAGAGAGAGAGAGAACCGGAGAACGAAGGAGAGAGAGAGAGAGACAGGAGTCGATTCCGTCCCGGGAAGGACGAGCGTTCCGCGCGAGGACGAAGGACGCGTTCGTCTCGCTTTCGCGTCGCCACGGGTGGAGGGGGAGGGGTTGCGAGCGACTGTTGGGAGGGCGGGGCGAGGGGAGAGGGGATCCGTAGGTGGAGAGGTGGTGGGGGAGGCACGGGAACGGGTTGGCGGCGGTGCCGGGTCGCCGGGTGGCTCGAGTACCAGCGGAGAATACAACCGAACAATCTGTAGAAGCTTGTTCGGGACGAGAGAAGTCCGTAGATCAGCCAATCAGATAGGCATACCCCCTCTCGTCCATTGTCACAAAATGGCGGCCCTAAATCAGCCTGACTCCGCCTATCCAGCCCCCCCACCCCCACCCTCACGGGCAAACCTCTAGCGCCGCGTCATGAAAAACTCCGCCTATCGATTCATTTTTACCGCTCTTGTTTCCCCTCTCTCCGGTGGCTTTCTCCTGCCGCTCTCTTTCTCGCTCGTCTCCTCTCGGTCTCTCTTTCTCGCCTTTCTCTCTCCGACTCTCTCGGCCGCTTCCTTCTGGATCCTCCCGGCATACGGAGCCGCCGCTTCGTGCATCCTGATTTCGAGACCCTCGTCTACGCGCTCGGAAAATCGATGGGAAAACGCGAGACGCTTTCCTCCTCTCTCCCTCGCATTTTCTCTTTATCTACTCAGCTTCTTCGGGGGTTGGAGTTCTACTAAAATCAAAAAATTGAAGCTCACCGAGTCACAGTGTTTCGAAGGTTCTCAAAATTCGCCGGCCCTCGAAATGCAACAAATAAATCATGCATGGTGTCGGGAAAATTTTTGGACGGGTTGGAGAATTCTAATAAAATTAATTAATATTATATTCACGAACTTAAATGTTCTCTTCAATTGTAAAAATTCATAGAACCTCGAAATGCAGAAAAGTGCAACATATAAATATTGCAGAATATTATGTAGACATTTCTGAAGGGGTTGGAGAATTCTAATAAAATTAATTATTATTATATTCATCAATTTAAATGTTCTCTTCAATTCTAAAAATTCATAGATCCTCAAAATGCACAAAAGTGCAACAAATAAATCATGCATCCCATCGGAAAAATTTCTGGAGGGGTTGGAGAATTCTAATAAAATTAATTATTCTTATATTCACCAACTTAAATGTTCTCTTCAATTGTAAAAATTCATAGAACCTCGAAATGCACAAAAGTGCAACAAATAAATACTGCAGAATATTATACAGACATTTTTGGAGTTGTTAAAGGGTTAATTGCACCGTTCGCGCTACGGTCGAATGGCTGATTGCTTAGGGCAGCATACGGGACGTACTCGCAGGGTGAAAACGCGACTCTGGCAGCCGGACACCGAATAATTCGATCGCTGCTTTATTCGAGCGGCCGTGCGAGCACGGAGCAAACGAGTTTAATGATAATGAGCTGCGACCCCGAGAGTGCCGAGTACCGGGATTATTTCGCGGGCCGCTTATTCCAAGGCTGCGGATCCGGATAAACCGGGGACCCCGGTTCCAATACGTTCCCGATGAAAGTGCGAGTGCGTTGTCCGCGATAACGCCGATGCACCGCAAGGTCACGCGTACACCAGACAAATTATTCTGCGGTCCGCCGTGTCCACACCGCTATCTTCTTACCATAAACCACGCCAATTAATTGCAAATCGACGACAAAGTCAGGAGGAGAGCCTACAGAATGTCTTCATCATGTGATCTAAAAAGAATCTGCTATAACAATTGCTTCGAAATTTGTTGCACATGTTTCAGAAACGTGCAATTTTAATTTCGGACAACAAAGAGAATTCTAATAAAATTAATTAATATTATATTAAACTTATATTAATCTTTCAACGTTACGATCCTTGTGTAGATCATTTTCAAGAAAGAAGAATACGATCAATAACAATAACAACATATACTATTATTTATGTACGGTGAGGACTAGGATTTATTTATCATCTTTAGACCACCGTCATTTCCGAAACCATTATCCCAAGAGAAAATCATTACAGCATATAAAAGCTGTGCTCCTGTAGATCGTAAAACAGTTTGAAATTTTGATTTTGGTTCAATGGAAAAATCAGGAAAAATCTAATATTAATGACAGAGTATGAGAACGATACTAGAACTCGACGCCATTTTGTACAACGTCTAGGCGACTTTCTAAATCAGAAAAAATGTCAACAATTCTTCGATGAATGCATTTTAACAAGTACATAATTCTCATTTGGCATGCAGCTTCGGTTTTCCATGAAAAAAAATAAATATTGCCGAATACCTCGGAGACGTCTGAACCGTTAACGACGGTTTTATCGAGGGCAGAACCGCGATTTATGGTTTCGAAGCGTGTGTTTTCGACGGTCGTCCATCGACGCGAACCAGTGCCGGACACGTCCGGGGAGGGGAGGAGGGGCTTTGATTTTTATCAGCGCTCGGCAAACCAGATTCCGACCGCCGTTCCCGGTGACGACGAGATCCTAGCTGATACGCGAGTTAATAAAATCATTAGGCGAGCATCGGTTCCGACAAGCCCCGACGATTCTCGACTGTAAGCGATCCCCAATAAAGCTTGTGAATTTGCGACCTCCGTCTCGTTTGTCCGTCAGTGGCCAGGTACAAAAGCGTCCTCCGAAGCCCCCCCCCCCCCCCCAAGGGACGAGCCGATCATTTCCCCGGGAAACACGTTCCACAGAATTTTCATCTCGCTTTCCTTTCCTTCGACAAGTCGCCCGGCCTAGTGCAGAACTTCCGGAAAAGTCGATTTTTATTTTGTTGCGTGCTCTAGCTCAATATGGATCTCAAGATCTTTTTTGTTGAAACTTCTACGATTTTTCACGGGCCTGAAAATTTTGTAATTGTATAGAGAAGGTATGCGTTCTCCGATTTTAATGAAATTTTAATATGTGATGCAGCAATATTCTATATAATTAGCAAAATTTTCTGTGGGTCACTTAAGACACCGAATTGTGCACAGAAAAATATTCATTTTAGAAATTGTATTCCGTGCTGATGCTTTGACTGAACTTCGACTGAATTTGGTTGCTAATTCTCATTTTGTCGAAGTCTGTGTTAGAGGCTCATTTCCAGAAAAGGGTAAGGCTCGGAACGACCAAAAGCATAACCGAAGGACTCGCCTAATCTTCAATGAGTCACCTTGTTCCATTAACCGCTATTAACGGAATCTCGGGACGCTTTAAGTAGGCTGCTCTTAATGTTCCCTTTGAACGCCGCTTAATTATCCTTTACCCTTCGATCCGAGCCGCTTGTTCAACCCCTGACAATCCTGCAGTCAGGTGTACTTGAATAGTATAGAATCCTTGTGGGAATTTTCGAAATCTGTTCCTGGAAAGAGAAATTAAATGTGTTGATTAATTTAGTAGTTGGAAATAATTTTAGAAAATTAATATAGGAAAGAGAATTAATAGTGTTCTGGTAAAAGAATTTTTTCAAATATTGCAGGATGATGTAATAGCATTTTTTGAAAAGTTTCGACGTCGCGCGTCGGCTCGGGAGGCAACTAGAAAGAAAAGTTATTATCGTCTCTGAATTTGACTACTGGGAGAAGAAGAAGGCTCGCTATCTGAAAAGAGACCCTGGAGAGAGCTCGGTTTCCGCCCTTATTCTTTCCACCCCCTATTTTCTGAGCTCGATACTCCGTCGCCAGCTTTTTTATCGCGTGACCACTACTTTTCTCTTGTGCCCCCATTTTGCCCTGTATTATATTTTCATTTATTTATTTATTCAAGAAAACATCCACACGAGAAGATTTTCTATCTAAACACTAGACCTCCAATTTCTTAAAAATCATAAAATTGATTTTTGATGTACTTTTTCTATTTATGTATTATTTTATATATTATTATATTTTTTGTTAACAAATTATTGAAAATATCTGTTCATTTAAAAATGAACCGCTGTTCAGAAATTATTTTACAAAAATTGATAACGGAGACACTTCAGTTGAACAGTCCAAATAAATTTACAGATGTGTTAAAATTACAATAAAAATGTTGAAAGGCGTGGAATCGACAGTTCGAGGAACCGACGCCTATCCGTGCAACAAAATGCAATATTCGTGAGCGAGCGGCCAGTCTAATTAAGATTCCAGTTAATCCGCGGTGTTTTCGCGCCGAGCACCGAAAAAGACCGACCGAAATCCAGAGAAGGAAGAAGAAAAAGAGGTTGGAGGGCCGATAAATCTGCCGGCGAGTTTCCGAGGAAGCGGTAAACTTCTTGGCCGGAGATCGGATCGACGAGATCCTGGCAAAATGGCCGATCCTGTCCGGTTTAATTAACTACCACCGATTAACCCATTAAGTCTCCGGCAACGAGCAACACGATTTCTACATATACAATTGCTTTTCCCTCACGAAACTCCACGAGATACCATAAAAATGCCACTGAGACATGTTTAACATCGACACCTTTCACGAATCATATTTCAACAGAAATAATGTGATTCGTGTATCATACATTATTCATTAATATGTTCTGTAATTGTTGTACAAAACGTATCTTCCTTCTCAAAAGTGATTACTCATAGATACATTTTTTTAAAGAAAATTAATGAAGATAACAATTTAAAACTTGGTGTGTGTGTAGACTGATATTTGAAAAACTTACTAAAAATTTTCCAAGTAAAAACATTAATTTTCCTCAGTGTTACATAAGTCTCAAACATGGTTAAACAAAATTTCACTTCAATAAATAATCTTTGGTAATTATTTACAATACATTATTGGCTTCCTCACCAATGACCTTCACAACATCCACTAATGTAAATAATTACCTAATCTTTTACTTTACGAGATTTAAATTAACTAAAAATTGCACACACTTATAAATTATCCAGAGTAAAAATTGTCGCAGCGTCGAACGTGATCCATGGCGCAAGCCAACACTCGAACTACAAACGTCCCAATTTCGAGGATAATGTACAAGGGTAAAGAAACAAACACAATCGAGAATCAGTCGTCGCAGCGATCGAGAACCGAGCAAGCTATCGTTTACAGTTTGCCTAGCAGTCTGGCTGGCAGCAGTTTCCGACCTGAGTCTCTCGATCCCGTCGCGTTGGGTAAACAAACAATGCCGGGCTGGCGGGAGAAAGGTGCCGGTCCCCGGGGAGAAAGGGGCCTGAAAAAACAAGGAGGAGACTTTCCCGGGGCCCCAGTATGCTCGTGGACCCTCGGCTAATTTACGACGTCCACCGAGCGCCCTCGACTTTCTGCATTGTGTAACCCGGACTCGTAAAACACAGACACCTCGTCGGGCCCCAACCGCGAGGCCGGTCCCATCCTCGTTAAACGACATCGATATCCTTGCTCCACCTCAGTCACCATGGTCACCGGGTCGACCGACAAAAAACACGTCCCCTTCTAGATTTCGAATTTCGCAAAAGAGTTTTTCCGAGACAATGGGACCCACGATCGCCATGATTCGACAGGGTTGGACCCGACGGGCCTCCGGCGCCACTTGGAAAAATTTTAGTACATTGTTCAAATATTAGTTTCTAAATCCGACAAGTTTCACAATTATTTTCAGCAGTTTTTTTTAATTTTGAGGAAACCCTTTAAGTAATCACTTCCGGGGCTCTCCAGGTAAGTGAACGCAGCCGTCGAGCGCCGGGAGATACGATCGAGTTCACGAAGAGCAAAATTCGCGTGGAGTTCTTCCGTATTTGAGCAAGTACGGGTCGACGAGCGGATCGAGTCTCGAAAAACTCGAAATTCTGCGTAGTCAGGGCCGGGTTGATGATCGTCCGCGAGATCGCCGGGCCCGATTTGGGGCCCGTGATGCACCGGTGGGTGGATTTATTGTAACGTGGTTGTAGACGCGTGTCAGGAACGCGTTGCATCCGCATCGCGGTGCGATCGCAGCGCATCAGTGGTGTTCGATAGAAAGCACCCGGAAAACGATCGAGTTCTGCCTCGTGGGCAAAAAAAGGACGGCCAGCCCTCGCCTCGGGTCTCTGTGATTACGTTAATGCACCGACACGATGCCCTCGCCCTTCGACGGCCCTTACCCGACAGCCAGCAGCCTTTTTAAACGACTTTCCAACCGGAAATTCGGCCTCTCGCCGAGCCGAAGATCGTTTCCATTAAAAAATCCGTTTCATTGCGCCGCGAACGTTCGAGCACGTCGTATATTGATTTCTAGAAGAAAAATTCTCAAGGACACAGAAAAATCATATGGAAGAATTTTTCAATGATTTTCTAAGGGTAGGTAAATATCCATATTTAATTATTGATATTGATTGACGATTTATGTGGAAGGATTTGATATTTTCACGAATATGAGAGGAAAATATGTTGAATGTGTTGAAGATTGACAAATGTTTTGAATTCAGATATTATGGGGTTGCAGGTTCTCTGTGGAAATTGTAGAGGACGAATGGCTGTGGGAGGTCGATTTTTCCATCTGGGTCCCAAGTGTGTTTGGAATTTTTTCGTCGATCATTCCGCTGCGCAGAAGATCGACAATCGACCCTGTCAAGGACAAAGGACGAGTGTGCACGATCGACGAGTATCGCAACAGTGGTTCGTCGCTTTTGTGCTGCTGTGGACGATACAATGGAAGGTCCTGTGAACTCTTCTCTGCTCGAGAGGCAGAATCCAAGTGCAGGGACTCCTTGGAACGTGTCACCATGGAACGAAGCGATCCTGGAGAGCATCTGAATTTGTAAGTGAACATAATTTTCTGATTTTTTTCTGAACTCTTTTATTGCAAAAACTAAAAATCATTAAAAATTGTGTGACAGTGGTAATTGATTTTTAGAGGGTCAGTTCTCAAAGGACTATTATGCATTCGGGTAAAACGGAACGAAAGATCCTGGATAGCATCTGAATCTGTAAAAGAACATAATTTTCTGATTTTTTTCTGAACTCTTTTATAACAAAAACTAAAAATCATTAAAAATTGTGTGACAGTGGTAATTGATTTTTAGAGGGTCAGTTCCCAAAGGACTATCATACATTCGGGTAATTTGTCATCTCCGCGCACAGTAGACAAACGAGCAAACGTGAGCTGGAATATGGAAGACGAGGAAGCTCGAGAGACGCACCTGGCCGCCAGGTTTACGTAGCCGTGCAACAGTCAATGTCGCCGAGGAGTCTAGAGTAATTAAGGATTCAAAGGCTAAGCTGACCCACGGACAGGACAATTACGTTGCGGCGACGCTGGCCGACCGACCGAGAGAGTCTTGAAAGGGCGTGACGCTGTGTCCAAGGCAAGCCCTTTCGTCCTTGTTCACGATTCACGCGGTTTCCCTTATTCGCCGGAAACGGAGGAAAGGGTTGAGTAGCCACGTGCTGACATAAATCTCTTTGACTCCGACTGTCTACGGTTTCGATGGCCAGTTTTCACTACCGTTAGCCTGTCGATTGTCTACTCCAAACGGAATCGATTTCGGAGCCTGACAGAAAGATTCTACAGCTTAAAAATAATCCAAGAGATCCTTCAAAAATTCTGGAGCTCGCCAAATCATACCGAAGGTCATTGGAAAAAATTTTAGAGCTTGTCAAATGGTTGTGTAGTGTACAGAAAAAATTCTTTAACTCGTCTAGTGGTTGTGTAGTGTACAGAAAAATTCTGGAGCTTGTCAAATGGTTGTGGAGTGTACAGAAAATTTTTGGAGCTCGTCAAATGGTTGTGTAGTGTACAGAAAAATTATAGAACTCGCCAAATAATTCTGAAGGTCATTGGAAAAAATTCTAGAGTTTGTCAAATGGTTGTGGAGTGTACAGAAAAATTTTGGAGCCATTGGAAAGATTGTAGCTAGCTGAAAAAAATTGCTTTCCTCAGTGACACTATGTTTCGACTGGTGTTCCAACCAGGGATCAGTGGCTTGTCGAGTAGGTCCTGGAAAATCGTAAGACAAGTGACAGAGCATAGCGGTATACTAAAAAAAAGAGTAGCAGCGAGGTGAAATACCGTCGTCCCCGGTTATCATCGTGGCATCGACAACCGTGAAAGATCTCTTTTCCAAAGTGGAACCTCTGCCCCCTCCGCTCCCTTTTTACCTTCCACGGAGAGCCCGTAGCTGTCCACCTTCGCCTTTCCTTCGTCTCTTCTGGTCCTCCCCCCGTTCTTCCTCAGGACCCGGCCTATCTCTCCTCCAAATAGGTCTTGTAGTACTTAGGGTTCATCGAGATAACTCCGACCTGGCTTTGTGTTTCCTACGACGAGAAAGAACGCTGCTGCCCCACGAAGGTGGAGGGGAGCGGGGGCCATATTGTGAGCCGCCGCGCCGGAGCGACGGCGAGAGCGCGCGTGCTTTATGTTTTTGCCCTTTTCGAGATCCTCGGAGCTGAACACGTCAGCGCGAGTTTACACGGTTCTGGGAATCGGGAGTTCTGTTGCCCTCTGGATGGAGGACACCGCCATGTTGTGGGAATTGTTTTGCTCTCGTTATTCGGAACCTCCATCTTGATGTGTTTTGATGTGGAAGCCCTTGGCATTTTCTCAGTGTTTCGGAGGGTTCAGGACGATCCACAGAATTTTTCACGTGGGAAACATCTGGATATCTTTTTCCATTGTCGCAGAAATAATTCGCGAAGTCAATTATCCAGTCCAAATGGAATGGACTAATTGGCTACGTATATTTTTCTTTTTAAATTCGAACGTAGATAAATTAACCCCTCGCTGCATGACTTTTTTAATTCGGATGAAAAAATCGAAAGAAGGTCAGTTTTTGTGTTTCATTCAAGAGAAAAAGTATTGAAAAAAATTAACACAACATTTTCAGATAAATAAACATAGTAAGAAAACACATTATTAGTTTACTGTATACCAGATATAGCACACTATGCAGCGAAGGGTTGATAAGAAAAATATCATTATACTCGGTACAGTCTTCAAATTATTTCTACGTAAGAATTATATCAATATCTCCGGCCATTGTCGCGTAACAACTTCCGAAACTCAACAATCTGCCTCCGCTCACTTTCTCCGACCAGCCACCAGAATCTCTGGTCGATTATCAGTTGCGGACAAAAATGAGTGTCGACCTGTGTTATCGGCGGTTATCGTTCTCTGATCTAGTCTGTCTAAACAATCCTATCCGGCTCGTAAAAATCGGCCGTGTCCGGGAAATCCTAGCCGGTTAGGAAAACCCTTTCGAATTGGCGAGATTACACGTGTTTCCGGTGGCCTCCTGTAAAAGCGGTGGCCACGCCTCGCAGATAAGGCTTGCGGCGTCGAATACAGACAACAGGGAGAGACTCCGTGAGAACGAGAGAGAGAGAGAGAGAGAGGAATGGAGAGCGGCATCGATAAACTCCGATTCCGAACAAACGAGGAAAGAGCCGCGGAAGGCCGGCAAAAGTTTCGACGAGCATCCTCGACACGCCCCGACACCGTGTAAAACCGCGCCGTTATCTGTCCGAGTCGAGCCCGGGACCGGCAGCAGCAGATAAGTGGCCTCTCGCATCTCTCGCCTCGTGCCGTCCTTATCGTGTTCATTTTCTAGCGGTTCCTCGCGAGGAAACCGGTTATCGGCCCCCGGTAGATAGCAATCGATCCTCGTCCGGCCGCGATTGACAACGCTTTCGCCGCCCTCTCCGTTCCTATCGGCCGGTGATTGTCGATCTTGTTTCGTTCGATCGAGAGCCCGCCGGCCGTTGTTCGCGATGGGATATCGATCCGCGATCCTACTTCTATCGTCCACCCGGGATGTGAAATTCTTCCTGATATTCTATTTAATTCTTGACGGTCACCGGAAGTTCTATGGTTGTAAGGAAAAATTTTAGCTTATACTTTAATACGTTAGTCGCCCAGATTAATTCACTTAAATCCGACTGTCAATATTCAGAACGCTATAATTTGATTAAGATGACCTTGAAATATGTTGTTAAGGTATTCATTCTGAACAATTTTTGCCTATACATATTACCGCCGATCGATTTTAGTTTTCGAGATATTTGGAAAAAACTATTGATAATACTGTATTCAATTTTTCGTATTCCTGCATGCTCCGTTTCTTTACATTCTTCTTCTAAACACGAAAATCCTTTTATATATATGTTGTATATTGTATAGCTGTGTTATTCATTTTGTGTTTGGTTAGAAACGCCGTTCAGCACCCTTACAATCCTGAAAACTAGAGTCCACCCCCTTAATTCAGCGTTACATTATATGAGTTCAGAGTTTAAATATTTACCAGAGAAAAATCATAAAAAGAAATTCGGAGGGCTTCGAAAATAATGCAATTCAACCAATGTTCTATTCCAAAAAATTAGTGATGGAAACTTTAAACCAACAATATCTCGAAAGTAAAAATATTCTTCGTTACAACCACACAGAGTTGATTTCCAATTTTGGTTTATCTTTGAGAAAAAAATAAAGTGTTATAGAGGTTTTAGGATAGATACTTTTGCAAGATCCAGTTCGATCAGGGACGCGAGTCGCGGCGGTGTGGCCCCGGATTGAGACGCCTCGTATTTTCATGCAAATTCGTTTCAGAGAGGGCCGGGACACTTTCGAGAATGGTTTTAGGGCGGAAGAAAGAGGCGAGACACAGCCGGGTACATTGTAAGCGAGGCGCCAGGCCTTGTAACCTCTAAATACTGTCTCTCCTGTTCTCGGTCCCCTTTCTTCCCGGGGGTTAGCAAACCCCGACGGCATCGTCTTACGCCGCAGCATTCCACTCCGCCGGCCGTCCGACTCGAACGCGACACGTCTCTATCGATTCGAGACTCTCGCCGGCCAGGTCGATCCTCGTATTCGGCTACGTGACTCGACATAATTCCTCGAGGAGCACCAATTAGCAACCTGAAACCGGTGAGAAAGCGAAAATCTCGACTGGAGCACGCCTGGAGCTGTTCGAGCCGCGAGGTGCCCTCTGGGGCACCGCTTTGGCCCCATTCAGCAAAGCCCTATAAATTATTTCATTAAGCAAGTGAGTTGACATATCTCAAAAATGGTTTTCAACGTGTTCTGAACAATATAATATCACATTTTGCTTTTTTTAATAATTCATAGGCGCAATCACAGTTTTCTAGAAAAGGGTCTAAATCGAAACGTCGAAATTAATATATTGCAAAATTGCTCTTAATTAAATTGATCGAACCTTTGTTTTTTTAAAGAGTGTTCGAATATTAGTGGGAGTCACTGTACATACAGAGCAAGATTTGGTAATTATATAGAAAAGCGTACTCCGATTTTGATGAAATTTTAATATGTTATAGATTTCGATATTTTGAACAACTTTTTACGTTTCCAATATAGTACGGTCGCTTTTAGTTTTCGAGATATTTGCAAAATACTATCGCTAATACTGTATTGAATTTTTCATATTCCTGCATGCTGCACAGCAACGTAAACGCGATAGTTTTTTGCAAATATCTCAAAAACTAAAAGCGACTCCACTATATTGGAAAAGGAAAAAGTTGTTCAGAATGTATTTCTGCATAACATATTAAAATTTCATCAAGATCGGAGTACGCAGACCTTTTCTATATAATTATCTAAGATTTTTCTCTTCGTGAAATAATAAATACAGAAGCGATACAAGAATAATAATAAATAAAGGGCGGTGTCATCGGTGACAAATATTATCCTCAGAGGATATAAGCCTTGAGCGAGGCTATTTAATCGCGGCACAGTACTTCGGGCAGGACGAAGGGAATCCAGGTAAGCGGTTCATGGGGCTTTGGTCCCGCTTCGTGCACCTTACGGACCCCCTGCTGCCACGGTGGATGTCGCTAATGCGAAACTGGGTCATCCTTGTTTAACCCCTGTGTGTCCGTCGAAGTGCGCTCCAGAACACAGATGCCCATTCACCGGATTATCGCAACCGAGACTTGCCAGGTACACAGGCATTAAGACAGTTGCCAGTTTCGTGAAAATTACCGGGGATCCTCGAAAACATTTGTTCGAGGCGACGCCTGGTTACATTGTGGACAGCCTAGCCCGGACTGATCTTGTGCCAAATCGTCTCAAACATCCTCTGTTTCAGTGAAATGTAGAACTAAATCAGTGGGTTACCCTCTGAGCATAATAGTGTAATATCGAGTGGGTCAGAAACGACCCGGCCACTCTTATTTGATACATTGGTCAAGTAATGGCTGAGCCAGTGCGATTAGTATCCTTTTAAATCCCGGTTTCAAATCTGATCATTGTTAAAAGATCTGTATTCTAAATTATAAAATAATATGAACAATTTTAGGTTAGGTTAGGTTAGTTACTAAACATCATCGGTCAGATGACCAGTTTCAAATTTTTCATTTCAAAATTATTGAAATTATAAAGATGTCTTCCTGGTAAATTATTAAATTTATAACACAATTTCATTTTATACGATCTTTTTATATATATACATTTAATAATGTATGTATAATAATAATTATATACAATATATATTAAATAATAATGTATAAATGTGATACACACACACACACATTTAATAATGTAAACAATATTTGGAGTAATGGTACAGCAATTTTTAGTTGTGCCTCTCAGAGTCACCATATGAGTGCTAAGGGTTAAGAAATAAATTTAATCTTGTTATTTTCATAACAATAATATACATATATTTTAAAGCTAGGTTTAGTGTTAGGCTCGCGGGAAAATTCATTCCAGACAGTCGTTTGCCATAATTTTCTCGGTGGCGTCATAGTCCTCAGCATTTAGGGGTTGGGGGTGGAGGGAGGGGTCCAGGAAGTTGGCGCGAGCACGAGATGCTTTTTACATTTTACAGGGTTCGCACCGTCCCATAAATCAGCCGCGACCGACCATAAAACCGTGGTATTTGAAGGTATACAGGAGTAAGCATGGCAAAAGCAGCCGCGATCTCGTCGCTCGTCTCGTCTTCCTAATGGTCGGAGTCTGAGGGTGTTGAGGGGGGCCCTATGGCATCCAGGCAGGGTGTCCGAGCCGAATGGACAATGGGGCCCCGACACGTAAGACATTGCAACATTTTGGAGCGAATGCACCGGCTCTAGAGACCCTCGTACCTGCGAGAGAGCCTAAGCTGGATGAAACTCTTCTTCCGGGAATCTATGCCACCCCCAACATGCCAGAAAAGAGGATCAAATGAGCCCAGCATTATTTCATGATCTGGCATTACTGTCCCGTTATTGATGCTCCAAATTTTACTCCTGTAAAATTCTGATGGTTATAGTCTGCTTCGAGTCTTTGTCTAGATCATTTCAAGGTCTTTGTAATTTTTGTATAAATTACACATTTTAGTAATTGTTTATATTAGGGGCTTCCTCACCGATGTTGATGATCTTGAAATATGTTGTCAAGGTTATCATTCTGAACATTTTTTTCCCTATACATGTTATCACCGTTCGGTTTTAGTATTCGAAATATTTGCAAAAAATTATTGCTAATACTGTATTGAATTTTCGTATATCAGCATGGGCGATTGCTTGATGATGTATCTAACCAAACACAAAATGAATAACACAGGTATACAATATACAACAAATATATATAAAAGGATTTTTGTGTTTAGAAGTAAAATGTAAAGAAACATGTAGGAGCATGCAGGAAAACGAAAAAATGAATACAGTATTAACAATGTTTTTTTTACGAATATCTCGAAAACTAAAATGGAGCGGCGATAACATGTATAGGAAAAAATTGTTCAGAATGATGACCTGGACAACATATTTCAAAATCAGTGAGGAAATCCCTAATGTAAATATTTACCCACATTTTTAACGACTGCGATATACATCTTCTTCGAACAGCTCTCGTAAAGAGATTGATTAGACTTTAATGTTCACCGTAATTGTCAAGGCTAGTGCGATTTTTATTGCCCTCTTAGTTAGAGTACTCCGGGGCCCAGTGTGTTTAAATTTTGCGCGGTTTACGTGTACAGCCAGGAGAAAACGGGGCCCTTTGGCTAGACGACCTTAGGCACAGCTATATTGTCATAATTGATTTGCTGGGGTATCGATTTCAACGGTCGTAAATAACAATCCAGCCCTCGACACGGGGTGTCCTTGTGACTCGAGCTGTTTCGCATTCTTCCCGGGATTAGGGTAGCACGGCCAATGCCTTTCAATTTTATGACACGTCCGGAGCCTCGAGTCTGCTGGCGGCGACCACTGTACAATTGCTTTCCTATTTTTCCGCATTTTTTACCCTGCCTGCCTGGAGTCGAACTCAAAGGTAGTTTCTATTTTTTTTTTACAACTTCTAGAGGAATAATGGTAAAGGGGCAGCAAATGATGCAGCTTCTCGTTGTCGACAAGAAATTATACTGATTCATATTCTGACGCCAAAAAAATAACCTTACTAAAAATATAAAAATTAGTTTTTTCAATTGTCAAAATTATTTTATCACTTCGTCTGGAATCTGAGTAAAGGTACAGGGTGTTAAGGAATGTTTGGTCTCGAATTTCAATTTTGGACCTTGAATTTCAAGGTCAAATCTGTTTTTATTGTATAAAGTAATTAAGTAAGTTATTGTATGAAGTAAAAAGAGGATAAAATGATTGAGTTTTGACCCATAGCTCCGTTAAAAAAACTTTAACCTTGAAAGTCTTCCTTGACAAATCCTTGAAAGCTTCACCGATCCGAAGATCTAGAATACTAGTTTGCCGAGAGCAAACATTTCTTAACACCCTGTACGTCTCGGATTTGAAGGTGTTGACAAATTGTCAAACGATTCAACATGGCGGAAGTAAGGTGTTGGGCCGAGCAAATAACAGTGATTCAATTTTCGCTGTGAGAGAGAGAGAGAGAGAGAGCATAATCGTCGGTGGGCGATCGAGTTAACCCTTAATTACGGGGGATGATGGTGTGGGTTCCGATCGAGCTGTCGGTGAACGTGGAAAATATTGAGGCGGTAATAACAGAAATTAGGATCACACCGGGGCTTCCGGTGTTTGACTATGCCGACTGTTAGGTAGTCGGGGGCCGCTACCGTATAACCACAGATCGGCGAATTCGGTTTAGGTCGACGGAAGAAAGGAAAAGTGGGAGGTTCCGTTGCCGGACCGTTATTACAGGAGATTTCGACATTCCTCGTCACCGTTAATTGATTTCCAATTACACCTGATTACGATCGTTAAGTCGCGTTACGAGCTCTTCATCCACGGACTAATTTCTTTAAAATAAATTAGCCTAGATTTTTTTAACAATTGTTCACAATGGCAGATGAGCAAAATAATTCTGTGGACACTCGAAACAAAAAGGGGAACCTTGTAAATTTAATGACACGCTCGTTAAGGGCTCGGAAAAGGGACTGTGGTCGGGTATTCCCGTGAGATCGAGGATTTCGTTGAAAAGCATCGTGTGGGAGGTGAAAGCGAACGGTAAATCCTCGGCTAGGGGTTATGGGTACTGTTTCGGGGCCTTATGGGCCCCATAGCAGCGCGATTTTCGTAGTCCCTTCGATGGTCGAGCGCGGAAAACAGGGCCACGCCCACCTCGTTATCGAGCACGGGCGACTACTTATCCCGGACAAATGCTTTACGACCCTCTAATGTGCGGTTGTCCTTATGACTTTTGGCTTCGGTTTCCTATTCGTTTTCAGCTTCCGTAAACATCGACGTCGTCTCCGACGGCCTGAGATATCGTAAATCACCCGGCGACCATCGGGGCCAAATGGGATTTTGCGTGAGACTATATGCGCCACACGAGCGTAACCACCAAACCTCTCTATGGAATATCCCATACCACGCCTCCCTGCACCATACGCGAAGCTCTCCCATCAAAACTTCCTTCCGTTTCCTCTCGAACAAAAGGTCGTAGAAACATTCTAGAATATGGGAAAAATAGGGATATTATGATAGGAATGTTTTTAACCTTGAAAAAATAAAAGTTTAACTCTGTTTAACTATAATTCGATTTTTTGATATTAAAAAGTTAAACAAGTATGTTAAAAAAAAATTTCTTCTCGTGGTAACGTAGAAACGACCTGTTTGTAAAATGGTGCAACTTTGACGAATTTTCTCAAGGTTAAAAACCGTTCGTACCGTAATATCCCTATTTTCCCATATCCTGTAAAGAGTCAGCTTTCATTTAAAAAAAAATTCATCGCTCTACCTCATTTCTACCGAAAGTTATTTATTTTTGAATCGAGTAAAGTCAGTTTTCCCCACTGCGCGGCTCTGCGCTACTAGCGAAAATAAGCAAGAGCCGTAGATCCGAAAGAGGCCGCGAAGAAGCCGCTGTTTGGTCTGGCCGGAGATAAGGAAAATCATACGCGGCCGTGGTGTCCAGGAATCCTTGCCAGCCATGCATAGGAAAGCCATTAGTGTGGCCGTTAATCCAACGTACGGGCCGTGCCGCATTAAGCCGCATTTCCAGCGTCCGCGTGTCGCTCGTTAGGCTGATTTGTCGCTTTATTAGATCTTAGTTTGCGCACCGAGTCCCGGGATCGTCGACATTACCGCGTAACACGCCGTGAGAGCGACGGAGAACGTCCCGGGCAGATTTGCAATTTGCGTAAATTAGACGATTGCGCATCGGCCCACCCCTTTCCCCTCTCCTCATCCCCCTAACTCTACCCGCTATCTCTGTCCCTCTCCCACCAGCGTGATCTCTGCTAGATCCTGTGTCGGAGACGCGATCTCTGTTTCGCTTAAACTTACCGGGAGCTTCTCTAATGGCACGTGTAATTGCCCGATAATTTGCACCAGGTGTTTTGACGCGTTAATTGACTGCGACTGCTACCAACCGGCTAACGAGCCGCGAGATCGCCGTAATTTCTTTTATTTTTTTTAGAAAGTATAACACCTCTTTATTAGACCCTGCGCGCGGACTACGTCGAGATCAGTATCGAGGCAGGTATGTGATTCTGTTCTATCCTCTCCATTTAATCAAGCTCAGCTTGAGGAGGTTCAAACTATTTTTTTAAACGAATATGGAAAGAGGTATTTGATACAGTTTTCCTGAAATAAGTTCTACTGTTCTGTTATTGTTAGGTAAATTTTCCTTAAATATT
Organism: Lasioglossum zephyrum; assembly: GCA_028455615.1. Classification (NCBI taxonomy): domain Eukaryota; kingdom Metazoa; phylum Arthropoda; class Insecta; order Hymenoptera; family Halictidae; genus Lasioglossum; species Lasioglossum zephyrum. The sequence continues at coordinate 1,779,385 of CM052325.1, read as the reverse complement.
CGTGTCTTTTATTTTCCTAATGCGAAACACATAACCGAAATGTTAACTAGTCAATTTTTACAAAAGAATTGCTTGTTATTTAATCGGTTTTTTTATCACATTTGTGAATGTGACACCGAGGGACAGATTCAGTTTATGAAACGAGGGATGAGGGTTGATTAGCAAATGGGGATGGAAATTATGAGAATTGTTTTACAGTTTTCACTTGGATGATACTGAAGAGTGTTCCGAATGTACGAGACTAAGAGGAGAAAGTTAGTTGCTGAAAAAAATGATGGATGTGTGATGCACGGTTTATTAGATCTTCGTCCATGGTCCGCAGCTAGTTTGCGGGGGATCGTGGCTCGTCGACGTCGAAAACGAGCATGGAACAACACTTCCGGTGGTCCTTCGTGACACGACAATGAGAAAGATCAGAAGCCGGGGCCCCGGTGAAAAGGCTGCACTCGACGTCGTCGCCGCGGAACTCAAGTTACCTTTTTCACCCCGTAAGCTGCTCGAGTGCGCCTCCGAAGAGGGCCACGATCTGCCCTATCGACATCTAGAGCCTCGAGGGCGCTAAAGCGTTTAATGCAGGCCACTCGTCGAGCCCCGTGCACGCCTCGACGAGTACGCTGCTTCTGCGAACGGTTTATATTATATCATGTAACGACGATAGTCGAGAAAGACAGAGAGAAAGAAACAAGAAGAACGAACGCGAGCAATGAGTGCCCTCTGGGGCGTTGCACTGGCCCCTCGGAAATCGAGAGCGTCCAAGCAACGCCTACCAACGGCCCATTAACATTCTTATGAGAACCACAATTTTTTCAAACCCTCCACAATCTTTTCAGAGGTATCGCGAGCCTTCCAGCGACGTTACAATATTTTTTGGGCCTTAGTGTTCATTTTTGGGATTTACGATGTTTCTTACAATAGTGCAGCAGAGCATACAGTCTGATTGAAGGCACCCCAGTTGATCTACAAGATTTATAATATTTTTGTGGGGTTGTACATTTTTGTCTGGGCACTATAATTCTCCTACAGGCCCTGTACAATATTTTTATGGGCCTATACATATCTTTTTGGGACCTACAATTTTCCTACAGGCCCTGAACAATATTTTTGTGATCTCTGCATTTCTTCTGAAGGTCGCCCAACATTTTGGTGAGCCCTCAAACTTCTTTGGGACCACCATTGGGTCCTTACAGTGAATTCTAGTTTCCCGGCGACTCGTCGAGCCTCGGTATCGAAATATCGTGATCTTCGAAAGGAAACACGTGCTCGCGGTTCCATCTCGTTGTGACTTATGGAGACGAGCACAGCGGCCACGAAGGGGGGGCTATCTGCGACCAGCGAAGCGATGGCCGAAATTAATTTCGGCTTGACGTACGACGCCTCATAATATTGTCTCATAACTCTCCGTCGCAATCGGGCTTATCGGGCGCGCGGTGGCGTTTCAATTAGCCGCAGGCCTGCCCGAAAGTCTTATCCCTCGGCGCGGTCGCATAATGCATAGCGCATAAATACGCCACCGTTCAATTAATTCGAGAAGGACTCTCCCGTCAGTTCGCAGAATCAATCCGTTCCGGTGAGATTGTGAAAAATTCGTGTGAGTCGCAAGGTGTGTCAAATCTTCCAGAAGAATTACAGACGGATAGACCGTCCAGATGGCCTAACCGCTCCCCGGAGGCACGATAAAATAATTTCAATGTCAACACCGGCTACCCTATATGGTTGTCCATGACGATTTAACGTCCGATGAGACAGGTCCCGGCGGCGAACAGATGCGCGAATCGCTGTTGGACGATCTAGCCGATCGAGATCCGCGGGTGGTCCCGGCCAGGGGGTGAAATAGACACCCCGAACGACCACCCTCGAACCGCGAAAACATCGTTCCGGGCCATTGTTCGACGTCACGTAATTGCCGGCGACGCAACTGGCTGCGATACTCTCGGTCAACCTGTTCCTGGTGTCCCCTCTGTCATTGGAATCATTCCGGATAACAGATTTATACGAAATGTCTTAAGTAATTTAATTTTTGTTCTTAAAAATTGTGGGACCCACTAAACTTACATGGAGTCTCAACAAAAAAATCGTGGAGTTTCAAGAATTTTGTATGTAGCCCACAGAAAAATTACAACCCCTCAAAAACACCATAGGGTTCGTAAAGAAAATAATTCTAATCTAAAATCGTTGTCGGTCAAATTTGTGTCAGAAAATTTTAAACATACTGTTGTTTACTCTCATCCTATTAAATCCTCCCTAAAGATAGGGAAGAAAATAAATTTCTATTTTACTTCAGTCTGTTGCAATTCAGTTAGGAATTTTATATCTTGTATAAATATCCGCAGTGAAGTCATTATAAATATCTGAGAATGAACATGATACTTCCTGCGCAAAAATCGAGTTGGAGGCAAAGTCCGCGTAGTATCGCGACGACTGCCACCCTCCGCGGGAGCAAGTTGCCGGTGCGATGGTGGCAGGGGTTGGAAGTCGATAGGCCAGCCCCGGCGAGGAATAAGAAAAGTTGCGGAGATAAAGCTAGCGAGCTAGCAAACGAGAGAGAAAGATAGAAAGAGGGAGAGGGAGGGAGAAGGATAGAGGGAGAAACAAAATTCCGGCGGCGACGGAGGACGAAGGGGTCGCGGGGGTGGTCGGTTCGGAAAACGGGAGCAGAAAAGAGCATAAATCAGACGGGCACCCGAACGTACCGCGGAATACAAAACAGAAGAAGGATAGTCCTTCCTCTCGACACCCCCTGCCACCCTCTCTCCCCACCTATGGTGGCCTCAGGATCTCAGAGCGGCCGACTATTTTCCAATAATTTACCCCAGGCTGGAAGGGGGTTGCGCCGGGTGGCGGTTTTCCGGTTAGGGGGTGGTTAGGCGGTGGCGGCGTCGGTGGTGGTGGTGGGTGCTCGAGCGCGCAGGACTGACACTATCGCGGCCATAAATACTGGGGAGCAGCCTCTGACGTCACCCGGCGAGGGCCCGATATTATACTTTATCTCGAAACTAATTCCCTGCGACCAGATTTATTGCAAGAAAAGGGGTGAAAAAATATACCTTCTCATCCCCCTCCTTCCGACACCCCCGCGCCCTACCTCGTTTCGCAGACCTAGAGTTATCCGTCCAATGGAAAAGTAACGACTACCCCTTCCCAAGATTCTCTTTTGCCACCCCCTTGTGACCAGCCTCCCTCTTGCTAACTTCTTCTCTTGGTGGTTCTTGGGGATTTTGTGGCCGGCGATTTATTTAGGAATTGTCGAAGATGATACCCTCTTGCTAGATAATTACGCTACGGATTTTTAAGTAAACTTTTTTATTATTTAAAATTCATTTTCTTCAAATCTGGGAACCTTGAGACGACCTTCGAATGGTCTCGAACCAACGAATCACTAAAAAATAAATCGCAATTTCAACGCGACTTGAAAACCGACATAAAAATCGAATAAAATCTAGAAAAGTGGGTAGAAAAGAGGGATAGTAATTTTTCTGGATGAGGGTGGGCGTTTACGAGGTACGTAGTTGGCATAACCAGGCAAACGATCGTTCAAGGCGACGGTGGGCTGGTTTTAATGAGAAATAGTTTATTTTTGCCGGGGATTGCGGGCAGATGGTTTCGATACAGCGCAGACGGCGAATAAAATAATGGAACCGTTATCTCCGGTTAAAATATTTCACACAGGAGAATGACTGCCGGCTGGCGAATAGGATATATGGCCCGGTATTTGTACGCATATCCCGCAGGCTCCTCGTAAAAATGTCTTTTTCCGGTTCTCCTGGCCGAAGTATACGAGTTCGATATATCTGGCCGCAGATAACGGCCGATATCTCCGATATACATATATCGCCGCCTCTATATGGCCGGTGTCCTCTCCAGGACACGCTCCTCCTCCTCCTGCGGCTCGTATATTTCCGCTGCTCGAGGAGGAATTCGAAAAAACCACAGGATCCCGCGAAAATTCACGTAAAATCTTCACGGCTACGTCGATGAACATTTCTCTAATCGGACTGCTCTAATCTCTGCGATCTACCAATTCGAACGCCAAGCTGTGAGTCAAATTTTTCAAAACGGGTTGCAGAATTTTTTAAATATTTTATTCACCATGATTTTACTGAAAACAACTATCTAAATTCTGCAATTCAACCCTGCAGCTGTGCATAGAATTTCAATAAGGGTTGCTAAAAATAATCTAGACATTTTATAAAATTGCATTTTGTAAATATCTTATTCACCATGATTTTACATAATATAATGTGCAAATTCTGCAATTCAACCCTGCAGCTGTGTATAGAAGTTCAATAAGGGTTGCTAAAAATATTTTAAACATTTTATAAAATTGCATTTTATAAATATTTTGTTCACCATGATTTTATTCAATATACCTAATGTGGCAGTAAATTCTGCAATTGAACCCTGCAGCTGTGTATAGAAGTTCAATAAGGGTTGCTAAAAATATTTGAAACATCTTATAAATATTTTGTTCACCATGATTTTACTATAATGATTTTAATATAATGTGAAAATTCTGCAATTGAACCCTACAGCTGTTTATAGAAGTTCAAAAAGGGTTGTAAAAATTTATAAAATTGTAGACACCTTCCAGGGGATGTTTTTTAATGAATCTCTGCATAATTTTTTTGTTTAAGATTCTTAAAGAATTGCAGGCGAGAGTAAAGAGTGATTAGGCGACTTACTAGAGAGGTGCTAATATAATTACTGGTAATCGCGACCGACCCCCTGTAAGCGCGCCACCTTTCCGCGCCGCTCGCGCGAGGAAAGAGAGGGAGCGTAGTCGAGCGTGCAGACCGCAATCGGCGAGCGCTTTAATGGAGACATCGGTTATCCGTGTCTATTCTCTTTGTACTTCCAATTACCCCTCCCCTCGTCGACGAGTCACGTTCCTGTCCCCACATACGGGGCTCTTGTTGCCCACCCCTTACGGGAGGGTTCCGTCCACCCTCGTAGAGAATTAGAGAGAGAGAGAGACAGAGAAACAAAGAGAGAAACAGTCGCATTGTCTCCGGAATAGAAGAGGAACCTTAAGGGGGGATCGAACAGAAAAACTGTGTGACATGCAGAAATACTGTTACGTTAACAAACACGGCCAGAAAAATTATAGCCCCCAAGATACAGCTTCCGAAAAAATGTAACGCTATGAAAAATATTGTTGAGCCTACAGAAAAAATTTATTTTTTATTTATTTATTTATTAAGCTTCCAGAAAAATTCGAGACCTTCCAAAACTATTTCTGAGAGCGTACAAAAATTATGGAGTATTCGAGAATGTTAGTAGAGCGTTTTGAAAAATTCTGAGTCTTTCAGAAATGTAATGTGGCGTTCCCAGAAAATTCTAAAACCTTCGGTAATGTTATAGAGCCCCTAAAAAAGGGTGGACTTTGCGAAAGCATCACAGGATCCCACAAAACTGTGGCATTTGCATTCACAAAAGCCGGCCAGTAATTCCGGGGGTAAATGGAACGTGGTTGCAACCCTGTCTGGCCAAAAAGAAAGAAGAGGTGAAATGGCGAACGAGTCTCGCGCCGGAGCGAATCGAGAGCGTCCTATCGAAAAAAGGAAGAGACGCTCGTCGCCGAGGCGAGGGAAGGAAAAGCGGCGCCGGACTCGTTTAATTTCGCGGTTTAATTATTTTCGAAATTAAAGCCGGTCGCGCGTAGGGGTTGCACCAAGGGAGAGGGGGTGGTTTGGTGGTGCGCGCGTTTTTGTATTCCTTGCGGAGATACGCCGGGAAAACCACCCTGTCCAGAAGCCCGCGAAGGGGTGTGAGCGGGTCCGGCAGCCTCGCGTCGCTTTCAATGTGAAATACTACCCCCCGTCCAAAGGGGGTGCAGATGGGGAGAGGGGTGCGAAGGGGGTTTGCTCGTTCGTTCACCGCGATGGAGCTCGGCCAGGGAAAAAAGGAGAGCGCCGAGCAAAAATGTAAAATGCGACTCGCCTCCGGCTCCACCCCCACGCGAGTCCAACCCCTGGAAACGCGAGCCACCAGGCATTTTTTTCCGGTTTTCGCTTTGTGGTTAGCCTGGCTTATTTTGTGGGAGTTTGACCGAAGAAAATTGTTGCTCGATTTTCATTGCAATTTTTAAGCACCCTTCTGTAATATAATAATTTTTTAAACGAGACCATCCCCAAGTTTTAGGGTGTAACTGTTTTCTTTGATCTCGATCGACAATTTTAAATAAATAAATTGATGAAGTTATATTAATTTTCAAAACTGCTTAGGAAATATCAATTTATTTATTTTAGGTAATAGTTTTGAAAGGGGCGTTTTTCGATCTCGAAAACCGAGATGGATCGAGTCCTGGAAAAAATGTACGATCGCAATTTAAAACTGTATTTGAATGTACGCAGGTGTCTGCGCTTTGTTTCATTGTTTCAACGTTGGCGATGAAGTTCGGAGAGGTTCGAGGCCTTTGTCCGGGTTCCCGCGAGAGATCCGTCTACAGCTCGTTAATCTCCCCATTGTTTTGATCCGTGGAAACGAATCGATAATTGGTAGATTTTCTGCGAGGGAACAAAGGATCGGCACGGAACGATGATTAGTCTCTTTAATCGCGGTCAAATCCCCGCCCCGGGGCCCGTTACAGGAAAGTAGAGCGGATTTTCAACACCGGAAGGGACCCACCGAAGATTTGCCACTTGCCACCTGACTACCTAGACGAGCCCCTCTTACCACTCCCGTGTTCCCATTCATCGTCTTCCCTATCTTTCCTTCGTTTCGAGAGAATTGCGTTAACGATCCGTATTAGGAGGACCTCGCTCAACACTGTCCCCATTACGATTCTTCAGGTAATGACAGTGCACAAAAATTACTAAACGTAGCGTACACAAATATCGTACACATCTATAAAATTTCAAAAACATAGACCACTAGATTTTGTCAAAAAAAATTAATAAACAACTATCACAATTCTTACACATATAAAAAAAACAGCCCTGTAAAATTGCACAAAGCTCCTCCACTCAATTGGTCTATAAAAAAATTTCCAAACTACCCCCTCACTGGTGAGGACTCTTAAAAACAAATAAATGTAAAAAATTTAATTAAAAAATTTAAGATAATAGCTGGAAACATTGTAGGAAGAGCGAGATCGTCTATATGGAAGTGTAACGGGTGTGAGGAGGTCGGGGGTTGCGTTGATGTAAATTCGAGGGGTACTCTTACACATATCCGAACACCCCTGTAAAATTTCACAAAGCACCTCCAGTAAATTCGTCCACAAAAAAATTTCCAAACTACCCCTCTGGTGACGACTCCCAAAAATAACATACTTCTTCATCAAATCCTGTTGAAAAGACAAACTGGCCACCTTCTTCAGCATCGAATCCCAGGTAGCCGAGGCTGAAGACGATTCAATTAAAAGCAAGATAATAGGTGGAAACACTGTAGGAAGAGCGAGATCGTCTATATGGAAGTGTAACGGGGGTGAGGAGGTCGGGGGTTGCGTTGATGTAAATTCGAGGGGTAGTATGGCAGCAGCAGCAGCAAGCACGTTCGCAGCGTCATAGTGAGAGAGGCTGGGAGGCGAGGGTCCGCTGTGTGGAACCTTCTCTCCTCTATTTCGAGCGAATGAATGGAATTAGTGAGGAGGCTAGCTGAATAATATCGGTTCTATCTGTGGGGGCTAGACCGGGAGTTGAAACGTATCAGCAGGCCGTATCTGCATAGACGACGAGGACGTGGACGAGGACGGCGACGATCACGACGTCGACGACGACGACGTCGGGCTCTTGCCCCGTCATAGGAAACCTCCTTTTCTCTCTGCCTTAATCCAACCTCTTCCCACCCCGCCACCTCCTCCGCCTCATCCGTGCCACTGCATCTTACGCGTCTTCTTTCCACGTCTTTGTAATTCCACGGTGTCCAATGCATGGGGTACCCCCTCGGGCCTTCGACAGTCTTGAGAGACTCACCCTTTTCTTCCCTACACCCCACATTTTTACAAAAAACCCACCCCTTTCTCTCTCTCCCTCTCTTGTTTACATCTTCTTCAGGGTTGGTGCTGTTTAAACTACACTCTCCAACAAATTTCAACTTTTTTCATTTTTTCATATTACTGTTGTTAATCTGGCCTTAATTTTTAATGTTATTATACAATTATTATACATTGTTCTTTGTAACAATTGATTCTGTAAACTTCCCGAATACAGTGATATCCCATATTAATACATTATAAATCTTTAAACATGTTTAAATAATAGTTGAAGATGGAGAGACAACCTTTTTACACCACTTTGTGAGGATATTTTTCAATTTATCTTAAAAAATAAGGGTGCATCGAAAAATCGAATTACACCACGCGATAGAGCAGACTTTTATCTTGAGAAACCACCCTGTCAAGATTCGAACGTCGACGTTTTTGCCGAACCATTTTCTCCGGCTCGTTTTCGAAATCTCGATTTCGGGATGTGCATTAAATAAAAAAAAAGAGAGAAGAAGGGATGAGCCAATAACGCCTGGAGTCGCGACTCGGTATCGCTTTCCCCCTCCACCCCGTGGCCCGTCGATCACGAAACAGCCCAAAGCGTTGCAATAAGCCATAAAGATACCATGGTGGATACTGCACGGTGCACGCGAGCCCTTCCTTATAAAGATACTCGTATCCTGCATCGAGAATAATTATATAGACCGGTGTATCGGCCGCGAACCGACAGATACGTTCTCTAGATTCCTCCCCACCCTTCTCTTTCCCCACCCCTCCCTGTGCCCGCCCCTTTGTCTTCTTTTCTCAAAGAACGGACCAGTAAGAGGTTCCCGAACTGTACACACGGCTCTCCTAACCGATCGTACAGGCCGATACGGAATTCCGGAAGTTGCTGTTCGATTTCGTGAACCTTCACGACGCTGACGAAGCATTCCTGAATTTAGAGTGTTCGCGGAAAACAAAAATGAATTTATTTTCCTAGGAACGAAGCCAGCGAGTCTGGTACGAAGTAGACACCCGATGAGAAGACACTTTGACGAATAGTATTCCTGCCACCCAGCTCGGAGTGCATTCAAAGTACCATAAAGTTGGTGAACGTAAATCGTAGAGCAACTATTTCAGTCTCATTCTAAAGTGACGACTTCAGCCTTCGTGTACGCTGTGATTTCGGATAGGAAAAAAATTGTATGAACCCTATAAACCCGTTTGAATTTGGAAAAATTGAAGAAGTTACCATTTTCAAACATTTTTTCCAGGGTCTGCGTACTCCGATCTTGATGAAATTTTAATATGTTATGCAGAAATACAATCTGAACAACTTTTTCCTTTTGCAATATCGAGGAATAGCTTTTAGTTTTTGAGATATTTGCAAAAAAACTATCGCATTTACGTTGCTGCAGAGCATGCAGGAATATGAAAAATTCAATACGGTATTAGCGATGGTATTTTGCAAATATCTCGAAAATTAAAAGCGACTCCCCTATATTGGAACAGGAAAAAGTTGTTCAAAATGTCGAAATCTATAACATATTAAAATTTTATAAAAATCGGAGTACGCAGACCGTTTCTATATAATAATTACTTTGTGGGCCACATGAAAGGTGCAATTGCTGTGACAACAGGAGCACGAGGAAAATAACTATCAAACAGTTAGGTTGACAGTGAACCGCAGCAGATGTCGATGGCTGTGATACCTCGTTTGTCGCAGGTGCATCGATCCCGATCTGAGACAGCCTACTCGACAACGATCGACGGATTATTATCCCTCTCCCCCTCGGTGTCATCGATCCCTCCGATCGTGTTCGATCGAAGCGATCCATGCTCGATAGGATCACCACTACCGGTCCGTTGTCCGGCTGGAGAAGTAGGCTACCTTCTTCAAGGTAAAGCTTCGGCAGGGTCCTGTCCGCGAGCCTGTTATCCGCAAGATCGCGAATTTTAAGATCCTCGGAGATTGTCATTGTCTCCGGCGAGCGAAAAAGGGCGGCTCCAGTTTTTCACGGACCGCTACCCTGAAGAAGGTGGCACTCTCTTCAGGGTTTGCGAACCCCGCTGCGCTGGGTAACCGTTAATCCTTAATGCGACGCGAAAGCACAAAAAGAGTTGGCGCCTATCGAACTAGAGCCGCGTAACACGAGAACATTGTGGCCAACCTGCTCGAACAATGAGCCTTTGCCTAAGCCCTGTAAACATCGGCGCCCCTGAGGCGACGTTGTTCTAGCTCCGAACACTGCCGAGAGGTTTCAAGAATTTTTCGAATTTTTCTCTGTTCCGGAAACACAAAGATTTGTCACGATATTTGTTGGTCTTCAACTGGTAGGTACATCCGACTGTAATGCCGTGAAACTTTGTTCTTCGTGTGTGTGTGGTCGATTTGTTCGGAAGAAAATCATTGGGAAAAATCGAGCACCAATGACAATTTAATTTAATTTTGATTTACCAATTATTTCAGAGACGTTGTGTCAGAGAACTTCCACAAAAAAATATATCTTCATTCTTCGTGGTCGTTTCGTACAGAAGAAAATCACTGGAAAATAATTGAGGACCAACGAGAATCTAAAGTGATTGGAAAAAAGTTTCGATTTTCCAAAATCAAAGTGTACTAAATTTATTCCCAAAAAATTTACCAAATATTTCAAAGACGTTGTGCCAGAACATCCCCCCAAAAAATATGTTTTCAGTTTTCCACTTACTGTATAATCCACTTCAAATTAGTAATCTTTGAATCAAAATTGTGATCCACATGTGATTTCGATTACAAAAAAAATATTGAATACCAAGATCAATTTGAAAAGTCGCTGTTTAAAAATACTCTTCGTAGGCGTCGCGTGTGATGGTAGAGTGTTTGTTCAGGGGGACAGTTTTTTGAAAAGCCCTTGCGGTGGAACATTCGCCGATTACGTGGCGTCGGGAGCGCATAGGGGTTGGTGGAGGTTGGGCCCGTCCCCGGGCCGAAGGAAAGAGGAGCCGCGTCGGAAGAGGAGAGCTACGTGACGCAGACGTCGCATCAGATTTGGAGAGCAAACGTGCGTGCATACAAACGTATCTCGCGATAATCTCTCCCTCTGTCCTCTGTCTCTCTTTTCAACCCTCCGCGAGAGAGCGCACGCTCTCGCGCACCCCCTCGCTTTTCGGCGGGCCGACCGTGGCCTCGGATACCGCTCAAGATAATCTCGATCTACGCCAAACAGCGTGAGCGGCTAAACCCTTGCTCGGATAATATAGATAGCATTCAACGATCTGCCATCTTTCCCTCTCTACCTCTCTCTCTTTCACTCGCCGCTGTGCTTCAGCCCTTTGATTTCGTCCTCGTTACGCTCCCGAAACCTGTTTGTCTCCTCTATCTGTCCACGGCGCCGCGAATTACTCGCTCTCCGTGTCTTCCGTCCCTGGAAACTGACGTACCACTCTGTTCTTATTGAGTTATGCTACTTTCAAAATTTGGAAACCTCGATTTTATTGCTGAATATCAGATTAAACAATTGTATGTTCAATTTAGATGGCTTTTTGTGCTTCAACCATACTGTGTTTTGTCACCCAAACAATTTCTTGAATCCCTCAGGGTCCATTGAATTAAGGAAAAGTGAAAAATAATTATGTAAATAAAAATAAAATTTTAAAAACGTGGTATTTTTTGGTCCATTTTTGGTCCAAATAAATTTTTAAAAAATACCACGTCTTTTAAAATTTATTTTTATTTACATAATTATTTTTCACTTTCCTTAATTCGATGGACCCCCTGAAGGATTTAAGAAATTGTTTTTAATCACCGAAGATTTCCAGCCGTAGCATTCTTCTCGTCGCTCCGAGATCGATCGGACCGTCTCGATAGCTAGGGAGTCCTGCTGTCGATTTCTCGGAATCGACTGATCCTCTTTCGCCCCGGAATAGATCGAACAGAGAAAGAGCCAGGTGGCTGGTCGCGTCGATGATCGTATTTAAATCCCTCCCGCGACTACCGTTTCGGACATTAAAAATGCTAATATCTCGAGAAATTCCCGCGCTGGTAATCTCGTGGACAAGAGCAGCAATCAGAGGACATCCTGTTATCCCCCGGGGAACACCCATATTTAACGCTCGATGCCTCGACCGTTTCGTTGGCCTGATTCGGTCTGATTCGGCTACCGTTGGCCACACCCTTACGCCCTCTTCCCCCTTTTCCTTTTCTTACAACCCGGAATTCCCCTTTTCCCTCTTCCAAGAACCGTGGACATCTTATGGCGAGTGTGTCTTTTCCTTAGACCGTGTACAGGGTGTGTCAAAATTATATCAACATCCGGAAATGGGAGGTTTCTCGAGTTCATTTGAAGCAACATGTTCCTTTGCAAAAATGGCGTACGCCTAGATGCGTACTCCGATCTTGATGGAATTTTAATATATTATGCAGCAACACGTTCTGAACAACTTTATCCTTTTGCAATATATGGGGGTTGCTTTTAGTTTTCGAGATATTTGCAAAAAACTATCGCATTTACGTTTCCGCGCAGCTTGCAGGAATGCGAAAAATTCAATACACTATTAGCGATAGTATTTTGCAAATATCTCGAAAACTAAAAGCGACTCCCCTATATTGGAAAAGGAAAAAGTTGTTCAAAATGTCGAAATATATAACACATTAAAATTTCATCAAAATCGGAGTACGTAAACCTTAAAAAACACGTCTCAAATATTTTTCGAAGAACTATATCCAACATAAATTTCGTCAAAATAGCTTTGTATCAACTGAATACGTTCCTTTGTGAGTATTGTCCAGTTTTTTATGGGATTCGATGTTAATTGAATTTCGAAACAATGGATTTGTTGAGGGTCCGGCCGTGTGGGAGTGCAACGAAATAAATTACAACGGTGACTTGCGTCCGCTGGAAAATCAGTCTGGCCAGGTGTCGAGATTGATACCTAGCTCTCTCGAACCCCCAGGACGTTGCGAGACCTCCTACGGTTAACGATCGCGCTACCAGTCCCTCAGGATGCAAACCTATCCCAACACCGAACATAATGTATGAGTTACATCCTGGAACTCGCTTCATCCTCCATGACGATCATTCCGTTTTCCCCAGTCATTATTTTCCCGAGACTTCCTTCGCTACGAAGGTGGAATAGGTAGGAAGGGCGACGTCGCCAGAGGAGAGGAGCGGGAGGAGGAATTTCGAGGCTGGTCGAGAGCGCTGTTCTCCTAGGACTTAGATCTTGATTGGTCCGAGCGTTTACGAAAGATCGTGATTTCGTACGAGATACCGATCGTTGTCGTCGATGTTACATCCTCGCTCCGAGGCGAATTCCTTCGTCCCCGATCATTGTTCGTGTCCTAATGTTACGATAATCATTCATTTAACGAACCTTTCGCATGACAAGTAGTCGCCGGAAAATACTCCGCCCGTGAGAAAACGAACATTTATCAGCACACCGATTCGAGGTTCACTTATCTTGTCAAGGACAACATTCTGAACAACTTTTGTCATTAGAATTACCAGGTGCTCGGTTTTAGTTTTCCAGATAATTGCAAAAAACTATTGCTAGTACTACATTGAATAATTCAAAGATCATTCGAACAGAGTGAGGTGTGGTTAGGTTAGATTCAAAATGTCGAAATCTATAACATATTTAAATTTCTTACACAAAAAGTTCCACAAGGAATGGAAATTGTATGTGACATTTATAAATTCATGGAGATGCATATTGAAAAAATAATTTAGTACTAGCAATAGTTTTTTGCAATTATCTCGAAAACTAAAACCGAGCACGGGGTAGTTGTAATGACAAAAATTGTTCAGAATGTTGTCCTGAACAATATATGCCAAGGTCAAGTTCACCAAATTTACTATAGCAAACTAAGAATGTGTTTTCTTACTACGTTTATTTTTATAAATATGTTGTTTTAATTTTTTTAAATATTTCTCCCTTAAATAAAACACAGAAACTGACCTTCTTTCATACCAATTAAAAGAATCATGCAGTGAAGGGTTGATAAAGGCAAAAAGGAAATGCTGCGTGAACGAAGAAGAAAGTAACGTGATTTTCTGTTGAAAAGCGGAGGGAAGCTCGACGAGAACGAAATTCCGATGGCTCCGAGGAGCGGCTCCCCCTTCGTCCGAAGGGATTCGAGGAATCGTCCGAAAGCAGGAGATTCCGGCGATTAATTAGGATGCAGCGAAACACGCCGGCTCATCGATGTCCTGTCAGCAATTCTTTCCGGCTCGGCCGACGCCAATTGCGCGTTAAGCAACGGCGAACGAACGGCGCCAGCTCGCGCTCTTTCTTTTGCGCGTTCTCGGGATCGACTCGTTATGCACGCGTCGAAGATCCCTCCGCCCCCGCATTCTGCATCTTCCACGAAAACCACTCCCGCGTCTCCCACCCCTGCCGCGCCGAAAAAATCGTTTCACACTCTAATCCAACAACAATCGCATTTTAATTAACCGGGAGGCTGTAAAAAGCAATCTTTCGGAATTTTTTTCTCGAATACGGTTAGACTTGCGTACAAAAACTTTGTTTGATTTTAAAGAACGTACATCAAAGAGTAGCTGGATATTTTTTTCCATCCAGAAATGTTTGTCGGATCATTATCGAAAATTGTTCGAATAATTTGCAATTTGGGCAGAATCGCATGGAAATTCGAGCATCGCGCGGCGTTTAAGAAGACCGGAAGTTGGTGGGCCGCGCGGATTCGACCAACCGTAAATCAGATAAATCCGTTTCCGTGTTATCTGCGCGGGCTTTTCAAAAGTGCATTTTTTACACTTCGTATATTTACAATCGGCAGATGATCTCGAATTAACGCGGACCATAAATCAGTATTAGTTCCAACGATGCCCGTTCCACGCAACGCGCAGGTGGAAACGGGCAAAAAACAAAAAAAAATTCGCACAGAGGACGCTCGGACACGTCGCGAAAAAAAAGCCCGATCGAGATTAATTCTGTTTTTGGCCGTTCGACGACAGTCGAGTTTTTATAAGCCGCTGCATAATGCCGATAACTTATCGGATTGGTATCGCGAATCGATATCCGCCGAGGCAGTTTCACCGACGGCACGACACAAAAAAAATGCTCGTATCTATACGTATACATGTTTATATATACATATACATATATATTGTATATATTCGTATGATTTCGATATGACCGCTTTTTTTTCTCTCCCCGCCCGGGCGAATGCAAATGCAAATGCAAATTGCACCCGGTTCTGGACGCGGTTTTTTCCGGAATTGTTCGATTCTTCCCGTCGGACCGGTTATCTAGTCACTGTTTTTGGCCAGTTAATGCTAATTCCGCGAACGAAATGTTTATCATAGTTTAATAGAGTCGTCTTCCGAAATTAAAACAGTTGATCACCGAAGCTGTAGAGTTTTGAAAAATTGTTCGCATTTAAGGCAGTAGAACTTTGTGAAAAAAAAAAATTGTTGGATAGTATACCTCGGCTCGGATTAAATGGCGAAGTCTCTTCTTTCACGAACCGTAGTTTGATTTTTTTTTTACAGTAGAGTGCTTTTTCACTGCAGAGTACGAGAGAAAATAAAAATAAAAATAAAAAATGTATCATTCAGCTTTATTTTTTTAAATATATTATTATCAGTTATTGGAAAGAGATGCTCTACATTATATAAAAAATATGCTACTTCCAAAACGCTCAACTTTAAATAATCATAGTAACTAAAATATTTATTCAATTTCATTAATTCCTTCATTTTTGAGGTCCATAGATCTGGACCACTGTGCTGCAGTTTGAAAAATCAGTGCGCCGTTAGAACATCACTGCAAACATGTTAGAGGTGAAATAAAATGATTGGAAGCGAAATAAAAATTACAAACAACAAACCAAGACAGGGAAAGGGGTGGTTGTGAGAGGATCAGCGAGACAAGGGGTAGATTGAGGCTGAAGTTTAAGGCGGAGCACAGTGAAATCGCGGACAAAGCAGGCGGCGAGCGCACGTCAGAATTTCCATTCTTAATAAGGATGTCCCGTGTGGGCAAATAGAGAGAAAGAAAAGAAGAAAGAGAGAGAGGAGGCTAGGCAGGTCAGGAGCAATCTCGTCATCTAAATTCGCGTGGAATGATCGTTGTTCGGAGTCCCGGGGCTCTCGGAAGCTTCTTCCCAGCACGTGAATATGAACGTGGACCGTTGGACGCGCGTGTTTTCGCTTACACGGGCGCAAACCGCGCACTGCCACGCATTTACGTCGCCGGAACCAAAGAAACGGGACGAACAAGAGGAAGAAGAATAGCTGGGGGGAGTGAGACAGAGAGAGAGAACATTGAGAGGAGAGAGCGGGGATGCAGATGAGATGGTATCGGACCGCGTAATCGTCGGATCTCCGGGAGCAGGACAATACCGGGTGTTCTCCAGTGTTCGGGAACACTCAAAACATCGCGCGACAATAGCGCAGAATGGGCGACAGCTGCCTGACGCTAGTCCTGCTATTCTCTCTCTCTCTCTTCGTTCATCTCCTTCTCTCCTTCTCGGTGTTCTCCTCTCTCGCGGAACCAATACGACCACGCAATCACCAGGTATTCGATGATTAATCCATCAAACATCGATTTGCCTTGTGTGGGACTTTGGTTGCGAGAACACGAAATGATTAAATTGGATTCACGTTGTTTCAAGATGGTAGCAATTCGTACATAGTAAATGTAAAGTAGTAAATAATTAGTTATTAGGTAAAGTAGTAAATGATTATTTACTAGGTAGTAGTAAGACATAGTAATAGTAGACATACCCTAGTAAAACTGTGGAACTACTTCAAGTGAAAAGTGTGCTGTTGATACTGCAATATCTGTCTTGTAAAAACATCTACATATTTATTATATTGCGTAAAACGTGAAACGAATTCATGCACGAAAACTGTCCGTGCAGAAGACAAACCGTTTGACAAGAATTGAGACTTCACTGTATCAAAAAATTTCCCTAATTAGAATTTGAGTTTGAAATTTTTTTATGAATAAAATGAAGAATTTGGATCGTAGATCTTTTTTGAGCATTTGCCCAAGTTGAAGAAAGAAGAGCCTCGTTTCTCGTATATTTTCCAAATTCCAGCAATTCTGTGAGGTAGAAAAATTTGTTTTCCTGAAGCAAATTATTGTGGCTATGATTTTCCAATGAGACCAATTGTTACGTAACAATGAATCGCCAACAACAATCATCAATTCCCAAACATCCATCAACTCTGTCCCCACGAAATGGTACTATTTCATTAAAACTGCCAAAATAATCAGCAACTATACAGTCTGTATCAGCTAGGCATCTCCATCGTGGAATAATTGCGTGGCACCACGACGTCTCCATCGGAGCGGCATTGTCGCCAACTCGACAAAGAGTGTCGAGCAAATTCCCGCGCGAAAACCTGCCACAACATCGACAATGGTAGTCGGGATCATCGATTCTGTTCCGTTGACACGATCGGTACGCAAACAAAACTGTCAGGGGGAGTCGTTTTGGTCGCGTGTAGATCGCAGGATCTCGTTGGATCTCGCAGGAGGCCGTCTCCCGTCGATCCTTTCACCCGAAGACGCGCGCCATTTGCCGTGTTCTGCGTTTCACGACGCCATCGCGCCTCCTCGCCGATCGATGGACAATGCTTCTCGACAATGCTCGGCAAATTACGGCCGTTCTAGCCAAAATATATCCCCTCACCCCTCCTCTTCGTCCTTCTCCTCTCCTCCCCGTTCCTCTCGAGGGTAATCGCGATCGGACATCTACAGGCAGCCGTGCATCGTGCGACCGCAAACTGCAGCTGTATTTTCGGTTATCGGCGATCGCCGATCTGCGGATTTTCGGTTTTTATGGCCGACGAGGGAGGGGGTGCGCGACAACCCCCTACTGCACACCCCGCAAACTCGAATGCGAACGCTTTCACTTCGGGCTTTACCGTTCGACAGCCTCCTTGCGACGGAATCTCGAATTTGCTTCAAGGAGCACGGTTCTACGAAAGACTCTTCGGTTAGTTGAGTTATTTGTCAGTCCTGACACCTTAGACGTTTCCTGTCGAATTGATGCCCACTTTCAACATCTCCTTTGACGATAGAAATTTTTTTTAGGGAAAATAACTGAAAGCTGGTAGAAGAGAAGACTTCACCCTTTAAAATGATTCTAGGAACATCCCCCTACGATTTTTTTTACAAAACAACCAAAAAAATAATTGCAACCCAATGGGTCCGTGTTCATCTCAAAGCGAAAGCTTCAGGCTACGAGTACGTGGTTGTTTGAGACTTAAAAACTTTTTTTGGGCCTGTCAGAGATGTATGAATGCGAAGAATTTTCGAAAAATTACCATTTTCACTCCTCATGTCACCATCGACGACAAAATGGACCAAAAAGAAAATGACTTAGATGCTTTGAAAGTGTAGATTTCACGCTTTAAATTGAGCCTAGGTACATTGTTCTACCATTTTTTCCCTAAAAGTTACAATAGTTTAAACATTGACAAATGTTCGACTAGAGTTCAGCGACCCCATCAATCAGGAGTTCCAACCGCAACGGCACACTTTTCACTAAAAGTGGCATAGAATGATAAAAAATAGTCGTAGAGCAATTTTGTTGGTCTCGTTCGAAAGCTAAATCTTCATTCTTGAAACTCACAATAATTTCCCCCGGGAAAATAATTTTTTGAGTCTCCCACAGGTGGCCGAGTTCAACAAATATTCTAGAAACGAGTGTTCTTACTATTTCTATCGCCTTTAATGATAAAATGATGGTATCGAAAAATAACTTCCAGGGTTCGAAAGTGCAGGTTTCATCCTTCAAAATGATCCTAAACTGGTTAACCTGCGATTTCTTTTGGCCAAGTTACAGTAGGTTCAGTCAACAGTGGCTATTGTCAGTAATTATATATGTAATTAATTGTTCAAGATTTTTCGCCTGCGTGGACATGTGAATTATTCCAATTCTGACGTCATAATTCTTCTTCAAAGTGCTATAGGAATACCATAAAAATCATATAAAAGTTTCTTGAATGTATTAGAAGAGACAGACATTCGTAATATGTGACGCAACATATTGCACGGTGCAAGACAGAGTTTGTTGTGGTTAGAAACAATGTGCCGATGAGAAATGAAGGTCGATGGGGTGGATTGATGAGTTCCTAAGGTGACATTGCCGCATCACCCCCTGGGGGAACGGTGTTTAAAAGGCAATCGACACGCACAGACAGACACAAAGAGAGACAGAGGTCCTGAACACGATCCAGACAACTTGTCCCGAGGATCGCAGATGCGCGTCACACGCGAATTACACGGCCGGGTCGTAGCGACAGGATCGCCACGGGGGTTTCCGCATTATGTCCTAGCCACGTAACCCTCGTTAAGGGGGTTTCTTAATGGGGACAGGCCACCCCCGTATTGCGCGTCGATAGTTTACCGAGGAGAGACTATTAACCGACCAGCAACCTGCTATCGCGCTACTATACCCACCGGTTTAATCCCTCGATCCACGGGACAATGCAGCCACGATCTCAAACCTGAGATCTACGATCGATAACCCATAATTTTCACTTTTCAATTGGAAGGAACTTCGTGGAATTTTGAAAAAGATGAGTCTTTGCACGTATGGCATCGGTAGTAATAATTAAGGCGGGCTAAAAAAAATAACTTTAAGGGTTGAAAAGCTGAGATTTCAACCTTTAAAATGAACCTAGGTACGTTCTTCTACGATTTTTTTTCGCAAAGATACAATAGTTTAAACTTTGGCAAATGTTCGTCTAAGGTGCAGTGACCCCATCAATCAGGATGTCCATCGCCAAAAGAACACTTTTCACTAGAAGTTCCATAAAATGGCAAAAAAAAAATCGTAGAACAAGTTTCTTGGTCTAATTTTAAAGCTGAAGCTTCATTCTACAAGCTCATAATAATGTTCCTCCCATAAAAAATTTCTTGAACTTTTCAGAGGCACTGGACAACGATAAAGTTTGCAAAATGGAGTCTTTGCACGTATGGCATCGGTACTAACAATGAAGGCTTGGTAAAAAATAATAACTTTAAGGGTTGGAAAGCGGAGATTTCACTCTTTAAAATGAACTAAGGTACATTGCTTTACGATTTTTTTTTCAAGAAATTACAGTAGGTTGAATATGGACAAATGATCTCAGCAATTTTTCGATCCTCACCGACGAAATATGTACTTCGATCGACAAGGGCACGTGATGCCGAATACCGCCGACGCACGGGAACAGTAAATACACTGCTCTAATAACAGGGGACGATCTCTTGCGAACGCGCCGCGTCATCTTGTTCGCGGAGGCCCAAAGAAGAAGAAGGTCGCGCGAGCGGTTAATGGTATTCAAATATTCCATGGATGGGCGTTTATGGAACGAAGTGCTGGGCGTTCGCCCTTCCGACAGCCCTTCGATCTACGAGCATTCCTTTCGTGCATCCTTTTTCCAACCTTTCTACCGTTTTCTAATTTCTACTCTCCGCCAGTAAGAGGATTTCCCCGAAGTCTCCGGAGGTTTTAGCGGACTATGAATAGCATAATCGAATCGGGATGTTCTTCTGGATGGGAGAACCTAATTGGCCGACTTACCGAACCGGCGCCCAAGGTCCGACCAAATCGAAAACATATTCCCCGGTTAAACGAACCGGAAGGTATATGTTTAGTCGATTTACTCTCACCCCGGGGGGCGCAAGGGGGTAAGCCACCCCTTGTACGACTGCCTCTCACCCTACTCTGCAGTGTAGCTGCTGCAATTTATCCCCTCCTTCGGTTGCAGGTTATTCATTGTTGAAACTGAACGTTTGTACGTGTTTTTTACGGGTTCTATGGAAATCACTGTTACAGATTTAACCGACAACATTTTACCGACTCCAGATTTGACCGACAACGAATTTAACCGACACCGAACATCGAATCTAAAATCGCTGTTGGTCACATTCGTGTCGGTCAAAATCGTTGTCGGTTAAAGGCATTGTCGATTAAATTCGTTGTCGGTCAAATCTAGAGTCGGTGAAAACTGTGTCGGTGATTTCCATGGGACCCGTTGTGAACGGCAAACGTAGTTCCAAGTTAGGGAACGCTTGTGAAAAATAAAAAACCGGAGCCACGAAGGCGGCCGCGCGACAAAGGGACGGCTCGTCGCGTCCGCCACGAGCTCCGAAGGTTGACACCGTTCGGGAAAGCCTGTCATCCAAATCGGCCGCAGGGGGAAAGTGAAAAAGGCTCGGCCCAGTCTCTGGGAATCCTTCGGGAAGAATGATGCGTCAAAATATGTCGAGAAAACGTCAAAACGCTGGCCAAGACCTCCTTTATGGTGGCTAACCGCGTGTGTGCGTCTCGGTCCACGGCTCCAAAACCGTGTCCCCCGGTTTTCTCGGAACAGGCGGCTCCATTTTCTACCTCGAACCCACCTGTCACGATTCTCCGCTCTCTCTCGTCCCCCGTCGCAAACACACGAAAAAAGTCGACGTTTTGCGACAGGTTGCTCGAAAACTTCTCCACCTCCACCATTTAGCCGTCCCTTTCTCAGCTCTCGGCCAGCAATTCCTTCAAATTGAACGGCGATCTCGCGTAGACAGCAGACTGCCGCAACCTTCGGTCACCTTCCAAGATGACAATTTCAAACGTCCGTCGATCGGAACGTCGCCGACGATGATTCTACCGCGGCCAACCTGGATCCGGCGAAAATGAGTCTGTCACTCCGCTTTTCCTACACCCGTCCAACACGTTTCCCTTTCCTGTTGCCGTTCCTAAAACCCTTTCGAGACTTCAATCTTCGAGCTCGACCAGCTCTGAATCGAGGAGAAAATTTTTTAAACTTGCCAGAGAGGTTCGAAGTCGACGTACTCGGAAAAATCACTGTGCTCCAGTTACAGCCACCGCCATTAATGCATACAGGTTCAAAAAAATTAATACGTTCCAGATGGTTTGAGCGGAGAATGCAATCTTTAATATGAGCCTAGGTACATCCTTCTACAATTTTTTTAACGAAGCTGCAATAGTTTCAATATCGACAGAATTGAAAGTGGTTGTCGAGGACTTCTTGGACCTTGAGCACAGCTGAAATAATTTTATAAAACGCAGTCTTTTTTAAAAAAATAATTTTTTATTGTTGCATTGTCGATTAAATCTGGAGTCAGCGAAACAAGTCTAATGAAGAATTCGGAAGACAGAGAAGTAGAAGTTAATTTTTGGAATTGGTGACCGGACTTCGCGGTGGTTTATGGTCCCCCATGGCCCCTTCCCCTCAGCTGGCTCTTTATCGATCTCGAGACGTAAAAAGATCGCGGGAGCAGGCGAGGCCGAGGTCGACGTTTCGTCCCCGATTCCCGCCGCTCCGTAAGAATACTGCCGCGCGGAGATAAGAGTTATCTGTCGGGCTCCGATACGATAGAGCCCCCGGGTATTGCCGGGAGATCGTGTGCGTGCAACGTACGGGATCCTTCGCCCCCTTTCCAACCCCCTTTCCACCCTCCTTTCACCCTCGTTTCACCCAGCGAGGCTGTGTGCGCCCGAGGCTCGATCGTCTCTCTCTCTCTCTCGCGGTTCTGAAGGGTGTTACGAGCCATTGTTGGCCATGATGCATCGCCTCGTAAATATTGTATCGGGACGGGAAGTAGCTTCACGTTTAGGCACGATAAACCTGCTCTCTCGCGGCAGATTTCACCGAGATTTCTTCCGCGCCGCTTCGATCATCGTCTCCGGGGACAATGCTAACGAGAAACTAGCCTCAGACCGATGCTGCGAGCTCACAGTATTGTTGTTGCCTCAGTCGTTCAAGGCTGGCCAGAATTTTCATCTTCAAAGCAATTTTTGATTGCTCGGCTTGTGGAAGTAGCATCAAAGTATCACTTAATCGCGTCAGGTTCCACTTAATTCGATTGGTATTAACTGGAAAATTATGGCACGGCAATGCTACTATACTCATTTTAAAGTGCAGACTTCTAGCTTCAAAATGGGACCAAAAACATCCCCCTACGATTTTTATTTACGGAGTTATGATATTTTGAATATTGACTATTTTTGTCGAAGTGACCCATCAGTCTGAGACTCCAACTCCAACGGCACACTTTTCACTAAAAGTGGTATAGAATGGTAAAAAATAGTCGTAGAGCAATTTTGTTGGTCTCGTTGGAAAGCTAAAGCTTCATTCTACAAGCTAATAATCATGTTCCTCCGAGCAAATAATTTTTTGAGTCTCCCACAGGTGGCTGAGATCGACAAATATTCTAGAAACGAGTCTTCTTACTATTTCTGTTGTGTGCAATGGTAAAATGATGGTATCGAAAAATAACTTCCAGGGTTGGAAATTGCAGAGTTTGCACTTTGAAACGAGCTAAGGTAGATCTCTCTACGATTTTTTTTCCCGAAGTTACAATAGTTTAAACATTGAGAAATATTCGACTAGAGTGCAGTGACCCCATCAATCAGAAGTTCCAACAGCAACGGCACACTTTTCACTAAAAGTGGCATAGCATGGCCAAAAAAAATCGTAGAACAATTTTTTTGGTCTCGTTGGAAAGCTAAATCTTCATTCTTCGAATCTAATGTAGTATGCATGCTGGAAAAAATTTGTTAAACCTCTCACAGTTAGCGGAATCCGAAAAAAGTTCTAATAGCAAGTCCTTGTACCATTTCTGTCGCCTTTAATGGTAAAAATATGCTACCAGAAAATAACTTCCAGGATTCGAAAGCGCAGATTTCATCCTTCAAAATGATCCTAAATGGATTCCCCTGCGATTTCGTTTGACCAAGTTACAATAGGTTGAGTCTACACTGACTATTGTTTGTGAAGAAAATCAAATATTCTTTGAACAGGTTAGAAGATGGTACAAATAGTTTGACAGATCTAGTACGAATAAAAGAGGGGGCAGGTTGCCATTCCCAAAGCGGTTTCCTCTGCTGGCAAGTGGAAGGCTGCCGGGGGGACGGTTCGGTGCCCCCCGATCTTCGCTGATGGTATCTCCGCGGTCAGCCACGGACTATAATTATATCGGATCCCCGAGCCACCGCGTATATTATTATTAATATACTTACCCGTTCGCCAGGGAGGAGTGAACGGTAGAAGGAGAGATAGAGAGGCCGTCGATCGTATGTGTAACACGTTCCAGTACTCGAGTTTCCCCGGTGTGTACGCGCCCATACGTGCCCTAAGCACAATGGACGCCCGAGGACGGGGGTGGAGCTGGAACGACCGGCGGTAGGCAGACAAAGAGAGCGAGAGGAGGCGGGGGGCACTGAGAGGGGGGCCTTATTTGCATACGGAACCACCCTGTAGAATGTGGATCGGTCGTTTCCTCTTCTACCGGGTGTTCCGGCAGGCATTCGGCGAAATCAAATCAAAAATCCAGATGAAAATTCGGCTAGACTCAGAAATTCATTCTTCATCCCTTCAGGTTTTCAAAAAAAATTCTACGGCTTCCGATGAGACCAAAAAAAATATTCTACGATTTTCTTTGGCCATTCTATGCCACTCCGGGCGAAAATTCATGGTCAGAAACGTTTTTGGATATTCAAAGTATTGTAACTTCTAGGAAAAAATCGTAGGGGGATCTACCTTAGCTCATTTTAAAGTGCAAAGTCTGCAATTTCGAACCCTGGAAGTTATTTTTCGATACCATCATTTTACCATTAAAGGCGATAGAAATAGTAAGAACACTCGTTTCTCGAATATTTGTCGAAATCAGGCACCCGTGGGAGACTGAGAAAATTATTTTCCCGGGGGAACATGATTATGAGCTTGTAGAATGAAGCTTTAGCTTTCCAACGAGACCAACAAAATTGCTCTACGACTATTTTTTACCATTCTATGCCACTTTTAGTGAAAAGTGTGCCATTACTGTTGGATGTCCTGATTGATGGGGTCACTGTACTCCAGTCGAACATTTGCCAATGTTTAAACTATTGTAACTTTAGGAAAAAAATCGTAGAACAATGTACCTAGGCTCATTTTAAAGCGTGAAATCTACACTTTCAAACCATGTAAGTCATTTTCTTGTAGAGCCACTTTGTCGTCGATGGTAACATGGGGAGTAAAAATGGTAATTTTTCGAAAATTCTTCGCATTCATATATCTCTGAGTGGCCCAAAAATTTTTTTCAAGTCTCCAACCGCCATGTGCTGGTAGCCTAAAGCTTTCGCTTTGAGACGAGCGCGGACCCATTGGGCTGCGATATTTTTTTCAACCGTTTTATCTCGGATTGAACGGAGAGACACGAGTGGCCGTAGTGGAAGCAATATCCTGACGGAACGGCGATCACGAGATTTGTCTACGGGATTGTGGGAGTCCCATTGAAAGATTCCCATGGAACGGTATCGATATTGTATCGGTTGGAGCTCCGGGCAGCCACTTAGTCACGAGATTAGCCCATCCCGAAATTCCACGTGTCACCGTGGTCGGTTCCCGTGGTGGTTGGGCTTCTTTTCTCCAAAGTAGAGACGCATCATCGGCGAGACGTTCGAATGGGTCGAATGACAGAAACACAGAGGCCCGAACGGGATGAAGAGGCGCAAGGATAGAAAAAGAAAGAATAGAAGAGCGAGAGAGAGAGAGAGAGAGAGAGAGAGAGAGAGAGAGAGAGAGAGGAGAGTAGTCGCGATCGGAGAGGCCGCAGGAGCACAATGTTCGTCAGCCGGACAATGAAGTCAGTCTCTCGGACGATGGGCAGAGGACTCCGAACCGAGTATCGATACTAATCGATGCGCGCACGCACACCGACGCGTGCGTGCCCGTACCTTACGCATTGTAACGCGTACAGTGCCCACAAAAATTTCAATTGCGCTACTATCCTCTTCGATCAACATCTCTTCACCAAACGTTACACCGGAGGTAATTTTGGTTCTTGATCGTAATATTAAGATAATTATAATTGATTTTTGCGACGCAGGGTTCAATCATTTTCTACAACCTAGCAATTTAGCAAGCAAACTCAAACGTGTCGATTCAGATGTAAATCATGGTGCACCATGCACCTCAAACACCAATTGTCGCATATAAACCTCCATAGCGAATAAAAATATTAACGACTATGATAGTGCAAATAGAATGGGCAAATTAATCGACGCCAGTTGCAGATGCAGCTTGCAATTCCGCAGAGAAAAGGACTGCACCAGTTTCATCGAGCAACCGTTACTTTAGCAGATACAGTTATGTTAGGTTGTCCTAAAAGTTTCCTTCGGAATGCGTTCCTTTAATCCTTCGCTGTATGATTTTTTAAATTGGGATGAAAAAATTGAGAGAAGGTAAATTTTTGTGTTTTATTTAAGAAAAAAATATTGAAAGAAATTGAAACAACATTTTCAGAAATATGAACATAGTAAGGAAACACATTATTAGCTTACTATTATATTAGCTTGTCTTAAAAGTTGTTCTTTATTCATGGACATAATGAATATTCATTTTAGGAATTATTAAAACATTAACAGAAAAATTATCACATTATTTATACTCATTTAGCAACACTTTGGACCACTTTAATTAGAGGAACACATTCCGAAAGAAACTTTTTGCGGACAAGCTAATAAATCATTGATGAGAAAAGTGTATACCCTAAGTTCTAATTGGAATATTCCAGGAACAGCTGATTCCTTCTGATAAACGGTTCAACAGCAGTTTTCCCTGCAGAATTTCACGCTGCATCGATCGGCCATAATCGAAGTGCTAGCAAATCGGATTGGAGATCGTAAATATCTGAATAAACATCGTGGAAACTTTTGCCAGGTATTGTACGCGAACGCAGACTCGCAGAGAACGCGAGATTCGATTAGTCTCCGCATTGTGCGAGCCGCGTCTATGGCCGAGGATCGGAGGGTCCGTCCAATGCCGGCTCGAGTCCACGTATCCGTGTACACGAGCAGCAGGTGTGTCCGAATCGCATGCACGAGGGACTCGAATATACTCGCGGAGGAAGAGGACCCGAGTGTGTGTCATTGTTAGTCGGCCAGCCCGAGGGCCTAAGTGATTCCTGACACGTTGTCCGTGAAAATGCTTCCTGAGGAGATCGAGAGTAGCTCCGATAGACGGCCATCTTCTCCTAGAAGGATTCTGGTTTGGCTAGGACCCGTCGATCGATCGCTATTACCGTTAACTTTCGGGCCCTTTCATTTTGTGTCCAAAGGGGGCCCATTCCTTGTAGCGTCAAGCTTCAATAAGTTTAAATTATTGTAACTTCGAGAAAAACAATCGCAGGCGAACCAATTTAGGATCATTTTGAAGGATGAAACCTGAGCTTTCGAACCCTGGAAGTTATTTTCTGGTAGTATATTTTTACCATTAAAGGCGACAGAAATGGTACAAGGACTCGCTTTTGGAACGTTTTTCGGATTCAGCTACCTGTGGGAGGTTCAAAAAAATTTTCACACCATACAGACTACATTAGATTTGAAGAATGTAGATTCAGCTTTCCAACGAGACCAAAAAAATTGTTCTACGATTTTTTTGGGCCATTCTATGCTATTTTTAGTGAAAAGTGTGCCGATGCTGTTGGAACTGGGGGCCCCTGCTCCATAGGTGAACATTAATCAATGTTTATACTATTGTAACTTTTAGGGAAAAAATCGTAGAACAATGTACCTAGGCTCATTTTAAAGCGTAAAATCTACACTTTCAAACCATCTAAGTCATTTTCTTATAGGACCTCTTTGTCGTCGATGGTAACATGAGGAGTGAAAATGCCCAATTTTAATGTTATAACCACATAAAGAGAGAATGCTGAGCGATTCTATGGTGTTTCTTCGAACCCCCACCATCGATCCATCAACTCTCCGTCATAGAATCCACCTGCAGTTGTACATCGAAGATTCTCTTACTGAGAACCGTCTCCCGGAGTGGTCAAAGTTGGTCACCAGGTTAGAACAGCGAAGTAAGCATGAGTCCTAAGATCAATTTCCGGGACAAAGTCGCATTAGGGGCCCATTCTGTGCCGGTGGGTCTCCAGGCCCGGGGTTCCAATTTTACGGGCCGTTCGACGGTCCGGACTTCAATTTTTCATCCCCGAAGGAGGGTGTCCTCGCGAAGGGCAAAGGATTCCACGGTTACTAGGATAGTCAAAACAGTCCCACCCTCTCGTGATCGCGCGCTTTACCCCCCGGAACGTCTCGCTCTCTCTCCCTCTGGAAGAGCGCGTGTCCCGAGGGTAGAGGGGCAGCCAGAACGGAACCGTGACACCATCGGGTTACGCCTGTTTTGTACACAGATTCGGCACGGCCAATAGAACGGCTATTTAGGAGACCGGCCGGTAATAAAATTATTCAAGGTGCCGCGTTGCCAGCCGGCACGATGAGAATATCATGGACTATTTCAATTATACCAGCTCGATCCTGGATGATTGATACCCGCTCCGTTGAATCGAGGAGGCGTGCGAATCAGCGACCAACCGGAGTCGTAAAAACGTGGCAACGATTCTTCCGCGATTCGATCCGCCGGTGTCTACGATTCTCGCCACGGTCCGTAAAATTTCCATCATGTCCACCGATCGAATCAAATGGCCAAGATGACATGCGAGAAGTTCTCGGTACGATCCCTATCCTCGATTTTCTCGGAAATTTCCACTTTGCTGGTTTTCCTGGCATCGCCATTCACTCAATTTTACATGGACAAATAGCGTTTTCATTCTGGGTCAAGATTGACCCAGTCACCGCAGATCAAGAATTTTATGAATGGTATCCAATTTCATCGAGACTTTGCAGGTTGGTAGATCTATAGGGCCCGCATCTTTATACGAAATAATTTTTCAATACAACCCTTAGGTTGGGAGAAGGAGAGGATCAAAATTCGTTTGTCAGGAAAGCTATCGAAACGAGTCCCATAAGTTTTGACCAAGACAAGGTATCATTTTGGGACTTGCGCTGAAAAATCACGCAAAACTTAAACTTTCGAATGATGTGCCATACAATATACTACATTCATTTTAATATGTTTTTCCTTCTTTTATGCTTTTAGTGTGCAAAATTGAGATAAAGTGGGCCTAGTTTTATAAGAAGAAGCTACATGCAGGTACGTCGTTAAACCTTAAATAAAAGAAAAAGAAATGTTGAAAAGAAACGACACCATGTCACTCTTCGTGGATGCTGTGAGGCATCTTTCAGTGTTTCGTGAAACGTCTCCTAGGTTTCCCGAGTCACGCTCCCGCGGATGATATATGGATCCTCGCGGGGACCGAACGAGTCGCTCAGACGCTCGATAGAAAGCCGAACGATCCCGAGACGAATCCGTGACTCCGGCGCCATAATCCGTAACAGACCTTTTGGAAAAGCATCGTTACACCGTCGCGTACACATTGTGCCGTGGACATTGTGTTTGTACGGGCCCCTCCATGTGTCAACGTCTTATTCTTATTCTTCGAGGGTGGGTCTATAGAGGAGCCTGGGAAAAAAGGTTTGAGGGAGCGAGCATTCTGCTGCGAGTCCATTATACGGCCCGGAGTACATTAAAATGTTGATAAATCGAGTCTGGCAGCGGCTCCCTAATAAATAAAAAGGAGAGAAAGACCGTCGATACACCGTGAAACGTTTTAACACACGTCGGCCTACCGTCGCGCGTCGAAATTAAAGGGTCGCGAACGTTCCCGAGCGAAACGACCGTTTTATAGATCTCATTTTTCTGTTGGCTCTCAAGCGGTTTCAGGAAGCTGTAAAGACCACAATAACGGAATAACTACCCTCCTCGAGGCGGATACTTACATTAACTCTTTGTTAAGTCGCATTAATACCCTTTAAATCACGAATGAAACGTTTCTTTGAAATTTCACCAATGCTATTCGAAAGAGAACATAATATTGAACATAAATATCCGCAGTCTAGTATAATCAGCTTAATGGTATAATTAAAAGGAGAATACAATTTTTGATTTGCCTCATGTGATCTACTGTGCCAACATTTTTTAAAATTTTATTTAAGGTTTAACTTCACATCGAGGCCACTAGCGACGAACTTCTATGTTGCTTATAAATTTCGTGAAGATAGTTGTTTTCTTTGACAAATTCGATCCGCAGTCTAATAATTACTGTAATACAAAAGATAGCTATATAGAAAAATTACTGAACACAGTACATAGATACACAAACATATCTATAAAATTTCATAAAGTTATCTCGACCAGTTTTCCCCCAAAAAATTACTAAAGTTGTCCGTCAGAATACATTCGCAAAAACACACCCCTATAATCTCTTCAGCTTCCGGTTCGAATAGCTCCTCTAATCCGTGCGATACGAACGTGAAAAAATTACAGAACCTAGTGCATATATGTACAACTGTGTCTGTAAAATTTGATAAAAGTGGTTCAACTAGTTCTTCCCCAAAAAAATCCTAAATCAAGCCCTCGAAATAAATCAAGTAAAAAGAACAGCAGTAAAACGAGCTCGAGCAAAATGACATTTCCGTGGATTCTGCGAGGAAGAAGTAGGGGTGGGAGCTAATGGGTCGTCTATCTAAATTTGCTAGGTGTCTAGATGGCCGTGGTGTTACGGGGGTTGTATGGGGGAGAGCGGGGTCGATCGGGTTCAGCCGGGGAGAATTAAAAGTCGATCCCGGGAACCAGACAATTTCGTTCCCCGATCCGTGTCGTTTCCGTTTACTTTCCATCGTCGTGGACCGGCTAGATGAGGGGGTGGTGGCTGCCGGGTATCGTAGCTAGAAAGTAGTGCAGCGACGCGATAAGGAACGCAATCCGATGCGCGTGCCAGATAAGTGGCTGATGCCTTTAATACGGGGAACGAGGATGTTTCGTTCTGTGGGTTGGAACGGCCTCGATCTCTCTTTCTCTGTCTGAGGGGTCGCTCCAGAACCGACATCGCACCCCCGCCCCCCTCTGGCCCTGGGGGTGGCTCGACCAAAAGCCAGGGAGTGGCGCGGCGTGGATCGAATTATGCCGAGGGGATGAAAAGTCGTTCGCGAGCCAAATGGCTGGATCAAGGGAGCCCGGGTCATTAATTGGTCAGCTTCGGCGAGCCGCCACCCTCGTCACGATCGTGCGAAAGTCTTACCCCGATCGACCTCTCCCGGAGCGCAAACACCCTACGATTCTCTCCGGAACAGGGAATCGCGACAACTATCGCTCTTCGGAAATCCAATCGTTCTTAATTCATTCCGGGGGCCCACTTTCGGAATTTCTTTAGGGAAACCTGGACAAGGTATCTTCATGAAACTTGTGCAGATTCGTTCGTACACGTGTACAGGGTGTCTAAAATTATATGTCACGGTTTGTGATTATAATACAATATATATAATCAATTATATAAATTGTAAAGCGAAATGGGCCCAACTAAGGGCCTAAAGAGCTTCACTAAAAAAGAATTCACAGACAATTCTCTTATAATTCTCACATAAGAATTCAAAAAGCGACGTTAAATAATAAAAAACATCCTGAATTTCGGGAAACCGAGAATTGTATCAATTGCTAAAATTCCGACTGTTTCAACCGGCATGGCTGAACTTTCCAGGATGTCCGCAAGGGACGTCGCTGGAAACAATAGCGACCAATGTTCGACCAGGGACATTCCGCAAGGTGAGAGACGCCAGAGTATCGAATGGACTGGGAATGATCGTTCGGTCTAAGAAGAAGAATGCCGGATCGGTTAGCGTCGCACCGCAAACGTTCACCTTCCTTCGGAGCCGTTTAACGACATCTCCCATCGTGCCCGGAGTCAAGTGCATCGTTTTCACGAGGTAACGAGTCGGGGCCCGCGTGAAGCTCGCGCGAAATAATACGGCGCACACCCCCGCGGAGAGGTGCGCTCCTCGCGGACAATGGTGCAATCCATAGTTTAGGGGAACAATGAGTGCGAAACGCGCGGGAATCACACGTTTATATCTGCCAGGTCGGCGAGCCCCCGCTGTCACGACGGAACGAAGGACTCTATCCTGATTTCTTACCGGTCTGCCGTTCGTTTCCTTCGAGAATACCCCCTGGCCCCGCGTCGAGAACGTCCTCGAGTTGGCCATGGGTGGGCCAACCTGCCCATGGGAACCCGCGGAGAAGTCCTCACGGGGCCCCTTGCCCAACGACACCCCCGTGGCTCTCCTGCACCTTGCCGATCTTTCCTCTTCATTTTCGACCACTTCTCCGTTCCGAGAGTCCACAGAAGTTCCACTGCGTTTTTCTCGATCGAAATCGAAACGATCCGGAAGAACATCCTCGCCTCTACATCCCCCGAAAGGGCCTAATCAATAATAATAATAATAATAATAAAGAATTATTTATATTTTATTATTATAATAATAAAGCCTATTTTCAGGGGATACGGTCTCATTCCTTCCCAAGTATCGTCGCCCTTGAATTTTTTTTATTGAAGCTCTTTAGGCCCTTAGTTGGGCCCATTTCGCTTTACAATTTAGCTAATTAATTTATTTTTTCACACTCTTTATTCTTCCTAGAAAAATTTTAGGTAATTATTTATTTTCACGGCCTCATCACCGATTTTGATGACCTTGAAATATGCTGTTCAGGTCATCATTCTGAACAATTTTTCTGGAGATACAATGGGACACAAAAGTACAAGAAATTCGAAATCCATCAATATTGTGGCAATGAAAACCATTCACGAGTACAAATAATATATATACACAATATAATATGTAATGTAATAATTATTCCTCAAGTAAATTATTCCCCAAACGAACGAATCTGATTAACCGTGGTAGCAGTGCTCGGCTGCACGGCAATTGGGACGTATGATGTGAAATTAATTTGTCGGGTGTTTTTTTTTGTCAGGAAGGTGTAAATGAGTGAATAACTGGATGACGCTATCGGGGTCAACGAATTAAACAGTTCTGTTCCTCTCCGGACTCGGATGCTCGGCATTCGCATGTAAATTAGCATTGTGTGTCAAGGTAATTGGGATCGCGTGTTTCATAAATTCTATAACACGTCGTCGAATCATTACCGAACGATAACGAGTCTCTTCATCGGCGAGGCGGTACGGAACAACGTGTAATTTCCCTAATGCGGTTAAGATACCTTGCAATCTACGGCTGATCGGCGCGCGCTGAGAAATCTACGGCACATCCACATTAATTCCACTTCCTTGAAAAAACATCCTGTAACTCCCGGAACATTATAAACAATAATATATTAATTCCTCAAAATATCCTTCCACCTTTATTCCAAATATTATACCTATTTAACTTATTGTAACTTTCCGAAAAAAAAATCATACGATGACGTACCTAGGCTCATTTTAAACCGTGAAGACTACGCTTTCGATATCTTCAAGTGCCATTTATCTAAACAGCCTCATTCCTGAAAAAATAAAAAAATGATGAAAATAGTAATTTTATAAAAGATTTTCGAATTTAAAAATCTCTGGGGACTACAAAAATTTTTTACCATATTGTAATTATAATGTACTTAAAGCTTACAGTCTCCGCTTTAAAATGAGTCCAAATGCAACGTTCTACGATTTTTTTTCACCGATTTATCTCACTTCAAATGAAAAATGTGACTCCTGTTCATGACATTTAATATGTACTCAGACACCAATATTTAACATATTGTAATTTTTTTAAAAAATAACGTAGCCTAATGCACCTAGGCTTATATTGAAGGATAAGATTTCTACTTTGAAGAGTCCTACGTCCCTTTTCTTCGGGCGTGTTCGCCCCAACACGGATAACTGTTTTAGGCAAGATTCCTCGATGGACCACGAGTCGTCGGTGGGCATCGGACCCAACTCAGCTAGGTAAAAATCCGTCGTAATTCACAGTTTTTACGACTCCTTTGTTCAGAAGTCACTGGAAAATTATGCGGACTGTGCGCGAGCGATCAGGGTCGCTTTTCGACTTTGAAGCTCGTTTCGAGGTACCTGCTCGGAGTACCAGGCCTTTGGAACGAAGGATCCACGTCCCTAAAACCTCGTGATACGATCACGTTACTCCACCGTTAAGTATAATTTGCAAATTGCGGGAAAACCGAGGCTAAAAGTCCTGGGAACTTTATCTAAATCTCACCCTTTACCTAGGCGCCGAGATTCAAAAGCGCCGTCGCCTTCGTAGCAGGCAGAGTAATTTTAACACAAGCCTCCACAATGTTGAAAAAATTTGTTAGGCTGATGAATTCAAAGTGATTTTGAAGAATGAAGTATCCGCTTTAAAATGGTACTAAAAAATTGATCTACGATTATTTTTACCGTTCTACGTCACTTTGAACGAGAAGTGTGTTGTCAGCGTTAGAATAAATCTTGAACGAAAAATAGCGAACATTTGGACACCCATAATTTTGTGAAAAAAAATCGTAGAATGATCTACCTACTATTATTTCAAAGGGTGAAATCTCCCGTTTAAAACACCCGAAATGAATTTTTCGAGAGTCTTCCCAAACAGTCACAAAAATTAAATATATAATTTCGTTGCAGTGTGAACAAAGATATTCCTCATTAATTTTCCAATTCGAAATTTTGGATTTGGTTTGTGTCTTTCGAAACTCACCCTATCATCGAGCCAGCTCGCCGGAAGACGTCCAACGTGGTTTCAGTACCGGCAACGTGCACACATGAGCGCGTTAGACGTTCGTACGAAAACCAGGAGGCGAGGCATCGCATAATTGATAGACTGAGACGCGGGCACAATGGCGGACGATTTGTCCGGCTACCCGAACACAATCAGACTTATTGCCGGCGAACGGATGCATCGCATCCGTAATCTTTTATGTCTCGCGTGGCGGGCCTTATTCAGAGGCGCGCGCGCAACCGGCCTCCCCACCCACACGGCCCTTTGGAAAAGTGTCTTGTTACCTGGCGATATTAATCCCGGCCATTAAAAACTGGACGAGTGAAAAATAGTCGCGCAAAAGGAGCATCGGGCCCCGGACCGGGGCCAGACTCACTTAGCTACCTGTATTCGGATGGGTGGCCAGGCCCACGAGTGGGAATTCAGGCCCCAAACTAGTTCGAACTCGATCCTATTGTCTCGTACAGTTCGAACTTTGACTATTCTTTTGGGCTTTATATCCCTATGGACCAACAAATTTTTTGAACAGTAATGATCTTTGTATGTATCGTTTCTTTCTTAACATAACAATATTTTATTTGTTTTAAGTGTTTCTGTATGGGACCTACATTCTACATTTTTATCTTTCCAGTATCATTAAGTGAATGAAGAGGATATGATATAATGGTGAAGTAACGTGACATAAAATCGACATTAAGTGAGCAACGCCTTGGGCCCAGGAGGTCCCAATAAGGCCCCAGGTCCACGCTCCAGCTAGACACCTAACGCTGCCCTCGTATAATGTCCTCATTCGTCACAAGAGCTCGCCTCTTTCTTCCACGGCGGCAGCAGTTTATGCGTGAGCATAATACGCAGCCCGGGCCAGCAGATCGGGCCCACCGAACCTCTTCCGATGGGTCTGACGGGTTGCACGTTGGGGGTGGTCCCCGGAACGCGGAGAGAGGGACGCCACGCTGAGAGAGACGAGAACTCCCTAATTGAAACGTTCGCTTTCATTTGTTATTCCAGAGCCACGAGATGTCATCTTCCTTCCCGGGAATCGGGGGCCGGCTGGGACTCATCTGGGGCCAGTGCCCCCTCCTATCGGAACCAGGTCAGACCGCTTTCACATTTCCCGCGGTAGACATTGGCGCGACATACAAATTTCTAACCATTTAAAACATTTTTCGTATTGTTTCCGGGAAAATTTTTGGAAATTTTGATGAAATTGGGACTCATTGGTGGTAACACGGATAGTACAGGTAGCGTAGGAAATGGAGCCGGCGGACAACAAGGTTGATGCAGCGTTGATTCGATCTGCGCGGAGATACGCATCGACGACGCGGATTTTCTGGTGGCTTCTGGGGGTCGGAAGAAGGGGCGCAAGGAGGGTTGCAGTTACCGGATAAGATCTGCTCATCCTCCCCCGCCGACCCGTTTTGCGGGGGGTGGGTAGACATCGCGGTTTCAACGTCACTCCCATCAACCCCTGTTTGCTGGCTCGCCGACCCGGACGAGAGCTTTTATATGTAGCTCGTTTCGCTTTACTGCCGCGCTTATAGGGTAGCTAGGCCTCTGATTTTTCCACCCCCGTCGTCCCTCTTCCAACCCTCGGTGAGTCCTCCATGGAGACGGGCGACGGCGAATTAGATTCCAGCGTCGTTCACCGGGTTCCCTGGCGAAAACCTCGGCGAACGGTCGATTAATACTTGAATTTACCGCGCGATTGAAAACTTTCATTCGCTACAGGCCTGTATCACGATCTCGCCGTGCCTTCAGCACCCTTCGAAT
The DNA here is from genome assembly GCA_028455615.1 of Lasioglossum zephyrum. Taxonomy (NCBI): domain Eukaryota; kingdom Metazoa; phylum Arthropoda; class Insecta; order Hymenoptera; family Halictidae; genus Lasioglossum; species Lasioglossum zephyrum. The sequence continues at coordinate 1,743,332 of CM052325.1, read as the reverse complement.
TTTTATATTAAATTATTTCGCCAGGCTTTTTTCTTTAGGAACTTTGCAGTGAAACTTTTTTTAGTTGATTAAATTTTGAAGCGGTTTCGAGAGACATACGGTGTTGCATCTGCGGGCGGAACTAGCCTAACCTTGCCAGTCAAGGGTGAATTCACGACCGGAAGCATCGGATCGGTTCTAATTCTTAAAAAGGCGTGCGCGTTCGGCCGAATATCTTGGTTTCTGGACGCAAGTCGGTTATAAGCCAGCCAGATACAACGAGATTAACGAGCACCTGGACGGAGACCGCCATCCAGGCGGAAGCTCGTCGCGTTTTATTATTCCTGTTCCCGGCCGGAGCGGACGGTCACCATAAAAATTCTAATTTCACGAACGGTCCTCGCCGCGGTTGCTCGTATATCTGGCCTCCTTTTATCTGACTTTATGCCGCGCCCTATCCCCCCACCCCATCACCCTCTTAGTTTTACGCTCCTGGTTCGCGTAGAAACGAGGCCCACCGATGAATTGTCGAGCCTTGAACGATTTTTCCACTCGGAACCCCTTCTTGGATTCACGAAATTTCGATTACACCGTTTTGGAGGAAAATCCAGGCTTTATGCCCCGCCTTAACCCCGCCCCCTCTTAGTTTTACGCTCCTGGTTCGCGTAGGAACGAGGCCCACCGATGAATTGTCGAGCCTCGAACAATTTTTCCACTCAGAACCCCTTCTTGGATTTTCGAAATTTCGATTACACCGTTTCGAAGGAAACCCAGGCTTTATGCCCCGCCCTAAACCCCGCCCCCTTTAGTTTTTCGCTCCTAGTTCGCGTAAGAAAGAGGCCCACGAAATTTCGATTACACCGTTTCAGAGGAAACCCAGGCCCGTTAACGGTTTCTCAGCAAAAATGGCGGCAAGTGGGGTGGAAGAGGGTGGGTTAAGGGGTTTGTGGGGGTTGGCGGTATCGCGGCGAGGTTACAGGCTCGTCTCTTCTTTTATTATTCTCCCGGCAGTCCACCGTAAAAATTCTAATTTCGCGAACCCTTTTTCGCGTGCGCCACGGCCCGCCCGTATATCTATGCCGCTCCCTTATCGGGCTTTATGGTCTTATATACGTTATACTTTATATTTTATAGCGTACACACCTACCCCTCGCCTCGGCCAACCCCCGAGCCGTGTTCCGCCCCTACCACCGAACCCCGGACTCGACGGTCGCATGCACCCAACGTTCCTCCAGGCGAGCTGATATTACGTCGCGGTTAAATCGCTCTGCCTAGTTGAAATGCGATTTTTTACATTTATTCGCAGCTGGGAAGGACATTCTTTTTAGTTTGGCTCAGACTTCTGAAGAGGCTAGGTTGTTTCGAGATAGTACAGTGTTTGGGGATGGTCTAGGATTGGAGGAGGAATGTGGAGGAGCCAGTACAAGATTAACTTTGCATATTATACAGTCGCAGAGATTTATTCAGTATCCTGTCTTCGATACAGGGATAAGAACAAGAGTGACGTTAGTCACCCCCCTCCCCTGCTAAATGCGAATGTCGTGGAGAGGGACACCTTCGATACCTTCAAGTATCATAGTTTACGGTCCCCCCCCCCCCCCCCCGGGCCATGATGTGTACCTTTTCGAGGAGGTATGAGTGGGGTCACTGGTTCTGCCGGTTCCCCCACTCCCATAAAAAAAGGTAAACATGTAGTCCAAGGAAAACATCTCGTGAAATATTCTCTCAATCTTGACAGTTTCTGTTTATTTGTCGTTAGTGTGTTGATACAGTCAGGTCATCGGGACAACAAGGATCATTTAGTGTCTCGCGGACTGTCAAAGATGTGACTCGGAAAAGATTGTGGTTTCTATTTCTACCCTGATATATTCTGCAACTCCTCGATGAGGTAAGATTTCTGGTCTCAATTAAAAATTAAAGTTATCCATGTAGTCCAAAGAAAATTTCTGGTGAAGTATTCTCTCAGTCTTAAAAATTGTTGTTTATTTTTCGTTAGTGCGTTGATGCAGCCAGGCCATCAGGACAACAAGGATCATCCAGGATCTCGTAGCCTGCCAAAAGTGTGCCTCGGAAAAGATTGTGGTTTCTACTTCTACCCTGATATATTCTGTCACTCCTCAACGGGGTAAGTTTTTTGGCCTCCATTAAAAATTAAAGTTAGGACCTCTAGGAAAAAGCATAGTATCCATGTAGTCCAAGGAAAATTTCTGGTGAAATATTTTCTCAATCTTGAAAGTTGCTGTTTATTTGTCGTTAGTATTTTGATACAGCAGTTATAGAGACCGCTAGGGTCATTTAGAGTCTCGCGGCACGTCAAAGGTGTGACTCAGAAAAGATTGTGGTTGGGTGGTTGGTCTGTAATCTAATCGTGAAAACGACTAATTGCTCGTCGGGCTAATCCTGGCTGGGAGAAACGTCCGGACGGACAGACGGACAACGTCGAACGCGCAGAGAAGGTCAGCGATTGTGGCTGTAGGGTTGGCGCCGCGTCGGCTCCCATGGTAGTCGATGTCATCTCGATATCAAGCTATCGTATCAGATATACGCGTCCATATCCCGCAAGGTATTACAATTCACTTCGGTACAATAGATATTGTTGCCGGCTGACGTGTGACTGACAGACAAGGCTTTCGCGAATGCCCTCTCTCTCTCTCTCTTCCTCTCTCGGAACCCCGGTCTCGTTTGCCGGCATGTTATCTCCGCCCGGGAGGAGGATATGGATTTCTGATCGATTCGACTCCGATTCAACGCGAACCGTCTTCTACGTCAGTCCGTCTTTCTGATACACTTTTGCACCCAGCCGAATCGAACGCTTTTATCCTGATTGGAGTATACTTGGGGCCTAACCCCTTCGACCATCTAGCAGACCTCTGGAGCAGAGGACTCCTGGAGGTCTGCGTAGATTTTAATGGGGGTCCGCGAAACAATTTTGATATGAATTTTACGTCCCATAAATTTTCGCTTTTATTCAAATTGCTACGATAAATAAAATAGGGTTGATTTTTACTTTAGGTAGACCTAGCACATCTAGAAATCCTGGTCTCCCATTTTTTAGTACTTTAGCAGACCTTGAAAACACCTAAAATTCTTGGTCTCCCACTTTAAAGTACTTTAGTAAACTTAGTTCGTCTAGAAATCCTGGTCTTCCATTTTTTTAGTACTTTAGTAGACCTAGAAATCCTGGTGCATCCAGAAATTCTGGTCTCCCACCACTGACTAGATTACAAAGTAGAATGGAGTATAAAATTCTTATGATACGGGTCCCACAATCTTCCCACTAAACCAAAATATTTTTACTCGAAGAGATTTCATAACTTCTGACCGACAATACAAACTGCAACGTCGAGTAATACATAAACGTACGTCAGCCGCGGGTACCCGACTTTCCATTGCATCGTCGTCTCGGCTTCAAGATCGTCGCAGGATCGTTCAACCGTTCCCGGTCCTCGGAACTGCCGTCAGACACGAACAGCGTCGCCTGAACGCACGCATGCACCCCTTCCTAAAACCGATTTCCACCCACGATTTGAAATTCGCCCTGGCAACGCGGTTTTTCTTTAGCCCCGTTCCTTCTCTCTTTTTTTTTCGTCGCGGGAGCGCAGCAATTAATTAGCGGATAGCATCGCTGCTCCGAGGCCACGTACGAGAGCGTGCGATAAAGGTAATGCCTCGGAAAAATGTTTCTCTTTGACCGCGGTTCCACGCGGCTGTGCTGGAAGAAATCGTCGTCGATTTTTCCTACAGAAATTAATTTCTCGTTGCGAATCTCGGAAACATCAGAACTGGGAGATCAAAAACGGAAGACTCGATAGTGTATAATACTCGATAGTGGGAGATCGGGATTTCTAGATGTTTGATGAGGTCTACTAGAGTACTCGAAAGTGGGAGACCAGGATTTCTAGGTGTACTAGGTTTACTAAAGTACTTTAAAATGGGAGACCAGGATTTCTAGATGTACATACTAGGTTTACTGAAGTATTTTAAAATGGGAGACCAGGATTTCTAGTTGAACTAGGTCTACCTAAAGTACTTTAAAATGGGAGACCAGGATTTTTAGATGAACTAGGTATACTAAAGTACTTTAAAGTGGGAGACCAGGATTTCTAAATGTACTAGGTCTACCTAAAGTACTTTAAAATGGGAGACCAGGATTTCTAGATGAACTAGGTCTACCAAAAGTACTTTGAAATGGGAGACCAGGAGATGTAGATATCTTCTAGGTCTAGTAAGAGACACCAGCATTTCCTAGAATCGTCACAGAAGAATCGCAAGTACTGCAAATGAAAGACTGCGACTGTAGCTCGCCCTCTAGAGGTTCTAAATGCAGAAGAATTGGCAGTCTAGCCTCCAGAGGGTCGAGTAGGTCTTAATAGGTTCGAAAGTGTCTCTTCTGTTCGCGGGTGGCTATCGCCACGTACCGACGCTTATGCGTGCGGCGTGTGGTCTCGAAAGGGTCTGGGTTAGGTGGTTGCCCTGCACCTATTTCTCTCTCTCTCTCTCTCTCTCTCATCTCGGTAACGATGAAATAACTCGAGAACCGTCGAAGCATCCTCGACGCACGAGCACGCATTGTACGGCACGCGCCCGCTACTACAGATGCCGCGCACTTCGCCTCGAGTGCGCCGCATATGTTTCGAATCAGTTGCGAAACCTATCCGGTCGATTGTCTGGCCGGTGTGTGTGTGCCCGTGTGTGTACGCGTGTGCTGCGGCAGCTATTGGCCGCGAAACTTCCTCTTTCGTAGCGAGGTCCTTGCGAAACTCGAATTCACAGCTCGTCGAGCGTGTCGCGGATTACCGGAGTAACCGAGCGTGGAAGGACAAGTTTGGAAACCGCTCCGACAAGGCGCATCGCGCAACCTGCAACCGAACTGCCGCTATTTCTTTTCTAACGTCACTTCCATCGAACTGTACCACGGTGGACAACGGTCAAGGATATTTTAGACGGTCGAGCAGAGGTAAACGTTTTTTAGATGTTCGAACCACTGTAACTTTGTGAAAAAATATTGTAGGAGAACCCATCTAGACTCATTTTGAAAGGTGAAATCTGCGGTTTCGAATCCTGGAAATAACTTTTCGATAGCACTGTTTTAGCATTCAGAGCGAAAGAAATAGCAAACAGACTCATTATTGGAACATTTTCCGAATTCGGGTGCCTGTGGAAGGTTCAAAAAATTTTTGCCGGAAGTATTAACCTTTCTAGATTTAAAGAGTAACTCTCTAGCTTTAGAATGATACCAAAAAAACAGTCGTACGATTTTTTAAAACAATTTTATGGCAGTTTGAGTGAGCAGAGTGCCATTGGTAACGAAATACCCCAATTTGTGAAAAAATTGGTGGATATTCAAAATATCCTAACTCCGTTAAAAAAAATCGTAGAGCGATGAACCTAGACTCATTTTGAAGATCAAACTCTCTATTTTCAACACCTACAGGTTATATCTTCTAAAAAAAAATTTCAACTTCGGGACGAAAGGAAAAGTGAAAAATGACAATCATTTCAATTTTTCCAAATTCAATCGACTCTGAGAAATTCAAAAACTTTCTTCCGCGATTCTAATCACCACGTGGTTGTAGATTTGAGTGTACGCTTTGCAACGAGTCCAGAGAAATTGCTCGACGACTTTTTCTCCCGAATGAAATTAGCGAGGTGCGTGCGTGCGCGGTTCCGTTGATCGAGAATCCTGTGGTTCGGATCGAGCGTCCAAGACAATTACGTACCGAATCCCGGAGCAGTTTGAAGATCTGTTTCCACGGGGAGTCGCGCGACCGCGCCGCAACAATGGAAGCGTCCTAAGTTATATTATTGGATGGTCGGTCGGGGAGTTTGCTAGTGCTGAAATTGAAAGCATTGTCGGGTCGACGCGGTGGTGGTCTGCCACCACCCCCGTGCCCCCGACCAACCCCGTTCAGGCCTTCGCGATCTTCCGCAACGAACGCTGCGCCTAGTAGCCTCTATAAGTTGAAACAATAAAGCTTAACTACCACCACGACGGCACTCGAGTCATCCCTGAAGTGTTCTTTGTGAGGGCACGCGCCCCTGTCGCGAGCCGACTATACAGAGCACCGGAGGCTGCGGTAGGTTTAGGTTTAGGGGTTGCTGGCTTGCTGCTGCTAGCTGCTGCACCTAGCCGGAGAGACCAGAGACAGGCGACACACGTTTCCATGTGGCCATTGTGTTACCCACCGAGGGCTGACAGTATGCTCGTTACTCGTGCGTTACGGGAGGTCGATGCCGGGGACAACTCGATACCCAACCCTGCGGAAGCTCACCCCCTACCACACACCCTGGCCGATCGCAATTCCAACTGCAGACCATCTACCTTCGCTATCAGGTTCCCGAGCTGGCTCTTTCTACCCGCGATGTCAACCTTCAAGTGGAAAGACTTTATTTGTTAATGTTTTCAGCGCACCGTTCGTTCACGTTAACAAATTATTAGCAATAACGCAAATTAAATTCTAACGTTTCGGGTATTGAAAGTAGAGAGTTCAATCTTTAAAATAAGTCTAGGTTCATTGCTCTACGATTTTTGTTAACGGAGTTACAATATTTTGAATGTCGACCAATTTTTGTCTATGATGTACTGTGCCTCAAACTGGGGTATTTCGTTACCAATAGCACTCTGCTCACTGAAACTGTCATAAAATGGTTTTAAAAAATCGTACAACAGTTTTCTTGGTATCATTCGAAAGCTAAAAAGTCACTCTTTAAATCTAGAAAGATTATACTTCAGGAAAAAAAATTTTGAACCTCCCACAGCAACTCGAATTTGAGAAATGTTCCAAAAATGGGTCTTTTCACTATGTCTGTCGCCTTGAATGGTAAAATGCTGCTATCAAAAAGTTACTTCCAGGGTTCGAAAGTGCAGATTTCAACGTTTAAAATAAGCACAGGTGCATCGCTGCACGATTTTTCTTCACAAAGTTACAACAGCTGAAATGTTTATAATAATCCAACATTCGGCGACGTCATTATTCCAATTTCGTCCTGTTGTTACCAGTCGCTAATAGATTGATAGGGTATGTTGTAGAACGATTCCAACAAATACAACTGTATAATATAAAATTGTAAAACAGCCTGGTAGTTGATTCACGAGCGGAATCAGAGCCGGTCGAGCCACGGCAGAGCAAACAATCGATCCGGCGCCGTTTCCATTCCCGCCGCGCGGAATCCGTTCTCGGCGTTAATGAAGTTATTCGCGAGTGTTCTTAATGATTGCGGTAACATTCTGCTTGGCAAACAGCGCGCGCCACGCTTGAGAGGGCCCCGCGGCAAATTAATGAAAGATTAATAATCCGCCGATTTCGATCCGAAACGAGGAAACACCCGGTGACGCAACCGCTCGAATATTCTTTGTTCCGCGAAACCGGCGGCTTCCATTAATTAATGCGCTTCCTGCTGGCAGGTTTTAATTAAGTCAAGAGCCCTCGTTCCACTTTCCTGAACGTCTAGCGTCGGTATTTTTTCGAAAAGCGTCCTTGCGGCGTAAATCAATCAGAAAGAAATAAAAATCGCTGCGAGAAATGTTATTTAATGGGAATAAAATCATTTGTGGGAGACAGGAATTAATTTGTGGAGCCAATAACGTTTCTTTGCCGAGCCATTCGATGATTCCTGGGGGGTGGGGGTGGCGGGTTCGACAGCCCCGAGTAATCTCGTTAATTTGCGTGGCCCGGCGTTGCTCGGGCTACCGTGGAAAACCGGGGGCTGGGAAACGAGGACAAGGATATCCTCGACTGTGGAATCCTTCGGGAGAGGGTTGGAAAAGCCAGTCGGGGCGCGGCTATATAGAGGAACGATAACCGAGGGCCTCGGTTGTCTGATGGCAAGATGGCGTCCCACGATAGTGACGTCACAGGTGGCGGTTCGAGATGGAAGAGGACGAGGAGAAGAGAAACCGAGACCGAACGCAGGAGCAGAGTGGAAAAGGGAAAACAGGACGCGAGCAAGACGGGGATCGGGCGGAGGGGTGCTCGCTAGCGATGGGCACTGATCCTGGAAGCTTTCGAGCAAAAGCTCTCTCACAGCTTTTTCCTCTCCACGTTCGAAATTCTACCTCCGAAAGCTGGGATGATCTCCCGATCCAACAAATGTTAACTACATCTGGAATACAATAGGATGTTGCAACTTCAAACGCTACCCATCAACTCAAAAAATTTTGCTTCATACTCGGACCACCGTGGATTCGAAGATAGAACTCTCCTCTTTAAAATGAGACTAAAAAAATTGTTCTACGATTTTTTCTTGCCAAGTTATGCCACTGTAAGTGTGCCCCTGATATTAGACTTCTAACTCGGGGGGTGCCAATATCCTAGGTGAGAGATTGTCGATATTCAAGATATTGCAACTCCGTGAAAAAAAAATCGTAGGAGCATCTATCTTAGCTTATTTTAAAGTTTGAAACCTCCTCTTTCAAAGCCCGGAAATCTCGTTCTTCGAAAAAAAATTTTAGCGTCGTGAGCGGACTAGACAATAAAAATGGTCATTTTTCAGTCCTTCCAAATTTTGGATGGCTCTACGAGGTCGAATAAATTTTTTCCCGAGTTCCAACTAACGTAATTTTGAAGCTCGAAGTCTCAGCTTTAAAACAAGCGTAGGAACATCGTCGTACAATTTTTTCATCCCATGTTACCGCAAGTTAAATGAGTCGCTTCTTCGGAAGCATCCTATAAAGCTTGAGGAGGTTTATAATTTTGCAACCCCGTTCGAAAATTCGCTTTTATAAGAAAGTTGAGGGTTCATAAATCAGAGGGACGTTACAGGGGGATGTTTTCCTCGGGCGTATCGAGGCCATCGCTACTGGAAAGCGGAGAACCGTGCGAGGAACGAGGGCTGCGCGCGTAGGGGGATGAAGCGAGAGGGGTGGCCAGGTCCAGGAGGAGGAAGCGGAATAATCGGCTGGAGGGAACGGGAAAAGGAAAGAGGGACATAGAGGGGGGATGGTGAGGGAGAGTGAAAAGGAGAGGGAACGAGCCGTTCTCCCGGCGAGGAGAACACGGGGGAGAGGAAGGGAGAGAGAGAAGCATAATATTGATCGCATCTCCGTGGCTACAGACAGCATCTACCCTCTGTTGACGGGGTTGTTACTTGGAGGATTTAACTTTGATTCGTCGTGCCGCGTCGCCACGAAGATCATAGGCGTGACTCCTACCGCCCCACCAATATGGCGTAGCTCGAACCTAACTCTCCTAGGAAGACACTGAGAGATCGCTTTTCTATGGGATCGTCAGCATTTACACGGGCTCTGTAGTAAACCGCGCATTTTAATGCAAAAGCAAATTTTATTCTGCGTTCGTTGCAAACACTGCAAGCCAGGTTTCATTATTCCATCATTTTAACAAGTCGAAGACTTGGATCGTAATTATTATTTAACCCTGTTATGTTCCTCAGGGTGAAAATTCACCCATGCAATATTTTCACGCAGTACAAAATTATTTATCCTTTTACGTCTACGTCGGGAGACGCAGTTGTCTAAAATGTGACGCTAATAAATTAAATATAATGTGTTGATTTTGTAGGGGATGTAGAAAATGGCTTAAATAATTATCTTTATAAAGTCTTGATATAATAATAATGTAAAGGAATACAATAATTAATATCTCACTAATTCGTGGGTTATAGCATCTGTTACTATCCTCGTTAGACCACGGTAGAGTGTGCCAGAGGTCCAAAGTGTGCTAGAGACACAGCAATCATAATTTTCAATTAATTAACGTATTCTCCTGTTCATAACACTATATCTCTTAGAAAACAAAGTTGCAATAGTCTGGATATCCACAATGCAGACAAGTGGCACAGAGATGAACTGCTTGTGCTCTTAATTCAGAAAACAGTCACGAGGCCAGAGTGTGCGAGAGTCACACGGGGGTGGCATTGAGTAACGTTTTCAGTTACGATTGCTGCATTTCGTTTCGTTTAACTTTTCCACTGGTTTAAATCACAGCTACCAGGTTTTGTCACGTATGCGTTAAATTTGCAAGTCTATCGATGAGTGTGCCAGAACGCAGAGTGTGCCAGAGGGCCAAAGTGTGTGCTAGAGTCGCAGCAATCATAATTTTCAATTTTCAATTATGATTTCTGCATTTCGTTTAACTTTTCCACTGGTTTAAATCACAGCTACCAGGTTTCGTCACGTATGCGTTAAATGTGCGAGTCTATCGACGAGTGTGCCAGAACGCAGAGTGTGTCAGAGGGCCAAAGTGTGCTAGAGTCATTTTCAATTATAATTGCTGCATTTTGTTGACGGTTTCTCTTCGGTTTAACGTGTTCTCCTGTTCGTTAGACAATATCTCTTGGAAAACCGTTTCAGACCGGTAGAAACTTTGTCGCGGCCGATGACGAAGATCCTCAAACGTGGCTCAGGTTCGTGCGAGCAAAATTTCGATTCTTTTTCCTCGTCGAGCAAGTCGTGCAACCCCTTAATGCACTCGGGGGCCGGTCGACGATGTCCGTTGGAAAGGTGTCTCGCGGCGGAATTAAGCCGCTTATCCGATCGAAACGAAACGCGCGGCGCGGCTCGGCGTCGGCGGCAGCTGTGTTTCACGACACACCCGTTTAATTCGGAGTTCGATATCGGGCCGGCCTTAACTCACGCGGCGAGAGAGAAGTGTCGCCGAGGAAGCCCGACTGAAAATAATCGAGGCTGGTATCTGCCAAGCGAGCAAACACCAACCAAGCACCGGCAAACAACGACCAAACGAACGTACAAGCCAAACAGCCTGGCGAGAGAGACTTCTGCCGTTCACTGGCATTTGCATACACGCGTTCCGCGTACGACGACGACGACTCGCGCGATATTGCGACGATCGAGCAAGATAGACACCGCCGCCGCCGGACATTGTGTACACGAATATCGGACGGATTCGATCAAAATCCCTCGAACGGGATTGGCACTTGTTGCGGTCAACGTCTTTATTGCCCTCGGACATCTGTTCCCGATCAAACTCTCCCCGAGACCGTTTCGGATCGGGCCCCTGCAACAAAAAGAACGCGAGCTGTGCTCTGCCTAGACGGACGAAGATAGGCACGGCAGCTGGGTGTCATTAGCCCGTCGCGTACCAACCGTACGATTTTATAATGACAGTTTTATCGGACGTGTTCTCTCTCGCTCTCTGCTCGAACGATACGCGCACCGTTCGAACCGGACGATACCTGCTGCAACTTTCTGAATAAAAATCGGACGAGGGTCTGACCGCGCTCATTTCCAACAGAGAAGAAGCCTCTAGTTTAACACGCATAAAGTATTTTTTTAATTAGCACCGTTTGTGCGAGACAGTGAGCGTGACACGGTGCGGTTTGAATTTCTGCGACCTCGAAGTGGTGACAAAAAATCGTGAAGGAATCTTTTTGGACTCGTTTCAATGCAGGAACTTCTATTTCGAGGATTCAAGTTGTTTCGAGAGATAGAAAAGATCTGCGTACTCCGATTTTGATAAAATTTTAATATGTTATAGATTTTGATATTTTGAACAACTTTTTCCTTTTACAATATAGGGGGCTTGCTTTTAATTTTCGAGATATTTGCAAAAGACTATTGCTAATACTTTATTGAATTTTTCGTATTCCTGCATGCTACGACAGACTCGTTTTTTGGAACATTCTTCGAGTTCAGGTAGCTCTGAAAAGTTGGAAAAATTGTTTTAATGAATTTAACTGGCGTAGGGAGGAGGGTTGAAGTTTTCGCTTTGCAACGAGACCGAAAAAATTGATGTACGATTTTTTTCTGGCGTTTTATTTGTTCTTGTCAGGTGAAAGCGTTACGCTAAGAATTTGACGATATGGGTCGAGATCGTTATTCGAAGAGATACAGCTGCGATCCATGGGACGATTTAATCGTTGCTGGTGGCGAGATACGCGTGTGCACCCTGATCTCGACGAGACACGCATAGTTACGGTTATTGGAGAGCCTAAGCCCCGACGTGACGCTTTCCGCCCTCGAGGGTATGTCCCAGAGCACACTCGAACGGATTTCTTCCGGGACTCGAACTGTTTTCTAAACTTTAGACATGGTGGTACCAATTTACAGTGAGGTAAGCACTTAGAAATTTTTTTTTAAATTTCCCAGTCTCCTGGATTTGTAAAATTTCCAAAAATCGCCATGTTTAAATCCCATCGAATTTCCAGAGGGGAGGAGTGTCTTAAAAAAATAATGATTATACAGTCTGAAAGTAGAAGTTTCACTCTTCAAAATGAGATAAGTAACATTGTTCTACTATCTTCATTCACAAAGTTACAATAGTTTAAACTTCACCAATTATCTTCAGTTTAGCAACCCGTCAATTTGTAGTAACGCTGGTGGCACACATTTCGTTAAAAGTATCATAAAATGGTTAAAAAAAATCGTAGATCAATCTTTTTGGTCTCGTTGGAAAGCAGAGACTCCATTCTTTAAATCTACATTGACCCCATTCGCGAAAAAAAATTTTCCGGATTCCTCGGTAGTGTATAAATTTGACAAATTAGAAAAGAATGACTCTTTCTACATTTTCTGTTGCTCTCAAAGGTAAAAAAGTTTTACATCAATAGGAATTATATGTGTTCAAATTGTAGACTTCAACGTCCAAAATGAGCCTAGTTGGTTCATCCTACGATTTTTTTTCACAAAGTTGCACCACCTCAAATCCGAGTCACCAGATTCAGATTAGTGCCCCCACTGTACCTTCCTCTTCTACGACGCTATCCCCACTCTTCGGCCTAGTCACCTGACTAATCCGGTATCGACAGAGTGGGGGTAACCGTTTCCCTTGAATTCGTGCTGCCTCATCATCCTGCACCATCTCGAAACGATGAAAAGCCACTGGCTGTTTCTAGTTTCTCGTTGAGGTCCGTCGATTCTCAGGCTCATTAGCCGTTGGACGAGTCCGAGGCCGTCTTCTAGGATCCTGTTCAATCTTGGCGAGCCGGGAGGAACGATATTGGTCGACGTATTCGCGACGAGTGCCGCGGTGTATTACATCGGCGAGTACACACGAAGGAGGATGCTCTCGCATAGCATTATGGTGTATCTGGATGGCATCGTAGCTCGGCAGGGATGCGGCATAGGTGCAATCTTCGCACGCATCGACATGTGTATTTAAATTAGTCGCTCCTACGGTTGGTAGCAAGCAATCAAAGATAGAGAGGGAGGGAGGGAGAGGGAGAGGGGGGAAGAAGAGAGATAAGGAGAGAGAGTCGAGGCTCCGAGCAGCATCGGGAATCGAGCTACACGTTTACACGTATTCTCGAGGACGAGGATCCACGCACACCTACACAGACACACCACACGTTGTGTTCACACGTACACGTCTCCTCTGCAAGCGACGTGTAACCTGCCCGGCAACCTTGTATTCAAATTAACTCCCCGAGAAGCTGTTAATTAGCGGTCCTATTGCTACAGGCCCTTTCATTAGCGGGCCTCGCGCTTCGTTATCCGCGTAACTCTTAAATATCGCGCGAGCCCGCTCGGATCACGTGCCAAACAACCTGCGGGACCACTTCAGACCGCGCATACCCCTGATTACCGGCCTACTGCCAATCCAAATAATATTACTGCATTTCTTTAAGAATCAACTTTTTTTATGGGGGCCTAAATATGTATAATGTAAGAAAAATTAGGAAATGATACTTTCATTCATTGCATACCTCTTTAATACATTTCTGAGTCAATTTTTTTCACTTTTGACCATGTAAATATTTTTATCAGATTTTTAATTTAACGTAGAACCTGGCAGTGGCGGATTTAATGGTCTGCGGACTAAGCAGCCGCGTAAGGCCCCGGGATACCATAAGGCCCCGGAATTTTAAATAAATTTATTTAATGTGGTATGAAATATTTTTATTAATTTTCTTTTTTGTTAATAAGTGTAAACGGAATCCGACTCGGCGACAGGTTCCGCTAAGAGTAGCGTCGCCATTGGCCCAGCCAGAATCATTCCGCTGTAACCGCGCTCTCATTGGTCCATGTTTTTCCTTAACAAATCGGTGGACGTCATTTTTGCAGAGGAAAATGTTGCTTTGATTGAACTCAGCAACCTAAAAAAATAAAATAAATAAAATTTTATAATTTCAATATCTTTTTAATATTTATTCCGATTTCCGGATATCGAAGGAATTTTGGGGCACCCTGTATATATAGTTATATTATTTTGTTAAATATATTAAATAAATATATAAATATTCTGTACCACATTAAATACAATACAGGCCTCCATTTGAGTCACGAGTGAACCTGGTTCGCAGGAATTTCACTAAAATCGGAAGAAAAGCGGATAAATTGAAAGATCGTGCACGATCCTATCGCAGGACACGATTCCCTTCGGATCCCATTGAGCGGAGCGATCTTTCTCTCGTTTCCCTAACCGGGCAGAGAGATAGGCCGTCATCGACGAGTTAGAACCGATTCGGCGATTCGCCTTCCAGGCCATTATAAATTCACGGAGTAATCGGCGGACGCGATCTTAGCGAGGCATACACGCGCGCGCGCGCGAGCGAGCGAGCGGGTGCGGGCAACGCGACGGGCATGCGAAACGCGAGAGCGCCAGATATCGGCCTAAGCATAAATTCCTCAAGCGTTGTGACACGCAGCGCCAGGCATAATCTCACTAACAGTGTCGGGGGCTGCGACGCGACGGCTCGAATCTGCGCGCGAAACCGCCCCGCGCCCCGCGCAATATCGTCTCAGATTTATGACCGGCAAAGATAGCCCGGGAGTGATATTCGACACACGATGAATCGGCAACGGCGACCCGCCGAATCTAGATCCACCTCCTAATTGCCGGAATTCGAGACCGTTTTCATCGTGCCTCGCCCGAAACCGACGAATAATTTTCCCGGGCTAATTCTCCCGCTATCTGGAGCTCCACAAACATCCTCAAACTAAGAACTAACCCGGTGAGAGTTTCTAGTAAGAATGTTTTTCACGAAGTAGAACGTAGAAGTTCCATCCTCCAAAATAAGGGTAGGAACGTTATGGTAACATTTTTTTCATCAAGTTACAAATGTTGGTAGTTATTTATTTCAGGGGATTCTTCACCGATTTTGATCACCTTCATATATGTTGTCAAGGTCATAATTCTGAACAATTTTTCACTATACATGTTACCCCTGTTCGATTTTAGTTTTCGAGATATTTGCAACAAACTATTGCTAATACTGTATGATTTTCATTCAAAGTGCCATAAAGTGGTAAAAAAGAATTGTAGACCGATGTTTTTGGTCTCGTTGGAAGGCTAAGGTTTGAATCTAGAGACGCACGTTGATTTTAGCTAGTGGAGAAAATTTTTAGACTTCATAGGAACGCTTGAATTTATAAAATATTTGAAAATCGCTATTTTTGCTTTCCTACCCCATCTTGAGTTTCTAATTTACATCTTGAAATTATTTGAAGTTGCAACATTTTGATATTTTTTTGCACATTAGTGTTTCACACTTTAAACTAATAAACTTGCTTCATTTATCACGTCATAAAGAGGGATCAAAATCATTTCATATTATGTCGAAATAATAAATGAGTGAATTTTCACCCTGAGAAACATACGAGGGTTAAATGTCACCAAATTACCGCCTAATAATGCTTGCTATTTCGATCTCTAATTCTTCCGAACCATAACAGTCTCACTAAGAAGAAAAACCTCTAATTAAATTTTTAATTGAACAATTTGAGCGAGCAGAATGATGTTCGGAATAAGTGGAAGCGGCTAGCCACGATCAGACACGCCTCTTTCGGAGGCAAACGGTATCAAAGACGGTATCAAAGGGTCCATTTTTCTATGCAGCCTGGCCGTCCGTTGTGTAAAATATTTTTAGTAATTAGAACGTAGTTAGAGGAGGCGGGAAAAATAATTAGAGGAGAAACCGCGGCGGTAATTTCTCGGCGGAATCTAGGGGAAATCGGGATGGTGGTGGGGGCGACGCGGCAATTTGAAGTCGATCGGCGGTGGTCAGCGGGTGGAGCGTGCTCCGGAGCGCGAAAAAGACCATCCTGTGTCACGCGAAGTATTCTCCGTTCTCATTGGTTCTCCTTTGCGAGAAGATCGTCGACGCCCCCGCGCACGCACGCGGGACGAGCTCTCGTGACCGGTGACAATATTCCCAGCCACCATTTTCGTCCTGCCGCTTTTTTTCCCGCGGCTTTCACGCTCGCCTTCATGTCCACGGCGCCGGGCCACGATCATCGGGAAGATCCGCGGGAAATCGCACGCGAGACAGCCGGCCTTAATTACTGAAAATCACGAGCCCTGCCGATCCGATCGATCGTCTAATCAAATCATCCGCCGGCACGTTCGCTCGTCTCCCATCTGTTTTAGAATGCAGAGGTAACCTTAACGAAATTTATCTTGGCGGTATCGAAACTACAGCCTTTTACCTTTAAAATTAGCCCTGGTACAGTGTTATGCGATTTTTTTTAACACAGCTACAATTATTTAAATATCGGTAAGGATCGCCTGGGATTTATGTAAGTCGATTATCATCGGCACACTTCTCACTGAAACTGGCATAAAACGGCGAAGGAAAATCGTACAACAATGTTTTTGGGCTCGTTGCAAAGGAAATACTTCATTTTATCATCCTGGAATAATCTCCCTCGCGAAAACAATTTTTGCAACCTCCCACAGGCACTCGAATTCGAAGTATGTTCCAAAAATGGGTTCTTTTTGCTATGTCTGTCGCCTTTACTGGTAAAACAGTTTTATCGAAAAGTAACTTCCAGGGTTCGAAAGTGCAGATTTCACCCTTCAAAATGAGCCTATGCTAGTGGTTGTACGATGTTTTTTTACAAAGTTACGATATTTTGAATATTCACCAATTTTTGTCTATGATGTACTTGCCCCAAATTGGGGTATTTCGTTACCAATAGCACTCTGCTCACTCAAACTGCCATAAAATGGTTACAAAAAATCGTACAACAGTTTTCTTGGTATCATTCGAAAGCGAAAAAGTCACTCTTTAAATCTAGAATGATTTTACTTCCGGAAAAAATATTTGGAACCTCTCACAGTCACCCGAATTCGAGAAATGTTCTAATAATGAGTCTGTATGCTATTTCTATCACCATAAATGGTAAAATGCTGCTATCAAAAAATAACTTCCATGGATCGAAAGCACAGGCTTCACCCTTTAAAATGAGCCTGGGTACATCCTGCTACGATTTTTTCTCACAAAGTTGCAATAGTTTAAATATCGAATTTTTGAATAAATACAGTTTCGGCGAGGATATCCGACCAGTTCGTAAGAATTTGTTATGCAACTTGATATTGCGACATTGTTGCGAATATCAAATCATTTCGATCAGTATATTAAAATGTTGCTATCCACGTGTTTTCTCAGTCTGCTGGTTGCACTAATCCACGTATACAAATTCTGGATACGACTAATTACCCAGAGTTTTCCTGATAAAACGCGGATAACTGGTGTTATTGCCTTCCCTGCGATCTCGGATAGCTCGAGGCGCGCGTTAATTAGCGTGTTTCCTTCCGTTACACGCCCGTGAAAACCTCGAATATTGTTCGAAGATTATTAAAGAAAATTGTTACGAACTTCTCGCGCTTGTTGGCTTCTTGTGCAACCCGGATGATGTGCTCGAAAACTGTGTAAAAAAACTTTGTTGCATGGAAAACTCTGTAATTTCCACGGCGATGTTCCCCTCGATTCCCGGTCACGTGACTCGTTTCGTGTCTGTCGTGCGTGGAGGGGTTAACTGTTTCCCCTGAATTCGTGCTCCCTCCACACTGTACAGTAAAAAAGTTTATTCTAATTGTTTTTTTTAATGAATAGTTGTTATTGCAATTTGTTGTCAACTGTACACTGTACAACTTTCGTTGGACATATTTTTTAATTAAATGGTTAAATTCTCCTTACCTAACTTGTAACAGTTTAAAACAAAAATGAACCTAAAAGAGCAATTAGGGCACGAGCAATCTAACATTTTAATATTTATTTATATTTAAATATAATAATAAATATTTTAATATTTATTGATTTATACTACAATAAACTCTTGGCTGTTACCGATCCCCTATTAATTTTCTTGGATACTACATTTTACATACAATTTCCTTACTAACTGACTGATGATTTTGTTGGATAATTAAATTAAAATCGAACCAGGATTATTTTGATTTTTGTCCATTGCACGCCGCACTGGTTCGAACGTGGTGTGTTTCTTCGACAGTTTATTAGTAGGAAGAGCATGATCGTCGCGTCGACGTTCCGCGGAGGAACCGGTGAAACGGTGATCCAAATAAATACGCGGCCATTGGCCATGAATCATTGATAGGATCGTTCCACGTTCGGTCCCCCCGGATTCAGAGAGAGAGAGAGAGAGTCGGAGAGCAGGCTCGTTTGGAACACTGGAAGCTTTCTGGTTTGATAGGTGTCGCATGATTGAAAGGTTCGCCTCGCGAGCCGATCGCTTATCGATCGATGATTCCATTTCGGTGCTCTCCTCCGGGAACTTCTTCGGGTGGGAAAGAAAAAATAAGGGGAAAGAAAAATAGTAAAAAGGGAGAGAGAGATAGACAGTCGTTCGAAGCAGCTTTCCTCGAGCGACCAGGAAGATATTCCCGAAGATATCGCAGCCGATCCCAGGGCCCGAGAGGATCCAGCCTTCGGCTAGACCTCTCTCGTTCCCTCTCCAACCTCCCCCTCTCCTCTCTTCCGGCTGCGTTCCGTCCCTCCGGACAGGACAGATAATGATATTGAGATATTGAGTGGACCCGGTCAACGTTTCGATCTATTAGTCCGAGAACCACGCTCGGGGACCATCGGGAGACCCAATCGGCCCCCAGTGACAACGGAAGCCTGCCAGACCAGAGAACAAACTGTCAGTGGCAGAATAAATAATCATCGAATGGAATTTGATTAGCTACATTCGCGGACCACTTTATCGCGCACTTTTTGCTCCGTCAAGCGAGCAGAAAAAATCGTAGCCCCTTGTTCTTGGTCTCGTTGCAAAGCCAAAACTTCGATATTAAGGCCCAAATTGGTTTTGAATTTTTTGATGATTGTAGAAACGATTGAATTCGAGATATGTTGAAAAATTAATCTTGTTGATTTACCATTTTGATTCTAGTGCAAATAATTTTTTTCATGAAATGAGATGTTAGCTATCTGAAAGCGGATACTTGAGCTTTAAATTGAGCCTAGTCTCGTTGCTGTGAGATTTTTATTAGCAAAGTTATGGCAGTGTGAATATCGACACGTATAGAATGTATGACCCCCTCAGTCAGAAATTGTAATACCAAGGCACACTTCTCACTGAAACCGGCATAAAATGGAAAAAGAAAATCGTACAACAATGTTTTTGGGCTCGTTACAAAGGAAAAACTTCATTTTATCATCTCAGAATAATCTTTCTAACGAAAAATATTTTTTGAATCTCCCACAGGTACCTGTATTCGAAAAATGTTCGAATAATGAGTCTGTTTACTATTTCTATCACCATCAATGGTAAAACAGTGTTATCGAAAAATAACTTCTAGGGTTTGAAAGTACAGATTTCAGTGTTTAAAATAAGCACAGGCGCATCGCTGCACGATTTTTCTTCACAAAGATACAACGACTCGAACATTGCCGTCGGTGAACACTATGAACAAGTGACTTGATTGCTATGAGAACCGAAGTCGATGGTCTTTCGGAAAGCAGCTCGAGTAAAAATTTATTCGGAAAATTCGTCGGCGTGCACGCGCGTGCGAATGAATAATTAATACCGTCCGACTCGTGGCTCACGGATCGGAGTTTGGGGAACGTCATTCATGAATGCGAATCTTGTTTAACGGAGTTTTGACCGGCCTACTCGAGCACCGCTATCGGCAACTAATCCGGCCATTAGGGTGACTTTGCGAGGAGAAGCGGCCGTTGCACGAGCCCCGGCTTTTCAGGGGTGGGCGGTCTGTATTCGGGCGACCCTGTGTCGTCATAAAGCGTCGATACATCAAGCTTTGCATGCCCGATATGGGAACCGGCGTGCTCCTTCGGCTGCGACGGGGGCTGCGACTGCTAAGTCGCAGAATTACGTCACGAGGAAGCAGGTTCATGGGAACCGGCGGAAACCGTCGCGTCGTTGCCTCGACAAAACCTCTGTCACTATCCCTGGCACTCGCTCATCCGCAAAAAATCCCTCGTTCGTGACTGTTTTCTGAATTAAGAGCACAACCAGTTCATCTCCGGCCAATTCTCTGCATTGTGGATATTCAAACTATTGCAACGTTGTGGACAGAAATCGTGGCAGAGACTACCTTGACTCATTTTAAACGTTGAGGCCCGTGCTTTAGAACCCTGTAAGTTACTTTTTGATAGCACTATTTTACCATTCAAAGCAACAGAAACAGCAAAAAGACCCATTTTTGGAACATTTCTCAAATTCGAGTGCCTGTGGCAGCTGCCAAAAATTTTTGCCGGTAGTAAAATCTTTCTAGATTTAAAGAGTGACTTTTTCGCTTTCGAATGATACAAAGAAAACTGTTGTACGATTTTTTAAAACCATTTTATGGCAGTTTGAGTGAGCAGTGTGCTATTGGTAACGAAATACCCCAATTTGGAGCAAGTACGTCATAGACAAAAATTGGTGAATATTCAAAATATCGTAACTTCGTTTAAAAAAATCGTAGAGCGATGAACCTAGACTCATTTTGAAGATCGAACTCTCTATTTTCAATACTCATAGGTTACATCCTCGAAAAAAAATTTCAACTTCGGGACGAAATGAATAGTGAAAAATGACAACCATTCCAATTTTTCCAAATTCAATCGACTCTGAGAAAATCAAAAATTTTCTTGCGCGATTTTAATCACGCGTGGTTGTAGTTTTGTGTTTTCGCTTTGCAACGAATCTAAAAAAAGTGCTGTACGATTTTTCTTCGCCGTTTTATGGGAATACGAATGCAGGGATGTCACGAGCACTAAGTTTGAAAAAAAGTTATTATTACAATAATGTTCTGGTCTCCAACGATTAGAAGGAAGTACCTGTTTTCCGCGTGTCCAGTAACAACAATGATCGAGCTTCGGTCTCGAGGCGCGAACAAATGATCATTGATCCTAAAGAAACAAACGGGACTGCTCGAGCAAATAAACTCGAGTAGAGCATGATGCCTGTTGACGTCGGTGACTTAGCGTTCGTTTACCCTGTGAATCTTAGTCCACTTGGGGGAGAGAGGTAAAGGGGAGGATTGCTGACAACCCCCGGACTTTGAGCCGATGTCAGAGGGTGCGACACAGCCACGTGCCGATCTCTGTGGGATCGTTTAGGGCAGGGCGTTAGGATCGAATCGATCTCCGGGGCCCGAGAGTCATCTCCCTTGTAACTTTAAACCCGATTATGTGCTTCGTCTCTATTCTACCCTCTGCCCCCCGCCCCGCCTTCAATAGAACGCGTAGTTCTATTCACGGAACAGGGAATCGCGAATTCTTCTGATTCCACGAGGAAGCGAATTCCAAGCGACATCGCCGGCTCTCGCATACTAATCGCGAGAGTAATCCGAGCTGGTAACCTGTTGACCGAAGCGTTTCCACGCTGCTGTTCTTCGCGCTTTCTCTTCTTTGTCTTCGGAGACAGTTTATTTATTTTGCGAGACTCTCTCTTCTCTTGTAACATTGCTGTTTCTTACTTTCTTTCATGTTTAACAAAGTATTAATTGTCTGTGTTACTTATGGAGCAACGTGTTAAATGATTTGGTACATTCAAGCAAAGTAACGAAATACCCCAATTTGGGGCAAGTACATCATAGACAAAAATTGGTCGATATTCGAAATATCGTAACTTCGTGAAAAAAAATCGTACAGCCACGAGCCCAGGCTGATTTTGGAGGGTGAAATCTGCGCTTTCGAATCCTGGAAGTTATTTTTTGATAGCAGTATTTTACCATTGCAGGCGACAGACATAGCAAAAAGACCCATTTTTTGGAACATTTCTCGAATTCGAGTGCTGTGGGTTAATATGACGAACAAAGCGGGGATATTGTTATTTTCATTTCGGATCTATAAGGTTCATGCAGTACTAGTGACTTTCCTAAATCGAAGTCTGAATAAGTAGGGTGAAATTCCCTATTTGGGGATTCTCACAGAGATCGGCCGTCCGCGGTGTAATCGGTATAATAAGCATAATCGGATGTCTGGTGGCTAGCGTAACGAAACACGGGCTAACATATTGTCCTGTTATGGGGATCCTCCGCGACGGGACGTCGAAGCATGGGGGGTGCAGCGTCTCTTTTCTATCCAGGCGACCGACCCCCCATGGGAACATTTCACACCGGTAACCACCGCAAACCCCCTTCCCCAGATTTGGTTACGCAAAGTCGATTTAGTTAGGGATGGTTTGCCGGCTGATTTATAACGTACCAGAACGAAGAGAGAGAGAAGGAAAGTTAGAGTATCGGACTTGCACGGGTCCATTCCGATTCCACCCTTTATCGTTCCTTGGCATCGTTCTTTCCCCCACGAAAGAGGTCAAGGTGCCGCATCGATAAACGCCGCGTATTTATCTTTTACACTTCGCTGGACCATGCAAATAAATTCACCCCTCAGAAAAACTGCGTTATCGGACTTACCTGCTATCGGGCCTATTTCTATGGGGTGGTGATTTTTCTATTTCATTGGAAATAAAGTATGATATAGTCCACACTATATTAATCGGGGTTTGTGTCACCAATTTATTGTATTTATATTTATTTATAAAATACACTGCTGTGAAATTGACAATCTTTAAGGGCTTCGCCTTTTAGATGATTTTATCTTTAAAATTAACCCTCTTACAGTGTTCTGCGATTTTTTTAGTACAGCTACAATTACGATTTTATTTAAAAATTGGGGTAACAGAACAAGGTATATTTATCAAATTTTTATCTCGGAAATTATTCGTTTCGTAATTCGAAATTATTAGCTACAGTTATGATTTTATTTAAAAATGGGGGTAACAGAACAAGCTATGTTTATCAAATTTTTATCTCGGAAATTATTCGTTCAATTTAATCGAATCGTTTTTTATTTCAAGCTGGAGGTTCGGTCTGTCACCTAACAATTATTTTTCGGTCAATATTCGAATTTGTTAACATGGAAAATTATGAACGAATTTTTACTTTTCTTCGTTCAGGTTCTTATTTGATTTTTGTTATACCTGTGGGGACGTGTTGCATTATGTCGAGCAGGGTAATTGCACGGAGAATTCGAGAACGCTTTGAGAACCTCGTGTCACGGATCCACGGGCAATTTCATTGTTGGCTGATTTGAAATGCAAAAAGTCTCTCCCGCCGGGACGTCTCTCGATCTCCGTCGATTCCATTCCAGGTGTCACATATATCTTCCTCCGTGGAAACTATCCTCCGAAGAGCCCGGTGCTGCCCGATGCCCGATAGTAACACCTACCAGGTACATGTGTTCCCGGGGGCAGAGCGTTGTCGGTGCATTTATTAATTAGAGGTTCGCCGAGGAAGTCGAGAAACGGCGAACTGTTCCTGCGAAAGAAAGAGCAAGGGGGGAGGGGAACAGAGAAAGAACAGCGGTGGACGGTTCCCTTCGTTCCGAACCGAGGACTGTCGCAGCGATGGCCTCGAGTCGCGAATGCATCCTGCACTTCCCTATGCACTTGCACCAGGCGTTGCCTGCAACAATGTAAAATTCACGAAAAGCTAAAAGTGCTTTTTCAATCATATTTTAATACAACAAAAAAAATTGAATTTATAGCAGTTTGGACGAGGACAACGTCTATTGGGTCAACTAGTATTTTTATATTTTTGATAATTACATAAAAAAGGTCTGCGTACTCCGATTTAGATGAAATTTTAATATGTTATAGATTTCGACATTTTGAACAACTGTTTCCTTTTGCAATATAGGAGGATCGCTTTCAGTTTTCGAGATATTTGTAAAAGACTATCACTAATACGTGTAGGAATGCAAAAAATTCACTGCGATAGTTTTTTGCAAACATCTGAAAAACTAAAAGCGACCTCCCTATATTGGAACAGACAATAGTTGTTCAGAATATACTGCTGCATAACATATTAAAATTTCATCAAAATCGGAGTACACAGGCCTTTTCTACATAATTACCAAATTTTTTAATACCAAAAAATTACTGAAGAGAGAATGTCCACTATGTATCTAATAAAACCCAAAAAAATTTTCAGGAAAGATTGATGATTGCTTGCAGAAAAAATTCTGAGATTGTCGAATTGTTTGAAAATTGGTTAAAAGGGTTGAGGAATGCCCTCTCCGGGTGTCTCTCTCTCTTTCTCCCGGAGTCCGTGTACACGGTAAGAAGCACGTCCTCCGGCCGAGATGAAGATACTAGAAGTGGGCGGACTTGTCCGTACATAAATCGTCGCTCTAGCGAGAGGCCGAGGTGCTAGGTGAACGCACTGTACGCTCCGCACTCCGCGGAGCCGCATTGTTAAACTTTGCACCTACGACGTGCTCGCCTCGGGCTTCCTCGCACTCTTTCCTTCCCTGCCCTTCCTCTACCCCCTCCCCCGCCTCCCTGCACCCCTCCTCCACGGTCCCTTGCTCCTTTATCTCGAACACCTCGCTCCCGTTCCAGTTCAAACACGGTTCTTTTCTTGCCACGGTGGATGGCTGGTGTGTTCTATAGTTTTCGATCCTCTCTGCTCCTTCCACTGCAATTTATTCGCAGCCCGTAACGCCCTGGCCGTGCAATTCCATTTTTTCTCGGCCTCATAGAGCACCGTTTAATCTAGACACCCACGCTCCCTTCCTTGTCCCTAACCACCGCATTCTCAAACAATTTTTCAAATCGATCAAACTCGACAATTTCGCCATTTATAATAATTATAATAATTTCTCCATTGCTGTATTAATTCTTTCGAAATTTCGTCTATGCCATTGTATTCGCCTTAGAAAGAGGATCAAATTTCGTGTGGCACATTTTTTCTAGCTTCGTTACTTTACAAAATATTTTAGGATACAGTCACGTTCCAAAAATCGGTATCAGATAGCTGTAAGGATACGTGGATATGGTTTTTTGATAAATTTCGTTTGGTTTCGATCGAACGGTCCCGATAGATCGGCGACGCTTGACGGCGAGAAAGTGTGACTGGCCCCCACGGGCGGAATTCGCTCATACTCAAATAACAGGCTGCGCCGGTCAGTCCGCTGGCGTGTTATTAAATCGTGAGTTGGGACTCGCGAATGACACGCAGCCGAGATTTACGAGGATACTCCCCTCTGTGATTAGTTGTTTCTTCCTGCGCGGAGGATTTACGCTCGCGCTGAGCCGGCAGCGCGCGAGAGACTCTTCGATCGTCCTCCCCCTCCCCTCGACCCTCCCGCTCCACCCCTCGTGGCACCACACCCCTTCGATTCGTCTTTGCACGCCGATTTTTCATTGCACCCACTGCTCCTGGCCCTGGGAGCTCTGCATTGCCCTTGGGAGCAGGTGACTTCGTTATAAGCACGTCGAAACTTGTATAGTTTCTTGGAGAATGCTCCTGGAGGGCGTGGCCTCATTTCTCCCACGCCCCTAATAGAGCCAGAAAGTATCCCACGTGCTCGTACAATTTATTGAAGCAAGATACAATTGGTCAACGTAAGAAAATTTGTGAAACTAGTTCTGAGAGGGCGGTGCCTCGTAGCTCCATCCTCTGATGGGGCCAGAACACTGCCCCACGGGGCAAGCCATGCCCATGCTTGATGCAGAAGAGCAGAATAATTTGCTACAAGACGAAAAAATTGATTAATGTGAGACAATATTTATAACTTAATATATCTTGCCCCAAAGGGGCGTGGCTTCGTGGCCCCCGGCACTTCGTGTTTCCATAGCTGTTTTAGGAAGCGTCTCGGGCAATTTTTCCATCGTTTGATTTACGATGCGAGATTCCCGGTGGAAAGGATCGTGATACTGTCAGCAATGAAAAGGAAAAAATGCACCGAATAAAAATATTATATCCGCGGGACGAGTTCACAATGGCGCGAGCGGCGAGCATTTTCTCACAGGCTCGCGCAACGATTTTTCATCGTGGCGCAGTTTCATCGTTCCCTTAATTAGAGTGACGCAACCGTCTGGACGAGCGGCACGTGAGAAAACGAAAGTCTTTTTTACGACCTGGTTCGCGACTGTGATCGCATTTTCCATTTTATTACTATTATGATTACTATGTGTCTGACTAGTCCACTTTTTCTCGTCCCCTCCCCCAATTTGCCCCTCTGATTTATTTTTCTTTGTATCGGCTACCGAAATCCCACCATTATTTTGTCAACAATTTTTTCTTGAATGTGATTTATTGTTCTTGTGTTTATCATTATGTATTGCGCTAGCGAAAGAATGTATTCTCTTTGTATTTTACTCAAGACTGAATTTTTATATTCGTTCGAAGAACAGGTAGAATGGGCTGTTAAACAAATTGGCGGTGTTGGTTTAATTGTTGCGGCTTTATCGGCGCGACAGGGTGTCAAGGAAGCCAGAAGGATCGCGATAGGTCGAACCGAAGCTCTGATCGATCCTGTCTCGCAAACGGTGGTCGGGGGCGCGCTTCGAACAACCCTCGAAAATGATTGCTAAGGGTGAGCACGCAAATCTGGGGTATCGATGACGGAGAGAGCCACCCTCGAGTGTCGGGATTAGAGATTAAATAACAACCAGCATCCCCGGAGTTAACCGCCCTTTTAACGCCGGCCCCGGATTCACGAGTGGTCGGACGTAAAATCGCATTTGGGGACGAATAAGCTGTCTGCCACCCCTCGCAGCGTTAACTCACTTCTGTTCCAAATAGACAAAACATCCTACAACAATAGCGAGAAGCCAAAAATTCCATTGACTCTTAATATAATTATCTTCGGCATTGTGATCGGGTTAAAACAATTCTAAGAAAGTCTTTACAAGGCCTACAATTCTTGTCATGGGTTACAAAATAATTTTTTTATGGGACCTACAACTGCTTCACGGATCTTAAATTTATCTCGCGACCTCCAGAATCGCTCAACAAGGCCCAACAATTTTTCTGAGCCTCAACATTTTTGTCGTAGGTCCCACAACTCTATTGGGGCCTGACAAAGTTTATACAGGTCCTGTTTCATAAGTCCACGATCGTTTCACGAGGCCCAAATTTCCGTCACGAGTCCCATGTTGTTTTTAACGATACCAGCAACTGTCCGAGGAAAATATTATTTCAGCCGCGATCTTTACGCTGTTATCGAAGACAGATAAGACTCACGGTCCACCAGCGACGGACGCAACCAGAACGATCAATCGGCCGACTCGTTTCGAACGCAACGCTAGTCGACGGTGCGAATTCGTACGCTGATTGTTGGCCACCCCTGCGATTCCTTTTTGTTCGCCGACATGGGAAGCGAGCATCTCCACTGCCGTTCCTCTCGCTCCATTAACTAGATAATGAACCGACGACGAACGAGTCACGAGCTGCCAAACGGGGGAGCGTGCCACCTCAGATTTCGTCAAGAATCATCGTCCATCTTGCTTGTCATGACAGCTTCGTAACTTCAAAATTTCAGTTCAGTACACAATTTAAAAAAGTACAACTTTTCAGTCGTGTCATAAGGCCCAAAATTCTTATCATGGGTCCCAGAATGTTTGTCACAGGGCCCATAACTTGCCCATAAATTCTGGAATAATTCCACTGTCCATAAAATCGTCTCATCAGCTTCGAAGTCGTTTCATAAGGCCCAAAGTCTCTGTCGTGATTCCCCAATTTTTGCCACCGTCGAAATTGATTTTTCTCGGATATTGGCGAGAAAAAAGAGGTGCGAACCGAACGCACTCGGCGCGATACGTTATTTGTGCGCGCCGCACGGCCGGCGTTATGCCTCGTAAATTCCGAGCAAATTCTCTCGAATATGCCTTCTCCCCGAAGAAAGCACGCCCGTGTTCATTACGCTTAATGGCCGCATACATTATGCGCTTACAACCCGGAGTTAACGATGCGGCGATAAAGGCGATAGGCTGCGATACGAGGACGATAGGAGGCCCGGTGGCCCGGTGGCCCGATGGCCCGATCGGGGAATCGAGCTCAAGCGGTTCCGCAATCCGGCCCAGGCCCACGGGCCCCGGAGCCCCGTCGCGAACCAACGAATTTCGTCGTCCGGCAAATTATAATAGATATTCGGCCAATGTCCCATCGGAGGCAGGTGGTGCCGAACGTACGCCGAATATCCGATAAACCTCGTTCTCTTCCGGCCGTTTGGGCCTTGTACGATGAACCCCGGGCATCATCGTGCTCCTAACCGTCCCTCCATTTCACAAGTCTCAGAAGTACTTGTCGTAGCCCTCTCGACTCTTTACTAAGGTTAGTAATTTTTCTGTAGGTCCCAAAATTTCTTCATAAGGCCCAGACACGTTCGTTCTTGATCTTATACGACACTTCACGGTACATATAACTTTTTCTACGTTTTGGTTTCGTTTTCTGGGCCCATATTTTTTGGTAACTCAGTCAAAGGATAGTTCTATCTTCTCGAGAATTTTTTCTGGGGTTTTGCGAGGGGCTGGTACAGAGGCGAGTGTATCTTTCCCGAATCTTTTGCATGAAATTTCCATTTTCCTTGGTCGATCCGGCCACGCAACAAAAGGCCGCGAGATAGAGGGGTCGTAAAAACAGACAGCGTCTTCGAGGTGGTTGCTACAGCCGGTGTGTGTGCTTGTCGCTTAGCGTCGCCGGCAACCTCGTAAACCGTGGTTCAAGTTTTAAAGGGCAGTTCAATTTCGAGCGAGTTAAGCCCGAGCATTATAATGGCGCGTGCCGCGACGGCCGAGGGGATGGTCGTTAAGGGGTTGGAACGAGAGGAATGATGGATGTAGAAAATTCGTAGGTAACCCGTTCCCTCGTGGGAAGGGGTGGCACCCTTCAAAATACCATTTTTTCGTGATCCGAAATTTATACTAGACATTCACCCCGAAATTCAAACAGTGGCATTATTAACTAATTATCATTATTTGTACTTCAATATTACCCTGCATAAAATTGTTTTGTAAGGGTTGAAAAGTGGCTAGGAAAAGGGGTGGTTCCTCGAGCGTCTAATATGTAAAATTGTTAAAACAATTTAAGTTTTAAGTTGAAAAATTGTGGCTGGATTCTTCAGGAGTCAAGGGATGGCGAGTAGCAAGAAAAAGGGGTGGTTCCTCGAGCACGCGTTACAAACTCGATCTGTCGCTCAAGCCTCCCCTTTCTCAACCCCTCGCGAGCCATATTGTCCCTGTCACGAATCGCCCCGTATACTTGGAATGTTTCACACGCGTCGCGAACACGATCGCTCAGCCCGTTCCCTCCCCCGATTAAATTTTAAACTGCGAAAGGGTTGACTCCGCAGCTCCGGTTACTTATTTATTAGCCCATTACCTTGTTATCGTTATTGTGTCGCCGGCGGAGGCGGTTCGTTCGAAATTCGGGCAGCATTTCAAATTTTAGTTCTCACAGCGGCATTGAAAAGTCCGACTTCCGTCGTTCCCCATTTTTGAAATCAATAAATTCGATTCATCATTCGATCAGGGGGATTTTCAAGCATCCATGGGCCCAGGAAAAATGTGTAAAATCATTTATTTTCTCAGAGAGCTGTGTCTAATTTCATTATCCAAAAGACCGCAAACTTCTAGAATTTTTTAAAACAGACCTGATGTGCGAATCAATGTAACAATTTATTGTCGCGTTCACCAATATTTACAGTAGACACGCCATTTTTTTTAAGGACAAACAACTATTTTTACGAAAGTTATAGCCCCTCAGTAGCGACGCTGCGTGGAAATGGTGGTTCAGTGAATTTACGATTATGGTCGTCGTTTGAAGTATAGACCCGATAAAAAATTCGATTGTTTCGAACCGTTGGAACGGGGCGAACCATTTAATGCCTCGAATAATCTTTGCATTTGTTATCCTGGCTTCGACTTATTGGCTGGGTGCCATTCGAAGCTAGGAATCTCTGACAGATAGCTTGCAAGATTGTCGACCGGTGTGGTACACCCTTAGACAGTGAAATTAAAAAATACTGTAAACACGCACAAAGTCAAAATGGCTTTCACCAGGCTGAGAGAGATTGCATAACACAGGGAATGGAACATACTCGTCATCGGGTCGACGACTTGTGGATTAGAAACGTATCGGGAGACAAAAGCGTGGCGGTCGTTTGTGTGCAAATGATCGCGAGAAATCGTGACGGGGGAGGGGAGGGTTGCGAAACACCTGTGACGTGCAATTAATGCAGACAATTAATATTTTGCATAAAGATACGCAGTCTGCATTTACCTGTTCCATTCGTTAACGAAACATCAATTCAACAGCACAAGTATTCTAAGATCAAAATTATAGATCATTAATTAATAAAAATGTCTAGGTAAGTTTGAAAAAGTGACACGAAAAATAAACGGACCGATGAAATTCGATCCTGGCACGCGGAGACGAGCGGAGCACTGACTCCAGGGGTGGAGGAGTGGCGAGGGCCAGAGGGGGAGGAGCGGGAGCAGGAGCAGTAGGAGGATGGTGGCGGGTGGGAGGTGTAGGGGTGGGAAGAGGCGGACGTGGCCGGGGAACCGCGAGGGAGTAAGTTATCTCGGGCTATCTCGTTCGCTGAGCGATCGTCTTTTGGTTCGACTAACGCGCCGCGGCGAAACCGGAAATTACGTCTGGGGTTCCATCTCCGGTGTTGCGCGGGGAGTCGATGCACGCCTTGGCGGAATTCGCCGTGAGAAAACGCCACGTTCAACCGGGTGCCCAACACCACCGGCTTCGTGCCGCTTTCGACGAGTTATTAAACTTGCAGCCGAGAGCGTTCGCCTCCTCCGCCTCCTTCGGGGGCCCGTCTAACCCGAAACTTTTCCGTGGCAGCGTTCCGGTAACAAAGGACGAATGAAAGATGGCGGGCTGAGTCGAAAACCGTCGCACCCTCAACCTGTTATCAACTCTTTTCCCATGAAGATCGTCGAAAACACCGTTTTCCCTCGTTAGCGTAACATTTATTGGGTGGAGACAGCGAAGTGGGCGTGTCGTGGGCGGGGCCTGGGTATACGGAGCACTGTAAGTCTCAACGAAATATTTAAGTCTTGTTCGGTCAATAAGATGCAGTATCCTCGTAACTTTTCGCAGTATCGTCGAGTAAAAATCGCGTCGGGCAACGGTGCGTAGAGAAACGCGACGCAACGGAGGGAACCGTTCATAAATAAGCCACTTATCGTCCGCGGCTCCTCGGAGGCTGTTTACAGGCGGGACGAAACGACCCGTGAATAAAAACCGCTCGTTCAGGGGCCCGGCCCGTTAAATCATAGATCACGGAGGCGCGGAGGTTGTTCGGTGAACCGGTGCCAACATCCCATCATGAATAATGAACGCAAATAGCGGTGGCACGCGATGCGAACCGGCCCGAGGAGCAGCAAGTGGTTCCTGTTGTTGTGCGTTCGACTCCTCCGCTTCGTCTTCCTCTACCTCGGCCCCGGTTTCGTTTTCTTTTCTCGCGGGCACCGCGGAAGACAGAACCCAGTGGAAACCCGACACCCGCGGAGAACCCGCGAAGAAGGATCGCCTTCTATCTCGCTGGCCAACCACTTTGTCGGGGAGGGGGGGATACTGTAAACTCGACGTTCGCCGACTTCCGTTAGCGAGTCGCGGCGAACCATTTCCATAAGGATTTCCGTTCCTCCTACGCGCGAAATTTTTGCACGGCAAGCTTCTCCCGTTTTAGTCCCCCTCTTGCTCTTTCTTTCCGTACCCCCTTTACGTCTCGCAGAACGTCTTTCTCTCTCCCTCTCTCTCTCGCTCACTCTCTAGCGGCCCGAGCCACTTGAAATCTCTCCGTTTACGTTTCAACGCGGGGTCACGCGCGATACCATCGCCCGATTCGAGCACGAAGGCCAGAACGCTTCTGTCCGTGCTCGTTCTAGGGAAACAATAGCCGGGTTTTGTTCTCCCGGACGCGCGAGCCAGGCCCGAGACCAGTCCACTTCGCGAGACTCGATTTTCCACCGGCTTTTTTCCTTTTTCCTGTTTCTTTTTATTTATTTTTTTACATTCGTTTTGTTTCGTCTTCGTAATTCGCTCGCTGACAAAAAGCGCGATTGAACGACACACGCAGTCTGCACCGACGCCAACCTGTCGGGGAGTACACTTTTCCGAAATGCTTACTGTTCACCATTTTATTTTATCTACTTATTGGACATTGGGTGGTTAATGTTCTTTTTATTTATCTGTAGACTGTAAATCGATTTCTATAAATTAGTCCATCAAAATTTCCTATTTTTTTTTTAATTTTTATGTCTTCGAGGCAACTGGAATCTGGCAATCTGGCATCAACATCTTAACCCTTCACTGTATGATTTTTTAAATTGGGTTGAAAAAATTGAAAGAAGGTCAGTCTGTGTGTTTTATTAAAGAAAAAAATATTGAAAGAAATTAAAACAACATTTTCAGGAAAATTAACATAAATAAACATGGCCATATTTTTTAACTGATATGATACACTATGCAGCGAATGGTTAATCGTTCAAGTAAATAATTCTTCGACTAAATCATTCAGCAAAATACTGTAATGTCGAAACAGTGCTCGGATGAATTCTCGCGTTGGTACAAAGATGCGCAGTCTATCCATGACCAATCGATCCAGTGCCACGAGTTCCCGAGGCGAGCACAGTATTCCACAGGCTTCTAATCGCATTTTACAGCAGATCGAATTGAACGTTGTATTCGGTTGTCGATCTCCTCGTCGAGAAAAGACAGGCAAACAGTAGAAGGAACTGCGAGGAGGAAGTGGGAGAAGAGGAAAGCAAAGACGGTCGGTATCTTGGGAGATAAAGGCGCAATCTCTGCTCCCTGTCTGCCACCCTACACCCCCTTTACTCTCACCCCTATTTTCCAACCCCTGCCTCACTCGATTCGAACCCGAAAGGGTTCGGATTTTGTTGGGTTTCTTGAAATCGAGCAGAAAAATTTAATAGAATTCAGTATCATCATCGAGATAATCCAACTAGTCTTCGATAAAGATCGATTGTTTAAAGCTGAATAACTCGGGCAGAAAACATCGCAGGACAATGAACGAACGCTTATTTTACGCAGAAAAGTAGCCACTTTTAATCCCGGGAAGTCTAGGTTGCCTAAAACAATCTGTTCGCTTTGTACAAGCAATCGAAGTTGACCAAAATTTCGACAATTCCATTTTTTCAATATTTTAATTTCTGAATAAAAAATCGCCCACGAAGCAAATCGTTGTAGAGCAGATTTTCGGTAAACCAACAACAAAAAGAAGATTTTTCCGTGATCGTGCGACGTGCCCCGGTGCGTTTGTGCCCGGCGGGCCGCCGTTCAAGATGTCTTCGTCTTCTAGGGGTTGAGGGTGCGGAGGGGTTGGGGGCCGTAGGAAGGCAGCCATAAATCGAAGGAGGACCGTAATGTACACCACTCCTAGAGCAGATAGTCTCGCGCTTGTGAACCATCGGCGCCGAAGTCATTTCCTAGAGCGGGGTAGCAAGTTGGTACAGCCGCAGCGAACATCGGCCGAGTCCTCTCTCCGGCTCGGAGGGTAATAAAGCCATCTTGCCAACGGGGTGGTTGTTCCTGTCTCTCTCATACTCCCAACCCGCCCCTGAGGAGGCGGCTGGATAGCGATCTATACTGCCTGGGCACCCCTCTCGTCGTTGCCTAGCAACCCTCACCCTCCTCACCCCCTCTCACCCTCTCTCTCTCTCTATTCCAACCCCTTCTACACCGAGGGTTCTTCCGACCTCTCTCTGCTCGAAACGGAGGGAGCTCGGAGGGTTGAGGATCTGCGAGTGGCTCGGGCATCGTCAGAATTCTCGATCTTCCCGAATTTTTCAACCTGGAGCCTCGTTCGCGCATTTTTGCAGCTACGAGAATTTTTCAGTTTGATTTTGACGCGTGAGAGGGAACAAACAAAATTTTTTAGACAGCCGACACTTTGTGCAGGGTAAAGTTCATAATTTTAAGTATAAAGTAAGCGTTTATTCATTGTCGTACGCGAACAATACCCGTTGCCTCGCTGGGCCGAGGCAAACAACGCGTTACCGTATTGGTTGCCTCACCCGGTCGATTTATATTTAGTTCCACTAAATTGTGGATTACACAGTCATGAGAAATACGAACTGTATCGTGTTTGGTATCGTTTTAATCGGAAAAATGTCGCGAATGTACGTCTACAAGTGGAATACGAAAATTTCTAAGAGTATAAAAAAGCACATATATGGAATATTCTTCAAAATAATCTCTTAATGAATTTTAGTGGAAATTTCTCATCCAGATATCTCTTATTCTTATGGTTGAAGAGTTATAGTAAAATGTTAAATAATTAACATGTTAAATAATTAAAATGTTAAATAATTTTAATTTCGAAAATAGGTCCATAAAGGCTATATCCCAATTTTTTCAATTTTTTAAAAAATGGCCCACTATGATATAGGTATTCTATATTGAGAATACTTGAAATTTTCGGTCAACTTTGTAACGCTACCGGAGGGGAAAATTTTTTTTTAAATTAACGAGACTTTTTCCCACTAAAAGTGCGTAGTTTTCTGTGCGAAAAAGGCTTTGATCCATTAGCCTGCAATCTTTTTCCACCGAGTTATTCAACTCGAAACGCAGCTGCCTTATCTCGCTCTCGATTCTCGCAAACATTGAAAAATCGTTCTAGCTAACTGACTTCTTCGCTCTGACAAGATGAAAAAGCAGTGCGCGAAAGCAACAAAGTTTTCCGGACGGAGCCGGTGTTGT
This sequence comes from Lasioglossum zephyrum, assembly GCA_028455615.1. Taxonomy (NCBI): domain Eukaryota; kingdom Metazoa; phylum Arthropoda; class Insecta; order Hymenoptera; family Halictidae; genus Lasioglossum; species Lasioglossum zephyrum. Next base: position 1,708,716 of record CM052325.1, on the reverse strand, counting down.
TTAGACGATGTTCTTCCCGTTTGTAGGATGGGACAGTGGAGCAAGTCGAGGCTGGTGGGGTCAGGGGGTGATTTAGTAAGATGAAAAGCGAGCGGGAGGGTCGCTGGTCGACTGTCGGCGTTATCTAACGCAGACAGAGATTGCCTGCTCCTTAGAAAACTCCACCGGAGGGCAGCGACGCATCCCGGATATCTCTCGCCGGCTCTCATGGCGTGGAAAAGCGAATCTGCTCGTGCAAAGGCCAAAGGGAAAATCGATTCTTGTCCTGGGAAAATCATTCTGCAAATTAGCCCTTACATCCTCAATCTTCAAACATGTACTCTCTCATCACCAATCATTTATACCCACATTTTTCATTCAGAAACCATAAGAGATACAGGAAATAAATTTTAAAAAAAATTATAGTACTATTCATTGGTCTCTGCATTATAGAAAAATTTAAATTTCGAAAAAATTCTTCACAAAAATAACGGTTTAAATAAAAATAAAAACTGTGGCACTCTTCATGGTTTGTACTGTAGAACAATTAAAATTTTAAACAAATGTGGGGTGGGGGTGAATAAAAATTTAATTAATTCGATTGTTATTTGAAGATCGGGGTGAAGGCAGTGGAGAAAATTCATTTTCTCAGGCAGAGTAATCATTTTGGAACGAGAGGCGAGGCCGGGCAAGTTCGCCTATCGTTCAAACTCTCAGCGAGAGATATAAAAATTTAATTGATCGCGAGGAATGACGTGCCAGAGCCGCGGGCGAGCTTCCTCTTTTTCTCCTTCGCTCGGCCCTTTTCCCTTTTTCCCGGCCCTTTCGCTCCGGTGGAAAAGTCGGCCCGAGGCGACTCGAGTAATCGTTTCAATAAAAACTTCTCGCGACAAAGACGTTCCTTCGAACGCGATAAATCATTTTCCGCCGAGGAGGATTTCCCAGTGACCGTCTCTCGCCCGGAAAGTTTCGCCATCGTCGAAGTCGTTAGCAGGATCGTTCTCGACCGAATTCATGCTTGTCCCCGATTGAAAATCACTGTCCGACGAAGTATAACGTTTCCGAAAGCAATCTCGATCGCGACCGACTCGAATCCAACGACCATTCCTCTTTGGCAGGGTCAATTTTCAAAAAAACTTCATTTCAATCCAAAAATATTTAATTTTTAAATTTAAGAATTTTACGTGGAATTATTCTTCAGACTATCGAATGCAATGATATTTTTTTTATTAAATTATGAAGAATAATCAATTTTGTTATGTCGATTGAAATATTAATATAATATAAATATAATATTATATAAATAAAATAAATATCAAGATAAAATATTTTATCGGCACACGGATAAAATCATTTCCAATTATTATGAAGAATGTTAAAAGTTGAATGTTTTCTTTGAAACAGTGAATGTTCGTGAGATTAATTAGGGGTGAACAAGAGAATTTCATTGTTTAGTTTAGCCGAGGATAGTCGATTTAGCTAAATGGGAGGATTGTTCGGTAGGATTTCGCCGATTAACGTTAATAATCGTGGCGCTCGAAGGCCAGATAATTTCGTGGCAACGCTGACACTAGCAGATTAAATTGCGCGGAAGAAACGAACTCGATAGCCAGAATGAATCGGTAAGCCTGTCGAACCAACGTTCCGATAACTTTTCCAAGCCCCTGGAGAACCGTTTCCGGTCCTCTTCCTGCGCAGAAATACTGTAAACAATTTTATTTCTCCACAATCTCTCAAATCTTCTAAAATCATCTCCCAAGTTCCACGATGATGATCAGTGCAATTATTTTACTCGCACACTGTCAATAACTTCTGAAATTGCAGAAATGTCGGTGCAACGAACCGGAAGCGGTATTTTCGATTTTTGAAACCTTTTCTCAGGTTCTAAGGAAGAGCATCGAACGAGATTTCGCTGAATATGAACAGAAGGGGGTAGAAAAGAGAAAGAGGAAGCCTCGGAGTGGCTCGTAAAGACTGCAGGAAGAATGGAGTCGTAAGAACACCGGCGAACGATGAAAATTCGGGCAGGACGCGACGGAGAAAACGCTGGAAGAAGTCATAAACCGCGTAATCCCTCGTAAAATTTCCCTTATCCGCGGCCCTTCCAGGGACAGCTTCCTTCGTGATCCTTCTCAGTGCTTGGGAAGCTGTATGCAAAGAATCTGGCCGCCGAAATCGACGTGGATGTGCGAGAAACCTGCGAGAAAACCACTGCTTCCACACTTGTAACTCCATTTCAATGCTCCGATCGAACTTGAGCTGTTCGGTACGGTGTGGTCATTTTATTGTTGCGCTTTCAGTGTTGAGTGTTCCAATTGTATCGTTGCACTACAGTGTTGCTGCAATTGCAGTGTTGAGAATGCACTGCTCCAATTTTACTGTTGAAAATGTACTGCAGCAATTGCACTGACGAAAATCTGTCGTTGCAGTTTTACTGTTGAAAATGTGCTACTGTAATTGCACTGTTGAGAATGCACTGCTCCAATTTTATTGTTGAAAATGTGCTGCTGCAATTGCACTACTGCAACGTTGTAGTCAACATTTCATGAAATTTTATCCAGAAACGTCACTGTTAACAGTACACTATCAACGGAGAAAAATTTTAGCTGTATTAAAATTACCAAATTGCTTCGTAGCAGACTGCTACATTGTTGACACTTGTTGTTGACAATTACGTCACTACGACGTCGAACGTAGGTATTGTTTGTCCGAGAGGACTGGGAACGAAACGTTTTGCAGCGATTCTCGAGCGTCGAGACACGATCGGAATCAGATCCGCACCGAATACGTTGTAATTTTCCACTTTCTCTTCGATCTGAGCTAATTAATTTGCTTCCAATTAATTACCGACAATTGCTCTCGCTCTAATTACGCGCGGTCGATTAGAATCTACGAAAGTTTACGGGCGAACGGGGCGATCGGAACGTCTTGGGTTTTGCATGTGATTTCTCCCTAATGATACCGGCCTTCCTTGCCTATTCTCTGTACACATAGGGACCTCGAGAACCGGCGACCATAGTCTGCCGAGGGGACGTTAGTATCGCGATCGCTCAATCGGATCCGATCGGCCACGAATCCGCTGCCACGCGATTTCTAGACAATGGTCGCTTCCAACGGGCTCGCACAGAACTTTATTCGAACGCAATTCCTACAATTCTCGATACAATTTCCTCAATACAGTCCCTTCTACAATTTTCTAAATCAGCTTCACCACTGCAACAGGAAGTAATTCGTATTTTCTCAAAGCCTAACTTTTTTAAATTTTAATATAAAAATTTATTAAAAAAATAATAAATATAATAGTGTAATAATTACATAATCGACAGAATCTTGATTATCGACTTGATTAAAATCAAGTTCGAAGGACACCTATGGAAATCCATTCGGAAAATCTTGCTGGGTCTTCCAGAGTTTTCGAACTGGTTCGGTATCGATCAGAGATCGCGTTAGCATGCCGCCGACGAGAAACCTCGATGGATCTGGTTCGAAGGCGAAGGAGTATCGCGGTACCAGCAAAAACCTAAGCGAAAGGAGGGGAGGAGGGAGGCAAAGAAGCCGTACAGATAAAGGCAGCTTTGTAGAACGGTATCGGTAAGTGGAAATCAGTGGTTGTGTGGCGCCTCCGTCCTCCGCCCTTAAGGGATTCTCTGGTTCGCGCTCCTGGAATCGCGTCGCCCGGGCTGCCAGCCGGTACCGGGAACTTGCTAACTTCATTAAAATATTGCCATCAACACCGGGTCCCATTGTCTCGGAGTACCGCGCGCTTCAACCGACCGATTAAACTCTGCTCTCTCTCTTCCCCCTCATCCTTCTCCGCGAACAGTAGCTGCAGTTATTTCTTTGTGCGGGTTTCTCGCCGCGAACGAGCCATCTATTTAACCTAAGCGAAATATGTCACGCGGACTACTTTCCCAGTCATGCACTGTCGCCGAGAGAGTCTTTTTCGTGGACAGAGGCTGTGAACACTTTGGTACACTAATGTTTGGATGAAGAGTCTGCTGAGGATTCAGCAGTGGCTGTTTGGATTCAGAGATTAGGCGACGATGATGAATGAGGTGTAACATTTGCGGGAAAATCTCTGGTTCTCAATGAATCTCTGGTTCCAAGGGGTCGGTTAGGGCGAAGAGACCCGAGGGAAAAGTGGTTAGCCGAATTTTCAATTCGCTCGATTTCACCTGGTTAACCCTTGTGTAGTCGACCAAAATGTTGAAAATCTGCTGCTGCAATTGCACTGTTGAGAATGCATTGCTCCAATTTTACTGTTGAAAATGTGCTGCTGCAATTGCACTGTTGAAAATGCATTAATCCAATGTTACTGTTGAAAATGTACTGCAGCAATTCCACTAACGTGAGATTCCTTTAATTCACTTTTTTTTTATCAAATAAAATATCTTCCTGAACAATTTCTTAAATATTAATTCGCTGGTGCAGTTACCCTATCAGACATATTCAGAGAACGTCGAAGAATTGTCTCCTCCTCCTTTAGAGACATCAGGTCGTTCATTTATGGTCGAACATATGAATTTTGTTAACAGTTTAATTCGGTAGAATGGAAAACAGAGGGTGAAGCGTCTGGAACGATTATTTTCGACTGTGTCGGACAATCGACCGCTAGAGGATCGATCTCTCGCGAGGTCGTCGGAGCTCGCGGCGCGGCGCAAGAAAAGGGTAGGTAGCATAATTGCTCGGGAGGGATCTGTTGGCGCGGGCGCCTCGTAATTCATTTAGACGGTGGCTACGTCGGGACGGGCTCAATTACATCGGTCGCAAAAACGGGCCGCGGGGCCTGAGGAGGCCCGGAGATAGGGGGTGAGGGGGTGGGGTGGGGAGGGAGGCTGCAGCTTCCTCGTACGACGTGCGTGGTCCCGGTGCGTGTTCAGCGTGTCGCCCCGTAACACGCGTCGCGTACTTTTCTTTCAAAGGGCCCCCGAAGGGCCGGCTCGTGTCCCGCGTCACTCAACCGAGCGCCCCGACGTACCGCGAACGTCGTTAAAGGCTCTTTGTCGTCCGCGAGACCTCTGTCGCTGCCATTAAGGCGAGCCACCCGTACGTGCAGAACGCGAGGAATCCGCTCCCACCGAATTTTCGCCTACTAGGAGGTCCTGCAGCCGTTCCGAACCAGTTCGAAACCCCGACCAGCTACGATCTGTCTCCGGAACCTTTAAAACATTGTGCTCCGCCATAGCTAACTTCCTTCCTCTTCGAAGAATCCACGAACTTGGTCGATCTCGGAATTTCGGAACTTTCCAAATGATCTGGTAAAGCTCTTGAAAAAATTAGGACCCACTGAAAATTATTTGGAGAAAATTATGATGGAGGAAAAAATTCTAGAGCTTGCGAAATTATAGCAGCATCTTCGAAACCTTCAAACCCTTGCTACTTCCTTCCTCTTCAAAGAATCAACGGTCCACGATCTTAGAACTTGGTCGATCTCGCAATTTCGGAGCTTTCCAAATGATCTGCTAAAATTCTTCAAAAAATTAGGACCCACTGGAAACATTTTGGAGAATATGATGATGGAGGAAAAAATTCTAGAGCTTGCGAAATGATAGTAGCTTCCCATAGAAAAATTGTAGAACCTTTGGGAACATTTTAGGACCCACTAATATAATTGTGGAGCCGCTGGAACTATCTGAGAGCCCATCAAAAAATTCTACAGCAAAAATTGTAGTCTGCAAAAATATTTTAGAGCTGATTAAATTCTACAGCGAATAACGCAGTTGATGAATAAAATAATTGGGAAATGATGTTTCAGGTGAATTAATGAACTGCATTATTTATTGGCATTATTCTGGCCAATAATACTATTTCAAGATCGAACAATGAACAATAGCGTTCGTAATCGCTAAATATCCGAAGCATCGTTGATCATCGAGATCAAATAATTATTGCATCTGATGCAGAATGCACTCTGTTGCAGTTAACGATTCTTCATGCGTCTACGAGTGTAACAGGCAAGCAATTTCAATGAATTATTTTGTAATACAGCGGCCACGATTGTTGTTACAGGCTTGTAAATGTTAATGAATAATTATCGAAGAAATTTACGTTGAACATGTACTCAACTAACTCGATAATGTTTTTTGAAGCAATTATTCGAAGTGGTGTTTAATTTTTAATTGGTACGAGCTTTTTATGATACCGCTGGCGTCATCTGTGAATCGACAGTATATAAAATTCCTGCGTTATCAACTTTATATTAAAATTATTTCCAATTATTGTTCACAATCTGTTATAATTTCTTTGTCAAATAATTAGTTCAATAGCATAGAAGAAGTATAACATATCTGTGTCTCCTTGACTTCAGTTTTGTGGTCTGTATAAATATTTAATTTTACATAGGTCTGTGTGCTACGAAAGATTAATAGAATCGTTTGATTATCTGAAATAAAGAAACCTAAAAGGAGATTTAAGATAATAATTAACTAATTGGTATTAGCCGATGTAAATGAACATTGTGTCCCCATCTTGTGGCAGGAGCAAGCTATTCATTCACCAGAATGGACTTATCACAATTTGATAACTTACCTTCCTTCAAAAATTCCAAAATTCAGGAATACATTTTGAAATCGCTTCAAAACAACCCCTCACATCGGTCAGAATTTAAAATTTTTTTCGCCACGATTTCGAATCTTTCTACAAACCTACATATACCTATAGCAAAGTACGATCTTCCAGCTTTAATTTAAGCACTCGTACGTTCAAAAATTCCCACGGGAACACATTTAAAATTAATTTTCTAAATGACCCCTCAAAGTCCATTCTCTTCTGTGAACTACTAGTCAGAACCGATCATTATTTTACCACGTTTTTATTAACTCGATAATTATTTTTGCTTATTATTTGAATATCCAAATAATAAGTAATTTTGTTGTTTAAATTTTTATTTATTTAAATATTGACCAGAACTGTCATACAGCGCCATTTGGCATAGCGGCAAAACGCCCAAACTGTTAGCCAAATAGCATAGACATAAACCACGTCTCTCGTCGGTAAAGTATCTCGTCGGTCACGAATTATCTACTGCTACATGTTATCAGTAGGTAGCGCCCTCTATCATCATTCACTGTGTTCACAACAGTTCACAATTAAATGGACTGTCGGCGTTGACAGAGTTAACCTAGTATCTCTGAACCTAATAAGCTTGGAAACAGTGAATATTAACGAGACAGTGAGTGCGTAAGTATTTCTAAATCGTCTCTAATTAATCACAAACCAATTCCGCGAAAAATCCAGAACCAATTACCATTTATTTTTCACTGAAGATCAATTCGCTTTTTATAGGTTATGTTGCCAGGTATTCGAACAAGTATATTAACGAAGTGATGTGAAACAATAAGCCGGATCATGGGGAAAGAGGACAAGACTACCGTAGAATACGACACGACTGTCGATGGTAAGTTCCTTTATTGCTTTACACTTTCTTCTCCATCTCTCCATAGTCAATAACATAATTTACTACTTCACGCTTATCTGTACTAATTCCCAAAAATCAAAATTATAAAATAGGAAGCCTTAGAGCAGGCATGCCCAACTCAATGGCTGGTGTGCGCGATAACGTGTGATTGAACTTATGCCAGAGCTAAGATAAGAGCTCTTTGAGTTGGACATGCCTGCCCTAGACTCGTAGTACTAAACAGGAGGTATAACGATGATTGTTCAATGGATTTCCTGAAATATAATATTGTAATGTGATGCAAGACGTAATACTATGCGGTTTTTATGTCATACAAATATTAACGGACGTTCTATCGTTGATCACAAGTGTCAGCTACACAGTGAAGTCAGAGGAAACTCTTCTAAAGAGGAAGAAGGGCTACGTAGCCCAGTCAGGAAACTCTGATAAATTGAAGACATAAGTGCCCCAGGTGGAGAACGCAAACGTGGTGATCAAGAGAGTGATCACGCTGGGTCCGATTCCGGCTATGGCAAAGTCTCTAGTCTTTATGTGAGCCGCAGCAGTGGCTATAGCATTCGGCGGCGTTCCCACTGGCAAGTGGAAGGAGAAGGAACAGCAGAGAGCAGCAGGCAGCATCAGGTACAGAGGGTGCAGCCTCATGGCAATGCACTGGAACAAACATCGCGAATGTAGTACCAGTTCTAAATCATTAGAATCCAAGGATAGTTACTGTTCGACTCACCATTTCTGCAAGGACTGGCAGAATGATGTTAGCAACAGCAACATTGGAGGTCAGCTCAGTAACAGTCTCTGCAAATAGGCAGACGATGAAGAGTATAGCTAGAGGATCGATGGACTGTAGTGAGTCCAGGGCGTGACCTAGAATGGAAGACAATTTGGAGCTGGTGCTGCCAGCTGAGATGGCAAACCCGCCACCTAAAACAAGGATCAGACTCCAATGCATCTTCTGGTGGATCATTTTCCAGGTGATCATGCCAGGGGACGGTTTGGTAGGCCTCTTAGCTGGGTCAGAGTCGAATGACCGTAGAAAGTCGAGTTTGGACGGAAGTATGAAGAAGAGGAGGATCACGAATGCGGCTGCTGTCGAGTCTTTGACTTGTCTGCAAGCAGAGATGCAGGCAATTGTCCTGTTTGTTCGCTGGATGTCTCGTTTCTACGATACCTACAAGTCTGTGATGTAGGTAGGCCAACCGCGAACGAATCCTGGATTTCTGAAGAACCAAAGCAGGACTACGAGTAGGAAGAGCATACCCACGATTGTTTCGTGCCACGTTACAGGGCCAAGCTCTTTGTATTTTTTCTCGATCACGCTCGCCGCAACTTTCTCCCCTTGCGGGCCTATGTCGATGGCGCTCGCGTCCTTGCTCTCCGGTCGGAACATCCCCATGTACATTATCTGCAGCCATAGCCATGTCAAGAACCCCATCAGCAACATGGGCGGGACCGAATAGAGCATCCATGACGTCAAACTGATGCCTGGACTGTTCGGGAAACGTCTGGAACACAGATTTGGTAGCAGGGATTTGGAAAAGGGAGCTTCAAAGATGTAGAGATACGATTGTGGAGGGTAGGTACTGAACCAAGACGTTCTAAATATTTGAACTTACTTTTCAAAGAATCCTTTCAAGGTCAAATTAGTGCCAGTGCCAACTAAGGTCCCCACTCCTCCGATGCTGGAGGCATATGCTGCCACAAGATAGTAGACCATGGTGGTGCGTGTAGGCTTCTTTGGCCTGCAAATACAGACAAGATGAGAATTGTTACGAACTAATTAGTTCGTTTGGAAATAAGCTACATACGACTCTTCGTTTGCTCCGCCTTCTTCACCGTATCCTTCTTCATCCGGGACGAACATGCTGCCGAGGCCTTGCTAAAAAAACAGCATGGAATTGGAGTAGCAGAGATCCTCTTATGATGGCTCCCACTTACCGCTTCGATCTCCAGGAGAACCGTCTCGATGATCGGCAGCATCATCGCAGTGGCGGCGGTGTTGGAGATCCACATCGACAGGAACATCGTCACGAAGAAGAGGCCTAGCGTTAACCTATGGAGGATCGTCAGTGGAATATTTCTCTTCTTCGGTCTTGCGTACAGACTGATTCTGGAAACTGGGACAAAAGTTACTGCTTATTTTTTAATATTCTATATCTTCCTTTCCCCCTTATTTTTCATTCTTTAATGCAACCCAATTGTCAAGCCAATCAAGGCATTAGTTTATACAATTTTTATCAAAAGTTTGGATACTTCTTATAGTAAGGTACTTTCTGACATGAAGTGTTGGTACTTTTATAAGTGGGATAATAAAAGGGATCGATTTGACAAAACAATTGGATTACATTAAAGAACACAGTGCAATTGCACCTGTCAGGTGCATTGGTACATAAAAAATAAGGTCGTAAGAAGTTAGAACGTACTGTGACAAATGATTTTTTCCTCTATCATTTCTTTTTGTTTTTAATATAAAAAAGAGCAGTAAAGTCTTGTCCCAGTTTCCAGAATCATCCTGCTGCACAGTGTCAATGTACACCGATCCATAGGCGTGTTATTTGTCCCTGAAACGACCACGTAGATCGTTGTCACCAGAGGAAGCTCACCTGCGATGGCTGCATCCGATCGTTTTGATGATCAGCAATGCCACCCGCATGTGAAGGCCGGAGTTCTCGATAACGATCGCTATCACCATGCTGCCGATAAACATCATGGTCGTGTCGTTCATGTAGCAGGCGCAGGTGTCGCCGGTACTCATTATGCCCATCAGCGGATAAAGGACGACGGGTAGTAGGCCCGTGATCGGCAATGGGAGCACCTCGGTCATCCAGAACATTGCCATCAAACCAACCACGTAGAGGCATCGCATCGCTGCCACCTGAAGAGTCGCCCACTCGATCGATAGTCAACAATTCAATGCCCAGTAATTATTGTAGAAAAGGTCTGCGTTAATAGCTTTTATAATGAAATTTTAATAATTTTTTATTTTATTAATTTTAATTAATTTTTCCTTTTCCGATATAGGGGGCAAGCTTTTAGTTTTCGAGATATTTGCAAAAGACTATTATAAAAGCGACCCTCCTATATTGGAACAGGAAAAAGTTGTTCAGAATGTGTTGCTGCATAACATATTAAAATTTCATCAATACCGGAGTACGCAGATCTTTTCTATATAATTGCCCAATGTTACAAAATACGCGGAAAAAGCAAACAGGAAAGTGACGACTTAAAAACGTGGTAAAACTCCACGGAACGCAAGAACCAAGGAAATATATCGTTGCTGCAAGGTCGTAGATCGCGCCGGGCGTCGTAAAAATATTAATCACGATGAATTCTACGAACCTCGGGCCTCTCGATGACGAGGACGACCGGCAGTAGAATCAACGGCCATAACACGATCACCAACGATCGCCAGTAGATCGAGAGAAATCGGACCAGCAGACCGCCGGTGTTCACCGTTTTCCTGAAACAGCTGACCAGTTTGGGTAACAGAGAACGGTCTTGCGAGCCCGCTGCATTATGGGACGTCTTCGTGAAGTTGGCAGAATTAATTAAAAAATTCTTATGCATTGGGGTAAACCACCCCTCTATGAAAATACTATCACAAATTCTAGGACTGTCAAAAATTTGTTCAAACTGTTCTATTTATCTTTGATAGTACATGATTGATAGGGACGTATGTTTTTGGGGTAAACCACCCCCTTATGAAAGTACTATGACACATTCTAGGACCGTCAAAAATTTCTTGAGACTGTTCTATTTATCTTTGATAGTATATGATTGATAGGGACGTATGTTTTTGATATATGTTTTAGGGGTAAACCACCCCCTTACGAAAATACTATGACACATTCTAGGACCGTCAAAAAATTCCTGAGACTGTTCTATTTATCTTTGATAGCATATGATTGATAGGGACGTATGTTTTTAAATTATTTTTGTGCACAAAGGAAGTCGAATTTTCGTGCAGGATGCAGCAGATATGTGCACGTACCTCATGTCCACAGAATTGTTCATTTCCGGATACGGACTGTCGGACTGCGTGGCCATTGCTCCCTGTAGAGCCAGAAAAACATTGCTGATGATCCACGCGGCTTTATTTGTTTATTTGTCACGCTCCACCGAACAAAAAGATAGCCACCCGTTATCGGTAAACCGCGGGATCTACGGATCTACGCAGGAACTACAATTTTTCCGCGACGATTATGCAAACTACTGAAACGTTTATCAGTTTCGCTAAGTGGAATGTACGTCAATATCATTAATTTCTTTTAATCTCTCCATTGTTTTGAGTTTTATCTGCGCGCTTTAATTCGCGAGCACATAGACGTGTCGAACGTTAGGAAAACAATGATTAAGAGGATAGTATTTGTGTGGAAATTAATTGGATAGCATTGAAAATCTTTAAATAAATATTATTCTAGTATCTCTTTTCGAGGTATTCTTAAAACAATTTGCTAAATAGAAGAATCAAATTTTCTAGAAATTTGTCTAGTGGTTGCAACGTAGATAATCGTGTACGAAAAAAAAATTAAGAAAAGTGATCGTTATTTATTTAAATAATTGGGGATGATTTTATGATTCTGTGTCTATGCATTTTCGTTTATTGTCCTTTGCGCTATCCTTTTGTCCGCGAGCGTACAAACGAGGGGCGGGATTAGCGATTTGTAGATCGGAGAGGGGTGAAGGCGCTCGACCAATCGGATCGCGCGTTTGCGACTCGTGTCGCGAGACAAGTACACATTGTTTCTCGGCTATGCGAAAATTGCGTAACAGCCTCTCGCCTGGATTACCGGTTGAACTTAAACAATTTTGCAGAGTAAACCGAACGGGATTGACCTCCCCACTCCCGTTTAACCCCGTCGCTAATTGGAAAAATGGGGAAACGCGAATTTCACAGTGGTCCGGAATCGAAATTCTTTGTATAAACAAATCAATATTTAAATCAACAAGAACCAAATCGTAACTCTTGAACTGATAAATTTGATTATTATCCTGTGATAAGCGATTAATTAATTGGTTTGTTTAACGCTGTAATTAGTCTGACTGGAGGATAAGATTTAAAAATTTTATTGATCGTTAGATAGGACAATGATTTTATATTCTCTCTCTCTCTCTCTCTCTCTCTCTCTCTCTCTCTCTCTTATAAGGTTTATATAAGGTTCAATAAGAATTTGTTGAAGAAGACGGAGGTCTAATTTTTGTAGCTGCGTGTGGCATACTATCGATCTCTAGTGGCGGATAAACAGCGGAGTGCCATTTATTTTAGAAAGTAAGTGAGCGTAAATAATTGCCTATGCGGATCTTGGGACCGTAAAAAAGGTCGCCGATTGCGGAACGGTTGTCGATCAATTGTTAAACACCACTCTTGAAGTCGAGGTATGAATTTTTCTCAAACAGACCTTCTTCATTTAAGAATGAAAACTTCGAGAGAGGTGTTGGACGTGAAAAATTGATTTTTGGGAAAATCAGTGAGCCTTTTCGTTTCCGGGTAGTGTCCCAACGAAACCGATTCAATTTCACATTTATATTCGTTGCACGCCATCGTTTTCTCTTTCCTGTCACTGAAAACGTTTTCGACCCACCGATTGCCTCTGTCGAAAGTCAATTTTGATTGAATGGTATAAGATCGTATTATATTAAATAATATCCGGTGTTTCGAAATTAGAACAAAGTTTTTCTAATATAATTTATGGTCTCAAAATGTACCACTCGATAGACCGGATCAGAACCGGTTGAAATTGAAAATGATCACTGCATGCTAGAAACTGTGATGAAATTGCGAGCACAGAACTGTTCTCTACTCTAAATTGTTCCAATTTGTCTCGGGGCGTGTTGTTTCGGCAATCTAGCGAGGCGAAAGTCAATTTTGATAGAACGGTATAACATCATATTATATAATGAATAATATCTGGTGTTCCTAAATTAAAACACAATTTTTTGAAAAGTTTTTCTAATTCTAATTTATGGTCTCAATATCTATCATCAAATAATATTAAGGGGACTTGTTCCTGACAGCGTTGAAATACAATTCGATATGGTGATTAATCGATAAGTTGGCATACTCGCGTAACACACAGTGCACCGTAAAAAAGCAAGTTGCTCGAGTGTGTTCACATTAACCCTGTGCAATTGGATTATTCGATTGCATGCATCTTTCGTTAGCCATAATAGATTGCGTGTCTGGAAAATGTTACAAATTTGTCAAAAGTTGTCCTTCGTACTAAAGAAAATAGCTCTAGACGTTCGTAACAATTTCAATAATATTATGTTTCTGATTCAATCAATCATTTCTTGCTTGTTTTTTAAGGCGTCCTCTAAAGTTCGCGAGGCACGTCTTCCAGTATTGTTTTCTCTTTGACCGAGCGACTCGTGTCGTCGGTAGTCACTTGAAAAATCCACAAATATTATTCGACCACGTGCAGTTCAGTTAAACAACCAGCGTCGTTAAAGAATCACGTACTCAAAACTGTTTTAAACGTCATCAAAAAATTCCATATTATTGAGAAGACTAAAAATCATTTCTATATCTGCCACAATTAAATCAGAAAACTCTTTAAGTGCTCCGCTCACTCAAAATTAAATTTCTCAAACAGCAAAGCCGATGGCGACAAACGATTTTCGGCATCGCGTTCAAAGGATCGAGATCTACGATTACCGATGATTTAAAAAAATATAAAATAATCCTGTCGAATGTTGTTATATAAAGAATGAAGATCCCGTTGGGTTCAACGCACACTTCCGACACTCGGATCGATTCGGAGTGGATCTAGATCGTTCGGGACCACTGTGGCGAACTCGAAGCGTAATTCCGTACCCGTGTCGATCGTAGATGATTCACAAAAATCGAGATCGGAAGATCGATGGCCCGGTGAAGGAACGCGGCTTTTGAAAAGCGACGGCTGCACGCGCGCCGCTGCACCACTGGCCGTCGATCTACTCGAAGGCTTGCGGAGACTCTCGTCTCTGATTAAGCTATCACCCCTCTCCTCTCTCTTTCTCTCTCTCTCTCTTTGTCTCTCCCTCGGGTGTCACTCACTCGGACTCAAACGCCGCTTCGTTTTCTTCTTCCTCTTCTTCTTGTTCGTCCTCTGCGTGTCCTCTCCCCCTTCCTCCCGAGTCTCTCTTTTTCTCTCTTGCCCGTTCCGCTCTTCTTGAGAGAGCGGAGAGCTCGCGGCACTCTTCAACTACTGGTACGTGAACTCGATAAACCATCGCTGCAGAAGTCGCTGCCCGACGACTGACCTTGATGTGCTCTTCCGCGGTGGCCCAGCTCGAAAACTGCCCCCACCTGTCCTTTTGGGGACTCAGGTGAGGCCCCGGGTTCCCCAAAGTGGGACCCCGACTGGCCCACATCGATCTTAACCCGTTTGCTTCGTCAGGAAGACGTGCAATTAGCAGTCAACACTGTTTCGACGTTGTGAATGGTTTTTTGGTGAAATTTTTGGGACCTATACGGCTTTGGGGATGATGGGGACATTGGTGGGAAGTTGGAAGTCAATAAAAAAATGCCACCAAAAAATTCTGGGGCTCGTGGAAAAGTTTTGACGTAAATTATTTTTTATTTATTTATTTTCATACAAAATATTGTTATAATAAATACAATGAACCTAGAACCATTATCTGTTCGAAGAATAATAATATCCGACCAGAGACTTATTTTTAATTTAATTAATAATCATATCGATTGTTCTTCTCCACATGCGCAAATCAATTTTTATCTACCGGAACGTGAACTGAGAACAAGGCCGGATTTTCAAACACTTGAAGAATCTACGTATGGATTAATCATTTCATGAATCGCATTATTGCAACGATCATGCACTATTTATAACAGTATTGATTCATTCATCGCATCTTTGCAAAATTTTAAAATGCAACTACGCAGGATTATATGGTAATACCTATTGATTGTACCAGTATTATTTTTTTTTCTTTGTAAATACTTATGTAAAAAGGGCTTCTGCCCGTCTATAATAAATAATAATAATAATTATGTTTTAAGTAGAAAGTTTTATATGTTACTAATTTCTATATATTTGTTAATTATTATTATTATTGTTAATGACAGGAATATGTTTATATCAAGTGAGTAGCTATAGACGTAGCTTTATTTATATTTAATATTTTCCTCACAAATTTGCAAAACTTGTAATAATCAACGAGCCCTCTGTAATACCATAATACAATAGCTCGTTAGTACGAGAATTATGATCCTTTATTATGAGGTGTCGTTCAATGTCTCGATCGCTTCGCAAAAATAGGCTGTCTCGGTTAATTGTTGCTTGCTCGTAGACAGCCAGTGGTTCGCGATTAATTGGCTGGGTCAGTGCCGCTAATTATTATTTGCTCACGTACGCGACGATATGCGACACGTTCAGGGACCACGGTATATTAATCAACACTGGCTGGGTCGATCCTGACCCAGTCTGTACTGGTCGGCATCAAGTTTGCTTAGCTCTCCCGGTGATTAATTTGAATCAGAGGCTGTGTAATTGGGCGCAATAAAAGATGATGGACTGGATAAAGTGGCTTTGAAAGTATGCTGGAAAAGTTGATTGACTACTGCCTAAATTGAACTAACCGGCATCGTTTGTGCAATAGTTAAACACACCCAAGAAAATCATCGTAGGAGCTAGGTTCTCTATGGCCGTAAAAAGTTGTCTTTTAAAATTAGTTAAAATTTTTTTTTTTTGAGGTGTAAAATTTCAAACTTTGATAATTATTTCTTCGATGGTTTGTTATGGTGGCCTATGTTCCAAATTTCAAGCTTGTAGATCAATCGGAAGTATCCAAAAGATTTTGATGATCCTCGTCTAAAAAATGAGAAAGTATTTTAACGAGGGATCATATACTGTAGCTCAGCATCATTATCCAGCTGATCGGTCGAGTCCAGTGAACCCAGATTTCCTCGTAATTACAACCGGGAATCTCCGTGCGTTTATGGCACACGCAACTACGCAAAGTGCCGGAGAACAGCGCCGGTAATTTATTCGCTTTCACCGGTATAGTTTATAAAAATTGTAGATCGTCATCGCGCCCTTGAGGCCTGCGATTTCTTCACACCCAAGTGCATAGCAATGTTTGAAATATGCAGCCGACTGTTTGCCGGATAATAATAAATATTGATTAAGCAAGTATTCCGTTATATTCCAATTAGTTCGGATAATCGAGGTTCTGCCATTACTCACACTAGAAGCTCCTGTAACACGATCTCTCATCCATTCTACACGGTCTGACGCACGAAAATCGCGATGTACTCACGGCCGCCACTTATCCGTGTCGTAAAGCGTTAATCCATCAGTGTTAATTCATTTAAGAATTAAGTTTTTTATTTAATTAAATGTTTTTATTATTAATTGATCAAAGTGTTATTTCATTTAATAATTTTATTTAATAATTAATTTTTTATTTAATTATAATATTCCTCTTCATTGAAGAGGAATATTTTCTTCATTGAAGAGGAATATTTTCTCGTTCGTTGTCGATTGACACGATTCCAAAGTGGTCCATGTTAGACACATTAATCTCCGAATTTCCCAGAGTATTATCTTGATCGGTATGTGGGGTGTTGTATTACAAAATTATGGGACCGATAAGATTAGGTCAAACGAGGGGGATGAACGGGTGAAACCTTCTTCGTAGACTTGTGTAGTTCGTTTCGATGAGACGATTGGAAAGCCGAGGGGACTAATTGGAAAATTGCATCGAAATCGTTTCAGCTTGCGAGCTGGATCTCTTAAAGAGATCGGATCACTTAAGCAGATCAGTTGACGTGTGCCCGTGGCCCGATACGACACATCTCGGGGGAGGGAAACAAAGTCGACGGAGCATTCAAATCAATTTAATCGGGTAATTAAACCCGCTCACGCTACCGTTCGTCCTCGTTCGTATTACGCAACGCGTCACGATTCGAGGAGGACGTAAACACACTTCGTAAAGCGTTCCGTGCACGCTCAGCCGGCCGAACTTGGCCAACTTTTCTCTTTCTCGATTTGTATTCCGACGACCGAGTCTCGGTCGCCTTTGCAAATAGAGCGACTACTCTTTCAAGTGGCCCTTGGTGGCCATAAAACTGCTCCGAAAGATCTTCTTTTTACCACGTTTTTATTACCTCGCTTTTTTGTTTGTCTCTCTGTTCGGTGAGAAATTTTGAAATTGATTTTAAACTAACTTCCTGATGAGCTAGAGACTTGAAATTGGATACATGGGTCAGAACTGCATGACAATGCATTATTGAAAAAATTTTTTTTTCTAAATCTATCCGCTTCGGAAAAAATAACAATTAAATATTTACGTTTTCATCTCCCCGCGAAACTACGTCATCGCGTTCAGCGATCCCCACTCCGCGCGACCTATGCGCGCGCACTCTGACTCGTCCCCACTCCACGGACCCACTCCGCCCCGACGGAGCTCAGTATACGATAGTACGTCGCCGCGTGACGATCGGTAGTACATCATCGCTTTGTTTACCAAGTGAAATTTACAGTGAGCTTAGTGAGTGTGCATATTATTAATAAAGAGTGATACAAGTATTAACACAAGACTAAAAAGCAGAAAATAATTATTTAAGTAAAAATAAATTTTTAAAAATACCACGTTTTTAAAAACGGATAAAAAATATAAAATAATTTCTCCTAGTCCCATACAGATTCCTAATCTCGTGCAGATAGTCCTGAAAATTTGTGATTGTCAATTTTGACTTTCCTTCCAGATAAATACAAGGTCTACGCGAGTATATCGTTCGCTGTGCTGCTACTGGGCATCGGAGTTCCACTATGGTGGCACACCACAGCTGTCCCAAGGGTTTCGTTACCCTACGCTGGCATCGAACGACTTTCCGACCTGAAGGTCAAGATTGGTACCAAGATCATTCTTGCTAGCGCGTCGAGGGATCGAGCAGATGCTCTCTCTAATGAAATAATGGAAGCCTTTAAGTCTGCCGGTGAGTCATCGACCTTGTACCTAGAGACCACTTTCGATCTTGACCCTCTTCAGCATTATATATCCTTTTTCAGACATCTACCAAGTGGAGGTGGAGCGACAGGTGATATCCAACTTGGTACCTTCAGCCAACTTCGACGTTGAAGTCGGTCAACTGTTTCTTCTGGAGGCCAAGCTCCCGAACGATGCGGTGCTAGTCGGGTCCAAGAGGACCGTGTTCTTTTCCACCAGCACAAGTAAGCATTTATTATTCTTCATTTCATTCGTTCAAGGTTGATAACCTAGCGAATCGGTTCCAGAGGGCTCGACCTTGGTCAGAGTATTGTCAGAGTGGATGCTGCGCGAGAAATCGTTGAACTTGACGAAGAACGCCCTGACAGAGCCGACCCAGTATAGCCTGGACGAAGAGAACAGGAGGAGGTTCCCAGCTAGCCCAGCTTACGACATCCTGATCACCGTTGTAAACCCTGATCCGGACAAGCTGAAGGTCGACTGGGACCTCCGCAAGATGTCCGAGGGTACGTTGAACATTTCCAACGAATTCGTGCACATTTATATCCGTTTATTCTTTTTTTTAGAGTACGTCGAACCGTTTCTTCAGGAGATCCCAATCTCCAATTTTTCTGTTAAGTCCCAATGGCTGTACTTCCTGCCGTTGGAGGTCAGCCCTAAACGGGTTCCAGACAGCAGTCCATGGGGCAGGCATTTCGCCCTACCCGAGGACGTGCTGCCACAGCTGATCACACCGTTGGAGAAGAAATTGGGTAGGTTCTGAACTGTCTATCTAGAACTTTAGGGAATTGTTAGGTTAGAATTGCTGTTCCAGCCTCCCAGGTGAGCCTCCATCCGACCATCAATTTCGTCATCTACGTTGTACCGGTTGACAGCGCTCCGTTGCACATTTATACTCGGGCGGGACACCGGTCCAAAGTCAACACCAACGTGGAGGCATTCCTTTCGCCAAGGTAAGAGGCTTGTGGGGACATTGGTTAATTTTATTACAGTGTTTTTCAATTGCAGGTGGGGTGGAGTGGTGCTGATTAATCCCTCACTGGAGTCCCTCACTACCAACAAGACCGGTGAACCGGTGACAGTAGTGCCATCAGAAGCCTCAGTCGTCGGCACATTTCTCGCTCAGCTGAAGCTTCTTCTAGGCATCCCAGAGCCGGTAATCGCAATACTCTAATAAACTGTAATAATAGTATAAACGTGGAAAAGTTTGTGGAATTTTTTAAAAATCGATGTTGCTATTTGTAATTCGGATTTTATTATATTATTAGAAGGTTTGTTTTATACAGCGTTATCCTCGCCTTTTAGCTGATACCCCGATACACAGGCTTGTACACCGGGTTGCCATCAACAGGCGTCTAACTTTCTCGTCCGAATTGTTCGAATACAAATGACTTCTTTCTTACAGCAACCAATCCCAGGCGTGACCATCGTCTCCTCGGTGGGATTGAAGCTGAACAGCTGGGAGATCGACGCGTTGATGCGTGTACGGACAATAGAGCAGCTGACTTCCGCCAAGCTGACTCTACAGTCGTTAGCCCAGCTCCTGAAGGAGATTGGGAACATCGTGATCACCGACGTGGTTGGGGATAGGATAAAGACTGCCTTGCGTTTGGTAGAGTACTCTGCCGATCGACTAGCCAATGGGGATCTGGAGCAAGGCTTCCTAGCCAGCAAAAAGGCATTCGTGGCTGCCGAAGCTGCCTTCTCAGACCCTACGCTTCTAGCCTTGCTGTACTTCCCGGATGACCAGAAGTAAATTGAGTTTGCTAATTTCTCTCTTGAACGCATAATATCCGTCTAACCTTTGTTCAATTGTTACAGGTACGCCGTGTACATTCCTCTGTTTCTACCTGCCATGATACCGGTTCTGCTTTCGTTAAAAAATATCTACAGGTACTACGTCACTGGAAAAACAAGGGCGTAGGCGTTCCGATTCGAATCGAGACTGTTTTTTTAGAAAAAAATGTTTCTACCTGCCATGATACCGGTTCTGCTTTCTTTGAAAAATATCTACGGGTACTACGTCACTGGAAAAACAAGGGCGTAGGCGTTTCGAATCGAAACTGTGGTGCTTTTTTAGAAAAAATTGTACCGCGATAATGTGTGTCGCAAGACAAAAATAAGGGTGGACTAGAGAAAAGAAAAAAAATATATTGAGCCAGTCGGTATTCCATCGGTCGAGCGTAGTTGACATGACTTTTTCTCCTCGACTGTACATCGACAACGCGCCACGCACGTGCCCGGAATCCCAACTTTTTCTCTCGTTATTAATTCTTGTGCACGGATAATACGTTCACAATGTTCTCTCGCGTTACGCGTCACGGTGTACAACACCTTC
Organism: Lasioglossum zephyrum; assembly: GCA_028455615.1. NCBI lineage: Eukaryota > Metazoa > Arthropoda > Insecta > Hymenoptera > Halictidae > Lasioglossum > Lasioglossum zephyrum. The sequence goes on along the minus strand of CM052325.1, from coordinate 1,688,035 downwards.
AGTTAGCGCTGAATAAGATGTTTGTTCGTACAGGTACACGTATGGTTTCGTCTCACTGTACACACACACGCGAGCAAGCAGTCATAATTTCGCATTCGTTCACGCACGCACGCACGCACACGACAGAGCCGTACACAGACATACAAACATATTACACGGTCGCACGCGTATCATCGTCATCCGATAAGTGTTCCAGCACGCATACAAGTTACATACATTTGTTTCACCAGATTTCAAAATTATTTATCATTAGATCGTTAAAAACAACTAGTAATCTATGTACAATACATGTGTATCAATCCTCAACCAGTAGTAGTTACCAAAAAAGGTTACAAAATTACCAAGTTCAATCGCTATAAAAAAAATTGTGTTCAATTACCGCGAGACGTGTTTCGCATAGTAATTCCGTGGAAAAAGTCGAAACGCGTGACTTTTTTCGACGAGCGATCGTGGATAGAGTGTTCGTGGGACGAGTAAGTAAACGCTGTCTCTCTTTCTCTTTCTCTGTGTGTGTGTGTACACTGTCGTCCAAAATCTTCTGGCCGAGAACTACCGAACGCCGAAAGCGACTAGCTTGTGTTTGCAAGATACGTATATAGTTTATCAAGCAATGAGACTTTACTAGGAGAAGAATTTCGCTAATTTGTAAAATTAAAAAATCTGGGACCGCTTATTTTAATTGGCCCGGTAGCTGCTCCAGCGTTGAACATCGGAAGTCAGGGGTCCCAAAAACGTCAGCTTCCAGTTCAAAAGGTTTTTACAAACTGGACTGCGGATTCCGCGAGTTCACGACAAACTTATTGATTTAGAAAGTGTCTAATTCCGTATAAAAAATCCGCAGACCATTTATAAATATAATTTTGGCCGGCAGTGTACGTGCGCGCGCGCGTGCTGAGTATATATCGCAACCACAATCCCCTGTACCGTCCACACCAGCGACTGAGTAACAAAATCCGACACGCCCTCTATTCCGTTTTCCGGATCTCGATCGGTAGTTGAACGTTACTAAGTGTAAAAATAAATTAATCGATGAATTCGCAAAGCTTACACGTACGACAAAGAAATAGAAAAAAGGGTCGAAGGTGAAAAAGGTAGTATTAGAAAAAAGAGAGGAGAAGAAAGGGTAAGAAAAGGGTGGAGAGAAATAGTGGAGAGGGGAGAGAGTAGAGAAGTCAACGAACGGTTTGAACTAGCTGTATCGCGTGTTGCAGAGCTTCTGCGATATTCTGAAAGACAGGTACACCTTCGCGCGTCGCGTAGTCCGACAGGTACATTCTTCCTCGGTTGTAGTCTTTTGTGGCTTGTTCGGTTAGCTGAATAAAAAGATCGAACGTTCACAGGACAAGGAAGCGAAAGAAAAATCATATACGTAACATTTGTTTCTCTAGTGAAGCGGCAATCTACCTAGTCAGCACGCCTGCTCTGTTTCTGCAAGCTATGCTAGGCGGCAGGCCGTGCTGACTGGGTAGTTGTATGAAAGAAGGGTTAGGCTGACGAAGTCTCACCTTTTCACCGGAAACTACACAACCTTCGGGAAGCGTCTGAACGCATAAAACCAGTTTAGCACGCAGTCCGATCAGATGAGCTGCCAGTGCCATTATAGTGATGCCGCGCGAGTGCTGCGGCACAACCAGCAATATTAGCCGGGAGTTCTTCATCTTTTGCAACTCCTGCGGCAACACCTTCACGTTGTACTCGTTCAGGCTCGGCCGGTGCAAACTGAGCCCCCTCGACCTGGAAGAAGAAACTTCCACGTAGACTCGCTGCGACGCTGTGCGGCTTTTTTTTGCGAAAGCGATGAACGTGTTTAGAGGGTCTCGAATGCTCACTCGATGGAGGGTTTCGCAGCCGTCTCCAGCCAGAACTGGTCCTCGCCGATCACACCGACGTACAAGTCCCTCTTCTCCGTTTCCATTACGAGCGAGTTGGTCCAATCTAAACAGTGCCCCACCGGTCAAATCGTATGCGTTTCTTACGGTGACACCGTCACGCCACGCCTTATCGAGTAGCATAATTGAACCAGTGTCTAGAAGTACACTCCAGAAAATTTAGAAAGGAGAGAAACAATTTGCAGTGGAGTTTCTCTCAATTTTTTTCAATTTTCTACTGTATCGTTTTGGCCCCTCTTCTACACACCAGTTCAATTAACGTTGTGACCGCTCTCGCCACGTTTTCATGTGCACGCGTGTTACTAGTGAGCACTGGAAACTTTTGAGAATAGAAAATACCTAGAAAGCGGCTAAAAGGTTGCACGATAGCTCTGCGAAGAAATTTCGAGGCCTTCCTACATATTATACTCCAAACTGAAGATATCTCACTTTCACAAGAGACGCCATTGCTCTTCGTCCGCCACGCCGATTCCCTGGCAAGGGCGCAGAACTGTTCGAAATTTATCCGTAATTCCGTTGGGTCTTTCTTCACCGGAAACCCGTCGTCTATCAACCTCCTGTACGTTTCTAGAAACATATATGTGAAGTTGAAGAATTAAGGATCACAACGGATAACGAGTTCGGTCGCGAGGGTCCTACGAGATATTGCTGTTTAAAAAAATCAAAGTAAGAATCTATTACCCGACTTATTTACCACATTCAGCAGATCCGAGACGGACACGTTAGACTGTAACGCCAGCCAAGCCTGCAATCAATGAGATATTAGTTAGCGACGATGTGATTTGAGTTGGATAACGTTTGCAATGTGAGACTCACTTCAGCTAAATTAACGCTACCGGTGTCGTTAACGTCCATGGACTTGAAAATGTCTCTGAGCGTGCTGCGATAGAGAAGATCGATTAAATTAGCAACGATATTAATGGTAGACTGCACTTTTGCCAGGGGCGCACAGTGGGGAAAACTGACTTTACTTAATTTAAAAAAAAATAACTTTCGTTAGGAATGAGGTAGAGCGATGAATTTTCTTAAAATTGAAAGAAAATTCATCGATCTACCTCCTTTCTATCGAAAGTTATTTCTTTTTGAATCGAGTAAAGTCAGTTTTCCCCACTGTGGGGCGTACCAGGCTGTGTGGACCGTAGATAAAAGAGGGCCTTACACGGAGTCCGTTCCATTCTGCGTGAGCGAGATCCTGACCGGTCTAATGCCATCTTCGGAATGCAGATCTTGTACTTTAATCTCCTCGCGTAGAACCTACGAGCACGAACAGTATTTAAACCAACGTCGGCCGTCGCGATTCAACGCGAAAGACAGGTAACAAATACGTTTACTCGATTACGTTTATTCCCCGTCGTTTCAGGATTACCTTGGACGTACAATTAAGGGCGACCGATACGCTCTCGAATATCGGTATCCTCTGCCTCTCCATGAGGTACTGTAGTACCAATAGACCGTTCATCAAGTCGTAATATTCCCTAAAGAAAGCGTGTGTTTGTCGGTTCTCTTTTTTGCTGATTTATTTCTTTCGGTTTCGTCACGGTTGTTTTCGGACAACGAGAGATCAGAACCGTGGTCTGATTACTTACTGAATGGACACCGGTTCACCGAGGATCGTTTGATCCTGCCGGTACGGGTAGATCACCAGGATCAAGGACTCCCGACGCGTAACTGCCAATTGCGCTGCTTCGATGATACCTGCGCTGTTCCGCGTCTGATTATCTATCACGAACAGTAATACTTTCGCCGTCTGTTTCGCCTCGTACTCTTGAGCTATCAGTTCTGGCCCCCATTGCGACACTTGCTGAAATCCCACAAACCATCAGCCACCGTTTAACCAAATCATATATCTCTATATATAATAAAATCGTGTCTGTATGTATGTCTGTTTGTAACGGCATCAATTGAGAACGGCTCAACGTAGGAAGCTGCGGTTTGGACCGTTAGTTATACGTTATACTTACGGGGTTGTAGTAAGTGATGCCGAGGCTCTGCAGAGTCGGTATCGCTATTTCTGATCTCCATGTAGTTGGATTACAAGATCCACCCAGAAATACCTCATATGCCATTCTCTCTGCAAGCCGGTCAATAAAATTAGTTAATGGGGTTGTCTTATTTCGAGGATTGCTAGTGGGTACCCCAGTGAAAGAGTAAAATCATGCATGCAACGTGAGGACTTACTGGAACCGTTTGTCCTGTTATTATCTTTCCCATCACAGTTTAACGGACGAGAGGCGCTCATAGGAACGGTTGTTCTGAAACGAGAAGAATCACTCAAGATTTTTGTCTTGCCGATAATTTTCAATGGTATTAACACACTCAAACCGTGTATCTCAATCATTCGTTTCGGATTGCAAGAGGATTCGATACACAGTTTCATGCTAGATATCGGTCGTTAGACGTGCACTTTCTCGTTCGAGTGTGGTAACCGAATTGAACCGTGAACGAATCCGATTGCCAATCGCTAGACATACTTCCAAATATCAAATCCTTTTGCAACGAGGAAAAGCACGCTACGCTGCATCGTCGGCAGAGTGTTTTTTTCAGCTGGGATTTATTTATAACCAGGCATTTGTTGCTTCGAACCTACAACACAGTTTTTAACCTTCCTTTGTCACATGCCAGGGTGATTCGGGGAGAATAATTGTTGTAGCATTGGCGTAAGGCTACTGCGTTCGCTTACCCTTCCTTGCACAAGCGTGCCAGTACAATGATGAACATGTAAAATCCTTGGTGCATCATATAAAGATCAAAACCGACCGGGATGTGATTTCTGGCTGTCGGGCATTCTTTGGAGGTTCCTGTCCAGTTTGCAAGCAACAGCATTACGCGCACCTTTTACCCCTGAAACATGTTGGCTGTGAGACTAAGTTCCAAGACTCCTTTGTCGGAGGATCTCTGTTAAGACTCACATAGAATTTCTTGACGCTGGTTGATGCGAAGTTCCATGTGTACGCAACGAAGCCTCATTGTTCAGAGAGCGTAGAGTAAGCTTGTTCTCATCCAACGTGCGCGTCCTCAATTGTCCAGTGTAGGACAACCCTCAATTTTCCTAAACAAATTCACAATATTATTATCAACTTTTTAACATTTTATGATGAGATTTTTCAGAAATTGCGAATAAATTCATTCAGACACATTCTTCTGCAAATCGCAAATTCCGACGAACTTGGTGAATCACGGAAGGAAAAGAATTCCAGGAAAATAATTTCCAATTAAATTCAATCGGAGTAATTAAATTCGCAGAGACATCTATATACCCATCAGGCTGTTTTCAAACACGAGTATCCTTATCAGTATAAATCGCGAAATAGGTTAACGTGGAAACTTGTCAACGAAACGGTTCTCGATACCGCCGAACGTAAACAGATAAATTGCTCAAGGTGCGATGTGGGTGAACGAACAGAATTCGAACGATATACGTATATCGTGTATTCCTGAAAATGGTCATAAACAGTTCGGGAACTTGTCCAAACAGTGTAACCAAATTCGAACTTATTCGTAAGACACAAAATAGTTTGAAGCTTTTACTAAAATTCATGTCGAAAAATTCGATCATCAAAGTCCCTAAACTTACAATTATCCTGTGTCTGAGTGTCTAACAAAGTATTTCGACAGAACAAGTATAAAAGCAGTGGGGGGTCGATTTTCCCGCTACACCTACAGAAACGATGGAGCGTAAAGTCTTCAGGAGTGTCTGGGAGCTGAAAACGCCGTGGATCGATCGACTCCGAGCAACCTTGGAGGTAAGACCGTTCGCTTCCCACTGAAAAGCAGGAATTACCATCGTCCCGACAATAGGAAAACATAAAGAACTCGCCACTGATCGAAGCCTAACCTTTCCATCTCGCCGATCACCGCTGACAAACATCCTTACAATTTTCCAATGACGTGAAAAAATAATCCAAGACAAGAAAGTGTCCTCATATTCGTGTCGCTTGAACGAACGGCACCGCTCACAGTGCGTCGGTGCGAGAGAACACGATGTCGGGTATGTCTGTCAGACACACTAACCTTGACGATAGTTCGGTGCTGCATGCCCACGCATGAAGAACATATGTGGCGAGGCCCGAGTAGGAAACCGTGGAATCCGGCTGCATTTGACACGGCCCGTCAATATTTGATCTATCGTTCGCCGAGTCCGAGTTACACGGTCTCTTTGGAAAAATGTGCGTCGAGTACTCCGTCGGTGCACTCCCGCTATTGCTCATACTTATTTATACACACCGTTATATTTAAAATGTAAGAGCGCGTCGTCGGAAGGGGCCACTGTCGCGGCTTTTTAACACTGTGGCAACTAGCAGGATCGTGGAAAATTATCAAAATAAAATCCCGAGAGGACGATCCAACGAAAATAAAAAGGTAGATGGAGGTCGGTACCCTCGGGATCAACCCGATCACAGAAATCAGAGCCGCTGTTGTATCGGCCACTGTTGAACGTCGCGCTTCGCGTGTCCCTCCTCTCTCACTCACTCACTCTCTTTTTAAGTATACCTTAGGAAGCGTTGGCCACCACTGCCCCTCTCTCTCTCTCTCTCTCTATCTCGCTCTCCCCTATCTTGCTCCTCTTGCCAGAACGCTAATTTTTTATTGATCCCTCACGGTGGCTCGATCCACGATAGAGTTCATGTTTAGGAGCGAGCTTCGGCGACAACACCTCGAACGACATGCCCGAAAACACACAGGACGTGTCGCGGTGTGTTGGTTTTTGCTCTCTGTGTGTTACTCCTCGCGCAGCCGCGGCGGCACCGTGATTCTCTCTCGCCTCTGGTTCCCTGTTTGCTTGCTTGCTTGCTACGAAACACGCACTCTCTCTCTCTTTCCCTTAGGGTTTTCTCTCTGTCACTTCCCGCCACACCGATCCGCACGCGTCTAAAGCCCTGCTACTTTAGAACGCGCTCGCACCGACTCGAGACCAGACCCGACGGGAATGACGTAAACCTCCAACAATGAAGCGTGATGTCACACACAGCGGTGAAGTTCGCGGCAACGGAGGTTTCCTCACGCTCTTTACGTCGACGACGGCCACCGATCGGACCTCGTCATCCCGCTCTCCCTCTCTCTCCCTCTATCGTGCATCATTTTATATCAGCATCCAATCGGTTTTCCGAATCAGACTGGAGAAAAAAAATGCCATGGTATCTGCACGCGTCGGGCTCGCTCGAGATAAGTACGCCCAAGGAGCCGCGCGAGTCCTACCATATTTTCAATGCGAGTGTAATTCGAAAAGATAACGGTGGCGCAACTCATCCGACAGGTAAAATAGTGACGTACCCCGTCCGATTAGTAATGTAATTTATACGCTGTCATCTCTCTTTCTCTCTCTCTCTCTCTCTCTCTCTCTCTCTCTCTCTATCGTGCATCATTTTATATCAGCATCCAATCGGTTTTTCGAATCAGACTGGAGAAAAAAAAATACCATGGTATCTGCACGCGTCGGACTCGCTCAAGATAAGTACGCCCAAGGAGTCGCGCGAGTCCTACCATATTTTCAATGCGAGTGTAATTCGACAGATAACGGTGGCGCAACTCATCCGACAGGTAAAATAGTGACGTACCCCGTCCGATTAGTAATGTAATTTATACGCTGTCGTTGTTGTTGTTCTTCCGCGCTTCACCACGCGGATTCCGTCTCGCTTATCGGAAATCTGCGTGTTGTCATCCTGCACGGTTTATCGGCGCGCTTGGTCATCCGGGGAAGATTCTTGCGCGATGTTGTCCCGTTTCTTTTAAACGATCGCCAATTGGTTTTCACGATATTCGAACAGTCATGGTCGGAACATTCGTGGAATACAATTTGCATTGCAGAGTCGTGACCTTGTTCCTTGGGCAATCGCTCGCTATTTTTATGTTTCTAGCCTCTTATCAGGATCGTGGGCGAAATAATGCTGTCTCGAAAGTGCATTCTTTTAGCTTGGGTCTTTGCACTTGAATGATCCGATGATCCCTGTGAGGGTAGATTTGAGAAATAATTTATTTCGATGAGTGTTTCAGCTTATGTACCCTGGAGCTACAAGCGGTTTATATATTTTTTTAATTTTTTAATGTGGTATCGCCGTTATTATTGAAGAGCATTCTTCCAGCTTTAATTCCAGCTAATAAAAATGATGGAATTTTCACGGAAAATGTTACAATATTGATTTTCATTGCTCACGATCGAATCTTGCCGTTTTCTTCGTAAGGTCCCGTGCTATTTCCGGTACGAAGATTCTGCTCGCTGAAACATGTGTTTGTACAGCGCCATTTCGCGTAGTGTCGAACTGCTCAAACTGTTAGCTAAACGTTATCGACAAGGCAGTGTTAGGAAACTAATAATAAAGATAAAATAATGTGTTACTTCTTTCAATATTTATTTAAATCTGTTATAATTTTATTTAATTAATGAATTCGTAAATAAATTAATCGATACAATTATCATAAACGAAAATCTACATTATCTACATCAGATATCTATGTTATCTTCTTATCTACATCCGCCACGAGGAAACTGTCGTAGCGCCATCCGTGGTGGATTCTTAAAGTGAATCGCTTAGGTGAATCCAGGATGTTAATTACAGCGCCATCTGGTAGAATAGGTCGATATTAGTCTGTCGGTAAGTTTGTATAACAGTTTGAGCGTTTTGCCGCTATGCATTTTACAGGAGCAGATGATTTTTGCCAGAATTTGTATGACATCTTGCGAGAAAAACGGCAAGAATCATTTACGTTTGTTAAAAATAATATTCCAAAGTTCACCGTAAATATTTTTCAATGTAAATTAGCTCAAAATAAAGCTGAAAGATCGCACTTTACGATAGAATAGTTTCGCAACAGATCGGAACCTTTGAGACAATAGTTTTATTTATTAACAACGTGACTTTTTTATCTTTGTGTGTAGCACATTTATTTAATAGAATATATT
>CM052325.1:1391473-1679148 GCA_028455615.1 Lasioglossum zephyrum | reverse complement strand
TTTTCGACCTTCTGACTTGCCGTTGAGTTGTACTACTGAAAATCGGATACCTCCTTCGACATCATGTTCTCCTAATACAAAGTTCAATTTCCGAGGTTTTCGAAATTTTCGCAATTTTCAGGGACAAGTGGGTAGTCCGGGAAAAGAAAGGTATCGGTAAGGAAAAGGTAATTTAATTGATGTATACGCATATGTATTTTACTATATTCTCTTTATTAATTCATTCTGCATTTATACATATACATATAAAATAATTGTTTTTTTAAATATACATAGTGTGCGCAATCGAACTGTGTGCAATCGTCCGTGCGCCATCTCGTTGTGCGTAAAAGATTTGCGTGCCAACGAGTATATATGGTCTAAGGCGGTCACTTTGAATCAATTTTAAAGTATATTGACGTGTGAATTTTTGAAAGTTCATCACTTGAAGTTAAAGCTCAAACAGTACCCTTTACACGATCGAAAAATAGCAATTAAAAAATAATCACAATATTCCATTGGAAATTTAAAAATATTCAAAATAGTACCTACGTATTTACAACAAATTCTAAATAATCATTTGAGAATATAAACGCGTGGTCGACACACTCACCGTACTGAATGACATTTCAATTCTGGGAGGTTCCCCGTACGACTTAAATTAATCGAAACAGCGTCGAGTATAATCAACCTGCATGAGGGTCGAGTGGGAAAAAAAGCGTGCACCGTATCTTTGCAGCTTTTAAATATTTATACGAGGCAGGGTCACGTAAGGGACGCGATGAGAAATGCATGGTGCACGGAATGCAACAGCCTACCACCATGTTGCAGCTCCTGTTCATCCCCCGGTGCCAGATTACGGTCTCTCCAACGCTTTATTTTTCCCAACACTGTGTGCCAAATGAGCATTTTAGTTGGACAATAGTCTAAATCGCCTATTTTTCTATATTTATCAATTAGTATGTTCACAGTTGTATAAAATATGAGCTCGCGAATCACTATCAAAAGATTCATTAATCTAAAAATTTGTATTTTCTAGTTAAACTTTTCATAATTTTTACAAAGTATTAAATGTTTTGATTTAACGTACCTGATTAATTAAGGAAGATCTTGTTATAACGTTTTCACGTATAAAGTGATGTGAGGTATGATGCACTACCGATCGTCGCGCGGCGACGCCCTATCGTATACTGACTGAGCTCCGTCGGGGCAAAGTGAGTCCGTGGAGTGGGGACGAGTCAGAATGCGCGCGCATAGTAAAGTAGAGAGCGTTGTCGCGCGGAGTGGGGATCGCTGAACGCGATCACGCAGTTTCGCGAGGAGATGAAAAGATAAATATTTAATTGTTATTTTCTCAGAAACGTAACGAATAAAATAATAACAATGAAAATTACGAAACTGGAAGGTATAAGAAAAACGCAAGAGAGATGTAGACTGCACGCTGATGGCTTTCAGACTGAAGAAACGAATTTTCATAAGAAGAAAGTTCAGAGGAATATTCAGAAGGAATTCATCGTTGTTTATTACTTAAATATACAATTAATGAGACCAATCGATAGGTTTCGAATAGACTAAACAAACCCTCAATGTAACAACAATTCGTATAGTTTTGCAACGTTTTGCAAGTCAATTTTGGCATCAAAATAAAGTAGGTTTTTTTCTACTTTACATATTTGTAATTCATTAACGAATTGGAGTTACATGGACGTTTCTGTGGACAAGTAAGTGTCATCCTCGACACTTTATTTACACGAACAGAGAGAAGTTATCGACCATTTCGAATTACTAAAGTTAAAATACATGGATCGATATGCTATATCCGTCATATAAAGTAAATTTAGATACTCCTTAATTTTAGCTATTTCTAGCGCGTTCATGGTGTGACTATTCATTTATAGGCTAACCGTATGTCATTAAGGCGAAGTTTACACGCTCTGTAAACATATAAACGAAACAATTTTAAGTTTTAATATTTAAGGATTTTAATACATGTTATATTTTAGGTTATGTTAGATTATATTGGCACAGTTAGTTTTTGTTGATTTGAAAGGTACTTTTGTCCAGCTAAAATGCTCATTTGCGCTGGTCTCCTAACTTATTCAACCGGCTTTCTTAACTTTCGTTTGTTACCTACACGCTACGATACGCAGACTATCTTTCGCGGACTAGAAACAGTTCACTGGAACAGTGCCTCTCAAACCATGACCTGGAAACTGACTGATAAAAATTCGTAAAATTTAAAATCGATTTTTCTTCGTCACAGAAGAAATTTATTCGAGAAAAATAACTAAATAATCTTGAAGATAATGGTAATTATATAGAAAGGGTCTGCGTACTCCGATTTTGATGAAATTTTAATGTTATGCAGCAACACATTCCGAACAACTTTTTCCTTTTCAAATGTAGGGTAGTCGCTTTTAGTTTTCGAGATATTTGCAAAAAACTATCGCGTTTACGTTGCCGCTAAGCATGCAGGAATACGAAAAATTCAATACAGTATTAGCGATAGTCTTTTGCAAATATCTCGAAAACTAAAAGCTTGCCCCCTATATTGGAAAAGGAAAAAGTTGTTCAAAATGTCGAAATCTATAACATATTAATATTTCATCAAAATTGGAGTACGCAGACCTATCCTATATAATTACCAAGATAATTTTCGGAGAACCGCGTTTGAGAAACACTGAACCAAATGCAACGAGGCGGAAAATGGCGACGGGTCTCTCTTGCAAGCCTCAAGTCCCTTCTGTTTGTTCTCTTTTTCCGACTCTTCTTGGTCGACGTACTTCAGCGGTCGAATTATATTTTTTCTTGGAATGCTGTGATGCTCCAGACGGTGTTAGCCATAAGCGCAGTAGGCTCCCAGGTGGTAGTAACTGCCAGGAGCTGGGGAAACATAGTGGTTTAAATTTACAACCCTTCCGTTCCGAAAAAGAGATATTTTTCCGAAAGGATGTTCAGTAGGAAAGTGGAATGTTTTATTTTTTAGGGAAAAACAAAAAGAAAGAATAGATTGAAACTCACAGCACAGTCCAGCGTATCGATTCGAATAAGACATCCCGTAGGTGCCGCAAGCAGGCGATCCCGATTTGTACGGTTGTTGGCCGAGCCAGTTGCCACTGCACAATGAAAGCATAACCCGTAAGCCGATCTGCGAGATGATTTATCTCGAATCGAAAACGTCGCGGCGCGTTAGAACTTTTCGACGGGATGAAAATACCCGTAAATCACCAGGAAAATTCCGTGTCGGTTAACTTCCTGCCCTTCCTTATGGTTCTTCAGCGTCTTGAGAGAATTCTTCCGTTTTTTTTTTGCCAACCAGCCATACTAAACATATTTTTCATATCGTTCTACCCTTCGTGAAACTACCCCTCGCGTTTATCAAAATATTTCTCGTTAGCCGATGAAATCAAATATTTATTCAATTATTTCTTGCAAAAGTATAATTATTATTATTTGAATCTATAATTCGCAGGGTCTCTACAAATTTTAATCATAATCAAAAAATTTTTATCGAAATTGTTGGCTGAAAGAAAATTGTCTGGCTTCTTAGTATCGGGTTATTTCGACTTCTTTTTCGGTCACGTTGGATAAAAATTGGGAATAAATATTCCCGGTGGCGGGCCGAGACTTTTTCTGGCTGGCGACAGGAGGGGGGGCTGGAGGGGAAAATGGCGGCAGCCTGCAGACGACGACGACGACGCGTTCAATTTGTCGACAGTAATAAGCTACCGATTGACAGGAAATACTCGAGGAACGGGGAAAATTTATGGAAGCTCCGGCCGGATTCAATGCACGTTGCATTCCGTTTTCTTTTTCCGCGGCTGCTGGGAACACGTCGAAAAGTTGAAATATCGCGCCGCAGATTTCCCTCATTTTCCCCTCTTTTGCCAATCCCAGCTTTCCTCCCCCATCATATTGTTGAGTATTTCCCGAGGAATGCTTTAGAAAAAGCTCGTGCTATTTAAATGCAAATCCTTTTCCAAATTTCTTTTTTTGTGAAATCTATTGCAACGGAAAATTCAAAAAGCCACCCTTTACCGTAGCTTTTTCGAAGCGTCGTTTAAAGTGGAGACAGGGTCAGCTTTAGGTTAATAGTATTTAAAAATGTAAAAAATTTCTGGTTAAGAATTTGTGTTATGTCATGTTATGTTATATGTTTCTTTTTATAAATTTATGCTTCTATTTAAATTTAAATAAAATGATTTGATTTTTGTTTACAATAAAGATTATGGTGTACCGTTATTTAAAAAATTATGTATATATATAGTGGGAAAAAATATGATAAGCTCGTAATTTCACCATGTAGAATAATTTTTGAAACTTCTACGGTATTGAAAAAGATAAACGGGAAAAAAATAAAAAAAAATAAAAAAACTCACGTAGGGCCGTAGTTGCAGACGTAATTCTTCGTGTACCCGCGCGCCGGGTCGTAGTAGAAGGAGTACCCGCAACCTACGCGGTACGTGTCGCCCCAGACGAGCTGCAACCAGTTTAAACACGATTTCAAACTTGATTCACTTCGAGAAGAAAGTATCTGACAATTTAACGGGCATTCACCTGAGTATAGTGACCGGTTGTCCGGCTGTAGCCGCTACGATAGTGTTTCACCTCTATGAACCAGCTGTAAATCCGTTCACGCCACTCTGGCTGGTTGTCGTACAGCGCTTGGGGGCTTGTCGTCCAACTTCTTGCCATATTCTGGCCCACTTGGAACCTCTCTGTCAATAACAAACACAACTTTCAATTTGACAGATCCTTCGAAAAATTTTGAAAATATTTTCAATAGTGTTTTATAAAACACCCTGTATACGATAAATTAGTGGAAAGGTTGGAAATGTTACTCACGGACGTTTCGTGAATTGTCATGTTCTTCGGGGCACCGATCTGCCCATCTCTGAGCTACGGCTGCCAATTCGTCATCCCAGACCTAAAAAACAACCCCCACTTTGAGAAATGTTCGAATAACCCGCCGAAAATTTTCAATTCCGCACGTACAATCCTTAGCGGAGAAAACTTTCCTTGCTCTAAAAAAATCCGTAAAATATTCTCTCTCAATTTTTTCTCATTAAACCATCCCCTCCCCTCCATATCTCCGTCACCATAGTGGCGGTCGTTCTGGGTGACAAACCGGGGCTCGGAATAAAATTTACGAGGCTGAATTGTTGCGTGAATTTTCGCGGCCAATTTAAAAGCACAGTTAAGATTTACTACGATGATTAGGCGAGGGGTTGCTCACCATTTCTCTCATGTTCGCAGCCCCCGGCTGTCCGTGGATCCGTCCCAGAGCCACCTGCTGTCTCAGCCGGTTATGCTCGTCCAGAATAGTCTGCTTCTCCTTGCAAGATAAGCCGCCGGTTTCTGGAAACGGTTCGCCATGAAAAATGTCGCTGGATATTTCACGGAAATTTTCTACATTTGTCCGGAGGGCGGGGGTGGTTGACGGGGGGTTGAAGCGTTCCGATAATTCAATTGCCTCGGAGTTCAAGAAAGTATTTCTCAAGCAGTGACTATTTTCCAAGCTATTCCTCACCGGGACTCATTTTCCAACCCTCCGAACCCTATTTTCCACCCTCGTATTTTAACGTTGAATAAATTAAATCGTGTAAAAATAAAGATTTACTTTATTCCTGAGGAGGTCGATGAGATTTATTTCGGTGGTGCTAGGAGGTGAGTTTTAGGGGTAGTTCGATGATTGGGTTGGGGTTCAGCGAAGTAAAGTTCGAGAAAGTGAAAGTCATTCAAGATTGAAGGAACTCCTTTCATCGTGAAGTATTAATGCAGTACACGAGGTGTAGAGAGGGTTAAGAATAAGGGTGGTTTTGGCAATCTCGTTGCCTAGCTCGAATAAAAATAATTCTCGATCAAATCTGAATACCTGAATCGAAAGACGCGTAGAAGGGTAGGCGGGTACGATTATGGAAACGCCCACCCCCTCACCCTTCACTTTATCCGACTCACAAAGAAAACAGCGAGAAGCGGAACGAGTTGCTTTATTATGCAGCCGGATAGTCAGATAATTCGCGACGGAGGGAAAATCGAATGTCCATCGTTGGTCCTTCTGGAAAGTCTATCCTTCGCCACCCCATTTTACTCACCCCCGTTTTTCCCAAACCCCACCGTTGCTCGGTCTTCTTCGTCAGTCTTTCATCCGTTTTCCCGAGCCGCTAGATTGCCCAACTCGCCGGAAAACTTTTCACGGAATCTGCTCTAACGACGTTCCCTCTGTCTTTCCGGGGGGGGGGGGGGTGAGAAGCGGAATGAACAGGGAGGGGAAACTTTAGTTCCACCGTATTCTTTCCCCTTAATAACTTTTAGTTCCTCCGACGAAAACGAGGTTCCGGCTGTTCGCCTTTACATCCAACCCCTTCTATCCTCCACCCCCTGCAATCTTATGCAAATTTCCACACTGTCGCAGACTGGATCGGCAATCGAGTTTCATTTCTTACCGACTGGCTCTACTTTCTGACCGGTCCGCCTTTGTTTCCGCGATATTCCCAAGCCAGAACCGTCCGATAATAATTTTATCATATTTAATAATACGCCTGTATTATTCTCGAATAGACCGTTTTTTAAATTCGAATTTATTCGGAAATATTATCAGAGAGTCTGACAAATTTTGAAGGAAGCAAATTAACATTAGGTGCAACGAATAAAATAATTCCTCGTAAAAGTTGCTGTTAAAAATAATTATTATCGAGGATTATACTTTTTAAATAATTATTTTCTGCTTTTTAGTCTTGTGTTAATACTTGTATCACTCTTTATTAATACTTTATATATTCACTAAGCTTGCTGTAAATTTCACTTGGTAAACAAAGCGATGATGTACTACCGATCGTCGCGCGGCGACATTCTATCGTATACTGAGCTCCGTCGGGGCGAAGTGGGCCCGTGGAGTGGGAACGAGTCAGAATGCGCGCGCATAGTCGTTGCGCGGAGTGGGGATCGCTGAACGCGATGACGTAGTAGTTTCGCGGGAGGATGAGAAGGTAAATATTTAATTGTTATTTTCTCCGAAACGGATAGACTTTTAAAAAATATTTTTTTTCAATAATGCATTGTCATCAAAGGAAGTTAGTTTAAAATCAATTGCAAAATTTGCCAACGAACAGACAAACAAGAGAGCGAGCTAATAAAAACGTGGTAATATAGAAAGAACTCTCGATTCAGACGTAATTTACCAGGCGGGCCAACAAGGAAGTAAACATATGGAAGTTGTCGGGAACCGGAATATTTTGGGTCCGCGAGACCGTTTGAATGTAAAACGAGTCGGAGAAATCGGTCGGTGCCGAGCACGCGGGCCCGACGTGTCTAAATTTGAAGCTAATTATACAACCGGGCAATTAAAAATAGCTCGGTAACTGTAAAACGGGGACACGTGGACGGGGCCGGGCTGATACTTTCCAAGATAATATTTTTATTCGACGAGGAAAAAGTCTTTTAACTTCGGACAGACTAGAATAACTGGTCGAAAAAAATCCATTAACCTTTTATATTTTACAAACCGATAGTTTTAGTCTCGCATACGCCCCGGGACGAAATTAGAATTTTAATTGTTATCGCGTGGTAATTATTTAAATCGAGTAGAAACAAGAAATCGAGAGGAACGCTGTAAAAAAAACGTACGAGATAATCATAAACTATCTTACGTTCTAAAAATGAAATATGATAAAAAAAATATTGAAGGTGAACAATTCGGGACCACCGAGACTACGTATAAATGTGACGTTGAAGCGACAAAAATTTTATTTTCATCGTCTAAAGAAATAGCTCTTTCCTGTTCCAGTCTTTCCGTTTAAGTCCGCGAGACAGTTTGCCAGATAGACCGATTGACTCGCGCGAGTAAGAGAGAAAAAATGGATTGAGCAAAAGAAAAGAGAGAGAGAGAGAGAAACGGGCTAGAAAAAAAATAGTCGACACGGAGGGACAGGTTTATTGCTCCGGTTTTCGTTCGACTACTTCCCTGGGCCGCGCTCATGAATAATTCAGCTCGTACATTATTTACGGGGAGAAAATTGGAATCTATTACATTTCGATAGAACGCCGGGGAGGATCGATTCGATTCTAAAAATAGCTGGGGACGGATGGATGCGCGACCACCGAGCTCGATTAGATCGGCGAATTAAAACTGGCCGGTTTGTTTAATCACGGGAAATCCGTGTCCCGAACAAGACATAGCAGAATTACAATAATCCGATTCGAATTTCCCGCTCGTACGGGAAAGTTTGCACGCGAGCCACTCTTGGAATTCTTTCTCGTCTCTCAATAATTATTACCTATGTTTAAACATTAACAATATGATAAAAAAGAAATACATATCATTGCATTCGGGCGAGTCTGCAGAATTGTACTATAATTCGGCAATTATATAGAAAATTTTGATGAAATTTTAATATGTTATAGATTTCGATATACTGAATAACTTTTTCCTTTTCCAATATAGGGAACAAGCTTTTAGTTTTCAAGATATTTGCAAAAAACAATCGCGTTTAAGTTGTTGGGCAGCATGCAGGAATACGAAAAATTCAATACGGTATTAGCAATAGTCTTTTGCAAATATCTCGAAAACTAAAAGCTTGCCCCCGATATTGGAAAAGGAAAAAGTTGTTCAAAATGTCGAAATCTATAACATATTAAAATTTCATCGAAATCGGAGTACGCAGACCCTTTTTATATAATTACCAAAAATTCTTGAAGTCCGAATTCTCTTAAAAGTTCGATTTCCTCTTAAAAACTGATTTTCTCGAAAACTAAAAATGAGGAAATGGTTTGAAGCATCGTCCCCCCAAATCTATGGGAGTGGACAGTGGTTATCGGAAGGCAAAATTGGTGTTGTTATGGGAACACCTCAATTTCGCGACAAACAGCAAATCGTTGCAACAGGAGGATAGACGGCCATTAATCGGCCTCGAGCGAATTAAATGAATGATAGAGAACTGAAATAGAGGCGGTTGTGGAGGAAGAGGGGGGGGAGGTGCGCGTGTCCCTTTGGTTTCTTTTTGCACAGGAAATGAGCAGGGCTTGGCCGGCGACGTAACGATTCGAGCCGACACCTGCTAACTCCATTCTGTGTCTCGTGGCCCAGCGATTAAATGGATTTCGTGGGAACGCCGCTTGTTAAATAAATAGTGGTCGGCGTGTTCAAACTTTCCCGGTCAATTTCCATTGCTGCTGGTCTAATGCACCGGCCGAAAACCGATAGCCCTGCACGATCGTTTACATAGACCAGAAAGTCGCGGTCGATGCTACCCGAAAATAAATTAGAAATCTTCGTTCTCCACCGTTCGATCTCTCATTGTGTCCAGCGTTGGCCAAATTCGCAATTTTACAATCCGATAGAAACCAATTTCCCAAACCCTCTACTCTAGTATTCGATAATTTATATAATTCTTTCCGCTGGCGAAACTTCTTTCTTCCCTCGAGGGCGGAATTTGTGTTCTTAAAGTCAACGGGGGTGTTTCGCGGTGTTAGAGAATCAGTTTTAGGGGTGGTTCGATGATCCTGTGGGGACATGAAGCTCAGACAAGTTCCGGAGGATGAAAGTTCGCTAAGATTGACGAAACTTCATCCCCCTTTGTTCCGAACTTGATACACGACTTGAGGGGTGAGGTTCGTAAGCACAAGGGTGGTTCCTGTACGCTCGTTGCAAAGTTGTAAAAATTCCGATCAATAATATAGAACTTTAATATCGCGTTCGAAAAATTTCTTTCTACTATGGACACTCGGAAAATAAATTCGAAGTCTGGTGGTAATTGTGTTCGACAGTATCTCTCATTGTCCGTCTCTCGGCGAGCAAATTTCGCTGCCCGCCGGGGCAGAACAATGGCCACCGGAAGCGGGCGTCGCTCGATAAATTCGACGAATTGATTAGTTCAGGTAAACACGCCGGCATCTCGCCCCTTCCGTCCCCCCTGTTCTTTCCCTCGTTGCTTTTCAATTTTATCCCTTCGTTGTCTCGCTGCGATAAATAATCGATGAGAAAATGAATCGTTTATTGCTTCCTCGGTCGCGCGGCAAGTCCACTAATAGAATTATAATTTTTCTCGAAACAAGTTGTAAATAATATGATGCACCGACTTCCGCGGAACGAAGTTCGATCACACAAGTCGGAATGAGTGATTATGGTAGCGAGAGGAGATTAAGCAAAAATGAAGGTTACGAGAATGGCTGTCGAGTCAAACAGATAATGCATGGACCGACGCTGCTCGAATAACGAGACGCGTTAAACACGAGCTTATGTCCAGTCACGTTCTTATCCGCAAAGATTATTCAAACGCTTTCGCGAGCGGATGAATCACCGCGGCGTCAGGAGACGAAGTGGTCCCTGGTACTGTGGGGTTTCCGGCGCCAATTTTTCGCGGGAGATTTAAATACAATTACGAACACAACTTCGATGAGCGTTTCAATTAAAATGTTTAAATTAAGCAAGCAACCCTTAACGGTATAAAGAGTAATTGTAACTAAAAATAATTTGTCAAACATTTATATATATATATAATATATATTATATTATATTGCGAGAGGCCTAAATAATTAATTTTAATATATATGAAGTTAACGAAAATTAATAAAATTTTTATATATACAATATACAATATTATATATAAATGTACCTTATTTTATTAATTTTCGTGAACTTCATATATTAAAATCCATTATTTGGGCCTCTCGCAGATTCCTAGACATTCTCCCGCCATTCTGAAGCTGCTCGAGGGGGTGAAAAGTGGCCATAAGGGTCGAAAACCGTAAAATACTCACTCAGAAGTCTTTTTCCAGAGCAGGATGGCCAACTATTGCCTGTCACAACCATCGAGGCGATCGTGAGCGTCACCATAATCGGGACCGCGTACCCTCCAGGCGCCATTTTCCCGATATAAGTCAATCCTAAGCTATCCTTTGGATCTCGATCGATCAAATGGGACAACGAACTGGTTGCATACACGGGTTCTAATGCACTTTTACAATGCACTGGCTTTCGGTGTCACGCAATGGCGAGGGGAGGGGATGGGCGCGTTCCGGTCTTCCGGTTTTCGTCTAATCTTTCGTTTTCCGATGTAATATCGCGTACATGAACGTATGCAAGACGGTGCATCCGTTCAAGACCGGATTCGACGTTCGTTGCATCCTTTCGCGGTTGTGACGTGTATTGTGCACGTTTCGATGCATCTTGTGGCGCTTCCTTCTTTTTCAGTTACAATCATAATAAAAAATAAAATATGACAATGAATGCATCACGGTGCAGTTCTTATCACCGTCGACGCGGTTTCGGTGCATCCTGCGCGATCGCCTCGCGGTTTCGATGCATCATGAAATAAAATGTGACAAGGAATGCCATCCTGCGTGGTTTCCGGCGCGAATTTTTCGTGAGAGATTTAAATACATTTACGGACACAACTTCAATGAACATTCGATTACAATTTTTCGGTGTAAAAAGTAATTGTAATTAAAAGCAATTTGTCAAACATTTTTATATACATAAAAATGTAACTTATTTTATATAATTTTCATTGACTTCATTTATTAAAATTCATTATTTAGGCCTGTCGCAGATTTCTGAACCTTTGCCAGCTATTCTGAAGCTGCTCGAGGGGGTGAAAAGTGGCCATAAGGGTCGAAAACCGTAAAATACTCACCGAGAATGGTTTTTCCAACGCAGGATGGCCAAGTATTGTCTGCCACAGCCATCGAGGCGATCGTGAACGTCACCATAATCGGGATCGCGTACCCTCCAGGCGCCATTTTCCCAATATAAGTCCAGGCTGCCCCCTTTGGATCTCGATCGAGTAACTGGGACACCGACTACGCTGGATCCGACCGGAGAGATCAAGAGGACCGTGTACCGGGTCGATCGACAGATAAAAATGTCGGTTTTACGAGCCAGCCTCGGAAATGAACCGCGCGAGAGAACCGGTCCCACTAAACAGCTGTCCCGGCGAGCACTTCGCCGCTTTATATTCACCTGACCAGGTGTAATTGTGCGTGTCGACATGGTGGGGACCGCTTAACGTGGGTCAGGGTGATCGTCGCCCGAGACTCAAGGTCAAGGGACGGCTGCTAATCTCGCCGAGGTAGTTAACAGAGCAATTAGCTGCTGATAGTGGACTTAATGGTCCACCTATCTTCACGCTCTGCCTGTAGGAATTTTTTTTTCAAGAAAAGTATTGAATAATATTATTCCAATCTGTACATGGCTGTTAAGTAACATTCAACATTTTTTTTTCAAGAAAAGTATTGAATATTATTATTCCAAACTGTACATGGCTGTTAAGTAACATTCGACATTTTTTTTCAAGAAAAGTATTGAATATTATTATTCCAAACTGTACATGGCTGTTAAGTAACATTCAACAAATATACTCAATTTTTTATTATTAATACTGTCTCAGAGATAATTTACGATTATTTTAACATCATCACTGTAACTTTGAAAGAAGTGGTTATTATTGTTTAAAAATTTTTTAGTATACTCTTTGACTGTCGGTTGGTAAGCCTGCCAAGTTAGGAATTTCAATAGTGCGTCGTTCTCTTTCGAAAAATTCCCAAAAATGGCTCAACTCGAAGAGACCACTTAATGGTTTACGGGGCTCTTCATTGAGATTCCAACCGTTTGATAGACTCGGGTCCCGTTTGATGGTGTGAATACTGAGTTAACAGACGTGCTAGAGGTCTATTTTATACGACACTTACCTCGCGATAATGGATATTATGCTTTTAGGCGAGATGTGTCTGGACTGGTCTGGATACTGCTAAGCTGAATTCAATGTACGACAGCCTTAGTTTAGGTCAAGTGAACGACGATAAACTTGGTCTAGACCAGTGCTGGTATCATATGGTAACTAGCCAGGAACTTGTATGAGCCTATTTACGAAGTTGGACTTCGCCGAACTTAGATCCTCTTCGAGAGTAGGGTTAAAACCTAGTCTCCATGAAACTTGAATTAATATCAATGTGTTCATAGTTCAAGGGTAGTGTTCAAGTTCACTACCAAGATAAATATCTTTTTCAAATATTGAAAACATATTTTTTAAGCCACCCTTTTCATATGAGATAAATATTGGATCTAACTGTTGCATACATGTTTAAAAAATGTGAATTGAATATTAAAAAAATATAAGCTCAGATCAGAGAATATAAAATAGATATTTAAAAAATATAAAGTAAATATTACAAAGAATGTGAAATCAATATTTGAAAAATATAAATTCAATATTTATGACATTTTCTGCCAATTAAAAAAAAATAGTTATTTAATATAAAATAAATATTGTATGTACATTTGAATGTTAAAAAAAGATTGAATCGCTTTTTAAGATTATATGAATGTGTACACAATATTTCTTGCTACTAGGGTACTAACTAGCAACTTAAATTCGTTGCAACTCCGAATAAGATTCTTGAACAAGATGTCCCCAAGTGAAGCTGATGGCTGCAAGCCAGCCAACTGCTTCCCCCATAACTACCACCCTGAAATAGTTCGAGGTCCTCAACTTCGAAGACCTTCGTAGACCTTGAAGAGCCAGTTCCTCGGCTATCTAGTCCCCAACGATCTCGCTGCTCGGTATGTCGTCTCGCGGTAGAGGATTAAGACCCATAGTTCTTCGACGTGACTCATGGACCGGTCAAGGTCCAGGCTGTGGGACTCAGCGTCAGGTGAATTTATCGGTTACGCGAGCAGCAGGTGCGCTTCAATGATCTACTGCATTGAGAATCGCACAGAATGCTGCGGAAATTTATAATGGGATGCTGAAGTTCGAAACAGTTCGAGACTAGCGCAAAGAGAAATTACAAATCTGGGACTTGAATCATCTATTTTAGGGAAATGGTGCATCATACCCTAAAAGCACAAAATATAGTATACACATTAATATAATATTAAAAAGCGATTCTAACTTTTTTTAATATTCAAATGTACATACAATATTTATTTTATATGAAGCAAAAAATTTTTTTTAAAAAGGAAAATATGTTTTTCTAATATTAAATGAATCTTTATTTCATATTAGAAGTAGAATATTTTTTCCTAATATACAAATAATATTTGTTTCATATTGTGAAAAAAATATTTTTTTCTCATTATAAAACAAATCTTTATTTAATGTTAGAAATAGAATATTTTTTTCCTAATATACAGATAATCTTTATTCTTTTAAAAAATATTTTTCCAATATTTGAACAAAAATATCCATTTAATATTTTTGTGCTACTGGGATACATTGAATCATCATCGGCTATAGCAGCCGCATCTTACCTTCTCGCGAAGTTCAAGGCCGAAAGACGGAGGCGTGTTTCGATAATTAATGCAGCCTGTCGCTAGATTAACGAGCATTCCCGGCGACGCGGGCTGGGATATATAAATCCGGGCGGAACTTTTCGAGCTTCTGGCCCCTAATGAGCGAATATTAATTAGTCGGGGTAATTGCGGAGTGGTGGGGGAGAATGATGGTTACAGGAGGATCGTTGGGGATCATCTCGAGATCATCATCGTTATTTTGAAGAAGCTGCTGTGAAAGGGAAACGCCCAGAATGGCTCGCCTAAGTGCTCTTACTGCATCGGATTAGGCTGTCAACAAGATGGCTCTGTGATGGAGAATGAATTTTTACATTACATATATAAATTTTGTGCGAGGACGAAAAGGACGAGTCGCATGAATATGTTAATTAATTGACTCACGTGGACGTGTGTTATTGTAATAAATTGCTAATGGGTTCGTAAACATAATATTGTTTACAGTTCCGAGAAGGGAGATTCTGTGTGCGAGCAATCTGCATTTAAAGATCGGATAGAAAGTAAACGTCGTTCTCGGCTATCTGTTAATCGTTGATTATGCATCCGGTTTTTTCGAGAACGGACGCGATCGTTATCGACCGGTTGCGATCGATCGAAACACACCAGACAGCCAGGCTCCGTCCGTGTCGACGACCGGTTTTTGGCCGATCCCACCGAATTAATTATCGAGTCGCCCGAGACGCTCCGGGACCGAGAAACTTTTTACAGTTCCAGGTGATTTTCGACTGGATCGTTTTACGGCTTTTTCGGGGAATTTCGCTCGCTGTGGTCCGGATCGAAAAATTTAGGGACATTTCTGTATAACTTTTGTACCGTTTGAAATACCGACATGAGGCTTCAACTAAAATATATTATAAAATAATCTCTTTCGAAATATTATTTTAAATATGAATTATTTAAATTTTTAATATTATAATTAATTACATGTTAGAATATATTTTTGTTTAATTTGGTTAGGTTAGTTATTTTTATAAATTTTTATGTAGTTGCTGAATCAGTTGCTGTTCTTATTGAAACCATTGTATAATAAATGGAAATTTAAATTTTTATATAATGAAATTTTTATGAAGCTTGTATTTATTAATGGGGTGAATTCGATTGATAGAAATGTCAGTGATATCTCTTCCATTTCATCGATGAAAACGAAACAATGCGGACCGGAGTGATTGGCAGGTATGCACGGTGCTTAAAGCGGAGGGATCGCGTCGAAGTTTCGCGAAATATAAATTCCATGGTTAAAAGTCCGGCAGCCGAGGCTTTGTTAAGCCGACGCTCCGAATGATTTATCTCGTTCCAAGCATTTATCGTTTCGCCTGGAGAAGCTTGCTGGCGGATGCACACGTTGCACCGCGCGCGTGGTGCACTTTGAAATGCAAATTTACGCTTCCCGCGGCAGCCGAGGAAGTTTTCGACGTGAGAACGTGCCCCGCGTTTCCCTTTCGAATTATTCTTCGCTACCGCCATTTTGGCACAGCTCGTGTCGAAACTTTCGCCCGGTGCTCAATTCAAATTTCCCGCCGCGCCGTATCGCCCGAATTTCATTTACAGACACCAGAACAGTTTCTTTTTCTCTCGGTTTATTTGGCACGTGTTCTTCTCGAGATGTTTCGAGGAATTTTTGAATCATCGACGATGCTCGTTTATGCTCTTTGTCTCGGTCACGGATAATTAGCACTTGGCCAACGTAATCGCCGCCATTAAAGTCACGGAATGTTCCCAGAAAAGTCACGCACCTCGAGACTTCTATAAACTGACAAATCGTTCCTGCGATGATTCGTTTCTGACGTTTGTACTCGATCGATAGAACAAAAGTGAACAAATCGTTTGGTACTAATTACTTCAATTATTTTTATCGTTTTAACTCGATGATTATTAAAATTGCTGGAGATCCACTATCGACCGCCTTGTTGCTTAAAATCTTCAAGCTTCGTCCTCATCAATATATTAATTCTTATTTATTTACTAACGATTGTTTAATTCATCGGATGGTTTCATTTATCGATTCAACATTTTCTAGGAAATGTTTTAGGGTGAAACCATCACTGGTACACACCGGAGACACTTCCGGTTGCAGGGACCCGCCAGAAATTAAAGTTGTACGTTGCACCTGCGACTCGCTCGCCGAAACACGGAACTGTAATATTGGATTCTCGATGGTATTGAATGAGAGAGCCGACACTTGCCACTTGGAAGACCCTCTCGGTTAACAGCAGGATCACTTCCGGTTTGTCGGATCCGCTATTTCGCGTTAATTCTCTAAAACTTATTCCAACAATTTTGCAAACCCCACAAAATGCCTGTTCAGAAAACAAACAGAACTGTGTCAAGTAGATCTCTGTTTAATGCAACCGGGCGATTTACCTGATGTACGATGAACCGGAAGTTCTCTCCCGTGACGTCATGTCCGTGGCGCACTCGTTTTTCCAGTGTTCGCAGACTAACGACTTCTATTAATATTCTCCGCAACTTTCCCAATTTTTTCCTCCGCTATCTATCCGACATAAGGCAGACATATTGTAACTGTCCGACGTGACTTAAGCTTAATGACCGTTCCGCCATCAGTTCTCTGAAAGCAGGGGACACCAAGGATGTAAACGAGCACGTAGTAATCGTCGTATCGTTTATTTTCATCGTTAACTACATTAATTAATTTTCTCTTATACATTAGCTTCATTTATTTTTTTCCTGTTACTCGCTATCTCTTTCTCTCTCTCTTACACTTTCTTTCTCTCTCCCTCTCTCCCCGTCCCAGGTAATCATTACGTACAACGGTGTAACATTTATAATATTTTTTTTATGTATAACCTAACAACGTTTAACGCGAGACACACAGTGTTCACAGAATATTCTTCATCCCTCCCTTTTACTCAACAATCATACGCGCACTCGTACAATTTACCTTTATAATATAATATAATATATATATATTTTTCTCTTTTTTCTTTGTTAATTAATGTATCTGTATTTTCCTCACTCTCTTTCATTCAATTGTCTCTCTGTCTCTGTCTCTCTTTGAAGCGAAAGCGCGACTTCCGCGTGCGACTGTGTTACACATACATACATACATACATACATATATATATAATATATAAAATTCAATGTGTGTGTATATATATGTATAGTATGTCCGCGTGACACGCGTTGCATCGTTACACACAGGGCGTTCCATTTTTGACACCCGGTATATATATATTATATACATACATGCACTGTCAGCGTTTCTCGATTAACGAGCCGAGTCTCGTCGAAGGAAAAAAGGAAACAGATCATCGTCATCCCCGATTAGCTGCGAGTCCACTCGAGGCTACGCCTCCTCTACACCGGCGGTGGGCCGTCGCTTCCGGTCCAAGAAAAAAATAAAACTTCAGCTCGCAGTCGAGTGGACACGCGGCTTAAGAAGAGCGACCACTTGCAGAAAGCACCGGAGCAACTATCTCCCTCTCTAATCGCTTTACCCTTTTTCTCGCACTCTGTCCCACTATTCAATTTTCCTTAATTTTCGAGAAGACGAACGATTTAATTGAGCACTTCCTTTCGTTTCTCCGTTTCGGGGGCTGAGTCTTGGCCGCTCAAAAGCTGCGAGAAGTCTGCGAGGATAATGTACAAGGAGAGCGCCGAGAGTATTGTTCAAGCTACTGGAAAAATAGGCGGCCACCAGGCCTCGAGAAAACCATCGGTTACTAAATTTTTATAGATAGTCTCTGATTAGAAGAAAATATGAATAATCACTCCTCGTAACTATTGGAAGGACCAGAATGTTCATTAGAATTTGTTCGAGCCCTGGTGGCGATACTCACTCGCTGAAACGGCTAAGAATAATTCTTGGTAATTATATAGAAAAGGTCTGCGTACTTCGATTTTGATGAAATTTTAATATGTTATAGATTTCGACATTTTGAACAACTTTTTCCTTTTCCAATATAGGGGGCAAGCTTTTAGTTTTCGAGATATTTGGAAAAGACTATCGCTAATACTGTATTGAATTTTTCGTATTCTTGCAAGCTGCGCGACAACGTAAACGCGATAGTTTTTTGCAAATATCTCGAAAACTAAAAGCGACTACCCTATATTGGAAAAGGAAAAAGTTGTTCAGAATGTGTTGCTGCATAACATATTAAAATTTCATCAAAATCGGAGTACGCAGACCCTTTCTATATAATCACCAAATTCTTTTTCGTTCGTGAACGCTACCGCGAATAATGCTTTATTAGCTCGAAGATTAACAGTTAAAACTCGAACGGGAAAGTAACATTTATTTTGTCCCGGCCGTCTCGGCGATTCGAGGTGGTCACTTCGCAATTAGAAAACTCGAGGAGGTTCCGGAAGTTCGGGGATCGCGATTGTTCACGAGAAATACAGCGGCGGCCGTGTGTTGGTCGCTGGATCGGAGTGTGTGCCGGCCCACTTAGGCCAAGTTTGCCCCGTGGGGATGATCAAAGGTCTGGCTTTGAAGTATGCTCGACGACGCGACGCGGCGAGTGTGCAGCGCGGGTTCCGTGCGCCAGGCGCGCATAGGCGTCACCATGGTCTGTCATATTTTAAAAGCGTGAGCCCAAAGCGAACCTCCGCGCCGCAAAACGAAAATACCAGAAAATCGGCGAACCTACGCGCCCGGAAAACAATTCGACTGGATTTCTATTTTGCGCCTTGGTTCGTCACGCGAAAAAAAACAAGTCAATTATCCGACCGGAAATTGGTGAATTCTTAATTTGCCCGATCGCGGAATAAATTTCACGGGATTGGTTTTCGCGCGAGCGCGTTTCGCCATGCGCATAACGCGCAGGCACACGAACACCCGTCGATATCGACGCCGGGGATATAACCGCGAGCGGCCGCCGCACAACGTGAAACGAAACGGAACGGAACGGGACACGTTCACGCACGATCGAGTTATTTAATTAGCGAAATGACCGCGTGTTGTTCGATACGCAGTTTTGTTTCTTTGTTTCTCCTCCCACGTTTTCTTTTTCTCTGTTTCAACCATCTAACTCCTCCCCCCATCGTTCACGTTCCCTATTCCAGTTACTTTCAATCGATTTCTTCGTCCGACGCCGTTTATTAATCGCGACCGATTAATTTGCGACCGCACGATCTCGTTTTTAAGCTCGTTGGTTTCGTTATTTAACTTAATTCCCCACCGTTCAACAGATTGTTCTCTCCAGGTCAGCTGCTGACCGAGTGGGCGGCTCCTCGCTCGACACGTGACTCCCACGTGAGACGTCACGTGACACACGAGGCTCCGCCCCTCGGCCCACAGTACCGGAATCGCGACGATGCTTAAGCGTACTCGTTTCCGTCGAAAGTCGGTTTTCTTTTAGGCCTGTCGAGTTCTCAAGCGATTCTACAGGGTGTC
This sequence comes from Lasioglossum zephyrum, assembly GCA_028455615.1. Taxonomy (NCBI): domain Eukaryota; kingdom Metazoa; phylum Arthropoda; class Insecta; order Hymenoptera; family Halictidae; genus Lasioglossum; species Lasioglossum zephyrum. The sequence goes on along the minus strand of CM052325.1, from coordinate 1,659,529 downwards.
GCCGAAGTACCGGACGCGTTTTTAGTTTGCATCCTTCGGAGAATACAATCTCGAGGACTCGGGTAACAAATATCTACAGTTAAAAATCGTTCAATTATAGTTCCAATAATTTCTCAAGTGCATCGTGAACATTTTTTTGTTACCGAGTATTAATTTTACACAGAAACAGTCGACCAAACCGTTGAATAAAATGTATTAATTTATTTACACTATCTGTTAATAAAAACATTGCTGGCATTCAGGAACCACTGGGCTCCCAATACACTCCCCCTCGGATTTGCAGGTTCAGGACGCAAACCGGCGTGCCGGCACGGGCACCGTGTATAGCGAAAAATATACTTATTTATATTCAATATAGTTTCTTTGTTAATTAGTCTGCTATGGGGTTTCGCGGCTCGTCGGGACGATAAAAGAAACCGTGTACAGGATCGGCAAAAAGCACGGTGGGCGAGGCGTGTGTGTGTGTGTGTTGCTTCGAGGGAAAACTACGCCGACGGAACACACAGAGAGTAACCCGAAAAAAGGCGAAACAAAGAAACTGACGCGAGAGAGAACGGTTCGCTTGCCGCGCGCGCGAAAATCAAACGATCCGGGGAACACGACGCCGTTCCTCCTCCCTCCACCACCGCCCAATTGGATACGGCGCGCGGCGCTGTTTTTTTTTGGTAGTCGCGCGTCGACCGCGACGCGAATTACACGCTACAAATTGCACACGAAGGAACCAACTAGTTGAAGACAAACATTGACCCGTCATCGGTTCCCAGGCGCATTAATTCGACGCGTTCACCCGTGGCCGATCGAAAAACCAGGTCTCGCTCCCCCTTTTTCCTATTTATCGGAGCTCGTGAAATCGGAGAATCTAAGAAATCGACGAAAAAGAATCCTGAACGGTCTTAAACAATTTCGATCCTAATCAACGTCGCGTCTCAGATCACTGACACACGAAGCTTCTAAACAATTCTGATTCGTACGTCGCTATGGTTCTAATTAGGCTTAGATTACACGTGGGACAGTCTAATTAATTTCGTTATTAGGCATGAGAGAATTGATAATTGACATAGGCCCGAGACAGAATTTAATCACACCGGTTGCAATGACCAGGTCCCAATCACTTCTGAATTAGGGTCCGTTGTGGTACGAACCAGTCTAAATGACCGAATTAGGCCTGCGTTAAGCTCAGAGAAGATCCTAATAATTAGTAGAGGGGTCCTAATCAGCCTCGGTCTAGTGCGCAAGCGATGCGACAGTTAGAATTCACGGTAGATCGTAGTTAGGTGTTTTTAGGCTCAGGTTAGACACACCGTAGTTCCTAATCAGTACCCAAATTAGACGGGTTCCGAATTAGTCTAGCGAACGACGGGTACTAAATTGGTAACGCGTAGAATCGTCGAAGGTCTCTGTTTCCTTCGGCTGATAATTATTGGTTGGATTAATTATTACGGTTGTATTAGAACGCGTTTTCCTGTACTCCGGGGTCCGATGGAAACGGGCCGGGCGTGTTTGATGTCGAGGCACTAATTCTAACATTAAGTTTTCACGACAAGACGCACGGGTAATTAGCTAATGATATGTGAGGATGTGCTTAACCGTTAATGAGAGGGGTGCGTCGCACTGCCGAGAAGCGCGTACGGCCCTGAATAAATTCTACTTGAAGGTACACGTCGTTTCCCTGTCGCGAAAACGCCACGAACCGCTCGTCAGGGTCAAGTCTCTCTCGCTTGGGAATCGATTATCATTGACCCAAACCAGTCGTAAAGCTGAACTAGCCTTCCCTGTATCTTAGAGCCAACTATCTCCGCGATTAAATATCTTTCTCTCCGCGATGGGACGAGATCAGCGAGATCTGCTTAGTTTTCAATCCGAGGATGAAATACCGTTGACCCATACCACTGACAAATTGATTTTAGGCCATTTTTAGATGCCTGTCACCTTTCCACTGAATCAGGAATTACCGTACACTTATAAAATTAAGATTGTAGAGACTATTAAATTGGATTTGGACCGAGTTTCACGTAATTACTAAGCTGCGGCTGGTTTACCGTTGACCTGTACTACTGTTAACTTGATTCCAGGCCATTTTCAGATGTCTTCCCAGCTCAAACCGTATCGAAAATTAGTATACGATTCTTCGATCAAGATTACATAACGTTTTAATCATATTCGGACTGAGATTCAGGAAATTTCGAGCTGGGGCTGATTTATTGTTGGCCTATATCACAGTCACCTGTCATTAGGCCTCTGCGAGGTGCATTTAAAATTACAATAGAACAAGAGAACAAGCCAACCACCGTTCAATTAAGATTCTCACATGTCCAGAATACCTCCAAGCTTGATCCGAAAAGATTTCAAACGACGGCTGATTTATGGTTGACTTGTGCACCACTGTCGAACAGACATCAAAAATCACACACGAGCCAAACGTCCGAACGAAATCTGACTTACAGATCGATCACCATCAACCGCCAGCGAATCCAGCCAAAAAAATCTTAGGTTATCGTTGACCTGTACCACTGGCCAGCCCAAATCAGAGCGAGTTCGTGGGCAATTCGTGGGAAAAATTGCGAGTCTCCGGGGCCTCGTGACCGAAGCCTGCGACGACGGACGATAGTCTAGAGCCAACGCCTGCTATCACACTCACCGTAGAAAATATGTGTTCGCTCTTTCTCTCACTCTTTTTCACATTTTTAATCAAAATACCGAATCCGTAATTCTCTCTTCCCGCGCTTTGTTCTCGGTTTCTCTGCACGCGCTCGTCACACTCGATGCTCGATCATACTCTACATACTGAAAAAAAATCCGGCAATTATTTCCTTTAGGGGTTTCCTCACCGATTTTGATGGCCTTGAAATATGTTGTCAAGGCCATCGTTCTGAACAACTTTTGTCATAAGAACTACACGGTGCTCGGTTTTAGTTTTCGAGATAATTGCAAAAAACTATTGCTAGTGCTAATTTGAATTTTTCGTATTTCTGCACACTCCGTGGCAACGTAATTATGTATTATGTATACGTTGTATATTGTATACCTCTGTTATTCATTTCGTGTGTTGGTTAGAAACGCCGCAATCGCTTATGCTGCTATACGAAAATCCAAGAGAGAAATTTCAATATACTATTAGCAATAGTTTTTTGCAAATATCTCGAAAATTAAAACCGAGCGGTGGTAACATGTATAGGAAAAAGTTGTTGAGAATGATAAACTTGACAACATATTTGAAGGTCATCAAAATCGGTGAGGAAGTAAAGTAAATAATTACCAAAAATCCACTCCCTCATACACACACACTCTCACACGCACTCTCACGTTCTCTCTATAGAACTCGAGCTCTCCAGCTGTATGATATATTTATATAGGTGATATGTACGAAATGGAAGATTCATGTTTCGCCGCGTCGTTCCTCGCGAGACAGCAAAGCCGTTTTCCGGTTCCCTTCGTTAAGCTTGTGTTTCTCTCTCACTTACTTCCTTCCTGTCTCTCTCTGTGTTGCTTTTTAGTTTGTTTTTCGGAGCTCTCAGCTGTTCGAGACCTAGAGGATCGAGCCGTGGATCCCTAACTCCCACGCGGCTTTCAGAGACAAACTTTCTTTCAGAAGCCGGTCAGAGCTCGCCATCTTCTTACCCCCGCACCCTAGCTGAACTTGTTGCACGTGTTCCACCATCCACGAGCAACTCCGACCGGCTTTAGGTCCGATTAATTCAGCCGCGCACACACACGTACAGACGGGCCAAGGTCGACCGCGGTTAGGCCGAGCAAATCCACCTTGCTCAGTCGGAATCCACTCTGTCGATCATCGAGCCGGGAACCGGACACAGCTTTTCCACCTTTGACCGCCCCGACACTGCCCGCTCGATTTTTCACCCGCATTTTTACCCCACGTCGAGCCGGAACGCCGAGGCTGCTGAGATTAATGGAAAATGGTGCCTCAACACCCCCGAAATGTTCGAAATTTGTTATGGCGTTGAAAATATATTTTTTTTTGGGGGGGTCCTGGGTCAATTTGAAATTTTATTTGTAATCTATGGAACAATTTTGAATTCATACTGAAATATAATTGAATTTTGAATTGAAATATAATTTCTTACGTGAATCGATGAATGGGGTGTGCCGAGGTGCCAAGAGATGATTTTTGAATTATTTTTTGAGATTGTTTGAGCAAAAGGGGTTTAGGTACGTTCGCTGTCCGACGTGGAACGATCGCGGATCACTGTCATGGCGGTGTAGCTCAGCGATCGAGAAATCACCAGCCGGCCCTTAGTACGGTAGATCTATCTTAATTGGTATTCTCTGTCTCGCTCTCTAAAACGTCGCTGTGTCTGTGTGTCTGTGGACCTAAGTTCACGGAAGAAAATTACACGGGTGCCTTAATTGTCTTACGTTCTACGTCAACCTGACGGCACACGTAATTAGATATACAGCTGGTGTACTTGTCAGGCTGTTGCGCGCGAGAACACCGGATTTTTTCGCTCGGTATAAATCCTCTTTTAATGCTTCTCCGTTTCGCCGAAAGAAAACAAAACGGAAACGTGACGTTAAAACGGAAAATCCCTGGGCATTAATCTACTCAAACAATTATTCACACGATAAATACCTCAAGTGAAAAAAAAATTATTATTTTTAATAGAAAATATAAAATTATTATTAAAATTATTTGCTGATGAAATAATTATAAACAATAGCGTTGGTACGAGGATACAAATCGCGATATCCTTGTTGGCCTCACGCGCAACGGCTCCGGCACATTTAATATGTATATACATACATACATACGTGCGGTATGTATACGTATATTTACATCGCTTAACATCCCTTAAGTGTCTATTTTGTTTCTCCATATTCTTCATATTTTTTTCCATTTTTTTTTGTAACGTGTTCACGATTAATTCACGAGGTGCCGTGTACTTTTTCGTCCTTCTCTCGTCGTTCCGCGATATGTCTGGCAGCGGCGCGACCGAACCGAGAAAAAATAACCATCCACCACCCCCGTACCCCTAAACTCCACCACTGACCCTACTTTCGCTCCGTTTCACCCGGTGCATCAAGTTTTCCGCCCCGGAGAACCCGGGGAGGGAAAAAGAAACGAACGGTTGGAAATAAAATAAACTACAAAAAAAAGAGCGGAGAAATGAAAAAAAATAGAAAACCGCAACCGAACGACGAAATTATTTCATTCCACCGTCTCTCGTCGCTTTCTCACCGACATTTTTCTCGGGTTTCGTCCGGCACAAAAAGTGAAAAGTCGAAAAATTAAATGCACCGATCGAATTTGACCTGGACTCTGCCTCCCCCTCTCGCCCTCCCATCTCTCGAAAAAAACGGACCCACTTTTCGTCCGATGGAAACGTTCACGTCACCTCCGACCTCTTTCCGCCCCGAATAGATTTTTTTCTGTTTTTTTTTTGTTGTTGTCCCTTTTAAGTGATTTTTCTAGTAATTTAATTGATCCGCTTCAGAAGCGAACACGACACGACAGTAGACAGTATAACTCTACTTTACCGACGGTATTGTCATGGTATCTGTGCCCATCGTCCAAGTCCAGATCAAAAAGTGCCGTCTTGCCCGTTCCTGGTCCGTTTTCAGAGAAAAAAAATATGATCGATCGACGTCGATTCACCCCCTGAGTGCCTCCCACCATTTTACTGTTTTTCCCCATCGCGACCGGTCTCCGTTTGAATCGGTCTGGGAAAATTGGCCCTTCCAAACAAATCGTCGACTCTATCACGTGACGCATCCTACGAGGTTCCGTATCTTTGATTAAATTTTCGTCGAGACAAAATCAAGATTCAAAGGGGTAGAATCTCTTAAAAATTCTAAGCAACATGTCTGATGACACATTCCAGAATGAAAATAATGTTGTCGAGAAGGGCCATTTAATTCCCACCGAAAAAAAAGATCCTCGAGGACCTGCAGGATCACCGATCACCGAGAGAGATTTCTCCAAGTATCTCAATTATTTTCGAAAGAGGCGGATCGAGGAACCGAGAAGATCGCAGCGATTCGAGGCTCTCGGCAAAATGGACCGGTTTCCGGTGAACCGAGCCGAGAAATTTACATCCGGATGTTTGCTAGAGGAGCAAAGGAGGCGACCTACTTCTCTACAGAGAAGAGAGCAGCCTCTGAAACCGATGCGACAGTTTCGAAAAGATTACGGGACCGTATTAAATTCTATCGGATGTCTTCGAGTACGGCGTGTTTTTCGAAATCTCTACCCGGGACCTGCAGAAATATCCGCAGTCTATTTATTCGCAGGCGAGGCGAGACAAGCGAACCGTGAATTCCTTGGGAAACTGACACGATCCGCTGTCGTTCTTGTCTGCCCCGATTCCCCGGCCATTTTCTTGTTCCTTTTTCCAGGACAACTGCCGTTGTCCCGGGCTCGTAGGTGTCCTCGAGATGCGTCGGGACACCGGTCTGCACTTAACCCGTTGAATTTTCGAGTCCCCTGAACGGTCTCGCCTCCCACACCCCCTCATTCCCCGAGTTGATCTAGTTCATCGGACAGGCGGCCGATACTTTGCCCGGCCCGTCTAACACCGTTGGATCCTATTGGTCGGCTTGGAAGACCAACTTGCACCGGATCGCAGCTGCAGCACTCGGTGCTCCGACTTTGCATCAGCAAACCGGAGGACTCCCCCGGCTCCCGTCTTCAATTTTCAATAGAGCCAGCTATCTTGGAACTTCTGGGATCACGGAAGATGATCTCACAGGGTTCTTCGGGGACTCCCCGACCTGCTCTCCCACACCCCTAATCCCTGGGACGCGCCTAGCTCGACTGCAAGGTCTCTACAGGATCGGTGTCTAGTTGCTTGGCAACCTAGCCTGAAAAATCGTATGCCACGTTGTTCCTGGACGCGATCCTAGATCTCCGATACTTTGTCCGGGCCGTCTAACACCGTTGGATCCTATTGGTCGGCTTGGAAGACCAACTTGCACCGGATCGCAGCTGCAGCACTCCGGAGGACTCCCCCGGCTCCCGTCTTCAATTTTGAATAGAGCCAGCCATCTTGGAACTTCTAGGATCACGGAAGATGATCTTCCAGGGTTCTTCGGGGACTCCCCGACCTGCTCTCCAACACTCTTAATCCCCGGGACACACCAAGGTCTCTACAGGATCTGTGTGTCTAGTTGCTTGGCAACCTAGCTTGAAAAATCGCGTGCCGTCGTTGTTCCTGGACGCGATCCAAGCGATCCTAGATCCCCCCTATTCCCGTTTAGGTCTTATGTAGAACGCGCGGGCGCACTTGTTGCGTTTCGCTAATGAATCTTCTGTCGCGAGCCCATCGATTCCACGAACAGGTGGTTAGCAGCCGTCCGGGCTAGTTGTTTGCGCGAGGACGGACGTCCGTTTAGGCTCGTTTTTACCCCGTCGAGCAATCGATCCGCGCAACCACCCCGCGTGTCCTTCGTCGTGCGAATCCTGTGTGCGTGTACCCCGTCCGGAATCGATTCCGGTGTTGTCAGCTGGTGTACGTTGTCCGGACTTCGTAAACAGGAGTTTCGAGGCTTCCTTCTATGGTTGGCAACCCGTCCCGCAACGTCCCCGCTCCGCGAATCGATATAGCAGACCCCTGGAATCGAGGTGTCACTTCTTCTTCGCGGAACTCGTTAACCTGTCTCGCCTCGCACCAGTCGATCGCGTACCACCAACCGGAAATGGAAATCCCGCGGGAGAGGCAGAGGGCACCGTCTTCCGAGACACCGGGGGAATTTAATTGGCTCCGTGCTCGATTTATCCAACACCGAAAAACCTTGGACATCGTGCACCCCCACCCTCCCTCTCCGATTGGTGGAAAAAATTTATTTCACACGATTTTTGAGGAGGAGATCGTTCAATGATTTTCTGGTCCACAGCTTGCCCAAGAGTGATTCAGTTGATTTACCGGGGGTGGGGGCTGCGAGACGACAGGAAGAGTGGTCCAACGTTTGGGCGTTTTCTGGTTCCGAAAGCACTCCGGAGGTGTCCGGCAATAATTGAACGGCTGGCGACCGCTTGTCCAGACCTCGGACCGTCAACGAACCCCTGATTCCCGTGCGCGGCTGTTCGAACGAACGGATTGTCGGCTGTCAGAAAGGGTTGATCGATACGGGCCCATCTCCCTCCGATTGTTTAGATCACTCTGGAGAGCACCAGGACCGACGACAGGGCCGTCATCATCAGGGAGTTCCGCAGGTCCCTCGATGCCGCGGATACTATCGCCACCGCGCTGTTGCACGCCTCGGGTGCTGGATCTGAAACAGGAATTTCGACAGTTAATTAGAGCTGCTCGTCGATGAACCAAAGGGTTCAACAGTCGTCCTTGACTATCAGGACTTTCATTCAACCTTCCTAACTTTTGAAATTATTTAGCACAGCTGATTTAATTTGAAATCTATGTAGTATATGAAACTATCTTACTTTTAAGGATTACCAAATCTTTCAGTCTGAAAATTAACTAGTTTCACGTACTCCGTGCTCTCTGAAAAGTATAGTAAGATACGTGCATACGAGTACGTAGTACTTTAGTTGCATCGGTACGTGAAACTAATTTATTTTTTAGGATTAGCCAATCTTCCAATCTCAGGATTAATTAGACCCCGGAAGAGGACTTGTTTGCTCGAACGTCTGGGATCTCGGAACCACCTTCGCTTGATTTCGCATTCTCTTTGACAGCTGATGAACCCACGAAAACGGTGAAGAATAAGGAACAAGGTTCTCCGTAGAGTCTTTGTGACCGAGTCGCGAGAAGGGACGCAGGAGGAGTCCGCGCGAAGATTGCGTCGCCAAAGAATAAGGGAAAAAAATCGCCCGAAGGATAACGAGTTTCCGGTTGTTCAGGCCCACCCCTCCTCCGTCGTAATCACGCGATCGCAGCCACGCTTTTCGAAATGGTTCAGCAAATATTTACCCACCCTCTCTCCGCTGTCTGCGACGAGTGAAGAAAAAAGAAGAAACCAAGTTTACCCTGTTGGCCTTATTAAAATCACCGTTGATCACTTCCGCGAGATTAACAGGTTGACGGCCATTACGGACGATCTCGTGTAAAATCGCGACAATCCGTCGGCCCCGTTGAAGCAATTAAGGAGCGGCGATCGATGTTAGTCGAATCACGCGATCGTGATTTACGGGGTGATTTTATCCTGCTTCGCGAGAAGAGACTCCTTCCTCTTTAGCAATTTTTTCCAGGACAGTACATCGACGGAAAATTACCAAATTTTGCAGATGTGTTCATAAATGCCTAAAGAATTATTGGATATTTTTTAAATCTTATTTCACTGTCTTTTCGTTGCAGGGTGGAACGACGAAGAACGGCTATGGAAGAAAATGTACGAGTGTAAAGGAAGGAAATTTTTTTCCAGGACAACACATTGACGGAAAATTACCAATTTTTGCAGACTTGTTCAACAATGCCTAAAGAATAAGCGGATATTTTTTAAATCTTATTTCACTGTCTTTTCGTTGCAGGGTGGAACGACGAAGAACGGCTATGGAATAAAATGTACGAGTTAAAGGAATGACCATGGTAATGGCGGTAACAGTTATTTTCTCGGGGTTGGACGTGAAATGTATGTTAAATCTCTGTCTGGATAAGGCGCGGGGGTAGTTATTAAAAGAAACCGGTAGAAGGCAGTTACGATCCAATTAAAGGGTGAATTCAGTGTCCCGTTAATTAAAAGCGGAACTGGGAAACCAGGGAGCATTCTAATGACCGGGCCCGTTCCGCTGGAACGTTCAACCGTGTATTAAATCACCCTTAAGTTGTGCCATCAACTGCGCACCCCAAATCTTTCGCGAACCTAATCGTTTGAACGCTACGATCGCGCGAACCACGAAAAAGACCCCGAAGAACAAATTCCTTCTGTAACTTTCCAAAAAACACATAGGAGCAGTTAACATACAATAAATAATTGTAATATTAACTGTGATAGCGAGACAGTAGTAGAGGACTGAATAAACAAGTGAAAAAGAGGAAATGGGTGAGTATCCCTGGACTTCCGGCCGGGACAGGGCTGGCCGCATGCGGGTCACGGTGACCCAGGATGATCTCCTGTGGTCGGTCCATTTCCCATGGATCCTTGGCAGCTGGGTTCCCGAGCATAATCGACCGAGTCTCCCTAAAAATTTCATTTCAAGGCTCCCCTCGGCCTCTCTCCGATTCCGATCGATCCTCTAACCCTGACCCGAATTCCGCTCGCAGCCCGGCTGCGAGAGAACGTCCCGGAGGCTGCTAGAACAGGGATTGGAAATCATTTTTCCGTGGAACGCGGTCGCCACGGTCCGCCCCCCGCGCTCGATCCGACCGAACAATAGGTTTAATCCGCGACGGATCTCGAATAAACAGAACCGTGGAGAATTACAGGACGACCGGGGAAGGGTGACCGGAGAACAAGGAGAGGTTTGGGGGATGGTTGGTGGTAGAGGACGATAGAGAGGGGTTCGACGCGTAGCAGAAACGCGTCACGCGACCGCGGAGGATAATGAAACACGGAAACCCTCGGCTGGGGACACAGGAAATCTGGTCGATATCGATCGAGGGGGACTTGAATTATTTATCGACGGACCGTCACGGTTGCGATGGGGACTCCGAGATCCGCGAACGAGCTTCAACTGGTATTTCAAACTATTACGACGTACCGGGTGTCACTCAGCTTAAAACAGTTGGCCCTATCCATTTCCCATCCCTCAATCTGATTTTCGTAAACCTTACGTTTAGGGGAGGCAGCTCCGATTAGAATGATTTTCACATATGTTGTCAAGGACAATATTCTGAACAACTTTTGTCATTACAACTACATGGTGCTCGGTCTTAGTTTTCGAGATAATTGCAAAAACGATGACTTAGAGCTTGCGCGAATACGTAAAATTGAATACAGTGTTCAATACAGTTTTTTGCAAGTATTTCGAAAACTAAGACCGAGCACTGGGTAGTTGTAATGACTAAAGTTGTTCAGAATGTTATCCTCGACAACATATGTGAATATCAAGATCATCGGACCTAACCTAACCTAAACGTAATAAGGTTTGCCCTGTTTTCTCCTGAAGTAGTGCCTTAATAGGAAGGTATTTCAATTTTCTTGGAAACGGGCAGGAAGAATATTAAATTGTTGCGAGAGGACGACTGTCCCGGGTTCCTCGAGGATGCCCACTAATAAGGACACCGGTGGAATTCTAGAATTAGTGTGGTAGCTACCTGGCACACCCTTCAGCCTAGGCAGAAACTCGTTCCAGAACGCGCAGGACGTGGTACGCGGTCCTTTGCCCAGCCCGGCTGTCTCCGCGTCGAAAATAAAGTACTGCGGTTGATCCCTCGAATATGGCGGCCACTCAGACTCCTCCTTTGTTGGTTTGCTGAAACATAATCGCAAGGGAGCGAGTGTAGACAGCGCAGCGTTTTATTTATTCCGCCGTGAAAGTTGTGGGGGGGATATGTAAACTCGTAATGGAATAATGTTTGGCTAACTTGCAGGTGCTCCTCCGAGGGTGGTGGAGTTTCGCGGCACATTAGCCAATATGGCGGCGCTCAGTAGGCTGGATCGAGAAAAATGACACTTCATGAAAAAACAGACTTTCTCATATTGATTTCTAATAAATTCGTATTGCTTTCTAAATGTCCATCAACATCGAAGCTGAAAAAATGATTTTTTATAGAAAATTTAATATTATTTGAGGTTAATATTGAATTTTTATATAAAAAAATTTAGATATTGATTTTTTATCGAAAATTTAATATTATTTCTCTCGTGGTTCAAGAGTTACAACAAAATGTCACAAAATTTTTTGATCCAGCCCACAGCGCGGCGATTCTGTGGCAGATCGATCGGATCCGATTATCGAGTTTCACCGATCGGTATATTTCCAAATGATCATTCCATTCACGGTGTTTTTCCATCGGGCAGCGTGAAAAAGGTTTGTTTAATGACGTGACCGAACGATGATAAATAGTGATTGATCGCGAATTAGATATTCCGGCGGCAGCATAGGTTTTAATTGAATCTGCCGTCGCGAAGCAACACGAGCAACCGATTTGTCCGTCGATAATTAATCCGAGTTACACGACCGGGTACACGGGCAGCTGGTTAACTAGGCTCGTTTAAAATTATTAACAACGCGCTAACAAACTGTGTACACCGCGGCAACGGTCGGGCCGTGTATTAATTATTGGGAGAAGCCCGACGGACGTTTAAATATTTCACCGGCAATTTTCTGTTCGCCGATTAATCATTGTCGATCCATTTTCCGGGGTTTTTCCGCGTGTTTCCCGTGGAAAACGATTTCGGAATTAGCGAGGGATCGCGAGAGCATCTCTTCTCGAAAAACGATCCGTTGAAAGGTCGAAGGTCGCGACGATTAACATTGAACGTTCGTTAAAAAAGGGGGAAGACAAAAAGGATCGTAGAGTGGAATTTACTCGATATTCGAAGGACTCGAAACGACTGAATACGAGACGAAAAGAAGGCTGACAAACAACCGATTGGTTGGCGACGTGTGTCCAGTCCTTGTTTGTATCGGCGTCGTTAAATAATTCCTCGCTAACCCAGATCGAAAAGCCGCGATGAGGGAACCGTGTGTCGTTCATATTTAATTGTCGTCGTCAAATACAGCCGCGCCACTTTCTCGAATTAACACGGCTGTCCGACTTCTCAGCTGGCTGGCGTGATTCCGCAACCGTTCCAGCGGAATTATTTATCGGAGCCTGATATGGGACGCTGTTGCTATTTTCGTAGCCGATGCGGACCGTTTCACGCGTCCTTTTTAATGAAATCGCGGTGATCCAAAGAGCGCCGCTCAACCGACAAATTTGCTTCCTCGCGAAATCCAACATGGCGGTCGTCGAATTCGACTGCGAGTAATTCGGTAAATTTAGGATACTGAATGTCGAAACGATTGGAAATTATATCGTTCACTGCGCAGTGATTGTACATGCGTGTAATTAACGCGTGGTTTGGTACGATTTGTTTGATATTTAGGTTAAAAATTGCGAGATGGGGACGTAATAGCCGACGATGCCGATCCAAGCGCCGGACTCCCTCCCCATGCAAGTCAAATTTGTTTCTCCGTTCTCTTTCTCTCTTATTTCCTGCTCGACCTTTCGCCGTCACGGCCAGAGGAATTCTCGAGGAGGCTCCTCGTTCAACCGAGTTATATCTCAAACGAGGACGGACGTGAATATGAAATGCAATTTTAAGCGACCGCGAGAGGGACCAGCTATTAAATAACCAGGGCGGAATCGACAGGCCACAATCCAGTGCAATTTTTACAGACTGTCCTCTCGAGCGGACGTCTTCCCTGTCTCGTCACGGTATGCTCCACTTAATTTCCAATTTGGTTACGGTCCACAGTGCGACACACAATGGACAAAAATTAAAATAATCATCAGTCGGTAAGTGAAGAATGTGTATGTAAAAAGTAGTATCCAAGAAAATCAATAGGGGATTAGTAACCGCCTTTAGAAATTTTTTAAATGTCAATTTTTGAGATTTCAAGGTCACCATTTTTTAGACGTTAAATAATAATTTAAAAAATTAAAAAATTTTCAAAGTCGACTTGGCACCATTTCTCGTTATTCGATCAATCTCAAATTTTGCACAGATTATTTTGAATAATTCGATATTCAAAAAATAAGTTCCACCCTAATCTCCATTTACAAAAAGTCTAAAGCCACTTATTCCGATATATTTAACGATGAACGGTCCCCTGCTGTGTGTCGCCTCGTTTCAACGTTAAATTGAGTTGTATAAATGTTCGTGGGCGGAAACTTACCCTGTGTAGGCGAATTTCGAGAAGGAGAGTATCATCCTCAGAGACAGGTCTCGTTCCTTGTCGCTGTAGGTCAAGGAGGTGTTCAGAGGATGTCCGAACACGTATTCCACCTCATCCCCGTGCATCACGCCCATCCACTCGCCCCATAGGTTCGTGCTCGTTCTCTGTAACAGGATGGTTTTAAACCTGTTTGCATGAAACGCTTGTCCAAACATTTTCTCTGATCCCGCACGTCCGCGACGATCGCTTTTGACACGGGAACCACGTTGATAATAACCGTTCAACAGTGCTGACAGCTTGCCAATATTCATCTACACCGGCGGGGGGCTTTATCGCGCGGGACGAATTTTTATGGAAGAGCCTTTTTCGCTACGCCGTGATCAGTGTATTGGATTATTAAGAAACTCGATCGAACGTCGTCCACACGTCAGTCAAAAGTTAAAACGATGAACCGCGATACAAGGAAATTTACTCGTATACCTTAATTTAGGGGATTGCGACGGGTTTCGCTCGAGTAAACGGCGAGCTCTTTGTAAAATCTTACAGTCTGGTTGGGGTGGTGTCGGTACAAGGGGTAAAGAGTCTTTGGGGATCACCGAAGCGTCAGGTCAGCGGCAGAAAATTGCAGGTCGCCTCTTGGGGGCGATCGAAAATCGAAGCAGGGGTTCGCCTTTGTTAAGAAATTTCCGCGAGAGACTCCGGCCGCAACGGGGACAGACGCTTGTCAACGTTCCTCAACCGGCGAAAACGGCGTGCGGTTGACGGGGCGCGAGACCCACCCCTGGGGAAATTCCGCCTCTGTAATCACAATTTTCCGACGAGTCGCGCGCGGTAATAGACACGTGCGGATGAATCTCGACCGCCTCCGATTAATTTCCAATCCCTGGCCACCTGCTTCGGAGACTCTCGAAAAAATATTACGGTGACAAGGATCTTAAGGCGAGTGGGAGGGAGGAAAGTGGCCTTGATCGATCGATCCCACCCCCTCCGTCGCAATAAGGCGGGGCCAGATGTTTCCGACGGGGAATCAGTTAAGGCTCTGACTTAATCTTGTGACAGGGATCCGGTGCTCGGGGATGAAATGCATTCTGCAGATAAGAATTATCGCCGCTTGTTTGCAGACGCGGCTGTACTCCCCCTCCGGTAATCAATATAGCCGCGATCGCGGAACGGGTGGATCGATGAACGGCCTGCTCCGTAGGTAACGTTACAATCTACAGGATAGTTAGTGAGTTAATACTCAATTACTTGTAACTTTGCAAAAAAAAATTGGAGGACAATGTACCTTAGTTTGTCTTGAAAAGATTTGATAATTATTAAGGAAGGGTTGCTGTACTCCGATTTTGATGAAATTTAAACGTATTATAGATTTCGACATTCTAAACAACTTTTCCCTATTACAATGTAGGGGGGTTGCTTTTAGTTTTCCAGATATTTGCAAAAAATTATTGCTAATACTGTATTGAATTTTTCGCATTCTTGTTGAAGGAATTTTGAGACACCCTGATATATAGAGTGAGCGTTTTAACAAAAAAAAGTACAAGTACGGAGCTTGCAAGAATGCGAAAAATTCAATACAGTATTAGCAATAGCTTTTTGCAAATATCTCGAAAACTAAAAGCGATCCCCCTATACTGGAAAAGGAAAAAGTTGTTCAAAATGTGTTGCTGCATAGCATATTAAAATTTCAAAAATGCCACTGCAGTTTGCTGCATGATCGCCGCCATGTTGCACCGCGAAGATTACAGCCGAGTCCGAAGGAACGAACAATTCCTAATTAACGGAATCTGAACGTCTGTTTTTAGAAACTGTATCTGCACGTTTTCATCTACGTAATATTACAAATCTGGCCTTCTTCCGTTCGTGTTGGGCCGATGTAATTTCCAGAGCGGATGCAGCGAAATGGGGCGGTAAATTTGGACGTTAATTATTAAAATTAGAAATTACCCGCAGCTTTTCTGTTGATGCAGGTGACCGGCGACACGGGCGAGCAAACACGCAGACGTAACGACGTTATTTAAATCTGACTGTTTGCCACGCGAACGCAAACTTCGCCGTGTTTACGGATACGTTCGAGGACGCTGGCGGATCTCGACTGCCTCGCAGATATATTTTCTTTTTGCCCGCGCGAGAGAGAAACGACCCTGTAAAGGGTTAAGGGGGTGGGGGAATGTAAGAATCATAGTTTCCTCTACCTTCGAATAATCTTCGAACACGAGGGACAATGGGGGTTTATGATTTCCATTGAGCTTTCATCGAAGCGAAACGAATTGCCTTAAGACCATCCTTTGTGCTGGAATTCAATTAGCTTCCCGGAGAATAATAACACGGGTGGGCGAGGCTAATTAAAATTCGGATCGCCGTGACGGTTGAACTCCTTTTGTTTCGTTGCTCGGGGGGGTTGGGAATGGAGTTTTCAAGACTGGAATTTGCGCCAGGGTGGAGGGACGATGTGTACTATCTCGGAGAGACTCATTTAACCTTTACGCGGACAACCAAAATAGTTTTGAACTCGGTAGAATGGAGAACGGTTCCATGATACTTTTAAAAGAATGTAAAATATGACGGGCGAAAATAGGGTAAACGGATGCCCGGTTGCCCACGCGAGGGGTTACGCTACGTTCTGATATTTCTCGTCGTAACCTCCTTCCCACGCCGTTTATTTCAGGGAATTTATTCTATTTGCAGGCCCACGCCATTCCCGCGTAGGTCGCATTAACAACAAAGGCGATTATTGATTCAACCGGCGCAGCCGACTGGTCCGCGCGTAGTCTCAAATCCGTGGTGGTTCGTCCCGTCCGGGATAATACAGCGATGCGACGTCTCGACGAGGTTATAAAAAGGACGGCACGAGTGGGGAGAGCAGGTTCGATTTAATTTACTCGAATCGAGCCCGAGGTCGGACCAAATTATCCCGGCCACGTAACGAAGACCCGATCCGGGAGGATCCGTAAAAATATTTCATCGAATGTCCCCGGAACCGAGCTGATCGCCCGAGGTCAGGAATGCGTAATAGAAACGTTGGTCCCTAGAGTGCCCCACACTTCCAAACTTGTAACTCGCCCGTTGAAATTCATTACACACCTGACGTAATAGTTCAGGTAGAATCGAGCGTGTTGAAAGTGAAAAAGTGTTACCTAACTTAACTTGAATCAAAAATTAAACCCAAGTGAACCTAACAAAACTTATCTCCCCAAATCTCATAGTACGAGAGGTTCCTGAGTGAGAGCCATGTATAATTCAACATATCCAAACATAATCAAACCTAAGCGTGATAGTGCTGTAAGACAAACAGCTTTACGTAGCCTAACCCGAATCAAACATCGAACCCAAGTGAGCCTAACAAAGTACGAGAGGTTCCTGAGTGACAACCATGTATAATTAAACCTATCCAAACCTAATCAAACCTGAGTGCAGGAGGTATGCATGCTGCGTTAGGGATGCCTAACAGTACAAGCTAACTACACCATAAAATCAACGACATAGCCAAAAGGGACCTAACTAGCATGAAAAGCTGAACCAATTAGTCAGACTCGGTGGCAGAGGGAAAATCGTATCCGAGCGTCATGGAGCCTAGTCTGGCCACAAAAGTGAGTACCAAACAACGTCTAGGTCCTAGGTAGCTCCTCCGCATCGTCCAAAGTAGTTTCCCCAAGCCAATTTTATCCCGTCGTTGGTTGGTTCGCATTTGCAAGTGGAAATTGCCATCCGTCCGCTCGTGTTATCGTTCCGGAACGTTTTGTACATTAATAACGGTATTCCGCATTACCGCCCCAACCCTCTGTGCCGCGGCGCTACCATCCGTCGCGCTAACTTCTTCGGGTTTCATCGAATGATTCGCAGCGGAATTAAGAACAGCTTGGCGTGTCCGAGGGGAAATGCAATTCAGTTCGGAAACTCCCGGATAAGTTGGTTCCTCGTTTAATTCGCCTCCGACGCGAAATGGATTAATGTTACACATCGCGCTCTCGGCCATCGGAGGGAGTTTGGGGGATCGCGGCGGGAACACGGGGATATGCGTTGTTTAACTTCCACCCCCCGGAGCATCGCGATGGTACGCGCGAGTGGATCACCGCATCACGTTCGCCCGCGCGTCGAATTAATTTCGTTTCGAAATTGACGCCGGTTTTGCGAACGATTGCCGAAGTTTGATCACATCGTTATGAGTGTCCCCGCGAAATTCCGAGGCCGCCGGGAAAAGCAATCAATCATTTTAGACGTTTATTTTACCCTAAACCCATCTCGATTCGACGGGATCGAAACTGGACGCGGTCGGTGGTTTGATTTCAATTTTTGGTGGGATTGAATTTCGTTCAGGGGTGAATAATATTAGCAGATCGAATTAGAATTATTCCTTCTCGATGCCTGATCAATTATTGATACGTACTACTTGCAGGCTGACTCGTCGTTGATCTACACTACCCTCGACCACTCGATTAGCAAAATATGCCATTCATTTGTCAAAGGAATCACTGGAGAAACGTAGGCTTGGATGTTATTCGAAGTCTGATCAATTACGGACACACACTACTTACATTGGCCGACTAGACGTTGATCCATGCTACTTCGTGCAGTCAATTAGTGGAACGTATTACTAATTCCTTGGAAATCGTTGGAGAAATTTCAATCTCGAAGTTTCACAATGGCTGATCAATAGTTGATTTGTACTACTTACACGCGTTTGGCTGACCTATCGCTTACCTGTTCTACTCTTTGGTCTCTTCGATCACCATTTTCGTACCGTGTTCCCGGGTGAACCTGTCTCCCGGTTATCCCGTGGCCCAGAAAAATTTTTAATTTATATTTTTGCTTGATACTTCCCAACGATAGACCGGCCCATAAAAGCCATAAAACCCATGGAAAGCCCACACGCCGTAAATAACGACGCTTCTCGTCCGTTTATGTTCCGCTGCGAAAAATCGCAGTTTGAACTTTAACGGTCTCTCTCGCATGAACTTCCCCGGCGGGATGTTCGCGAACTTGTTCCGCCATTGTGGGGGCGCGGTAATCCAACTTTTTTCAGACGCAGCCTCAAACTTCCCGGCACACGATCGTTCACAGGACGTCCGGGAATTTATTTAATTCCGTCGGAATGCGATCAATTGAATCCGAGCTCGATAAATCCGTTCGTACCTCGACCATAGTCCGCTGTCGAACGGATTGATGCCCGAGATTCTTGCTGGCTTTTTCGAGAACTTTCCACGGGATAGTCCTCTCTCGATTTTGCGTGTCGCTATTAGAGCAGCTGATGTAATTAGGTCAGTTGAAATTCTTCTCGATCGAAATTGTAATAATATTAAATTTTATGTTCGCACGGTTCGATCATTAATATACTAACAGCAAGTTTTTAAATTAATTTAACTCAACGTTTCGATCCCTGTAAGAATAATACAAAGAAAACTTTTTTTGTTGCCACAATACGTATTTAATGTTGTTTAAAATGCACGCGTGTTTTTTTCAATTCGAAATAATCAAAATTATACGAATTACACGTTTCCTTTTCTCCAGAAGCTGATCCGTATAGTGCCAGAGGTTATCCGTCGGCGCAATCGTATGGTTGTACTACTGAGAACGTCCGAAGGAGCGCTCCTCGCAGAAAGAGGAAACTCCGAACGCGGCTCCGCTATTATGACAGGCTTCCATGTTCAGTAAACGTCGTTAATTTTAACGATCCTTAAAATTACAAAGGCAACGCAGGCGATGGTGGGGGGCGAGAGCTTCCGAGGATCGTCCAGAGGGACGCCCAGAGGCGAGCATAATGATATGACGATCGATAATGCTCAACGGAACTCGATAGATGGCTGGAATTTCGTTACGCCGGCTTAATAAACGTGTATCGACCGGTATCTCTTAATTAACCCGGCGATTTCCTACGGTACACACCATTATCGCTGTTACGCACGCCATTTCACTAACGGCGCCGACGTTACTGCGAAAAATCCTGCTAATTTCGCTCGCCGACGCTGCCCAAATATCATTAATATTCACCTAAAAATCCTCCGGACATTTCACAAGCGAATATTCATCCGTGTCTGACCAATCGTTGATTCGCACTACTTGCCCGGTTTGATTTGACGTTGATCCGTACCACTTCGTCCGTTCATTTAGCAAAATATGTCATGGCTAAATTATTCGTACGTATTACTTATGGACAGCGTTTAACTTGATACTTATCTGTACTACTCCGTGCGACCAATTAGCGCGACGCATTACTAATTCTTCCTCACGAATAACTAGAGAAACCGTGAATCTTAAAGTTCCTCGACGTCTGATTAATCATTTATCTATGCTATTTGCTGACAGCGCCTGACTTTGAGAACGTGTATCTAGGTTCATTCGATCAGTAAAATATAACTCCGTGAATACTACATATTTCTTGTTCCCTCTCAGCTGTTTCAAATTAATTTGATGAAAAATTATTTCGGTAAAAATATTCTCAACACTTTTTAATGTATCCCTTCTCAGAGACCCTCTAAATATCGTTATAATTCATCACGACCCTTCTGAAAACGATTACACGGTCCAACAAACAAAGTTACCTGCCCTTTGGACAAAAGCACTGACTTATACTACTGAAACAGCGGCTGCCGCGATGACGAGGCCACGCCACTGAACCAGCCCGACCGAAATTGCAAAGGAGCACGAAATCCCACTAAATGGAGCCTGTTTCCGTCGTTTCGAGTCGGGTATAATTTTCCGAAAGCATCTTTTAATTTCACCGTCGTGGTTAAACGAACCTAAATAACATCCTCGAGGAAACGCTTCTTTTCATTGGACGAATGCCCGGCGTCTTCGGCTACAGCGATTCATCCTTTCGACGCGGAATTAATGGCTCTCGCGCGATGGTTTGCACAACGTTATCCGCTCGCGGTCGATAATGAATCTCGTGCGGAAGACACGCGAGGAATACCACCGTGAAAGGATTCTTGTTGTACGTGGAGGGGATTAAAGGGGTGACGGGTGTACGAGGAGGGTTCTGTATTCAACGATTCGACGCAACTATATGGCTTGGTCCACGACCATCTAGTTTCCATTAATTCCTTTGGGCCAATCGACACGCTGGGACGGCGATTCACTTCGTTAATGAATCGGCCGAGTTTGTATTCACTGGCGAGCAATTATTTTTCCGACCGGCACGCGGAGAAAGTAGATTTCGAGGATCGCCGATTACAGAAATTGGAGCGGGTTCCGGCTGTGGTCGAAGCCGCGTCCGGCCGATTCAATTAACAGGCCAGGATAGAGCCTCTCGAACCCATTATTCTTCCTTTGCCCAATCGACTCGCCCGGAAAAATACGGTCAACGGGAGCCCAGAGCAGCTGGCAAACCGCTGGACAATTGGTATGAGTTAGAGTCTAAAGGAGATTGGGTTAGGGTAGGTCCATGTTGGCTTTCCAGAGTCAATATAGTCATTTCTGGGTGTGGATTAGGATGTGGATAGGATAAGTCCTTCGAGACTAGGTAGGACCCGATAAGATGCGTCCCCCAGCACCCGGGAGCAAATGTTAACAGTAGGACCCCGAGTGATGATATGATGGGCTAAGAGGAGGATTAGGGCGGCAGCCCTGGAGGGTGGGGTTTTAGTGGGCAAGACCAGGGATTAAGTACCGTTCTCTGCGACTTTCATTTTGGGAGAAGGATGAGTCCCACATTACCCTCCTACCACCATGTTAGGACGGACCTAGACCCAAGCTGGATCCTTCGGGATTAACCCTGGACCAAGGATCTGGCGAAATATAATTTTATCGACTAGCTTCAGGGTGTTAGATGAACTACTCCGACGTCCTATTTTTCCCGCGCCTCAGACAGAGTCGAAGTTATATCGGATCTAAAGCGAACCATGACGGCAGGTCCATCAGAGGTAGGTCAGGCCTCGTTACACTGGTCTGGAATATAATAAACTGGGTTCAAAGCGTTCCCGGATCCAAACTGAGCGTACTTTCGAGGCGACGTCAATGGAAGCCCGTGTCCCCTACTCGAGTTCTAAAATCCTCGGCACACGGTATAAATTCAAATTAACGTGAAGCTGATGGAGGGAATGTGTTTGGCGCTTGGGAGGCGGCTTCGGTAAGTCTACAAGGTACACGTGTTCTCGAGGATCGTTCCCAGGTTCCAGCGTTAACCCGTTTCCGACCCAGTTACCCTCTTTGAACTCGTTTCGCCTCTCCCGGTTTGCGGAACTTTTTCGAGACATTCGAGTGGCTCGCTTCCTTCTTCTACTTCTTCTTCTTCTTCTGGTTCTTCGTTTTCCCGGTGCTAAAAAATTAACAAGAAACCGGGACGAGTCGTTTTATCCATCCTACCTCTATCCGCGTGCCTTTCGGCGCTCCTTTTTGCACGACCGGTGCGGAGAGAGACGGTGGACGAGACGGTCTAAGTAGCTCGCCCAAGACGTCGAATGGACCTAAGTCGATTTTCGTGTTCGCTCCCAAGGGAATTCAAAGTGGGACGATAATTGCCCTGGGTCCTGAAGACTGTCAGCGAACGAGAGAGAGATAGGGGGTGGGGGAAGAGAGTGGACGGGGGTCGTCTCGTCGCGTTCGTCAGCAAAAAGCGAATCCGTAGCGACGAGTGGCCGCCAAGAGGAAGACAAACGGGATCAAGGAGACGCGAAAGTGGTGCTAAACCTAATCCCGCCTCGGGCCACGAGTTCCTTTCCTCGGCAGTGACGTAATTGACATCGGCGAACGGCAGAGCCGGGCCTCGTTTCTTTTAATTAAGAGATCCGCCGTGCAACAAGATCCCACTTCGCTTCATGAAGATCGACCATCTTTTCTTCCTTGCGCCGTGAAGCTTTCGGGACCAGACGTTGGGCATCACTGCCACTCGACATTGACACGTCACTGTCAAGCTGCAAGCCTTGGACTCCAACATTGGATCCTTTTTTTGGGGTGTTGGAGAACCGGTAGAACTCGGAGACCTCGCTGGTACCCTGTCCTGCAAGCACCACCACCTGGGGCCCTGGAAAACCGTCTCAGCTGTACACTGAACCCTGATGAGATTCATGGTGCAGGGTCCAAGTCAGTTCTAGAAAGACTACTCGAAGTAAAGTCTCTAACGAAAAGTCACCAAGCCTCCCTTCCTTTTCCTCCTATCTCTCACACTTTAGAGCCGCTAAACTTGGATCCAGGGAAATTGGGTCCAAGTGGAGGTGGGTGATCCAATCAATGTGATAGAGTCCAGGTTAGGTCTGGTCTAGAGAAAAACCGTCTCAACTGTACACTGAACCCTGATGAGATTCAGGGTGCAGGGTCCAAGTCAGATCTAGAAAGACTGCTCACAGTAAGGTCTCTAAGTCACCAAGGTTAGGTCATCGAGGGTTGATCCCGGATTCCAGCCAGCCGTAAGCCGGCTAAAGGATCTAAGTAGATAGCTCGGAACATCTTTCTTGGAGGAATCCGACCGTGCCGAGACAATTACGTCGATTTCACGGGAGGACGCGCCAGGATGATGGAATCGGCGAGGAGATTAACAGCTCAAACCGGAAAAGGAGTACGCGAATCGTGACGGAACATGGAAGAGCCGAAGACGTGTCTCGCTGGGTGGATAGGGGTAGAAGAGGGGGTTAGGTCGAGCGTTAAAGGGGGTTGCTTTAACCGGAGAGCGAAACCGTTATTAAGATTACGGGCGGCGCGCATGAGTAATGACATCCTCCTTTGCTTCCACCGCCGCTCCCTGATAAATTACCTCCTTCGCTAATTACTTGGGCCTCGGTATTCCGCTTACGCGGGTTTCACGTCCCAGTTACTCGGGGGATGCCGCCGTGAAACCGGCCGAGATCGAGTGGCTACGAAAGTGAAACACACCGGGGCTTTGTTTTCGGCCCGACCGAGCCCCTTCAACCCTCCTCCCTTCGATTTTTCACGGTACCATTCTGCCGATCTAATTACTACGATATTAAACCGTTTAATTACATCGTTTAATCGTAGATGGTTCGTAAGACAATTAAATATTTGTAAGTACGGTATCTTCATCTTCCTGTAACTTTATGGGAAAAAATCGCACGGCAATGTTCCTCTGCTTATTTTAAAGGGTGAAATCTTTGCTTTTTCGTGCATTAATTCTTTTTTTGGAAATAATTTTTCTACCCGAAAGTCAGCATAAAAGTGAAGATAGTGGTGTTTCGAATTCTATGGGTGTTCGTGGAATTCGAAAATTTTTTTAGGGATTCCAGCTGCAATAGAATCGAAGAGCGAAGTCTCCGCTTTCCAATGACTCCAACAAACTTGATCTACGATTTGTTGTTGCCGTTTTATCGCGCTTTGTATGAAAAATGAGCCCAGCGATAACTCTGGTCCGATATAGATACATTTTTCATTCGCAGTGCGATAAAATGGCAACAAACGCACATACATCAATGTTTTCGGAGTCATTGGGAAGCGAAAGCTTTCGAATTATTTCGAATTATTCAAACCGTCGAATCCAAAAGAATGTGGAAAAGACGAAGAAAAATAATGAAACATAAATCTTGGCTTAACCGCGAGATAGCCCGAACCGTTCTCTGCGGAAACGGTTCGGGAACGACAAAAGGGACTTTCAGGAGCTTTCGGCGTCTCTGTGTCGATCGATCCCACAAATAAATTCATTCGGTACCCCATTTCCTTTGTGGTGATCCTCTATCATTTATTTCTTCGTCGGCTGAATATCCGTTCTCCGTTAATGGTGAGCTTAAAAAAGCTGGCCTGTGAGTGGATAGGATCGACGTGCAGCTTCCGAGATATCCCCCCATTCTGCTTGACTAAAGCTCGGTCGGATCATAACCGCGGCTCTCCCGGTGTCGAACTTTTTTCTAGATTTTTATTATCCTGGACACAGTGGCGTCTCTACGACCGCAGGAGAATCTCTTCCACGATAGAGAACGAGCCTCTCTAGTGGAACGAGTCGATAACCCGTCTGGCATAGCTCGAGGAAGTAGTATAGATCGGCGATAAGTCAGACGAGAGACAAAATTTTTAATTTTTCATCGAATTGACTATCAGGTCCGTTCAGGGATGTGTTTAGAAATTTCCTGGACTCGTTAGCTCTAGAAAACGAGCCTCTTTAGTGGAACGAGTCGATAACCGGTCGGGCATAGCTCGGGGAAGTAGTATAGATCGACGATAAGTCAGACGGGAGACAAAATTTTTAATTTTTCATCGAATTGACTATCAGGTCCGTTCAGGGCTATGTTTCGAAATTTCCTGGACCCGTTGACTCGTGGCGTGCATCCGTGACCACGGACCGAAGCGAGACACCCCCGCAATTTCCGTGGTTAAGCCACTTTTGTGGGACATCGCCGCCCCGACGAAGGATCTCGACGACCTCCCACGAGTTTATCACGAAACGTCTCCCAATATATATGCTCCCCGCGACGAAGTTATAAAAGCGGGCTATGTATACATATATACGAGGGCAGGGGACGGAAGGGGGCGACGGTGCTCGCGGAGGGCTCTTGAACTTTCATCGCCTCTTTAGCTCGAGAGGACATTAGAGTTCCACAATTTATGTAACGCACGAGCAGAGCGTTACGAGCGCCCAGAAATATCAACCCTCGACGAGCCGGGGATTGAACGTGAAACAGGAGGGACGGGACTTGAGAAATTTTCGAAATTCGCTGGATTCCTTCGACCCCACTCCATCCGCATTCGCTTCATCCCCTCGGCCTTCCCCGTGAACGTTTCATTCTCCGCTGGAATTCCTTCAGGAGCTTTTACGGTCAATTCTAGAAATTCTAATATTTTTAGGAATCGTTGGAAAGGGGAGAACAAGTTGAGTAGAGGCGGGTGAAAGAAAAATAATTAAGGGAGCATAAGAGGGGTAGTTTGACCCTATAAAACGAGCCAATGTATTTCTTTATTCTTATTGACCTACGATTCGGATTGGGATTGGATCAATCAGGGTTTGTATCGAGTGGGGTGCATTATTAAAATGTTTCTTTGCCTGTGGCTCGAAGGGTGAGAAATTTTTTAGCAGTCTCTGTGCTGGGTCTGAATAGACAGTCCAAGGTGGCAGTTCGGTTTAAATAAGTCTCGAACGGGAATCACGCGACCCATTGAGCACGGGAGCCCTTCGTGTTTGCGTTTCCCTGGGAAATCGATGATCTTTCTCCACGGTTGAATAATAGATTCGTCTGGAAGTCGATTCCCGGCGCGGCGGTCGGCGATAAGGGGGCCGGCTTAAATCGAGCGAAAGAATCACGAGCTGTGCGGGTCGCGTTATCATTCCCATTTCGCCACGTGACTGTCGTGTCGCGTCCCCCGGAAATGTCAAGCCGCGCTACGACTATAATATAATGGCCGTGTATCGATCGGCCCGTGTTTCACGTGACGCCGTGCCTCGCGACCCGCACACGTGACCGATAGAGAAAAAAAAAGGTAAAATGAAAGAGGTTTCCCTCTGTCTCTGTACGACTCACCTGGGTGAAGAAGTAGTAGTACACTTTCATTCCGCGGTCAGCGAACAGCTGGGCGAAGTGTATCGACGGGCAGATGAAGAAGTAGTCGCCGACCACGTCCGCGATCATCTTCTGATAGATATAGCCGTTGTTCACTTGCTCCCAGTCCGTGTACTACAACAAAATGCATTCTCTCGTCAGTGGAAACTCGTATATCTCGTTACTCCGTCTATTGTAACATCGCTAAATAAAAATCATAGGACAGCGCACCTTCGCTCATTGTGTAGCGCAAAGCCTCCGTTTTCGCGTGCACGCGGTACTTTTTGTCGGAAAAATGTTTCTATTCTGAGGTGATTGAAAATGTAAAAAATGGTTTTTTGTGACCATTTTTTTCACCATTTATCAAATTCGTTCCCGCTGTGCCCGGCTGAAGAAATTTTTCCCGGGAAACCAAACTACCGTGAATTTTGCAAATTGAAGTCTCCGCTTCGCGGAGAGTCCGCAAGCATCGGCGTACGATTTTTCGTTTCGGTTTTATAGCGGTTTGAATGAAAAGTGTCGCATTAGATGAGCTTTCACCGAAACATGCACTGGCGATTTTTATTCCGAGCGTCCAGGCGCGCGTCAACGTAGTCATTATTTTTTTTTATCCCGCCGCATTTATATTTCCCAGCGTTATTTTTCAAGGGACGAATAATCCTCTCGTCCCGGCTAAAATTCTTCAACGACCAGAAAATATTCCGGCGCTTCTGAAACGTTGCGGCTTGAATATTATTCGCGGCGAGAATCAACAAACAAGCAGGTCCGATAGATCCGCGCGTTTAACCGCGGCCGAGGCACGAAGGAATTTTTTAATAAGAGAAGAACGGGTGTATCGGGGCCTCGTTCTCCATATTTCACCCGCGTTTAAACAACAAACTGCGCCCGTGAGTTTCGGAGTCCGGTAAAATTCGTGGCACAATCAAGCTCCATTTATCACGGCGGCTCGCGCGCGCCACCCGGCTCGGTTCGATACCCGCCCGATTATTGCTCGTGTTTTTCGTGTAAAATGGAACGACGCCGCGTACTACTTCGCGATAATCGTCCGGGACGCTGCCAGCCGGAGTATCGACGCCCCAGGCAAGAAGATTTCCTCGATTGGTTCGCTGCGCTGGCCAATCTTCTCGCCTCATGAATATTCTTAACGAACTGGCGACGTTACGCAACGGGGATCGTTAATTGGACCAAATATAGAGGTCGTGAATAAAGATTTATTCCTGTGAAACAGCCACGCTGTTTTCCCAGTTTTATACTGGGCGGGTCGGCTCCTTTTTTTCGCCTGACACATGTTGATATATGGCGGCAAACGAGTTACTGATTTACCCGAATCAATATTCATGCGAACTACACTTACTGGTAGGTATACCATTATTAACTAGATCCTTCTATTTTCAGACAAGCCAGCCTAATTTCTTTTGGACACGCCCACATTAACCTAGCTCTATTGTTATATAGAGTACGAACCACACTTATTGGAACATATACCACTATTAACTAGGTCCTCTTATTTTCGGACAGGCCCGCCTACGTTCTTCTAGACACGCCCACATTATGTATATAAGGTACGCCTACTTGCAAGAGGGCCCGCCTACTAGACCTGCCTTCCACTCGTTCTCTATTGGTATTTTCCATTTTTAATCGACCCCTCCCACGGTGATCTATCATCTTCGAATTTCCTATGTAGCTCATACAGCGAGCGTTAATGCTACTAAAACGAGATCCACCGGTAAATATCTCTGGGAGCTGTTTCAGTCGGGTAAGAAGCCTCGTAGATGGTAATCTTGATATAAAAGGGACGCGAACCTTGTCGCTGCGGCGTGCATAATTCACGAAATGAACGCGTCGGCTGTCCTCGGCGGTAC
Organism: Lasioglossum zephyrum; assembly: GCA_028455615.1. Classification (NCBI taxonomy): domain Eukaryota; kingdom Metazoa; phylum Arthropoda; class Insecta; order Hymenoptera; family Halictidae; genus Lasioglossum; species Lasioglossum zephyrum. The sequence continues at coordinate 1,631,522 of CM052325.1, read as the reverse complement.
GTTCCCGCGACAAGAACGCGTTACACGCGCAAGATTATGTGTTCGCGGCAAAGACACTCCGCGAGAAGTTTGATTAAAGCCTCGAACCACAAGGTGCGTCGCATCGTGTAGTCGAGGAGTTAATTCCGGCCTATACACCGGGTACACGCGGATAACCGTGTGCCATCGGTTTCATTAACCGTGGTGGGTAGGCGGGGCGAAACGGCGAGGGAGGCGGAGCCTAGAATCGTTCGTAAAAAAGCGAATGGGACACGGCTCATTTGCGTTTGCTTTAATCGGGTCCGGTGGGTTTCGCGGAACGATCTTGCTCGTCCGGCCGTGGAAAATTAGAGAATTCGATGACCGAAATTTAAAATCGACCATCACCGGTAATCCTTTGACAAATTGTTGGGTCTCCTGGCTGGAAAAGGACGGGGAATTCGGTACAGGCTGTTGCAGAGGCTCACTGTTTGAATTAAGCCAGACTCGTAGCTGTGTCTGGCCAGTCCGGACGGCCATTTGCCTCCAAAAAGCGGATGGGACACAGACCAGGGCTCTCGTTTCATTAAACTGGACGAGACCGCGCGAAGTAATCTTTGAGCAATCAAAGTTGACCGACCCGATTCATCAACTTAACCACGGCCACCGCCCCCTCTCTTAGCCGGACTGTGTTCCCAGTCCGTCAGGCTCGCTGTCGGACATTGCCGGATGCGTTTCGACGTCGCTATAGCTGGTTTCGGACCAGGCACAGGCTGCGCGCCGATCGAAAACGGGAACGCGAGAAAACGCAGGGTCTGTCAGGCGGATGTACCGAGAGCGGCGGGGGCGTTGATCGATCGACCAACGGCGTTAATTATCACCACGGGGGGAAGGCTAATTAATCGAAAGTTAACCGGCGCGCCGAGGAAATCGAGGTCGCACGCTTTCCACGGAAGCACAAGTTTCCGAGCGCCGACGAGAACGCGCGAAACTCCGAACAACGGCCTCACGGCTCTCCGTGTAACTAGTCACGCGTTTCCGCTTCCACTTTTTAGTCCCCTCCGACAACGGCTGCAACTGTAGCCGGCAACAGGTTCGCGGACACTAGGCCTGGGGAAAACGAGAATCGAACCCGGCATCCCCAACCGTTTCCCTTCCGGACCGTCTGGCTGGAAAATTTGTTTGTCGAAGAAACTTCAGCTCCGTGGAACAAACGCTGCGCGCCACTCCTACCGGAAATTCATTCACACTCTTCTCTTTAAGCGTACCGGGTGTCCCGGAATTTTTTCCAGCCTGGTGGGCAGATCCTCTGAACAATGGGCGGGCCCGAAGTAGAGAAGGCGGAGTCAAGTGGATGGAAATATTATTTATTGAAAGATGAAGTGCGTCTGGAAACTTGTTGAAAGTCGAGTGAAGATTAGAGTGGGTGTGTTGAATTAGGGTGGATCGAATTCGGACGAAATTGAGGGTTGCGAGTGGAGCAACGGTCGGTCAGAACATAGGGTTGGATAATTTAGGCGATAAGTATAAAATGGGCGGATCCGGCTGAGGGAAGGCGTGTTCCAACAGCCAGTGGGCGTGTCCCGCATAAACTTAAGCGATGTAAAAAGGGAAGAACGACAACGAACGAGAAGAAACAGGACTGTAAAGAGGCCAATCGAGCGACGTCTTCGCAAAGAGGAAACGCTGCCGTCGAGCATAATGCAGCAGCAGGTGCTGCGAGGAGACGGTGAATTGAAAAATTACTCGGAATGTATAACCAAGGACCTCAGAAGTTCGTTGCCCGTCGGGAACTCGACACCGTAATTCCTAACGACGACTTTTCTTTGCTCGTTAGCTTATTTTTCGAAACGCTGCTCGATACTCGCGGTTCTCCGCTGACGAGAGTCGTCGACGGGAATAATTGAAGCGCCGCGCGGAGACCTGTTAAAATGTTCGCCGGCACTGCGACAGAGACTTTCATTCGATTAATTAAACGAGAGAAATTCTCCGAGCACCATCGGAGAAAAATCATTTTTCCATTCGAGAAAATGTGTTAACCCGTAGCAGTCGAAGGGCGACTCAGAATCACTGATAAAAATTGCTGTACCATTCTTCGCAATATTATTACAATAGATATGTTGATATTTAATCAATTCCTACACATTTCAGAATTGTATGAGGTATTGTATCAACTACGACTAGTTTGATCGACAACACCCTTAATCGACAACGATTTTAGATTCATCCAGATTTGACCGACGACTACTTTGACCGACAACGCCTTTAACCGACAACGATTTTGACCGACATGAATTCGACTGACAGCGATTTCAGATTCGTTGTCGGTCAAAATTGTTGTCGGTGATTTCCATGTAAACCCTATATAAAAGCACAAAATATCGCGGTGTTTGCGTTGACGCGTTCTCGTGTCGATTTCGAGAGGGTTGTTAGCGATTCGAGTGGGTAAGGCGGACGTCGTCGTGAAATCGAGCGTTTCCCGCGTTGTAGAACTGCCGCGCAATTAAAAAGTCGTTCCGCGTTTCCCGACAACGGGCAAGATCACGGAACAGTGCCGGCCAAGATGGCGGAAATGAATTTTCAGCGGAGCCGGGGGGGCGAGAGTAATGAGCGGCGTGCGTGATAGGACGCCGCTGAAAATCTCGCCGAGCTAAGCGGGCTGAGGGCCGAGCACTGCGGCCTGGCAACGGTTAGGTGTCGGTGCTGGCCAGGTCCGGCAATGCTCGCCGAAAGCCCGCCGGCTCGTGACAAATCGAAACGACCGGACGAACTGGAGCGGTGAATTAATGGAGACTACCAACCCCGCACGTCCCCCGAGATTGCGAGGGACAATAAGACCGGCAATAAATTCGTAACTCGTGAGTAATATTAATGAATCGTCATAATAAACTGGAACCCCGTCCCGTTTCACTCACGTTCGCCACGGCCCGGGTTCTGACCGTTCGAATTTATCGTTGCGATAAACAAGACATGCGAGCGAATTAGTTCTCGCTCCTACGATTCGCAGGGGTCCTTCGCGCTTCAAAAATCACCGTGCTCTCGCTTGCTCGTAAATTAATAGGAGCACCAGCGTCCAATGAATATGTAAAATAGTTTAAGTACTTAAGTGGAGAGGTATTAATGAGTCGGAAGTGACTAGCTACGTCGGTGGTCCGCGAGCTGCGGGAAAATATGCGGCCATTTTCCCCGTCGTTGTAGTTAACCATGAACGCTCTACCACCTTCCCATAAATATAATATTTCACGTCCTTGAATTCTCGAGATCATTCTCATAAATTCGGCTGTTTAAGCGTCGCGAGAAACGCGCCGTCGTAAAATAATGCGACAGCGGGAAACGTCCGCGGATTTTCCACGGTATAATGAAATTTCCATACGCGGCGCTCGCTGCTGGACCTATCTTGGGTTTTGATGGGACCCCGTTGGAAAACCTGTGAATCTTCTATGGACTCTGCGTAGACCTAATTTGGTTTTTACTGTTTATACAGTTTCTAGAACCTTGAACGTAGAACAAATTCGGTAGACAGTTTTAATACACTTTCCGTTTTTAAAAACGTGATATTTTTGGAAAATTTAATTTAATTTAAATAATTATTTTCTGCTTTTTAGTCTTTTGTGTGTCAATACTTGTATCACTCTTTATTAATACTTTGTATACTCACTAAGCTTACTGCAAATTTCACGGGTCCTATGAAGATCACCGACACACTTTTCACCAACAACATTTCACTTGATAAGCAAAGCGATGATGTACTACCGATCGTATACTGAGCTCCGTCGTAGCGAAGTGGGTCCGTGGAGTGGGGACCAGTAAGAGTGCGCGCGCATAGTCGTTGTCGCGCGGAGTGGGGATCGCTGAACGTGGTAGCGTTTCGCGTGGGGATGTAACGGTAAAAACATTTAATTGTTATTTCTTTTAAACAGATATGTTTCCAACTGCAAGTCTCATTGAGAAGTTAGTTTAAAATCAATTGCAACATTTATACCGAACAAACAGACAAACAAAAAAGCGAGCTAATATAAACGTGGTAATATAGGCAGTGAGCGCGTTAATGCTCGAATTACGAACAGACAAGGTGAGGGTTGCACGAGGTAGGGTAAGCGTTGTTTGCAGTGAGGCGGACAATTGAAAGTCGTCGAAACGACGCAGTCTATTCAAGACGTTTTCCGGCGGTTCCAGCTGTTACGAGCGACGCCACCATTAAGAAACTCCCGGAATAAGGGCAACAAGAGGGCAGAGAGGATCGCGAACGATGGTTCCGGCCGTGGAAATGGGGCGGCACGCGCGGAAACAAAGCTCTCCCCCTCCCCCGTCTCGTAGTCCTGAGAAAGCGTAGGCTTGAAGCGTGCAACGAAAGAGCGTCGTCGGCGCTCACGGTGCTTTCGAAAGCCTCGACATCAAAGCTGCCGTGGATAATTCAGCGTGGCGCGCGTTCCGCTAGGAAATTAAACAACTTTCCTCGCCTCTGACGACAAATTCGTACCGGTCTCAGTGCTGGCAGGCAGCTCTGCGCCCCGTGTCAACTTCGGAAAACCCTCTCAGCCACGAGCCTTCTTTTCTTCTACCCCCGGACGAAAATCCTCTCGATGAATCCACTTTTAGCTCGGAAAGGCTTGGGCACTTTTACTTTCAAGTGGCCGGAATAACGTAAGGAATCTTTTCCCTGAGCAAAAAAAGCTCGGGGATCCTCGGGAAAATAGATCACGGACTAAGGCGAAAAGTTGTCGACTTTTAACCCGTTATAACTCCAAGGAGAAAAATCGGAGAGCAATCTGCTTTGGCTCGCGCTGATCCGAGAAGCCTACGCTTTCGTATCCCGGAAATGGTTTTTTCCGAAAAAATTTTTCTTACGATTAGTGAACACAATAGTGAAGATAGTCAATTTTTGATAATTTTCCGAATTCATTTGCGTTTGTGCTACTGAAAAATTTTTTTTTGGAAATCGCACTACCATTTTCGTAAAGTGTGAAGTTTCCGCTTTGCAACTAGACCAAAAAAACTGCTGTACGATTTTTTCTTGCCATGTTATCGCACTTTGAATGAAAAATAAGCCCCTCGGTGCAATGACCCTAGTATTATTAGCGACCACTATGTTGAGACTGTTCACTTCTCATTGATGATGCGATAAAGCGGCTAAAAAAAATCGTAGATCAACTTTTTTAGACTCGTTGGAAAGCGGAGACTTTGCTCTTCAAATCCGTGGTAGTGTGAATCCCGGAAAAATTTTTTTTGAGTTGTGTGGTACCGTCTGAATTTGAAGATTTGTCAAAAATCGAACATATATACATTCACCTCCGCCAGCTAGTGGAAAAATTTTCCAGAGAAAAAATGAGTAGATCGATTTAAAGCGGAGGCTTCGCGCTTTACAATGAGCCAAGATCGGTAGCGATTCGATTTTTTTTTCGCGGAGTTACGCAACGTGAAAGATCGAGAATGTTTGAAATCCGATTTAGGGACGGAATTGCACCATCATCGAGTGTCGCTAATTTTAGGGTGATATCAGGAGAAGTTTATTTGGTGTGACCCGGATTCTCGTCGATGATCGCGGCCGACCGGTAAATCTGATTCTCGATCGGCCCTGTAATTATACGTGACAGGCAATTCTCATGCGTTGAACCTCGCCGTAACTACCGCAAGCTGTGCTTTAAATTCACCCACGCGGTTAGCTTATCGACTTAACTCGCCGTGGAGGCATTCCGCGGCTCGAATACGCGTCCAACCCCCGCGCACCCCCTCTGCAATTTCTTGCCCGATCAATTTACATCCACTTGCGAGAACATTCATCCCCCTCGTTTGCCAAAAAAAAATGAACGGACTACCCCTGACCATATCACCATCGAAATTCCCGGTTCAATATATCAGTGAATGTGTTACAACTATTGTAGAACAACTAGCTTTTCAGGAAACTGTTTAATGCCCTCGAAAATTTATATTATTTATCCATAAAACCTTTTAAGCCCTCATTCATCCCATTCAGATTGTATCAATGAGCATTACGACCAAATATGATGTAAACCAGACCACGAACAATATATTCCTCATACAAAAGTATCAACCCCTTTTCACCCCTTAGGAGTTGAATTTCGAAATATCCTTTTTTATTCTAGGGCCAAGGGTTTAGCCTGGGCGTTGATGAGTGAGTGAGTCATGACTTCCTTTTTATATATGTAGATAATTGAACCAGGAGTTCGTTTCAAAGTTTCAGGGAAGAGCTCCTTTGGCAATTTCACGCCTCTCGATCATTCAATTTTGAAACGGCCTGTATTTATTCGACGAACTGCGCCTTTCTCGCGAGAGCAGACGGAGTATCAAAAGGAAACCTAATCGAAGGTTGATCTACATAAATCCATTGTAGCAGCAGTGGAGGAATGGTATTCCAGGCTCGTTCGACTCACCCTCTCTCGCTCTCTCTCGCTCTGCGTTCTCCACCCCTTCACTCGATCCACCTCTCGCACTCCCTCTCTATGCCGTTCTGTTTCTCCTTCCGGACGCATGCCCGCGATGGTGCTTGCGTCACCACGTCGACGGAGCTCTGCCGACGAGGCGTCGGCTGCCGTCGGCCGGGATTCTTCCGCGAATATCAACCAAAGATCGGAATTGGCTATTAAAAGTTCGGGATAACTTTTCGAACCGGATAGGCGAGGCTGCCGGCTCTATCGGGTCTATCGGGTAGCCGAAACGTTGCCGGTTCGATTTCGTTTCTTTTCAACTCTCCCACACACACTCGGTGTGCCAATCGTAAAACCATTTCATGGCAGACGCATTTCTTTGAATGCCCATTCACATCGAATCACACATTCCTTGATACACACCGTGGCACAATCTTTCCGATCAGAGCCATTGATACAATTTCGAAGTATATTACTTTAATTTAAATTATTACTTTGTAGAGTTCTTAAACTAAATTTGAAAAAGAAAATATATTTTTCAATTTTAAACAAACATTGTCGTGAATACAGTGATGTCACATATTAATACATTATGAATCTTTAAACGTGTTCAAATAATTGTTAAAGATGGAGAGACAATCTTTTCACACCACTTTGCGAGGATATTTTTCAGTTTATCTGAAAAAATAAGGGTGCAGCGAAAAATCGAACTATATCACGCGATAGAACAAACTTTTATCTTTAAACTAACCCAACCCCAACCCTTCGCAGTTAACAAGTCGACGTTTTTTTCGAACCGAAAGCAAAATATCTTCGCCCGACACGAGTTGCCACCAGATACGACGAAATACGGCTTGGCACTATGTAATTTGCTGTTCTCTCGATATTATAAGTTGAATATTTTCTGAAATATGCTCGATTGAATTTTGAGGGAAATTGATCACGAAAAGGATAATGTTTGAGAGTAGAACGTTCTCGTACACCTTGTGGATCGCATGTCGGGAAGCATGATGAACTGTGGAATCGCAGTCGATCGGCACCGGCGATAAATTCCGTTATCGGGGACCGCGAAATTAACGGCCCTGTAATTAAACTGAAGTCGCGTTGATAACGTCACGTTTTCGAAAATCCATGAGAAGCCTAGCTCCGCGGGCAGGCGTCCTCGAAATCTCGGCAATGTAATCGTGGATCGAAGGTCCTTTGAATCACCCTGTACCTTTTAGAATAAATTCGCCATTTTATTTTACGAGGCGGAAAATCCTGGAACGGGAAAACGGTGGCCCTACATTCTCCATTTACGTTCCCTCGAAAGAACCCGGACCGTGTTTTGAATCGCCCTGTATAAAAATGCCAACGTAAGGGCGGCACCTGCGGAAAATTTGGTCTCGCCGTTTACGACGAAAGTTGCGGCGCCGTCGAACTTCTCGAAGCCATTTCTCGTCCCCGTGAACGGAACTGCACACTATTTTTCCCTCCCCCAGGAAAGATTGTTTCCGAGGCGATCGTTGTTTCGCATCGAGGGAGAACCGGTGTCGCGGGACAAAAGCGGAATAAAGGGGCGGGGCTAGGCGAGAGAGACAATGCTGAGAAGATTTTTGTTTAAATAAACCGTATCTCGGCGATCCCTGGAACATCTCGGGATCGTGGATGGCGACGACTTCGTCGGAGCACAGCGGTCCTGACAGGCCGTGTAACCGCTCGAGAAGAAAAGATCCGGCGTCTTCTATTCGGCTGTACTCGTGTTCTTTCTTCGCTTGACCTACTTCAGGAGAAAGGACTCCTTCAACAACCTCCTCCCAGCGACTGTTTAGCGTATCTATTTCTATCAAATATAGGTCGGCCTCTGATTCGCCAGGATTAGCCCACCCATCACCCCCGATAGTCACAGATTCGTCCAACGAGTTAAAACTGTCTCTCTAAATTTAATCCCTACCTAACTTGGACCTAGCACGCGCTCGGATGATGTTCATACCCTAATTCAAAGTGGCCGGACTGGATCTGAAATGTGATAGAAGTGGACCTTATTTGGGACATTTTTTTCCTTCCCAAAGGGATTTTCTTTCTTCCCTATATATACTCGGGATGTCAGCTCCTTTCGTCGATTCACTTGCCGATAAATATTCTATCTCAAACCAGAACTATGTTCACAAATAATTATTGTTACTTAAAAACTTTCTCTTCAGCTCCTCATTTATCTAGCCCAATAAATTAATTAAGGATAACAAAACGCTCCATCCAGACGCGCAAAGGAGATCCCACCTTTCGAGTATCTTTTGGTTGAGTATATCAGATTTACTCAACCCAGATTGGACCCACAATACGTGTAACGTGAATTGTGCTGACGCAAGAGCCGAAGACAATGTTGATGCAGCAGGGATTGCTGCTCAATATGGCCGACCGTTTTCTTCGACGCTATCACCGCCCTTAAGCACGTGGTAACAGCTATTACGAGTGTCAGCCAGTGTTTCACGAGACCGGCCCGTATTTACCAGTAATTTACGGCACGACGGTAAACGACAACCGTGGGGAATCGATACCGGTCTCTTCGTGCAACGCGATTATCTTGTTTAGCGGACGGGGTGGTTCGTTCAATTGAAATATGCCGCCGTTTTAACGCTCCAATTCCTCGTGCCGCTTTTCGTCCGCAGCTCAGGCTTCCAAACCCCCGGCTGCGACACCTCGGGTCAATATGGCGCCGATTGCTGGATCGAAAATGTAGATCGATACCGTCGGTAATTTTGTGACTTTTTATAACGATCCTGAGATCCCTCAGGATCCCTCTATATAGTATTAGCAATAGTTTTTTTGCGAATAACTAACATGTATAGGAAAAAGTTGTTCAGAATGACGTCCTTGACAACATATTTCAAGGTCATGAAAATCTGCGAGGAGGCCGACAAAGTAAATAATTACCCAAACTTATTCAAGCTGTAGAAGAATTAAACGTAAAAAAAATATAAAAAGAAATATCGACCTCCTCAAGGTTAAGCAAGGTCATTCGAGATTAAACGTCACCAGCTTTTTAAATACTGCCTTCTACCTCATTTCAGATTAAATCTTATCTGTCCAAGGTATACGAGGCACGCCTAATGGAAAACTAAATTTATATCCGTCCATTTTCAGAAAATTCTTCGCGCGAAAAGGTGCGCATGCTAGGTGTCCAGCGAGAAGCGCTGGTCGAAGCTTAAAAAAAAAAGGAACGTGAAAAAGCGGACAGACAAGAGAGAGAATATCAAAGTTCTTGGAGGCGGGTAGGAAAACGGGTCGGTTCCCGCGACTTCACGAGGTAGATTTAAGGGGTGGCCACTTATCGAGACTGCCGCGTAACCGCACGGCTTGATTTACTGGCTCGATAACCGAGGACCATTAATATCAAGCGGGGAACGCGACCAGCACATCCCGCATGCCGTCTGGTTCCCCGTGTTACGGCCACGGACACCCGTGCACCCTATTCTTTTCATCTGTACGCAACGTGTCACCCCCGCACCCCAATCTGGCTGTTGAAATAAATTAGAGTTTTCTTCGTGTGGTCAACGAAACCTGTTAAAAGCAACCCCTCTTATTAATTGGCTATAAAATTATTAAGAACATAAACTACCTCCACCCCCCAGGGTCTCCACCCCTAAATTTAATTTCTTCTGCCAATACAGCAAGAGAAAAAATTTAATTAATATTGAAAAAAGTGGCAAATGAGTTAAGAACGACGCGAGGAGGTAAAACCCATGGGATACCCCATAGGGTTGCAAAGATGGCGCCGTATCGGGCGTTCGCTTGGCCGGTAAGGCAGTCGGCAGAGATAAGACTGCGGGAAAATTTATAATTACCCTAAAACCGAAGTTATCTGAGATCTGGGTCGGTAATTATGAACACGCGTTCGCGGATAACCTGAAACTCTCGACCGAAATCGATCGTCGTTCCTCACCTCCTCCCGCCACCTTTAGATCAGAATCTCTGAATTTTTTATACGGACAGAGGCCGTCCAAGACGTTCGTGAATGATTAAAATCACCGACGTGATGTCAACCGATCAAAGCCAAGCGAGTCGATACAGAAATGTCACCCGGTACATGGTGAATTATCGAGACCCGTTGCGCCCGAGTATGGCCTAAATTACTGATAATTAAATGCAGAACTGAAGCCGTGGCACACGGGGTCGCCACGCGTTCGAGGTTCCAGTGCGAAATTTATCACGCGCGAACGGAATCCGCGTCCTTCCCTGCAGTGTCCAAACTCGTGCGTGCCCATTTAGACTCCATTTCGCAGCGCGGAATCGAGTTTGTCGCGTTTTTCGTTTTGCAAGTGTTTCTTCGTCCAATTTCGTGTAACGCGAAATATTTTAGAGCACGCGAAATGAAAACGTTCAATATTTGTACACCATTATTATACCGAAAAACAATTTGCTGTTTTTCAATTTGAAACGAAATTGAATATATTATTTTCCAGCTTAATCTGGAACAACGTTTTTATAAGCGACTGGTTATATTTAACGTCTTGTTCGGCCGTTTCGAGTAAAGAATTCAGTGGATTATTATTTCCAGTAGAAAAGGTCGACAACGGTCAGACACCGGGTATTCTGTCTTCGGAGAGGATTATAGGTCACCCGGTATGTTTTTCTCTTTTCGATGGTGGGAATAGGGCTAATGATAAGAAAGGCTGATAACGTTTAAAAGATTGTAGCCGCGGAACAGCAAGACACAGTCGCGAGCTTCGATCGCGTCGAGAAAATGCCAGCACTCGGAGTACGCCACGCGGCCAGGTGCTTCTTTTTAATTATGCAGGCATCCCACAGCGAGCGCGGCCTTCCCTTCCGCTTTCGTGCCTCCTTTGTGTCGAGATAACGCGCATGAAACGCCCGGCGTATCGTCCGTTTCGTTTCGAAAAGATCTGGACAGCACCCTGTGTTCCCTCGCAAAACCCGTTCTTTGAGAGAAACCGTCTCGGCCGCAATTTCAAACACGAAAATAACAATCCCCGGTGAAACTGTTCGCGAATCTATGCGGCTCGACGCGAAGAATAACCCCACTGACACCTGTTCGCTTTTTACACACCGCCGTTTCCGGTAGAATATTGACTCGGGAATTTTTAAGGAGTTTCTACAGGCCCTTTAAAAAATGGATGCCAATCAATGTGGAATATTTAACTTGTCGCAACTTCCAGAAAAAAAACCGTTCGCCATCTACCTCAGCTAGTTTTAAAGGGAAACGTTTGCGCTTTTACACGTATAAAACGTTTTATTTGATTTTTTTCTCGTCACGGAATGCAAATATTTATTTAAAAAAGGTAATTGTATAGAAAAGGTCTGCGTACTCCGATTTTGATGATATTTTAATATGTTATAGATTTCGATGTTTTGAACAACTTTTTCCTTTTACAATATAGGGCGATCGCTTTTAGTTTTCGAGATATTTGCAAAATACTATCGCGAATACTGTATTGAATTTTTCGTATTCCTATACGTATTAGCGATAGTCTTTTGCAATTATCTCGAAAACTAAAAGCAACCCCCCTATATTGGAAAAGGAAAAAGTTGTTCAAAATGTGTTGCTGCATATCATATTAAAATTTCGTCAAAATCGGAGTACGCAGAGCTTTTCTATATAATTACCAAAAAAACATTGTATTTCAAATGTTTTCAGGTAGATCGTGATCCAATTATGTTTTGCAATGCTGCGATCATTTCTATTGGGGAGATTTAACCTTGAGAACAGCCTTGAAAGCGTGCCACGAAGACCGCAATGTCGTTTTGCACGAAGAGGTTCATCTCCGAGACTATTTTCTGGCGAAAAGTAACGAAGAAACGCCCCGGTGAAAGGCCAATACACTGAAAAGCAGGAATTTGCCTTCGGGACGTAAGCGTTTAATTTTTCACTAGATCTCCAGTGAATTTTCCCAGGAATATGGCCGAGCATAAATGGGGAGGGGGTGTCGGGGTGAGAAGATCGTCGCCGTTTCTTATTCCGGATGCTCGGGAGCGGAAAGCTTGCCTCGTGACGTTCCTGGAATATTTTCCGCGCACGTATTTTCGATAGCTTGGAGCAGAAGGCGTGGATATAGAGCGCGTCGAACATCCCAGTGCAATTATTTTTGACTACTGCTGTCATGAAACCGCTATCCCCATCTTGGAAACTTCAGAATCATCCCCTTACTACGCATTCTAAACTCATTGTCCGTCAGGGGATACATCTTGAAATTTTTAAACGGAAAAATAGTAAATTATTCTCTACAGTTGGAGACGGTTCTGCATGAGAAACTGCATGAAAAGCAAGGATTGTATAAAATATTCTACAGGACTTCCGTTTAACTTGTCCGATTAATATTTGATGTTTGTGCTTACGGTAAATCGATTATGTCTGTCTCCTGAACTATTTCATTATTATAAAGGTGAATTATAAATTACATGTAGCAAGGTCGAGCATTAATCAGACATTGGTTTCGGTCTGGTCGATTTTTCGTTGTTCCTGTTGTGGGATGTGAATCTTGGGACTCGATGCATCTTCGTCGGGGTGATTAGCAAGCCCCGGTGACAAAGAGATGCATCGGCCTGTCACGTGACCCATTTCCACCCCTTTGATCGAAGGGTTCGTTTCCCGGGGATTTGAAGTAATGAACGGCTGAATATTCATGCCTGTTGTGTGACCTCGCGGAAGGGGGTTGCGTCGGAAGGGGACAGCAGAGGGAGGGAGGCCGGCCGGTTGCATCCCCCTGCAAGTAACCGTGCATCCATATTTACGCGGGCTGCATCCGATTTTCCCCGCGACATTGGAAACGTCATTTCCACGGATCCCGTATTTACCGAGCACGCCAAGACAAATATTTGAATATGCATGATCGACCGGCATTGCTTGGCGAACGAATTCCCGAAACCTGACGTTTCGATCGTGGCGGGATGAAACCGGAGTATTTTCAAAGAGCTTGGGCGGTACGAGGCAAGTTCCACGCATTCGAATCGCTGAAGTTTTTTAAACTCGTCATCGTTAAAATCGACGAGAGGACAAACGAGCGGCTCGACGAAGTATTAAAATGTTTGACCCACATTCCACTCGAAAATATATTTGCCAACCCCTGAAAAGCGTGGAGGACACGGGTATCGAGATACGCGAATGGAGTGGAACAGGGGTGAAACGCACATGGAATTTGCGTCGGAATGAGCGAGCAGCTGCCGAAGTCCTTGACCCACCCCTATTTGCAGAGCAGGGTGTTAGCAAAGTGGAATTTCACCCCTACGGGGCCAGGCGAAATTTTGTTACGCTAGGAGAAACGATTCGAGAACGTTCTCGAGATGCTTTTTCAGCGGCCATTTCAGGATGAATTTCCGAATTCTAACCCGGTAATTATCGAATTCACTCCCAACCACCCCTTCCGGTGCTTGTTAATTAAATGGACACCGTTGCCAATCCCTCCCATCCCCGGACTGATTATTTACACAGACTGATCTCCGACTTTGCCGTGTCGTGTCACCGATGGGAAAATAATTAGCGACCACCTCCCTGTCGAACGGGGGGTGTCTTTGAGGCGGCATTAACCGTGTACACAACGATATTGATTATCAACGACCTCCTCCCTGTCCTGGACACGACCCTCTCGCGTGGTTACAACCTCTGTTTGTTCGAGGGGGCGGGGTGACTTCCGACCGACCCTCTACCCTCGACTTTCAACCCTCGACCCTCGACCCTGGCCGTCCCTCGTGGGAAACCATTCCCGAGGGTGAACTCTTTCCTTCTTCGATTTTCTCGGAGTCTGCACGGCGCACATCACTCTTTTCCGGTATTATCTATATATATATATATAAAAACGAGGTCCTGACTCACTCATCAACGCCCAGGCTAAATCCTTTATGATCTATACAAGGGATAAGAAAAGATATTTAGAAATTCAACTCTTAAGGGGGTGAAAAAGGGTTGCAACGTTTGTATGAAGAATATTTTATGCGTGGTCGGGTTCCCTTGAAACTTGGTCTTAATGATTTTCGATATAATTAATCAAACACCTATTTCGGCATTTTTTAGAATTCATCCCCTAAGGGTAATGGGTAGATTTACATCATACTTGGTCTTAACACTCATTGATACAATCTGAATGGGAAGTGAGTATAAAAGTGAAAATATCCAACAACTAAAAACAAATTTTCTAGCACACAGAATACAGACGTTCCGTTGTCATTATTATGGAAACAGTTCGCAAGAAAACGGAGCTAGCGCGAAGATTCGCATTCTAGTTACAAGCTGGCGATTCTCGGGGGGTCGACGCATGGGTGAACTCGTTTCCCGTCGGTCGGCGAGGTATCAGTTGGAAAGTACACTGACCGAACAAATAAATGGGAAGTTACGCGGGGCTGAACAATGCAAATCGATTTTCCCCGAGCGTGTCTCGCGAGTTCGCGAGAGGAAACGTTTCCTGGGGGCGTTGACGCGAGCGATTCCGGGTGGTGCGCAACGCAACGAGGTTTGTCGTTGAACGAAATTCCGTCGGCGACGACTGTCTCAGAGAGTTTTTGGTGCATCGGTGCACGCGAAAGCGTCCGACAAAAGTCGGTCCCGAGGGGATGGAAATCGTGCTCGGATGCACCGAGAACACCCGTTCCCTCGTGAAGGGGTGCCGCGGGAAAGGGTGGTTCTAGGGGTTGAAGGGGCGAGGGGATCTATGTAAATGCGGCTACCTTGTCAGAAATCAATTTTCGTCGTTCCCTTTTATCTTCGCTGCGGCCAGGCGCCCGGCTCTCGCCTGCCACCTGTGGAAAAGCCTCCCTTTTTCCCCTGACACTGGAAAACCGGCCACCGGTTCTTATCGCGATCGAACACGCCCCCGCACGTCCGCTACCCCCGTTTCCAATCGCTGACGTGGATAACAGCGGAACCCTCGGAACTGGAATTAACGACGCCTGCCCTCGCCTGACCTGGAACTGTTGATTCCCGTGATCCGATTTTCCTTGTTGACGTAGCCCCTCGCTTTCAACAACTTTCGATTCGATTGGGAGTCGCGTGTATAGAATTTTGATGGATTTATGGAACTACCCCTAGAAAGTTCCCCTTTAATATTTTATTAACAATGTCATCGTACTAGGAACATCCTGTAGGCGGTGTGCACCCCCGATCGAGTAGTTAGTGCTATTGTAACGAGTTGTTAACGGAATCTCAGAGGGTGAATTGGTTTCGGGGTGCGCAATTGAAATACCGAATAATCCCGCCGCGAGATATTTACGGTGCCCAGTGGACCGGTTGTGCCGCACCGTTTACCGTTTCGAAATTTCCCCGGGGGTGGTTCACCCCAACAGCAGCGCGGAAAATCAGTGACAGTGCGCGATTAAAAATTTTATTCACCCATCCGATGGTTCCCAGTCCTCCCCAACGGCGTCGGTGGTGCTCGTCAAAGGGCGAAGATCAAGGGGTTGGTGCGAGGGTGGTAACTTAATTTTCGCGGGATGGCCAGCTATGTTTTTCGGAAGAGTGTGTCTGCCCCCTTGCTCCCCCAGGAGAGGCATTGTCCTGCGAGACCCTTTCGCTTCGAAAAACTGTTCAATTTTACCAACGACGGGGTTGAAAGTGTTTTGTAGGGAATTTCGAGGGAAACTTCGTTTCATGGAAACGAAGAGGACCACTTTAAAGTGCCGTTTGGGGGCGGGCGGGCGGACTGCACATGTATGCACCACCATCGGAGGCTCTGACGTGTTTCCCGGCCATCGCAGCCCTGCCATTCTCCCTCCAGTATTAACGCTGGTAAAGGGGTCGTGGGGGTGACTTTTACCCGAAGCCCTGAGACGAAATTGCTTCGGCCCTTTCCCCGAGCCCCAAAATGACCTAACATATTTACTCCACGAATCTTGCCAATATTCTTCATCCCCTCGCGATACACCCTTGATGCCTCGCGATACCCCACCTCCGCACGAGGGTAAGTGGGTTCGTTCCTGCGCGAGCGGAAAATCTAGTCTGAGGGGCTGACGCGTCTTTCGGAGTGGATCATTCACCGGGGGACAATGGCATTCGTAGACTGCATTTTCGAGGGTTCAAAACTCCAACCCTCTTCCCAGCACCACGAAACATTAGAATTCGCAAAAAATTCAGGAAACGGTAAACACTAAACCTCGTTCACAGTGCTGTAAAACGGTGACGAAAAATCGCAAATTAATTTTTCTGGCCTCGTTGAAAAGTACATACTTCACAGATTCGTTTCCATTTGAAAAATCATCAAAAATCGACTGTCTTTACTTACTCCCTCGCCGTTCAAAGCAAACATTTTTATAGGCAAAAGTACTTCGTGCAAAACGAAGGTTGCACCCTTCAGGATAACAGTGATTCGAATATCAAAATTTTTTATCAAGCTTTAATGGGCGCATTCGAGATCTTAAAAATGTCGTTACGAAAGTTTCCGAGAGAAACAGGGTCGCTCGTTGTGAAACAATTTACAGAGCAGACCGTGAGGAGGAAAATGTCTTTTCTTTAAATTGCTGGAAAAACTCGATTCGACGAAAGTTCGCCATTAGGAAAAATCCTAGGGCCCAATGTAATAACGCGAACACGGAATACTCGAGTTCCGTGTCTGACTCTTGACTTCCATTACCACTGTCTCGCGAGCTACGACTTGGTCTGACTCTGCGCGGTCCATTACTACTGCAGCATGCGTCTTATACTACTCATCCGGCGGCGGATGTGTCTCAGGGCAACGTGAGCGGAATATCGACTGTCTGAGCTCGTTTCTGAGAGCGGAGTGACAAACTGTAGCACTTTGGGCGGCCGTGCGAGCAAATTCACCGGTGACACGCGAGGCGCCGCGGCGTTCCTACAATTGCTCGACTGCCAGGGATGATCTCTAGTCACCTGACGCGAATGAAAAATTATTTGAACCATATAGAAATTCTACCCACCTCTTCTGTCTTTCCGAATTCACCACCGAAACTCCTCCGAGCCGTGTATCCGAAAATGGCGCGAATCGATATATCGGGTTAGGTGCAGGTGAACGTATTCAGTGATACAAACTGAATGGAATCAATAGTAGTACGAGTCAACTGATGCAGTAGTATAAATCAACCGATTGGATGGAGGGGTTCACGGCATGAGTAGTTGAGGCGAATGGACTTCAGCAGTGGAAATCGATGTTTAGTAGTGGAGATCAACGAATGACGCGACCTACATTGATAAAAAAATAGTGATCGAGGGTTTTAAAGGGTAAATCAGGACTCACTTGGAAGGTGATCGCGTCCCGTTCGATCTGGGACATGTTCTTGAAGATGGTGTTGATGATGCCGAGGAACTTGTCTCGCTCCAGGTAGCTCGCCTGATCCTTCTCGAAGAAGTCGATGAAGTCGTACAGGATGAAGTAGGTGCCTGGAAAGAAAAGACGAAGGTCAAACGGACGAAATAGGTGACAAAGAGAATCGCGGTCGTCGAAGAGGGGAGAAAAAAATCGAAGCAAACCCTCGGACTCGGGTATTGTGCAAGTCCGTGAATAAAAATTAGCAAGTAGTAACGGCGTCGAATAAATCATCCTTATCACAGTGCGGACCGATTCTCTCCACCCCCGTTCCACGCGTGTTGCACACACCGGCAACCCTGTGGCTCCGGCGGTATGCAAAAAGCTCGCCTCCGGTAAAACCAACTTTCAGATCGAGCGAAGGGGGTGTTTCCCACCCCTGCCCACCCCCTCCGGGCGCTCACCCTCCGCTGTACAAAGGATTTCCTGTCGAACCGATACCAGCAACCTGTCGGGCTATTTACATTGTAAATATTTTGCCGAAAATCCCTGTACCCTCGCGCCTGCCTCTTCCCACATACCGACCGCGTCATCCCCAGTGAAATATGAATTTCCCCCGTAGAAATTGGCTGCCTTTGAATCGACGGCCGACGCGGTAGCGTTTACACGACAAGAAATATTACTTCCTTTCTTGTTACCGTGTTGTAACTTCATTCATGGCCTGTCCGGCTTGCGTAAATGCCGTGGGAACCTCTGGGCGGTTGTTGTCTACCCTCGAGTTGGAAATTTCAGTAGTACGAGTCAACGATTTCGCTAGTACACGTCGTTGGATTCAGTAGTACACGTCATCAGTGTAACAAGACAATGACTTCGGTACTACAACTCAACCATTCCGGTAGTACTTACTGAACAGACTTACTACTGGAAATTGTTATTTATAATAATAAATGACGCACGAGAAGTTTATATACTATTTCTCTTACTTAGAACGAGAAAGGAAGAAAACTCGGAAGACGTCTGCACGGTTCGTAAGCCAGAACTGAAGCGAGGGGAAAGGACAAAGTCTTGAGGGTAAAACCTCCCCTATTTGGGTCCATTCTGAGGAGTTGCCTTCGGTTCCTGAAGACCTTTAAAGTAAACAATGACCCTGTCGGTATCCTCCGACACTCAGCTTATTTTTGCAGGCAGATATTCCGACACCAACCAACTTCCGAGTAGTAACAGCTTCCTTATCGCAGCACGGGAAGCTCAGTAGCGCGAGTCAACGTTTCAGCCGACGAAACCGCCGAATTCAGTGGTACAAGTCGACGGTTTCCGCGACCAGGTTCCGCCGCACAGGAATACGAACTGCCAGCGAGCTCTTGTCGGTCGGAGAGCCAATAAGCCGTCCGAGGGACGGTTGACGCGGAGTTTTCGCCGGTTGGTGTGGGCGTGCTTTCGAATGCAGGGACAGGAAGAGCGCGAGGGGATGGGGGCTGCGAAAGAACTCAATTACCGCCGGTTCCCGGAGGATATTCGAGATTCCTCGAGACTGTGGGTTAGGTCTGTGACGTGTCTCGTTGGCCTGAAGTAACAGAGTAGAAACGACGGAAATGGTAGAAGACAGGGGGTTGAGGGGCGCCGGACAAGCAAGGCAGAGAGGGGTGGCAAGCATTACGAGGGAGGGGTTGGAGATCGAGGAAGAGTGACGAGGGTGGAACAAAGTGAAGGGTCGAGGGTGGTCGAGGAGAAAGTGTAGAAGACGACGAGTCGCAGGAAACCGGAGACTGCAGGAGAGGGTCAAGAGAGTGAGAGAGGGTGACGGCCGTGAGTGGAAAGGGTTGAAAAAAAGGAGGAGCCCGGCAGGTTAGACGAGTCGCCGGTGGTGTCTATCGATTCGGTGCTGGCAACTTGTTGGCCAGCCTGGTGATCTCGTGTGCGCTCCCAGACGTTGGAAACTCACCCCCACCACTCCGAAACCAGCCCCTGTATTTTTCCACGTGGCAGCTCGAGAGGGTCCGCGAGGGTCGTCGAACAAACATAACTTCTTTATCCGAATACGAAGTTCCGGTAAGGGCGATCGAAGACACGAAGGGTCTGCGAACCGTGCGACGGGGGTGATATTAAAAGAAACCCGGGGGTGCTCCCGCGGAATATCAAGATAGCGAAAACTTTTACCCGGCTGATTGAGCGGACGGGGGCGAAGTAACGATCCGAAGACGATAGAGGTAAATTTCGATGGGCCGGGTCAAACGGGAACGAGGGCACGTCGATTCCCGTCCCTAAGGAGAGGGATGCGACCAGGGGGAGAGGAGGGAGTTAGGTTTAAGGGCGACGGTCGATCGAACGGGGGAGATAAAGGAAGGCTTACGAAAGAGAAGTGGCCGCGCGGCAGACCACGGACAGGGACACGACATTACGGGGCTGTGCTCGTAAAGCCGCTCCGGGACGAACTCAAACACTTGTGGCTCGCCGAGTGGTCGCAACTCGCATTAATGAGACACCTTTCGCGCGCCTGGCAGCCCTCTTTCTCCCTCGTGTCTCCCTTTCTCTCTCTCGTCGTAGCTGATCTTTGAGGCTTGGAAAAATCCGAGGGAAATCATTGAAGGAGATTGGTCAACCGGTCCTATTGTCCGACCGAAGAACTATTTTCCACTGGATTTTATTCTCCGTTCTCTTAGAGAAACTTTTTTCTCGAGCGCATCAGCGAGTTTGACAATATCGTCGGCTGTCGTCGGGAATCCAGGACCATGAATTTTGTATCGGCCAGAGAAAGAGAGAAGGACAACGGTGGAAATGAAGAAGCATCCCGACTACACCTTATAAATCTTTCTGTCGTTAATAACGTCCCGTTAGCATTCGCGTCGGTCTCGACGTGGAAGGAAATAACGTCGACCCCCTCCGTCGCAGACGGCAACGGATCGCGGCGGAACGAGCGTCGTCATCGTCGTAAGAAAGCTCGGAATAAACCGTTCACGTGACGCGCGCGCGCGGGGCGCATACATATTGCACCGGTCGAATGCCAACTGAAACAAAACGTATTTCGCTTTTCATGAGCACGCTAACTTTACGAGTCCTGCGGCGGCGTCGTGTTGCGCGATCGCGACTCTGCTTTATGCCGTGCTACGTAAATACGTGCCGTTGATTCCCGGAGCTAGTTTAATGCCGGATTCCGAGGTTCGCGACGTGGCGTCAAACATACACCATAATGGATTTCTTTTGAGCCCTAGTTAGCTCCCAGAAATGCGTATTACGTACACGTTAGAAACCAGGGAAAATTATAGATCTGTACGAGGCAATTTCGGATTAACGATCAGGTGAAAGCTGAGGGGAATTTGTAACGAGGCTGAACTAGGTCTGAGCAGTATGTTGCTAGCAAGTGGTACACAAGGGGCCTTACAGTAAGTTTTTTTTGTTTATTTATTTATTTAACGTCGCATTAACTGCTAATGGTTATTAGCGACGAACAGCCAGTCTTGAGTACACATTGAATTTAGTGCGAGCTCTGCATTGGGCCCAGGTTGGGTTTGACGGCCCATTCAGTCCAATATGCACACTAGATTGAGTCGAGGTACGAGTTTGGACTGAAGAAACCATATTATGTAGATTCACGGTGCGTCTTTCGCATAATGTCAACGGTAAAATGAGAGGGCGTTAGGAAACTGTGTAGCTCCGCAGGATTTCAAATGGCTTCCAGGAGACATCGGAGTTGCGCGAGGTAGAAATTTCCGAGCAGAGCCGAAGTTGTACCGAACACCAATCCAATATTACTTATCGAGAAGCGTGTGTTTGCCCCGAGATTCGTACTCTAACCAGCTCGATCATGATTTGCCGATACTTTCGCCAAGTCCTCTGATTCGGTGGAATAAAACGAGCTCGCGTCGGACAGGGGTGGAGGCTCGAAGCCGCCGGAAATTGCGCTCGCAAACTTTGTGGACTTAAGGCCTTAATCACACCTCGGGGAACTTTAATGGTCCGCTGAAATGTCATCCACGCCGTGACGGTCGAGTTCGTCTGGTCCTAATATTGACTTGGGTCTCGAAAGTCCTTCCCCCCCATCGATCTTCCCGCCGTGAAAAGAAATTTCTGGATCTGTCAGGACAACAGCGAACCTTTAACTCCTCGGAAACGTATAAATCCTGATTGAAGTCTTTCGTTTCTTTCGACGACCAATTAATTCCACGGGATCTCCTTGATCTATGAAAAAGAGATGTGGAGAAACGATGGATCAAAAGAAACTGGGGACATATTGGCCGTCCCTTTTCCCCGCGCCGACGACTCTAAGCTTATCAAACATGGGAGGAGCAGGCTGACCTACTTTCCCATCCCTCGGAAACATCGTCTGGGCTCGAGGATAACTTGTCGGAAAGAAAACACGCGAAACACAGCACGTTTTATTAATCCTTACCCCCGTTTGCTGCAAATAATGCAAAATTCTGCTTCTACCGTTTCCGTCATCGTCGGATCCTGAAAAAATTTGTCGGGTTTCAGCGATCCTCTCGATTTAATCAAATTAAACCCACCCTACCGGGGGATAGTTAACAATTCCCAGAAGGCGATATTGTGTTCCATTATCGCCCTCGGTCGGTCCACAGATTTTCTTCAGCCGGCTGATCGCTACGTTTTCCTCGCGAGACGATGCAGCCAGGCCGAGACGCGCAGATTGGATTCGCGTTGAACGACGCAAACCACCGTTTTCCCACCCCCAAGCGACGGAACGTCGGATAAAGGGTGCGCGCAGCGGGCTTTCATCAAAATCTCGGCGAGGTTACCACGGAGCACAGGCCTCCGTTTTCCATGAATTTTGTCTGTATTGTTGCGAGCAATGTCGAGGATGGGGCTGCCACCCCCGCTGGGAATAATTGCGCGAAGGGCGCGCAGGAAATTTCCAGACGTACCTGGTTTATTATTCAAGCAGTCGAATAATAAATTGTGGTGGGCGGCTTAAGCCGACGAACAATTACGATTTACCACCCTCGCGAGGTGGGTCGACATCTGCGGAAATAAATAACTCACCCCGCGGAGCCAGTTCTCGTGGACCCGGCGGGCTTCAATGCGAAGGAACTCAATTTGCGAACGCTCTACGCTATCCTCCAACGATCGTCCTTTTTTCAAGACCTTCCACAATCCCTCAGAACAATGGGAAACCACCCCTTGATGCCCGGGGGTGAGTTGTTCCGTTCATAAAAATTATTTAATCGCGTGTTTCAATTTTTCCTGGTTGCCATTCAATTAGGTGGAGGGATAGTTAAAATATATTTCGACTGACTGCGTCGTTACCTTCTGGAAAATATTTCTTGTTATAATTATTTGTTCGCTTTAGATTCTTTTAAATTTTCAGAATTAATAATGTTAAATCTATTGACTGCCATTTTCATGATTACTGTTCTTGAACAGTTCATCGTGGCAAGGGGCGTGGTCTTTTCTCTTGAATAAATTTATAATGTAAAAGAAGGGAGAGCGAGTGGGGGGCATAATTAAATTCTGAAATCGGGAATTTCTTCCCGTCAAGTCGAACAATTTCCTTCGCCTCTTTCTCTCTCCTCGCTGTAACATAATAAATGAAATATCCTGTACACAGGGCCGGTCGATGTTCCCCGAAGAGAGCGGAATTCTTCCAAGAATATTCCCGGGGATAATTGCGTCACCGTACACGAAATGTTCCCGTAAATCTGACACGCTATTCTGCCCGGTTCCCAGAAGTGTACCGAGTTACGTTATCGGGTGTCCCGCGCCCGTCTAGACCGGCAACATTAATTGCAATCGCGTTCAAAGCGCGACGAGCGGACTTTCAGTGGTTCCACGGCGCACCTATTTGTCTAGCTAAGCCAGCGGCGGCAACTTTTAGCACTGTGGCGAACCACCGTGTGCTTACCTCGACACCGGATATCGTCGTGAACCGACCAAGAGTCCAAAACTTCCCTGGGTTCGCGTTTGATGCGCGAAATGGTCGAGCGGGTCCATCAATTTCCATAATTCTATGGAACCATTGTCATCATCCACGTCAGCCAACAGAATCGGTTACGGGAACCCCTGTCTGGTCCGTGACGCAGTCTACTTCACTACAATGGTTGAAATATATCTATGAATGTGATATCTCCTTCATTATTCACGCAAGTGGTTAACCAGGTTATTAGTCAGACAAGTGGAGGAGGTCAGCCACTAGGTAGACAAGTAGTATAGCTCGGCCATATATCAAACAAGTAGTACGACATTAAGACTGGTCAGATTAGCGCAGAACAATGGTTGAAATATATTTATGAATGCGCTATCTACTTCATTGATCAGGCAAGTGGTCAATCAGGTTATTAGGCAGACAAGTGGAGAAGGTCAGACACTGGGTAGACAAGTAGTATAGCTCGGCCATATATCAAACAAGTAGTACGACATTAATACTGGTCAGATTAGCGCAGAACAATGGTTGAAATATATTTATGAATGCGATATCTACTTCATTGATCAGGCAAGTGGTCAATCAGGTTATTAGGCAGACAAGTGGAGAAGGTCAGACACTGGGTAGACAAGTAGTATAGCTCGGTCATATATCAAACAAGTAGTACGACATTAAGACTGGTCAGACTACTTGGAAAATTTAATTATACCCTGAGCAGCTTGTTCAGCCAGACAAACAGAACGCATCAATCACTCTTCAAAGATGTGGAACAGCCCAGTCGGTTCCCAGACAAGTAGTACAGCCCGGTGATTAGTCAGGCAAACGCAGTATCGATGTAGTTAGTTAGGCAAGTAGAACGGGCCGTTATTACTCAGGCAAGTGGTACAGCTGAACGATTAATCAAACAAGTAGAACAAGCCTCTCTAACTAGTCAGACAAGTAGAACAGCCAGAACAAAGTCGCTACGAGGGAATGGTTTTCCGCTCGAGCAGAGCGAAAACAATCGAGCCATCGTGAATCTCGAGGCGAACGGACGGAACTAGGGTTTTATTTTCCGGAGCCGATTATTCGAATCGGCCCGATCAGAGAGGGGCGTGTGTGTGACTGTTAAGTTTCCTTAAGATCGACGGGGCAAGTTTCTATCTAGTCGCCGGAATTTCCGGCCTCGCACGATCGTCGAAACTTTCCTAATAACACTTCAATGAACGTACCCTACCGACCGGTTACGTTGTACGCGCTCGTCCGTTCTCGTTCGTGCCTCTCCCATCCGCCCCGCGATACGTGCCCCGACACACACCGCGGCAAATTAATGTAAACAGTTTGCCACTCCGTCTATCTACATCGTTCTCAAACATTGCGTCACTGCGGCGCAAACAATCGCCAATGAGGTCGCCGCGAAACCGGATTACGCGGATTCGACGCCCAGGAACACACCTTTGATCTCATCTCGACGTCTTTTCCCGCCCGTCCAATTCGAAATCGAGTCCTTCAATTTTCTATTCACTTTAAAAAGGCAATACCATGCTTCAAGGCACGCTCGGTAGACAAGTATTTAAATTTTCCGTCGAGACCGACACAGCTGTCTGTCTCTCTCTCCACCCCGGGATTCATCAGACACAGAAAGTTCCAACGACAACAGAGACGTTGTTTGCGAATTCGTGTTTAACTGGAACCACGACTATAAAGACAATTCCATTTCAGCTGGGACGCTGTTCGTTCCGCGACGATGCTCGTCGAGCAGTGACCAGTAGAATGCTCGGACTGTTTCTCGGTCAATTAGAGTAGCAGGGTACCTATCCGCGACTGTTGCGATTAGAGAACTTTCCGAAAGTTCTTCCTCGTTACCGTCGAATGCCGTAATGCTCTTGCCATGTCGCATTTAAATATACCCCGGTACCATCAACCATCCCCCCTGGAAAAACCGTGTAACGTTTACCATTTTGTTGGTGCACGTCGACGACTTCGTAAGTGACCTCGGAAAATTCGTTGACCTAATTCATTCTAGGTAGTTGGACCGAATGGAGACGCAGCTTAAATGCTAACTCACTGTGTACATTACTGCGCACTGGTCTGATCGGTTAATTCTGTTGGCGGGCCTGCGGTTGATCTAGTTCACTTGTCTGATCAGTATCCGATCTTCGATACTTGTCTGACTAATGCTGGTGACTCGCTACTTATCCGACCAATGGTCGAGTTTGTCTACTTGTCTGACCGATGGGCATTTCTTCCACTTGTCTGACCAGACATGCATTTCTTCTACTTGTCTGACTGTGTCAACTTATTTGTCAATGACCGACCCATTCCACTTGTATCTGGACGAAATCGATATGCTCTTCTCGCCATGCCGATATTTAATTTACGCCTCGAGTCTGACCAACGCGACACGTGTTCCACTTAAAATAAATTGAACCAGTTCTCGTGGATTATATCGAAGCGATCCTATAGCGGTTTTCGGGAGAGCTGGTGCTAGTCGAATATTAAAGCGGAACCCCGCCGGTTCGTTTTAATAAATAAATAAGAGGATTATTGCCAGGGACACGAGAGCGTGGCGAATCGAAAATTCGAAGGAGCGGCGGACGGATTAAGCCCGGCTGAAAGAATCTCGATTAATATCCAATTGCACGGAGATGAAATTCATTTAGCCGGCAGTCAGGAACACCGGAGTCGCGTGTAATTGGAATTTTCTCGTCGGCGCGACGCGGCCGATACCGACACACTCTCTCGGCGGCCCCTGCGAATTGGAAAACTCGCTGGATGAAATATTGTGTTTGGAAAACCGGACGCGTGGAAAAGAGGATGCGACGCAATAGCGATCCCAGCAGCGCTGAGAGAGAGACGGTCGAAGCGGAATTTCGGATACCGAGGGTGGTCTCTCGGGGGCGGGGTGGTCTTTGTTTGGAATTCCCCTAATTTCGGGCAAGTCGGGCCGAATGAGAACGATTGTTCGCAACGCAGCTGGAACGTCAAATTCCCGCCATTCTCTCGTTATGTCTCTATCTCTCTCTTTCTCGTCGCTATAGACCCGCTCCGGCTCGAAGAGCTGTAACGCGGAATTTCAGCGAGCACCGAGGAGCTGACGGGATCATGCGGCGTTTAAAAATCGTTTACATATTTTCAAAGCAACATTATCGCTAACTGGTGCATCGCGCACCCTGCTCTTGGACAAACAAAATTAGACTTTCATATCCCGGTCGGAACTATAAGCAGCCGCAAACCGTTTGTGTTCAACAATCGTGTTTGCTCTTTGCCGCCGATCAAATCTGGACGAATTTAAAATTGTTGTCGGTCAAAATCGTTGTCGGTTAAACCCAATAAAAACTACCATCAACCCTAGCAGATGTCTTAATGTCCCTGTCCGACAGTTTCCTCAAAAATAGCTTCTGTTATTGTACGAGTCCTAAAACCTCTCCAGCAATTGCACAGCAGATGTTACTTTATTTTATGCAGCTGGCCGTTACAAATTCATTAAAATTTTTAACTGCCTTTCACTTAAGGTCCATCCAGGCTGTCGAAATGCACAGTAATACAAGCTTCGCAGAAGTGTCTCTAGAATTCAACACCAAATTCCGAAGACCTCGACCACATGACTAGAGGCAATAAATTAGTTTTTTGACTTGACAGTCAACAGCGAAGACCCGACTGCATTTCACTTCGTGGCGCGTCCCTCTCGAGTCCAACTTGAGTTTCGTCTGGGTCAACGTTCGAGGAAACCCTCCCGAAACTTTCCTTACAGTGGCATCATTATTTATGTAGCGCAGCAATATTCGGTGACCCGGCTGCGACTGAAGGAACTGCACACCCGAAGTTTGGGTTCCCGTGCGGCGGAGATGGTACCCGGTCGCTCGAGACGGTTGACACCCACGCGATTTCATTCTCCGACGACGAAGAATGATGTTCCCGGCTGAAAGTCGAGTCGAAAGGTAGATAAATTACCGGGGATAAATTGCAGGAGAGCAGCCCTTCTCGCGCGCCCAGGGAGCTGGGTAAGGCAATAAAGAAACTCCCATTTAAAGAATACTGCTCTTAGCCGGGACACAAAAGTGAAACTGCACACCCTCCTGAAGTCGGTATCGCGTTTCAATCTCGATTTCCAGCAGGTTTTCATTGTGAATAAATCGAGCCACGTCTATGCGCGAATACTTTGGCACTGGAACGTCCTCATTGTCCTTCGCCGGATTGCGTTTTGCTCGGCTGGCATTGTCGTGGAAAGAAGAAATGGTAATTATATAGAAAAGGTCTGCTTACTCCGATTTTAATGAAATTTTAATATGTTATAGATTTTGACATTTTGAACACGTGTGCAGGAATACGAAAAATTCAATACAGTATTAGCGATAGTCTTTTGCAAATATCTCGAAAACTAAAAGGGACACCCGGTAGATACCAAGAGTTTGCGAAGCAAGAAGCCCGCAGGAAAGTTGATGCCACGATAAATTCCACAACTGACCGAGGTCCTCGTGCTGGCAACCGCGAACTGTCAGACTTTTCCAGGTAAGGGCGGGCCGAAAGGACCTGTTAACTGATCGACACCGGCATAGAAACGGTGGCCTGAATGCGTATTGTCCCTGCCGGCGCGCGATCATATTCCGTGGAAACTCTTGGGAAAGTTCGGCTTCCGGATCCCCGGATCTGAATCCCGGGGAATGTGAATCTTCCCTCAAAGATTTATCGAGAAACCACTCTAAACCCGCCGCTGTACAGATCAAGATTTTATCTCCGGATAGTCGACGCGGTATCGTGGTGCTTCAACGATCGAACTTTCCAGCGCGAACAGTTCGATCGCTGATACGGGACGATATACTCTAAAACGATTGCGGCGAATTCGATTTTTCAATTATCTAATGAAGAACAAATCTCAACATACGTTGCTTGTCTGACTTTTCATTGATACGATTCCCTTGTCTGACTTATTATCGAGACGCTCCACTTGTCCGAGTTTTCACTGTACATCTAATAAAAAATTTTTTAGCTTAAATTTCTTGAGAGGGTGTCCATGAGAGGATTCCTCCACCGTCCTTAAACAAAAAAAAGATGGAAGGACATTCTGACCATCGATAAATCGATAACTCTTTGACCACGGCGAATTTAATTTTCCCAATTTTCTAATGATAGGAAAGACGCGTGGGCTCGGCCGCGAATTGGATCGAATTTCAATGAGCCCCGGCACGACGACGCACGCAAATTGCTTTTCGTCAGGGAAATTTTGCTCGATCAAGCCCTCTGGCTAATCGGCGCCCGGAATTTCCTGGGTTACATGTGTGCGAGCGAGTATCCACGGCGATCACCGGATGCGACAGGATTCGATATCTCTGGCATGGTAACCGAGCGGAAGTGGCCGCGCGCTCGAAGCTGTAACGAGACCCGACGGAACCGCAGCCCGAATTAATCGCGCAAAGTCGTATTGCATCCCCACGATCGTCTGTCTGTCTGTCTGCCTGTCTGTTCTCTCTTTGCGTGCCGACTGTAATCGGGCCTATGGGAGCTCGGCAAACATGTTTAACCCGTGTTCACACCCGGCCCAAAGCACGCGTGTGCGGCGGTACGGTCGTGGGTTTACAACTATTCGCGTCAAACGTTTCCGTTCACCCCAGAGATTTTTCGGTAGCTCGCCGGAATACGGGAGAAACGAGATTTTTTTTCCAACGGATACGTCAGTGAACGAGAGGATTTATATATCAGGCAAGTGAAACGGTTCAGTGAAAATTTCTAGTTAGACATCACTGGAGCAGCTCGATCATTGCTCGGACAAGTAGCCTAGGTCAGCCACTGGTCAGACAGGTTTGATTTACAGTGGAAGTCTTGTCTGACTTCTAACTAGGTCGCTATACTGGTCTGAGTTATAATTGAGACACTCCACTTGTCTGATTTATTATTGAGATAGTGTGCTCGTCTGACTTATAACTGATGCACTCTACTTGGCCGTGATATTATTGAGATACTGTACTTGTCTGACTCATAAGCGATGCATTTCTACCTCGCTTAGATCTAATTGAGACGCACACGTTACACGTCTGATTTACAGCCGAGATGCTCCATTTGTAAGACTTAATATCGTGCAACATCCCATGTCGGTCTTATTATTCAGACACTCCACTTGTCGGATTTATTACTGTACTCGTCGAAACTTACCGTCGAGATACTCCACTTGTTCGACTTACGATCGAGACACTTCGCTTGTCTGATTTATTACCGGTGACAAACCACTTGTCCCAGATATAATTAAGACACTCCATTTGTTCGACCTATAACCGACACTTCGCTTGTCTGATTAATGGCCGACTCGCTGTGCATTAAAGATGCAAAGAACCAATTTTTTTCGCCGGCGACAAGAATAAAAGGTGTTGCGTGCTAGCACTCTAAAATATTATTTCGCGTCAAACACAAAACTCCAGGGGGATGATCTCAGGGGCGACAACCATGAATCTGAATCTACTATTCCGGGGGCCGCAACGCGCCGGAAGAGACAAATAAAACGCGGTCTATCTCCGTTGGTGCCGGCATCACTGGAATTCCTCGCCCGAAAAAAAATGCCGAAGTTGCTCCGTTCCGCTCCCAGGCGACCCATTAAACCTCTCGCCCCCACGTCGAAACATAAATTTTCGAGTCGCTAAAACCACGCCGGCCCAGAATTCCACGGGTTCCCAACGCTCTTCTTGGATTCCGTTCGCGTCTCTGAAATTTTCCTTAGACCCCGGCGACAAGACTTCACCCCGTTGTTTCACCCTCTGTCGCCGACGGCCGATTCCGATCGATCCTGCCATCGGGGGTGGTTCTCCCAAGCCCTAATTGATGGGGCTGGTTTCTTCTACAATTTTTTTCCCTCAAGCGAAATTATCGTGCTGTCTCCGGGGCTGGTTCTACGATTTAATTTAGCAAAAATGTTGCTCCAAAGGGTGCACTACTATAAATCTAGCTTTTCAATTATCTTCAATTTAATTTGACAATTTAACTGTTATTTTTATCACGCACAGCTGTGAAAATGATATATATTTTGTTAATTAATCCCTCCGGACACCCGGCAGTGAGAAATAATGAAAAAATATTGTAATTAATTCAGGAGAAGCCGTTACAAAAATTTCTTCTTGGAGACCGAGGACTGCAAGTCTCGCGAAGGTTAATCGAGCCCTAGACACTCGATAATTGCGAATCGAGCTTCAGGGTACGGATTGCGGCCGAAGTTTCCCATTGTCCACGGACGAGGCAACGGAAAGGATTAATTAAATGGCTTCTTTGGGATTGCAATTAAGCGAGGTAAGTTTTGTTCCAGCCCGCAGGGCATCGAGCAATCCGTACACCTGGTTCCAGAGCCCGGGGAGAAGTGGCAATGCAAGGGTTCCCATTGATACTGAGAAACCGATGGCCCGGAAAAATGAGAAAATTTGCATTTAGAAAAGACTCGCGGGGCTCCTGCGGGACACTTAACTCCTTTGATGCCTCGAGGCGACGGTGCATCCAGCGTTTTCGGAGAGTGAATATACTGCCGCATATTTGTCCCCCTCCCTCACGCCCCAACCCCCAAATTTGCATAAGTGGAAATTATAAATTCACTTTTTACGAGTTTGCGAGAGAATTCGTTGACACGTCGAGTCCGGTTTCCACGTGTGTATGCTTCCTGTTGGGATGCGTGACTTTTGATCTGTGTAGAATTTATGTTGTACAGGGCGTTCCTAAATTGAGGGACCATTTTCAATCGAGTTGGATTTTAAGAAAATCGTACCAAAATGCAGCAACACATTCTGAACAACTTTTTCCTTTTCCAATACAGGGGGATCTCTTTTAGTTTTTGAGATATTTGCACAAAACTATCGCGAATAGTGTATTGAACTTTTCGTATTCCTGCACGTATCAGCCATAGTCTTTTGCAAATATCTCGAAAACTAAAACCGACCACCCTATATTGGAAAAGGAAAAAGTTGTTCAAAATATCGAAATCTATAACATATTAAAATTTCATCAAAATCGGAATACGCATATCTTTTAAAAATTATGTGGAGTCATTTTTAACGACGCTCGGCGTCTAGTGGGTAGTTTAAGAGAATAGAACACAGCGGCGAAAATAAAGCAGAGGGGACGTTAAAGTTTAAGGGACGTTTCTTTAAATTCTTAAAGGATTCATTCGGTACAGGGTGATTCAAAATTCAACGGGGTGATATATAATGGATCTTTACAAGGGAGCGCAATTTCTATGAAGGGAGAAATAGGAGGGGAACCACAGGGCGAGAGGTGAATTCGACGATCGTTTACTTCAATTCTTGAACAATTTGTTTTGTAGAGTGTGTTTCAAAATTGAAGGGACACGCGCGGAGTACTTCACTGCTGGCTGAGAATTTTATACGAGAAGAGTGGAAACAGAAGAGACAAGAGTTCTTTCAATTATTCAACTGTTCATCCTCTACAGGTTGTTTCAAAAGCGCACTACGATATTTATCAACGGTGTGTACACGCATTACTCACTGAGATGAACAAATAGAACAATAAAGTGCGTATTAAAAAAAGAAAAGAGGACAACATTATTTATAGTATTCAATCGATTTCTGTTATACAGGGTGTTTAAAAAAATGAGAGAAACTTCCTGCAGAATATTTTATCGGTAACGATAACCGTAAAAGTTACGAAAACGAGGGAGTGGCTTAGAGGCTCCAAGAAATTCGACCGCGAAGGGTTTAAGGGCGGTTCGAGTCGGTCGGATCGACTCGGCGAATCGATTTAAAGCGTCTGAACGGCCGTTTAACGAGCTCGATCCACGAACGAGTCATGAATCAACATCGAGCGAGGCGTGAGAGAGAGGGCGTCTCGACCGGGGGAAAATAAAGTTTTCCGACTGATTGGATCTAACCGAAAGTTTCCTGCTGCGAATCGCTCGTTCGACTTTAATCTCCCGCGGGTGAACGTCTGCCTTTCATTCCGGGCTCTGCCGGAAAGGGTGGGAGAAGGCAAAGGGAAAAGGAGGATCCTCCTGCGCGTGCCATTCGGGATTCCTTGTGATTTACTGGCGGGCCGCGCCGATCGATCTCATCGACCGGAGCCGGTTCGACGCCTCCGCGATCGCTCGTAGGAAATTCGCGGATAATTTCCGCGACGCTGAGCCAACCTATCAAACGTCCCGAGGGTATCCGACCGAGCCCTGAAATCGACTATAAATAATGCTTGCACTTGTCGATCTGAGAACCACCCCAAACTTAGCCTAAGTTCTAGTAATCACAACGAGGCCAAGATAAATTATTATAGAAACGACATACATTTATGTCCAATCCCAGATCAGAGTTGTGCAGAACTACAATTGAATTACTCCAGAAATATGATTACCAAGTAATTGAATTACATTGTATTTCAATTATATAGTAATTTATTTACGACGTAATTGAATTACATTGTACTTCAGTTATATAGTAATTGAATTACATTGTATTTCAATTAAATAGTAATTCATTTACTATATAATGTAATTGAATAA
This sequence comes from Lasioglossum zephyrum, assembly GCA_028455615.1. Lineage (NCBI taxonomy): Eukaryota > Metazoa > Arthropoda > Insecta > Hymenoptera > Halictidae > Lasioglossum > Lasioglossum zephyrum. Next base: position 1,598,669 of record CM052325.1, on the reverse strand, counting down.
GCAAAACTTTGTCTCAGATCCACATTACAGGTGTAAGTGCATGATCCACACGCAGTCAAGTACACACGCTGTTATCTCCGTTCAAGTTACCTTCAAGCGAGAAATTCTTATGGGGTCTCATCCGAGTAGGTGCACGCATTACCACACTGTGTCCCTACAAGTTCATTCTGCAACAACACGAAGAAGGGCTTCCGTGGCATCAACGTGGAATGTTGACCAGCTTTCCGTCGGAATCCCTTTAACACGTATTCCCATTTCGATTGCGTTTAGTAGAATATTCTGGCATGTCATTTTCCCGGAAGTAGAACTTAGCCCGGCGGAAGCAGCGTGTTGCGAAGTTCGTGAAGGTTTCGGCGGGTTAGGGTTGGTGGTCGTGTGGGTGCTGGCTGTCGGATAGGCGACCGTGCTGGTGGTAGTTGCAGCTGCGTCTCCTGACCGAGTTCTGGCAGGACGGATAGCTCAGGGGATGGCGTGGAGAAGGCGAATGAATAATTTAGAACTGCGGCCTGCCTCATAATCGTAGCTGTCAGAGGGTGGAGAAGGGTTGCGTCGAATTTCTCAACCCTTCCGGACGGCCACCGCGCCGTGCTGCCTCGGAAAAAGGCTACCCCTTCCTATCTTTGCCGATTCGAACCCATGGAATCGCCACGCCGTACAGTGGCCATTTTGACCAAAAAGATGGACTAAATTATTTTATAGTAGAAAACAAGTCTGCTGATGTTGTTTAAAACTCCTCGTCACTACTTTCTTCGGCAGGTTCGGGAAACAAATAAACATAAATTCATGTTTGTACAATATAAATGTAAAAATAATTAAATCATTTTAAAAACTGTTATATTAATTTATTATTTAAAGGTAGGTAGATCCATTGAGCCAATCATGATTGTTTACTCTTTAAGTAAACTATACCTTTCCTGCCGTGTAAAATTTTCTTTACACAGCGAATAGGAAAATTCTGGGAGAATAAGAGTTTTTCCGCGGTGACGAAAAACTGTTCCGAAATATTCGGAACGACGTGGCCGCGGAGAGACAGAGTTGCCGAGGTGGTTGGGAATGGAAATTAAAAATTGCTCATCGGGGGAGATGGATCCGCGGGATTCCGAGCGGGCCAAGCATAAAGGCATTCACTTTCCTCCGCGGAAAAATTCATCGAGAGGTTTATTCGCGATGCTCACGGTATTTCGCGGCAACGCCGCAGACTGGCGTGCGTCAGAATCGTTTACCCGTTCCGAGCGGACGGAAAAATTGGGTCAGATATCCTAGGATATAAGTCCTTCCCTTTGTAGCCTTTTATCGGGCTACCCTTGCACGATACTTATCGACTCTTATCTGCTACCAGCCCCGGCTCGCGTTTGTTTCGCGATTTTAACTCCGCGACAATTTAGATTACGGCTGCCTCCTACTGTTAATTGCTTTTTTCCACCCTTTTCTCGGCGACCTCTCGCAGCATCGAGTATGTGCCCACTGTCGATTGCCGACACTCCATTAGGCCTGATTACAGAGAAACAATGTCGCAAATATTTTTCCAAAAATATATTCAAAAATATTTAATAAAATTCTCTCTTGCGAACGGACTGAGGGGGTGTGAAATTTAGAAGAGATTTACTCAGCAACGTAAAAGTAAGGACCGTTTCAGTTGCAAAATGTACCAAAAAAAAATCAGGAGCATACAAAAGTTTTGATAAAATTCCACAGTATAGAGTCAATGAGGGGCTACCATTTCCAGTTTGTTTCATCGAAATACCTTGTCCGGTTATTGAGAAAAGCGCGGTCGAAGTTGCAGGTTCTCACCCCCGTAACTCGATTACACGCGGGTAAATGGCTAATAAAAATAAACGGGAGAAGGGATGGTTCGTTTAACCAGACGGTCGTCTAATCAACGAAAGGAAAATGGAGCAGCGACGGTTTTCTGAATGCCAGGAAATTAATATGGAACTTTCGCTGGGTATTAAACATTGTTTTAATCGACCCCCTTCCTCTTGAAACAGGAAACTGGAGACGGCACGGCGGGTATCGTTTTACGCGAATCGATATTCGATTTCAATGCGCCGTTCCCCAGCCTCGTTCTCGACTATTGTGTCTCGGCAATAAACGGCTCTAATGAATTCTTAACGGCTACTTTGTTCCCGTGACGATTAAGAAGATTCCATTTCACGTCCGAAGCGGTACGGGGAAAATGATTTTCCTTCTTTTTCGTTGTAATCGAGAAAAACCGTCAAGCACGCTGCAACTCTTGGGGCACCGGGTTTCGCATTATATAGACACGCTACTGACTTAAGCTGCATATTCACTGCAGGGAAGTTGTTCAGAATGACGACCTAGACAACATATTTCAAGGTCATCAAAATCGGTGAGGAAGCGCATAAATTACCATAAATGCTCAAGCTGTCAATCGACTTGGAAGCAAATCCTCTTGAAATAAACTGACAAGTGACTATGAAGCTACCGACCAGTTCGAAGTGAATTTAAAGCGACGTATAGATGAATAAATAATTCCTAAGCTGCGTGTCCACTCGACAGAAAATTCGTAAGCCACTCTCGCCGAATAGCCTCTCGTGAGAACCTCTCAGGCGGGCAGTTCGTTGAGAGGCCGCGTTTCTAAAGTGGTAAGCAGCGTTTCGCCGCACAGCACAATTTACATTCCCCTCGGCGTCGGCCGGTGATTTATAAACAATACCGTTGGCGCGCGCGCGTGCACGGCCGCGAATTAAACCGGGATAAATAACAATACCGAGGAAAAGTGTTATTTAAGAGGCACTCCGTACCGTCGAGCGTTTTCCCACGGAAAAGACGAAATAATTGAGCCAACTGGCTCTCGGCCGGGGCAGCGCTTTCGGTTGGAATTTATTGTGATCTTTACATCGTTAAGCTCTCGCCGAGGGGATTTATCGCGGACCGCATTAAGCCATCCGACAAACAATGGAGGTGTGCCTGCTAGGGGGAGGTAATAATTCATATTTTGCTGCCGCGCGTAACCGACCGGGCGACGTGATTTTATGCCTGCGGCCACGCGACGACGAGGCACGATTTAAAACATCCCCCGAAGAGCACTCGGCGAACATTTCGAATCGAAAGAGAAACAATGGTGTATGTGGAACAGGAACAACAACGAGAGATCAAAAAGAATAGTTGTAGTCACGACACAAAAGGGAAGCGAGAAGAAGGGTCTCGCAAAGCCGTAGAACAAACGTCGATCGACTCGGAAAATCGAGTTCGAGTCCTTGAGTCGTCCGCCAGTTGCTGCGACAGAATCCCCGGGGGAGCCGAACGAGTGTCGCGGAATGGCGGTCCTCGCAGGTGCACCGAATTATTATAAGGCAGCCAACGCCGGAAATCGATAAACCGTTTTGTTCGAGTCGCACAGTTTACCAAAGTGCAGGATGCGAGGCGCCGCAGAGAACGAACGTGAATTCGGCTGACTGCAGCATCGTTGCAGTCACAGCTGGACGCTGCCGGCGTGAATCATCCTGCACACTGAACAGACCACCACCTAACTGTTCCACCACCGGCTCTGGATAGCATAACCACCGTAGACTGGTCCAATTTTTTCGGTGGTTTGTTTCGCATCGGAAAATGCTTATCGCAGCGATCCACTGGTCTACTTGTCTGCCTTTTCATTCACATACTCCACTTGCTGTATTTATTATAGAAGAACTGCACTTGTCTGACTGTTTCTTCAGTTACTCCACTTGCCACTTTTTATTACTCGGTCACTCCACTTGTCTGACTTATGGTTTAGACAGTCCACTTGCCAGACTTATTACTCAGTCACTCCACTTGCCTGACTTTTTATTCAGCTACTCCACTTGCCAGACTCATTACTCAGTCACCCGCTTGTCTGACTTATTATTGAGTTATTCCACGTGGCTTGATCGTCTTACAGGGATCGAGGATTTTGTCTGATGGAATTTATGGTATAATGAAAAATGGTCTCTGGGAACAGGCATCTGACTTGCGTTTAATGAAACTGTCATGACTGACGAACACGTTCGAGGTATCGAGACGCGGATCGAACCGAGCCAATCACGGCCAGTCATCCGGACCGATCGAGATTTAATGACGACTGCTAGTCGCGTCCGCGATCCGGCACAGTAACGCCGGGAAAAGCTGGATCTTTATGGTTGTCATCGTCGGCCGCCGAAACTGATTCCCGTCACGTAGCCAACCGGTTCGTGAATAAAAATTCGATCTCTATGGAGATGAGCCATCCGGCCTTCTACGCGCGGACTACTGATTTTTTGAACGACTAGCCTCTTTTGGCGGCCTGTTAACTTCTTCCCGCGAGCTTCCAAGCGTTTCTGGCGTTGTTCGTTTCATTTGGTACACTCTTTGAAGATTGTTTAATTCGAAAATTGTGAACGAGGTTGAAAACATTTTTTTATCAATAACGAAGCTATCTTTTTCTGATTGCAGACTTGTAGATCATAAAAAATTCAGACGAACGATGTACGATATGTTGACACTGCTCCGTCGATAAGCGGAGTTGACTGACAAAGTACGAGCGGCACGCATGGAAGCTCTGGCAACGTGACTATTATCTGCAAATTACTGTGCGACAGGTGATCTAAATGTGGACATGTGACACATCGTTGTCTTCAGCTTTTTATCAGCTCGAACAATGCAGTATTGAAAACACGCTTTTGCTGGATGGTAGAAATAATTTTGAGAAATGGACATATTATTTGAATATTTTTGGAGCTTCAGGAGGAGGGTAGGAGGGTTTCAAGGGTTCCAAGGGACATCGCCAGAGATGCGGTTGCACGCGACCAGGACCAATTCGTTTCAGGTGAAGCCGGACACCTCGGACTAGTCGAATTTCAGGGTGTAACAGTAACGAAGCGCAACCGTGGCGGCGTAGATTAGATTAAACGGCGTTGCCCGGCAGGTTCATCATTGTGGTCTGAAGTTCGCGTAAGTTTGCGAATATCATGGCGGTATGGTTAAACGCCATGGGACCGGCGAGACCCTGCGGAGGACGGGATCGGAAGCTTCAACGGCGAACACGTACCCTGGAGTTTCTCTAATTACTTCGCGGTGATCGTTCTCACCTCGGACGCGCACATGTAGCCGGGAGATGGCTTCCGGTTACCGATAAAAATTATTGTTGACGCGCAGCTGCGCGCTGCGAACACCTAGAACCCCACTACAAAAATTATGATAATCCTCTGTATAAGAAGAAAATAAGAGAGCAGCCTCAAAAAATAGGGCAAGTACCGCTGTGTGACAGACACAGTATACGCTCACTTAAATGTTATACCCAACACGGAAAGAAAATAAAAGAAAAATTGTACCAGGAGAACATCCTGGAAAAGTAAAATAAGTAGAGAACGCCATCGTGACTTTATAACTCTCCAGCGATTTTATATAGTCCTTGGAAAATGATTAAAAAATAAGGTAATTATATAGAAAAGGTCTGCGTACTTTGATTTTAATAAAATTTTAATATGTTATGCAGCAACACATTCTGAACAACTTTTTCCTTCATCAAAATGCGTGCTCGCTTTTAGATTTTGAGATATTTGCAGAAGACTATTGCTAATACTGTATTGAATTTTTCGTATTCCTGCACGTATTAGCGATAGTTTTTTGCAAATATCTCGAAAACTAAAAGCGACCCCCCTATATTGGAACAGGAAAAAATTGTTCAAAACATCGAAATCTATTACATATTAAAATTTCATCAAAATCGGAGTACGCAGACTTTTTCCATATAATTACCAAAGATAAACTTAGATGGTTCATTATTTTGTCTGTCATGCAGCGGTTCGTTCAGCCTTCTGAATTTTTTAAATGTCGCTTTATTATTCACTGAATAAGGGGCGAGCGTCGCTGGACGTTTCGCGAAGGATTGTAAATCTCGACGGCATTATTAACGAACCCGTTAAATATTAGAACGGTCCCGAATGAGGATGTTAGTAAATCCGACGATCTCTTGCGCGTCCCGGACGGCGGGCCGCGCGGGCAACGTGCTTGTTTTTTTCCTGCCGACGAAATTACAGAAGGCATTATGTATTCCATGCATTTCGTTTGCCGCGAGATCTCGGCGAGAACGTGCCGGAAAATCTGTCGGCGGAGGCGCGACGGGAATGTTATCTCCGGAGTGCGAATGTTTATGCAAATACGGATCCTTAAGGGTTAATTTATGAAAATAGGTGTCGAACATAAATTTCCACATCTGGAATTTTTGTCCGGAAATTAGCGTGCGGAGGAGACATATCTCTTTGCGACCGACGATAATACCAATCTGCATTTACAAACAATCCCATGCATTTATTAATTAGAAATTATAATGTGAGTATCACCAACACTCTACTGGGACACGAAGTTGGAAGTGCCTTCAGAATCTGTTGAGAATTTGTAAAATTCGTGTGGCAAGCTGAAGTTAGGTGTAGAACTGGTCTTTGAGGCGAGCAAAATTAGGTCTGGATTTCTGTAGAACATATTGCAGTTTTAGTCGATAAAGATTTAGGCTCGACAGGGTGCCCACCCCTTCGATCTCTCTCGGGAGGAGATGAAATTCGACGTGAAGTCAAAGGATCGTGGTAAAAAAAGTGGAACAAACAAAGGGGGGCTGTAAGAGATCAGTCGGATCGAACGGGGAGAAATCGTGGGTGCAACGACGCATGGGCTGACTACAAGAAGAAAATCCGGAATTTTTCCGGCACAGTGAAATGAAATCGCTGGAATTCCTCTGTTCGATCCGGCAGACAATACCAATTTTAATTTCCCTTGCTTTCGAAGGCTGGTTCGAGGACTGGGACGCTGAGTCGTGTGCGCGATTCCGAGTGGTTCGCGACCGCGTGTCCCGGATTCCACGGTTTCCTCGGCGTTACAGGAAACGCGGAAAAATACTCCGGTTGTTGCCGTGACGCGACATTCGGCCTGCGTTTCCCTCTCAGCGTGTGTATCGTTCTGGTTGGGGGATGCTGCCACAGCTGCGACGCTCGGCCTCCCCCGACGAGGGCGAACACGCGGGGCCGGAAATGGGCTTCCATCTCGAGGAAACGAGAGAGTCGGGGGCTCTTTTGTCTGAAAGAGACCTCGTCAACCGGGAAGGCAGCCGAACCGACATATTTCTACGTGGAATGGATTCGAAGGAGCCTGGCGAATGGGTGCTCGAGCTACACGAGCCTGCCACGCTGATTTCACTCGAATATGCTGGAACGTTGTTTATCTCGAGAGAAACGCCGTCCCGCGCAATCAAAGAAACTTCTCACTGCGACGATGCCCTGCGAATATCGATATTAATGCCTGCGATAAAACAAACGCCAACCTTTTCGCGACCATTTTGCGCTCGGCACACCCATTGTCGCGAAAATAAATTTTTATCATTCCCATTTCATTCCTCCCTCTCGGGTAACCCTTTTACCCTTCGCTGCACAGTGTGTCATATCTGATACTGGTATATAGTGAATTAAGAATGTCTTTTCTCACTATGTTTATTTATTTTTATTATTCTAAACATGTTGTTCCAATTTTTTCAAATATTTTTCCCTCAAAAAATCCAATTAAAAAATCGTATCAATTAAAGGCGTACTCCGATTTTGATGAAATTTTAATATGTCATGCAGCAACACATTCTGAACAACTTTATCCGTTTCTAATATAGGCGGGTCGCTTTTAGTTTTCGAGATATGTGCAAAATACTATTGCTAATACTATATTGAATTTTTCGTATTCCTGCACGTATTAGCGATAGTCATTTGCAAATATCTCGAAAACTAAAAGCGATCCCCCTATATTGGAACAGGAAAAAGTTGTTCAAAATGTCGAAATCTATAACATATTAAAATTTCATCTAAATCGGAGTACGCAAACCGTGAAGGGTTAACACCAACAAGACAGAGAAAATAATTCGGGAGACCTCCGTAGATCGTGCTCCGATCGAGGAGCACGAGATTACGAATGCATCGAACTAGATAATGATCGTGGCTATTCGGTACGTTTCGGGAGACCCAGAAGAATTACTGGAACGACGTCGGGGCCGGAGGATCTCGTTAGAAAGACAGCCAGCTATTTTCAGCGGCGTCACCGCGCCGAGGTAATTAATTAGAGAAATGAATTGGCTTTCAGCAAAGTTCCCGCAAAAAGGAGACGCGTCCCCTTTTCCCGAGGAAATTTCCCATATTAGTCAAAGCATCGGTTCATTAAATTTTCACGCGTTACTCCGGCCTTAATGAAACTCCCTTTCGGTTTTCGATTACAGCGCGCCCGCGCGCTTTGATTCGCGGCTTGGCCCCCTCTCGAAGCCCCACGCTCCCTCCGCCACCACCTATTCCCTTCTCACCACGCTCGCCTATGGCCCGGGAAACACGGCCGTAGCTAATTGGCGGCCGGTGTTCCACGGCAGAAGCGTTTGTCCACGCGGAGGAACAAAAAAAGGAAATAGAGGAAAATTCCTCTCTTCGGCCGACACGGGAAAAAAGGGTATAGAAATTCTCGCGAAGCGAACGCTAGTTGCCAGCGGGATTGAATCGAATCGAATCGCCGCGACTCTCTTCGATTTTGCGACGTTTAATGGCAGCTCGTTCGAAAATCAATTCCGCGGAACTATCGAAAGTGCCATATTATTTGGGATTTCCATTTGTTAATCGAATAAAAATAAATGGCGCTAAGTCCACAGACGAGAGCTTACGAATTTTTATCTCGGAAACTGGTCGTCTGATCGGAACGAACTTTTCTTTATTTCAATCAGGAAGCTTGAGGCTACGTTTTCAAATTTTTCTGAAAGTTTTATTTTGGAAAATAAGATGCAACATTTTTTTTTAAATATTATGCGGTTCTAGGAAGTTTCGTTTATAAAATGAGCTGTGGTGAGCTGCTAAAAATTCAATGCAAATTACGGTGGTTTATAATTTTCTAACAATTTTTTGTAACCTCCTCTGTAATCCAATTTAAAAGAGCTTTACATGTAAATATTGTACATTCTCGCGGTTTTCCAGAGAGCGAAGTAACGTCCGTTTATCTTGACACGTTCGAAAGTTATGAATTTTTGAACGGATTCTTGGTTCTGGGGGCAGTGCGTTGGAAACGGAGCCGAACGGACGCCGGGGAATGCCGTTTAATTGGAAACGGAGATGATGGTCGGGCGCGGCGGGCTCGCGAGCAAGAAAACGTCAAGCTTTTAGTTATGATAAGCTTATTACCGGGGCGCCCGTAAGCGTATTATCTGCCCCCGTGGAATGTTTTCGATGAAACTTGCGCGGCCGCCTCCTCTAATTAATGGAAATTCACGGTTAAACTGTTCCCGTCGCGTCGACCGGCGCCGCGTTTAAACGGATCATTTCGACGAACTGTCGCCGCGATTTCCCACCGACGAATCCGCGGCTGATTCCACCCGGAGGCGGTCTTCATTGTCAATTCGTAAGAGAAAACGTGGAGGACGCAAAGGAAGTTGAGAGAGAAGGATCGTTAATCGATAAAGCGACGCGAGTTTCGCAAACCGAGCGAGAAAGAGGATCGCACCGGTGAGGGCGAGGCTATTAAGGTGTTGCAAAGAGCTCGGGTGAAAACACGCGGAACTCAGTCTTGGGACGCTTACCATTAGGGGACTGTAAGCGCTTTAACGCCGACGAAATGTCTTCGCTGTTTTATTGCTTCCGCTCCTTAATCCCCTCCTGATCTCTTCATTTTTTCGTCTTGAGATCAAGCCTTTAGATCATGTTTACCGACTCTTGTGGAGCTGGATCTTTACGAACTTACAACTAACTCGTAATGCTAGATTGTTGAGCTTTTTCATTGTTAAACGCTTCTGAATCCTCGAGCTTTCAGGAAATCGAAACTCCTGGGGGCTGGGGCCCGGGAAGTCCAACTCGAAAGCCCCAGAGCCCCAGGTCCCTCCTCTCGGGGTCTTATAGAGTAGGGTAGGAGGAGCTAACCACTCCCCCTGGGAGATTTGTTAGCTAAGGGCGTGGCCAGTCGAGCTCGGTTGTAATCCTGGGCCCCCCTTACATTAGCTTAGGTGGGTGTGGGGTTTTAGTGAGTCGGTCTCGGAAGGGGGTCATCGAGCTGCATTTCCCCACAAAGAAAAAGGATATCGAAACTCCTGGATTCGACCTAGAAAGATCCTAGCTTTCTACGTCCTCGGATTTGTTGTCCGAATATCGCCGACTCTCCAGATCCCCAAATTCCCGAGCTTTCTTGATCCCTGATATATTTCTGGAGTTTTCGGAACCCCGAGCTTTTTGGTGCCACCCCCACAGTCACTAATAACGTAACGTCTCGTAAAAAGGCGCAAGCTGCTGGCGAGAACACCAACGAACTCTTCCGTTATCTCGTTAACCAAGAATTACGAGGGCTTTTTTCTGAAACGGACGATCCGAGGGGCGGCGAAACGACACGATACGGTGATACGAGGGGGTGACAAAGTATATACAGTTACGTACAGTCACAGCGAGAAACAAGTCAGCGTCAGCATTAGCCTGCTCTTAAAGATGATGCTTGAAAAACTGCCCCTTCTAACGTCACCATGCAACTGCACACTGGATAAGGAAAATTAAGTGCACCCGAGGTGGAGAATAGAACAGATAGTCAGAAACGTGGAAATTAATATATTGCAAAATTGCTTTCGATTAAAGTGATTGAAATGGTGCGCCAAAAACATTAACTTTGTTTAAACATACGATCGACAAATAATAAGAAAGTCATTGGCATCCAGTTCAGAGGTATATTGAAAGTTTCAAGTCTATAGCTCATCGGGAAGATAGTTTGAAATCAATTGCAAGTTTTCTACTTAACAAACAGACAAACAAGAAAGCGAGCTAATAAAAACGTGGTAAAATATGTGATAACAGGTGATAGGAATTCGGAACGTGCGGGCAACTTTCCGAATCGACTGTAAACTACTACCATTTACCACCGAGAGGCAGATAGTGACGCTTTCTGTTCGGCCCGTTATCTGGCAAGCTTCGAGCCTTCGACTACAATTAGAATCGAACGCATTCTGCCAACGCGAACAATTTATCATGTCGTCGGCTCCGTTTGAAAAACGTTGACGAAACCCGCCATTGAATCACGTCTACCTCGGCGTCTCACTTAAAAGAAATGAAAAGAGCCGATGTCGGGCGGTGGTAGGCGGACAGGAAACGACGGTGAATAGGAATGATTGGGGATCGAGACCCGAGTCTCGGCAAAATCATATCCGCGGGCAGGATTCTTACTCGAGCTGGATTTTTGGTTAAGCGTTCCTCCCTGGTTCGAGCTAACGGAATTTTCCAAAGAACCAGTTACGACCGCGGATTTACGGGATTCGCGGGGAACTTCCGAGCGAGCATTCATTTTTCCTTCGTCCCTCCCTTTCCGAAAGAATTAATGGAGAAGAATTTTCCAGCGTGGCTGATGCTCGATCGTGAAACGAATTGGAGGATCACCGACCCCGGTCCGAGTACAGAAAAATCCCCCGTAAATTTTTCCAAGTGGAAATATAAATCTCCGTGCACGAGGTAAGAGAAAGGAGGTCTGACAACATTACTTCGCGGGGAAGTGGACCCCCGAGGTTTACCGATGGATCCCGCGTACCCCGTGGACCCCGTGGACGTTATGCACTCCATTGGACCCTATGGAACCAATTTAAATCGTCGAAATCCAACTGCACCTCTTTTAGAGACAGTCAATCATTTTTGCACCTGTTTGGTCCTCTGAAATTGATTTTAAATTCCCTGAATTTGCTTGAATTTTTCGAAATCTTAAAAATTTAATAAATGATTTAATAAATGAAAAAAGCATCAACATTTTCTCCATTAAATTATAATAACTGAACTAGCAAATATATCGAGATCCGAAGATCCATATCCGAGATCTGTGAGCTTTCTGTATCAATCGGTCAGCCTCTGAGCTTTCCGAGTCCACGAATTGGAGAATGATGGACCACATGCCATGATTCAAGCCAAGATGTAGATATTCAAGGTAATTACTTGCAAACTGAATCGGTCATAGCGATTTTATCGATCCACGAGATCCCCCGTGTAATTGACGAACGGAGATGCTGTCCTCGATCCCACGAGAAACACATCCTGGCACGCCGGACCGCCTCGAGCGGTCGTAAAAAGATGTACAGTAAATTTCCGAGAGGCGGATAAATCTCTTCGTGAACAGAGTCTGCTAGATCTCTAGCAGGAACATAAATCTTCCGGGGGAACAAGACGGAGAACGTCTTGGCAAGGCTGAACAACGTCTCTGTGTAATTAGAAGTCTCCTTCGGCCAGTAATAATTGTTAAACTTTACTCACGTTAAATTATTCGCGAGATTTCTCACTGGAATTAATTCTGGATTCAATTTCCAGTGGATCAAACAATTACCAATCATTATATAAAATTGTATGAGGAGTATGTGGGGGAAAGGAGAAGGATATGGTGTCGAATTTGTAACCCTTACTTTTGTCATTACAACTAACCGATGCTCAGTTTTAGTTTTCGAGATAATTGCAAAAACGACGGCTTACGTTGCCACGGAGCTTGCGCGAATACGTAAAATTCAATTTAGTACTAGCATTAGTTTTTTGCAATTATCTCGAAAACTAAGACCGACCACCGGATAGTTGTAATGACAAAAGTTGTTCAGAATGTTGTGCTTGACAACCTATGTGAATGTCAAGGTCCTCGGAGCTGCCTCCCCTTAAGTTTACCAAATCTTTAATAATTGTTGAATATTGATCGTGGGATTACAAAGAGATTTCTAGAGGTATGGGGCTGGGATCTTTATAAATGAATTGATACACTGGAACACGGTGTTAATGGCGTCTAAACAGATAATTGTTGTTGTGTACCATCGCTCCGTCGGAGAAATCAAATTCCCAGCCCGAGAAACAAGAGATTGGGGCGTCGGGAAGATAGAGAGAGATAGATAATGACGAGAAGATGTGCCTAACAACCGTGAATCTGCGTCCGACGTCGTCCACCCACAACAGACAATTGCCGGCCATCAGTGAAATTGCGGGAGATCGCGAGGCAAGCGGCTTCAACGCCTTATCGAGTCAAGATGCCGGTTACGCCGACGCATCTGCCCTAATCTATCAATAAACCGTGTCCGACGAATTTCGAGCACGCCACAGACGACATCGTCTCAGTATCTGTGCACTTTTGCACTCCTCGTATCGTTTCTCCCCGTGGATAAATACATCTCCGTTTTCATACAAATATAAAGAAAATATTTTTCTTTAATGTAAATTTGAAGTTTAAGTCAGTTACTTCCAGAGGAATCACAACCAGTTGTTTATTGAAGAAAGAGGAAAATATTATTCGAACTGAAATTATTGTAAATGTAGATCCGTCAGAGAACCGCAAGAAATGTATTATACGTTGTTACAATTAACAAATAACAATAATTGCGCTTTTCGTATTAAATTAACGCGGTAACAATGATACGGTGGATCAGTGGCTTTCAAACTTGTTTCAGTATATTCAATTTATCAATTGCAATAAATATGTACGATTGCTTTTAATATTTAATAACTTAATAATAACACGATAAATATTAAACGCAGCAGGAATTTCAAGACAGTAGTTCCCCGCCTGTTAATATCTTTACTGCTTAATAAATTTAATATATTTAAAAAAATGATTTTATTCAACAAACCATAAAAATATTGGAATATTATATCTCATTTTCTACACATTTTAGCAATTTTTCTACGAGCATTGGACGTCGATACATTTCGGTACTGTGAAACCGACAAAATCCGTGGGTAATCAAGCTAATTAGATCGGCGCATTGTAGAGAGGCTAAACCGTATCTAATTAATTAAGCGCGATGTTTAAAGTACCGTGTGCAACAGTGGTTTTCAACCTGTACGAGTGGTAGACCCTTTATCCGTTTGCCAACATTTATTTCCCATTGTAAAGACGCCTAGACCCTTTCTAAATTAATTAACGATTAAATTAAAAATTCTACAGGACAATGTATCTCAACTTTTGAATTTATTCATACCACCTCATCATCAATTTTCAAAATTATCAAAAATAATAACGACCGGAACGATAGCATGGACTGATTAATAAATTAATAAACGATCAATAATGTTGACAATTTTCGAAAATAAAGCGTTAAATAAATAAACATGAGCCGTCCCCGATAGAATATGAATAATCGCGACAGTTTGAAAAATTAATTAGGACAAGAACGAGGGTGTGCAATGCCAAATAAATAAGTGGATGAATAAATGAAGGCAATAAAATAACGCGGCAGGAAATTTCCGAGGACGGCGGTCGAGTCGCCGCGATTTCTCGACAGCGAACGATTATGAAAAAGGAAAAATGGGAAAATGGCGAGTGCGGGGGTGACCGGCGACTCTTTGATCGTTCGGAACGCGGCGATTCGAAACGGTCGAGCGGTCCGCGAGCAAACACCCGCTCGAATTCCGCTCACGTGAAACTTGTTGCGCTCCGGATCCGACCGAGAGCGAAATAATTGGCCGTTGCGTGTCGCCCGCGATAATATTACCAGCCCGTTGGCTTTGTTTTAATTCGACGCTCGGGATCCCGTGAACCGGAAGTTCCTTTTTAACCGCCGCCGCGCTGGGTCACGCCTTAAAAATCCCGGCCAGTGCCCGAAAATCTCCGACTACATGCGGTTTCAGAATTCCCCCAGGAACTTCGATCCCGATTTATAAAAAAAATCACAGAGAACAAACAAGGTCTTTGCGCGATTTAATGAACGACAAAAACAAATGTAACAAAATGAACGAAAAATATCTATGGTTGGTGAATCATGATAAATGTGTCCCCAGCAAATTTCTGCGAGTTTGAAATTAATATTATATTTTTATATTGTGTTCTGTTTGTTGGTATTGATGTCTGCGAATTGTTTCAATTTGCAAAATCTGGCGTAAATTGTAAATTTTAATTGGAGCAGTTTAATGAACGACAAAAACAAATGTAACGAAATGAACGAAAAATATCTGCAGTTGGCGAATCATGGAAAATGTGTCCCCAGCAACTTTCTGCGAGTTCGAAATTAATATTATATTTTTATATTGTGTTCTGTTTGTTGTTATCGATGTCTGCGAATTGTTCCAAATTGCAAAATCTGGCGTAAATTGTAAGTTTTAATTGGTGCAGTTATTATTGAGGCTTGTTTAAGTAGAAACAGACAGTCATGGTCAGACAGGCTGTAACTACGAGTAACACTAATTTTCTGATGATAAATGACTAGCAGCCAGTCCTGGAAACTCGATTAGGATTCAAACGATACTTTTCTAATCGAATCGGAGTAGCTGCCGAGTTCTGAATCGACACTCGGCGAAATAGTGAATAAGCAACCGGTCTTTCGATCAGAGACGAACCTTTGACAGAGGGGCCGTTTAAATGAGACCTCGGAACCAATCAAACTGTCGAACTCGAGAAGATTGCGGGCCATTCGAGCCACGAATTCACGGAGAAAGTCGGTTGATTGGCAAATATTTGGTCGCCGTCGACGGGTTTGTCGTTTTAGCACCGAGCATTTGCTTTCTACAAATTTCTATACGCTCCGCACAGCTGGCAGTACCCGATGAGTATTTCCAGAGGTTCTCTAAACATCGAAAAGAAGAAAGAATTTACAGAAAAAAATTTCGAAATATTCTTCATCACAATTGCACCAGCAAAAATGAAAAAACAGACGAAGCAGATTTTCGATCAATTCAATAAATCCAGTTATGACAGACAGCAATCCAGAATCATTATTATTTCATATTTTATTCGACATTGTATTGCAATTCGATGCTGAACAATTGAATGTGTATTTTCACGTTTATGGTGATTTTATCTCGATTTTCATTTGCATTCGAACGGTTCAATGTTCGGGAACCGATGGGGGGGGGGGGCAAAGAGAAATAATTTCTAGAAGAATGCGGGGTCGCAGGTGGCCGATTAGCCGTTTGAAATACCGCCGCGAGCGACTTCCGCGCTTTAGCGGCGTGAGAACCGGCCGAGAATTTATTGATTGCTTGATTAAAACATGACGGTCGAGGTATGTAGGGTAAGCGGCACAGCTATCGACCCCCAGACGGTGATTCGTTATCGCGACCGGGCTCGCGAGTCGTCGGAACAACCCGTAGATAAAGTTTGTCCGGGTTTCTCGTCTACCAAGGCTGCCTCTCAGAGATCCCTTGGAAAAAAAGAACCACCAACATTCAACCGGATTTTCAGTATCTTGCCGTTTCAAATCGGATCCCAGCTAGGGCTCTTTGATAAGCTAGACTCTGGTATCAGCAGCGGTGGCGTCCCTTTCAAGGGAAAAAGACATGACACCAGTGAACCGAGGATCCACTGGCATTGAACCTGATCCTAGATGCAAGATAGATGACAGATAAGTGACACACCTGCCCCCAGGAAAAATTTTACCAACGAGATACTTTGCTTCAAACACCTTAAAGAATACTTGGGCGCACATGGTAGCTAACTCTGCATGCTAGGTTACTTTAAAGATTTAAAATTTAAGCTAATCTAATTATGATCTAGTAAAGACCTAACCCTTGCATCCAGATAAGGCCCATGTAGCTAACTCTGTCTCTAAACACATCCCAGACCCCTCAAGAAAGTCAGGAAGCTCAGAACATGCATAAGTAACCTTCCGGGGCCAACAGGGCGTGTCCTCGAAGCCCCACCACTCGCTAGAGGCGGACCTCGCCCCGCCCACTCAAGGTCAAGCCCGTTCTAATATCACGGAAGTATCGGATAACGGTAGTATCGTGTGTTTGGTTACTCCTGATTCCCCTCAGGTCCGTCGACGAGCCTATAAATCATCCTCAGTCATCCTAGCGGACATGTTCGGAACCGATAATTGGAGGACGAGTATATCGGCAACACGAGACCCGTCGGACAAAACTTTCCGGAGGACTTTCCCGCAATCTCTGGAAATAATCGATCTGCGGTTCGACGAGGATTGGTTAATGCATCCGCCCCTTGTCGCCGGGGACATTCCATTGTGTTCCGTCGGCCGAGACCGCAAACTTTGCTCCCGGATCCCGGCCCAAGGCCGATTAATCCTGGGATCCGGACCGGATTCGCCGATATCTCCGCGCACGGAACGACTTCTCCGGCCCCGGAATACGGTTTGTTTCGTTCTCCGTAAAGTCCCTCCGGCTGATCGAAAAACCGCTGCACAGTGGGCTGGAAAAACGTTTCTTGTGGTTGAAATTATTTTAGGGTTGTTTATTTTAGGGAAGTTTAAGGTTACAGTCCAATATATCGTTGAGTTCGTCTTGACGTCTGCTGGAATATTATGGAATCGACGATATATGTATATTAAAATCATTTATATAGATATTTGGTCGAGACTCGAAGAAACGGTTTTTCAGTGGCCGAAGAATTCTCGCGACCCGGTAAATTTTCATATCGAACACGGAGTCCAGGGGCTCTGTATTCCCGGCGCACAATAACAGATGTCTCCGGCGGATACACCGTTAAATCCTGTATATGAGATGGTAAGGGGGATATATAGCCCATAAAAAACGCGGTATAGTTCCTTACGAGCGCATAGCCGCGGAAATGGTCAGCCGGGACGAATAATGGCCGACCCCCTATTCTCCTCGAGAAGCTCAGATCCGAACTCACCCTGAAGGGTGTATTCCCGCTTTTCATTTTGAAAATATGGCAATTGGTGATATCGATCAAACGTACTTAAAAAAAGTTACACATATATTTCTAATAACCATAAATATACAGGGTGTCTCAAAATTCCTTCAGCATCCAGAAATTGGAGGTTCTTGGTTCGGCTTCTTCAAAGCCACGGATGCCATTTTTGCAAAGGAAAATGTTGTTTCAAATGATGCTCACATGTAAAAGGTTCGATTGCTTTCTCGAAAAAAAATTACTAAAAATCTATGCAGGGAGCTGTCTCGAAAACCAGAATGCCCCTTTAATCGCGATTAGACTTTCATTGGATTTAATTTAAAAGTATTTCCGGTGTTTTGTGTAGAATTCTCTCGAACCGAGAGATTCCACGGTTGCGCCAGGCCAGGCGAAAATAAGAACGTCATTCTTCCGGCCGTTATGACAAAACTTTAACGCCAGCCTCCCCGGGAGACTCATTTCGCCAGTTTCCAGCGACGATCCACAACGGCCGCCTAAGGTCCCGGTCATATTCCACGATCACCCTAACTTCCGGCTCGCAGTTCCCTTAAACGCTCCCTACGAAACATTGAAAACCCGACGGACATCGTAGATATCGCCCTTTACAGCCGTTTCTTTGCTTGTTCATTGCTAACGACGACGATACCAGCACTTCTCGCGTAGGAAGACTGGACTTTATTCGAAACAAACATAAGGTGCAAAAGAATTCAGTCAATTTTCATAATAAATCTTCGTTGCTGCTTGTCTGACCATGGTTGTCTGTTTCTCCTTAAACGAGGTTCCCATTCTGGATTTTTTTCCAGCCGAACGCGTCGACAGAATTGAGTAAATAATTACCGAAAAATTTGATAATTTCAGGGATATTTCTTCGGAAATTCTAAATACATAGAAGTGGCCGGGAAAATTGAATGACCCAGGTCACACGGACGGGATCCGTTTCTCGGGATGTTGTAGAATTAATATTTCGGAGGACGTCACGTGCACAGGAACACCTCGCGGCCTCGAAAGATCTCAAAGGGAGGTGTATCGGGTTGGATATCCGCCCTCGGGCCACCGCGTTGCGGAATAGATGAGGTTCCAGCGGTGACGCGGGGTATTTAACATGCTCCTGTTGACACGTGGAGGGGGGGACATCCCCTGAAAGCCAAAGGACCCTCTTTCCGCGACGGCTCTAAACAGCTCATACATTTTAATGTCCTATCAGAAGTACATTTACAGCGAACGCTCGCCCGGTTATCCCTGGTCAGCCCCGAAGAGAAGTCGACTCTCTATTATCCAGCCGAACGATGCGTGGTCTGATTGGTCCCCTGGTCGGTGTTCTGTCCGTAATAATCGTGAAACCGATCTCCAACTGCCACCGTTACGACCATTATACCAAGTTGAGCACACGGGTCATAAATAACGATCGATTCACGACAAATTGACAACAAGCAGCCGGGGGAACAGGGTCGCCAGCTCTGATCGAGGACCCGTACACGCTGATGAGAGGCCGCGTTTCGGACGTTGTTAGCTCGGAGTCTCGAGAGAAGACGTAGATGAAGAGAGAGATAGAGAGGAGAGGGAGAAAACCCGCATGACCTTCCGTGGTTCGCGACCCTTCAACAGAATTCCGTTTCTAAATTGGAGGTCCGAGATCACAACGGGGCCGAAAACACCGCGTAACAAGCTGAAGAGCTCTTCACCCAATTTTTGCGGACTGCTCGGCACGGACTTGCCGCTTAAAGAGACCGTAACCGAGGCTCCTTTAATCGGCTCTCTCTCGCAACCCCACTCGACGACCCCATCCCTCCCCTCTCCCTCCCCCACCGCCAGAGGCAATTTGCGGATCGAACAATTTAAAGCGGCAACCTCGTCGTACTATCCCGAACACGTCCAACACCGTCACATAGTGGGCCGGATCGAAAAATTTCGGGACATTGGTGCGTAACTTTTGAACCGTTTGAAATATTGAAATGAGGTTTCAACTGAAAAATATTATATAATAATCTCTTTCGAATAATACTTGTTGGAATATATTTTTTGTTTAATTTCTTAGTTGGTTATTTTTAGAAATTTTTTGAAACTCCTGTTCAATTATTAATCCCGAACGATTTTCCTATGGAATGTTCGCAAACTTCCGGAAAAACAGACTTCTCTCCGAACCTCGTTCGCTCTTCCACAAGGATTCCACAGGAAGAATGTTTCATCGGGAAAGGTAATTAACCGGGATAATCATTTTCAATATGTTCTTTGGCTGCTCTCTCTCTCTCTCTATCTCTCTCTCTTTAAACGTTTCGTCTGAAGAGATGCGTTCCTCTAGGAACATTGTGCGCGCGCGAGGAATTCTTCACGAATTCCGTCGTCGTCGGGGCAGTCAGAGAGAGACTGCTATACGAGCCGGGCACTAATTTCGAGTGCCGAATAATTCGATTGCATCTGCAGTCGACTCGAGCAGCCATCTCGAAATTCCATTTGTCATTGGAGAGCGAACGCAGAGTGGGGTCACGCAGAGACGTCACTACGTTTTCGTGTCCGCTTTCACGGTCCATCCACAATCACGCGCCATTAACGATTGTTCCCCACACGCCACGCAACACACGATCTCTCTATCTGTATATCTCCCTCTATCTTCTCTCTCTCCTACTCCTCCGCCTCAGCACGTTCGGAGATCATCTACGAAATTGCGATCGCGATTTGAGCCGATTAACCGTCGAGATCGCGCCCGAATCGCAACAATGGAATTCGGGGATGGGAATTGCCCGAAAGCTCTTTATCGATATATGGGACACCACACACCTACGCAATAATCCCCATCATATGTCCAGGTTTCCAACACGCATTCTCAACTCTCTCATGAAGTCCGTGGGAATTTTTTCTTTCTCAAGTTTCTACCGAGTAGTAAAGGGATTTTGGGCTTTGTGATTTTCACTATATTAGTGAGGAGAGGGTCAAAGAACTTTTTTCGTCGTTTGGAGAAACGCAATCTCTCGTTTCACGGGTCAGAGAAGCCGATATTTTTCGATACTGATAAATGAAAACCACGCAGAGCGCATCATAGTGGTCCGGATATAAAAGTTTAGGAACATTTGTGTATAACTGTTGTAGCGTTTGAGATATTCACACGAGCTTTGAACTAAAGTATATTATCAAATAATCTCTGGTAATTATTTACATTGGGGTCTTCCCACCGATTTTGATGACCTTCAAATATGTTGCCAAGCCAAGGTCAAGAAAATCGGTGAGGAGCCCCTCAAAGAAAATAATTACCAAGAAAAAGAACAGGACCGAGAAAAATCGATGTTCCGAGGCCTCGAAAAAAGCGGAACGCAATTGTTAATAACGACCGTTGGCGCTCGCGCGCGCGCACACGTTTTACCCTCTTCATCCGCCGGACACAGGAGTCTGTCGTGTCTCTTTTTTCCACGCCGGGGAAAAAACCGGAGGTGGAAAAAGAGAGGAGGAAAAGGTTTCTGTGCGCCCCCGCGAAAGCTTTGTGCGGCCGGGACCTCAAAGGGGACGCTTTAACCGCGTCTCGCGGTGGAAAGGAGTGCTTTCTCGGCGCGCGTACGGTTCCAAAGTGACGCCGCGGCTGAAATAAAAGCTGGAACCCGCCCATCATCCTCTGCGTCCCTCCATTTCGCCCAACGGTAATTTCGAAAAAGAATCTCCGGGCGCTGGACTTCGGCCAGAATCGATCGGGCAAGCTCATTTTCCCAAAAATGTTGATAAATGAATGTGTGCAACGAAATCGACGAAGATTCGATCACTCGCAATCGTGTTTTCCTGCTAATTCGTCGCGTCACCCCGGTTCGTTTGTTGTTCTTTAATTAAAAACTACGCGGCGGATTTCCCGACGGCGCGTGAACAATGTATCGATGCGACTCGTAAACACCTGCTATTTATTATTGTCGGAATGCATCCTGCGCACCTGCGCGACGATTAATATTGTATCGGACTCTATCCGGAGAAACGTGACGCGCCGCGCGAAGAATGCTCGCATACCGCTGCTAAATAATTCATCCTTGACCATTCCTGCTGCTCGGAGTTCCTGTTGCTTTGCTTGCCTGCTATTCGTAAAATAAAATGGAAACGTCTGCCAACCGTTTACCGATATTTAGTCCCTCGCATTATATCGCCGAACGAAATTATTATCTTCCAGAAACAGCTCCGATCGACCCATTAACAAAATTCTAAAGGTAACGAAATACGCTGTATTATTCACCGATAACTATCTCCATCGGAGAAGTAGTAGGAAACACCTGGGGCGAAGTAATTCTAATTGGGCCACGTGTAAAAATCCATACCCTGCCCAGTTTTGCGAATAATAGATACCTCGGGAGAGAGTTTTTTTTTTCGTCGACATGGCTCTAATTGGACCGCGGACTAGATTTTTATTTGTAAAACGAAAGGCGAAGTATTCGTTATCAATGGAACGTTCGCGGATTGTATTCCCATTGTATCGTGCAACGTTTTATATGAAGTTTCATTTTAATCTCGAGTCAACGGAATGCCAGATCGGAGCGAGACGATCACCAGCTTGTTCCGCAGCCTCGATTTTCCGAATCTGGATCCGTCTGTTACAGGGATGACGGGATCCGAGCGCGAGATATGCCTGGTACAGTCGATAACCTTAATGAGCCGCTGTGGCGCGGTCGATAGAGCGTCAAACTGCCACCGGAACGAACCCAGAACGAACCCAGGATCAAATCTCGGTGACCCACAGTGGTCCGGATCGAAAAATTTTGGGACGTCCGAGCAAAAAGTCGATTTTTCGAAATCGAAAACTAATTCGGTATATTCTTCTGGAATATTATCATACAATATTATTATACAATGATTTTAATTAGGAACGCAACCGATTGAACAACTACAGAAAAATTTATAAAAATAACTAACTAACAAATTTCTTTTTTTCTTTCGAGTAGAAGAAACGCGAAATCGTTTTCTCGCGGACAACGCGCGATATCTCACTGGATATCTCCGGCCACCGGGGCCTGTCTAGGATATCCAACAACGCGTATAAATTGATATCCAGGGGATTCGAGTGTCCGGACACCGCGTCCGGCCAATCCCGGTCCCCGCAAACCGCAATTCGGATAATCACTCATAAACGCGCCGATCGACCGGCCTTCCGCCTGATTTGCAATCCAATGATCGCACCCGCGCCCACCAAAGTATCGAATTTCCTCGTTAGCGCCCGCGAAAGCCAGCCGGCCGCGATTTTACCAGCCCCCGGACCCGCAACCTCGGTCACCGTGCTCTCGGATCGCGTTCCGCGCGAAGAAAAACCAATCCGCTCGAAATTCCTCTCTCTACTCGCTTTCCAGTGGAAATGCAGCTTTAACAATACTCGCGAGAGTCGATTTTCAAGTGTGCACGAACCATAGTAATTGATCCGGTCAGTATTTTTTACAGAAGAAATATATAAAATGATTGCTACTCTCGCTGAAAGCGCTCAAGTGGAGACACAGCGTAACAATCACTCTAGAGTCTCAATACCTGAACAAACACGCATCGTAAGAGCCACTCTCGTTAGTGTCTTCCGAAGAGAACAGTTATAATAATTGCCTCAGTCGATAATGACACTCCAAGTGGAGATGCAGAATAAGAACCACTCTCGATAATGACTCTCAAGTGGAGATGTTCCATGAGTGCCGTTCTCGAGGCTCCAACATAAACTAAATATACACTACGAGATCTATTTTCGCTAATGTACCTGACAAACAATATATGTGTCAGCGTCGATCGTTTCCATCACTCGCGCGGAGATGCAGCTTAAGATACAGAGTTTATAAAGTTTTTCTACACTCGTCGTAATGAATTACGAATAACACGTGGACACTCGGTCACAACTTCTCAAACTGAGAAAAATGACGTCTCTCGTTAAAGACGCTTCAGTGGACACTCGGCCTAAGGCCGGTCGGAAGGAAAACAGGATCCTGCATTGCCAACAGAGAGAGTGAAATATTTAAAAATATTGTTAAAATTCCTAAACGCACAGTCGTTTAAAAAATTTTTTTTTAGAATATTGTTAGGTAATAAAAACGTGGTGAAATCGGTCCCAGAGAAACCTAGAGATTATTCTTTCGACAGCGGACGGGGTTTGATCAACCGAGGGGGCAGTTTTAAATTTTGTTTGAGGTGACTCGCGAAGGGGAAATATGGCGGATCAGCCCCCGTCGGCTGTAACCAGTCAATTAGAGGAAACGTTCCGTCGGCTAGTCTGAATCTCGACGGCTTTAACCAGCCGTTCCTGCATCTGTTGAATCTGGCGGTTCGCCAAGTCCCGTCGAAGTAACGCCAACCCGTTTCTTGTTTCTTATTCGTGGCGACCGAGTGGCGTGTGTCTGACAGCCGTGACAAACTTTCGGATTAACCAGTTATCGACTGAGCCGGGAGGAAATGGACTAGCGAAGCAACACGACGGGCCCTGCTTGAGACCGGAACGTTTCTGACGTGCGAACTCCTCCATTAAAAACTAGATCCACGCAACACATTCATTTGCAAAGGAGATAGCCGGACGAGATGTTTTCGAGGTTTTAGATTTTTTACAAAAGGTCTGCATACTCCGATTTTGATGAAATTTTTAATATGTTCAACCTCCTAAACTAATAATAAATTGTTCAATATTATTCCATAACTACCCTCCTGGTCGAGGTATAGGGTTAAATTTGGTCCAAGGGCGCTTTTCATTTATTTGTGAACGTCGGTCCTATGTTACAAGGGACGTTTCTAAATTGATTTGTCCTTATTTTGGGAACGCGCGGTATGTTAGAGGAGAATAAAGTGGACAGTGTTTCGGCGGAATGGAAAAATACGATACGCCGTTTGAGCAACATGTTGCCAGTACCGGCGAGAAGAGGCGATAGCTTGACCGAGAGGATGGGCTCGAGTGGGATTTCGACGGATGTCGATAACAATCGCGCGTGTTTTCGTTCGGCGAAACGTGCTGCTCGTCCATCGAACCGGAGGCCAGTCGTCTTTGCCTTTGAAATCACAGACGCGGTCCGTTCGTTTGCGATCCTCTGACTACGGGATCTCGTTTAAAGAAAACCGCACAGAAGGCGAAGATTGCTTCGAATCCGACTGAGAATTTCGGAACTCTAACGTCACTTTTCCACAACAATGCTGACGAAGGTAGCGACGAGCCTATATCGAGGCAGATCGCAATATAAATTTTGAGGGGACCTACAAAGCTCGGTCAACGATGTATTCTGCTATGAATAGATTAAAAAATAAATGATTTATATCAATAATAAATTCATGATTAAATAAATCAAACAAATTCGGATGGGATCTGTGGTTTACGCGTGTCGTATAGGATCCGCCGTGTGCGTCTCGAATCAGATTGCAAAATTGACTGGTTGTACAAATGATAGAAACAAGAGCCATGCATATTCATGAGTCTCCGGGAAGCTGTCCAACGCTCGTATCAACGTGTGCGCTAATCGTGTAATCCTAAATCACCTAATGGCTGGGCCGAATACAATCAACATTCGATTGCGCGAAATACTGGGACAGGGGTGTGAATCGGTCCGCGTTAAAACATACGCGACAAGTGTCGGCTCGTTGCATCTGAAATGATGCTCCGATGACCTGGATTTCTGGCTGTGTCCAAACCGAACACGCGCCTGAATTAACACCGAGAATAATAGACACCTCTATGAATAGAATATGTCGCCGGGAACCTGATGGATTTTATAATATATACAGCGAAACAATAAATCACTGGTGCAGGCGTCGATGGCGGAACGACTAGGCCTCTCGAATACCACCCGGTCGGCCCGGGTTCGAGTCTTGCCGCCTATAGGAAAATATTTTTCATCGACTGTCGATCATTTTCCACCGTAATTTCCGCTCTTACGGGGAAAGACGACGGAAAAATGGGATAGAATTCTCTCCAATTAAGGAAAATTCAGAAATTTTCATAATGGAGAAGGAAAAATGGGTGGTGGAAATGTCCCAAGGAAAAATCGAAATAAGCTCCTCCGGTAAAAATCTTTTCTAGAGAATTTTCCGAAGGAAAACTCTGTGGGATAAGAAAAAACCGAGGAAAACTGGAATCATTGTAATTAGGAGAACGAGTACGAAAGCGTGAATTGGAAAATGTGTGGGAAATGCGATGGGAGACTAGGAGAGTCCAGTAGAGCTGGTCGACGATAGAAAATTCAAGGCATCCGCGCGACAGTGGCATATTTGAAGCCGCAAGGTTATGCAGGCGGGCGCAGATATATGAGCCAATGTATACTAACGAGGTAATCCCTGGCCACCTCACGTTCCAGGCCACGACTGTCGTCATACGTCGTTCTGCTACGTGTGCATCGGTATCCTGATGCAGCAAAACAGGCCACAAGAATGATACATCCGGGTTGAGCGACCAGCTGGAATTCTTCCAGTGATTGGCCGCGATCCTGTTACGGCGAACCCGCTTCGGTTCGGTTCGGCTCGTGTTACCAACGTTGAAAAGTTTTCCGCGCGTCATTCGCGCGTCGGTTAACGCGCGCGGCGTCGATCGCGTGCACGCCCGCTGCATTTTAATTGCATCGGCCCCGGAAGGATTCCCCTCGCATCTAGCCGAGAGCCGTCTGAATCTGGGACTCCTCGCACGCCGACAAATAAACCTCGACGAAACGTTGCTCCGAATAGAAGTGCGGGAAAAAACCGTCCGCTGCAACTGCGAAGCTCTCTCTCGAGGTGAATAAAAGAAAGACGAGTGGAAGCGAAAAGCAATTAATTAAGAAATTATAAGGAAAGAAAATAAACGGAAAAATAAACCAGTGAATCTGGCGAGCGGTTCGGTAAGCAGAATGCGAACGAGATTTCCTTGGAAAGCAGGTGTG
This sequence comes from Lasioglossum zephyrum, assembly GCA_028455615.1. Lineage (NCBI taxonomy): Eukaryota > Metazoa > Arthropoda > Insecta > Hymenoptera > Halictidae > Lasioglossum > Lasioglossum zephyrum. The sequence continues at coordinate 1,572,303 of CM052325.1, read as the reverse complement.
CCGGTTTGAAAAATTGCTCTGTTTCGTGTTCACGACTTATTTTTCACGGGGTGAGTGCAGTCGTGTCTCTCGCTCATAGGAACGAGCGGTAAAAATGCACAGGAGTGGCGTTGCACATGTGGCTCTCATGCTTCTCGTTATTCCAACGAGAAAAACAGGCTTTATGCGGGGCCGGGGTTAGGGAGAGAACGGTGCGGCTCGCGTCCGGGATATACGGTGAAATCTCGTTGTTCGAACAGGTCGAACGAGCTCGGCCCGATTTGGAAATCCGGTTGCGTCGGGTTGCACGCGCTTCCGGCCTGATCTCCCGTTACCAGGCATCTTTATGTGAAATCACAATCCCGTTGTCGGATTCCCGACTGAATTATCAGGGGAATTTCTATGGCCACGTGAAATTTGTTTTTCGCCGTTCTATCGGAATTATATCTGCTCTGTCAGGTATTCGAGTTTCCATAAAATTTCCACAGCGAATAAAAATAGTTCACCGTACGAAATTTCCCCATCCTGTATATCTGGGTCGCAATCTTGAGAATCGAAGGTTTCCGTTGGGAATTCGCGGTAGGTCTCTCCTGTGACCGGGATATCAAAAATGCCGGTCAAAGGGCTGGCCAAGTATGTGTGTGTGTGTGTGCACGAGCAGCCGTGAATTCGCAATTAGACCTAAGCGTCCTCGTAAATTGTCACGTAACGCGCCCGTTGGGGCCGGAATCGCCGCGTTCCGGAATCGCGTGTCGTGCCGCGGCACCGCAGAAAAATCCGACGCACGAAACCGGCCGGAAATCGGCCGGCAATCATGTCCATTTCTCTGTCGAGGCCGCCCTGTCGCCGATATCCTTTACCCACACCACTGAAACCGGTCGTGTCGTCGATGTCTTTTACCCACACTACTTGCACCGCCGTCTGCGACATCATTTACTCGTTCTACTTGGCTCCATTACAGATACCCTTTATCTACGCTACTTGCCCCCGCACGACGATATCATTTACTTATACTACTAGACAGGGCCAACACCATACTTTACCCACACCACTTCGTTCCAAGGACGAGCTCTCTCTCTCTATGCTGTATTCCTTGGGGATACTATAGTCGCTGTATACTTCTCGATGTCTCCGGTAACCTCTAACTTTTGCGCTTGGTTCTGTCAACGGTGCCGTTTACATGTTACACTCGCCGGAGTCGCTGAAATGCTTTATCTGTACCACTTGCTGGTTCGCTCGATCGTTTGTCCCCACCAATTACCGGAAGTTGTTTAACTACTGTTGTCGACCGCGTCGAGTTTATTGCTTACTACTAGGTTGCATCCCAAGAAATCGTCCCTTCAATTATTATCATTTACCTGTATCCACCTGGCAGCGTCGAACAAAATTTTCACTTAATCTACTTCAACTTATTTTAACTCTGGGAGGAGTTATTACTGACCTGTACCACTAGAAGTCATCACCTACGTTCTTTGCATCTACTACTTGGCTTTGTTCACACCAAAACAGCTCCACACTACTTCGTCCACGATATTACTGACCTATACTACTTAATGACCTCACAAAGCACATCCTTGATACCAGGTCGCCTTTATCGTACGGCTATACTACTAACGTCTCCGGTATCCTTTACCTATACCACTTGGTCTCCCGGGCGCTGTTCGAGATAATATCATTTATCTATACTATTTCGCGAGGTCCGCACTACCCTAACTATCCAAAGTCCTGTCCCATACTACTCCACGTCACTATCGTTTACCCGTATTACTCGATCACGTCATTTTCTCACAGAACTCGGTCGCGTCTCTATCCTTGATCTCCGATACTACTTCGATTACGTCGAACCGAATTTTCTGAGACTGTTATCCGCCATTTTTCCGACCACAGCCGCGCGCTATTTCCATTCGGCGCACCTCGCCCGGTGAATTTCGACAGCTGGTGCAGCTTTCGATGGCCGATTAATGGTCCATCGAGATCACTGTGGATCCAGGGATCCCCCTGAAACGCAACCGCTCGGGAAGGAAAGCAATTAACCAACGGAGTGGTTCGCGCCCCGAAATACTTCCGGTCGCTTTTCAATGGCCGATTCTCGCAAATACGAAAACTGAGAATTTTATTGGCTGCGCGTGTGTGTACCGGGTGTCCCGGAAATATCATAATCTTTATCGTTTGTTTAACGCGTGATATCGTTATCATTCGTTAAAATCGAATGGATGTCCACTGAAATAAATTGGAAATTTCAATCTCTGCAGAACGGTGAGAATAAATTTCGAGTTCGCCCCGGGGTGACATAGTTTCGAAAACACCGACGAGCGTGCCGGATGAAAAAGTTTCAGCCGCGGGAGCAGATTTTTCGAAAATCCGTTTGCCAGTGTCCGTTTCGATCGTTGGACGGTTAAACATTTTCACCGTGAAAAGTGTTTCTCGATTGGGAGGGGAAAAATAGAAAAATCAGACGACCGGATACGATCGAGACACTCCGCCGACTGTTCCTCGTTACAATTTCGTAAATGGACGATTCGCCGATGGTATATCGTCAGAATCATTCCCACTAATTAGCTGAGCAGCTAGACGGATTGCCCAAGGCCGTCCCAGACGCTAATTCCGCCACGGGAAACGGTTGCATCGGATAATTAAACCGGGTCAGAAGGAATTCCGTGAAAAACTGCACTCCCTTAATTAATCCCTCTCTCGTTAATGGCGGGAGCCCGCTCAAAGGCGGCTGATATCGTCGAATCCTTAGGCCGGCCGGAAATATTAACTGGCAAACTGTAGGCGCAATTAGGTTATTTGAATAACACAGTGTGTCCTAGAAAAACCCCTAGTGGGACACGCTGAATCATTCAACGAGCTATCTAATCATTTTTTCAAGCTGTCCAATGCCGTTCATAACCGAACCAAATGTGTCACGTTAAGGCAAATCTATTGGCCAGACAAGAACATTTCTATAAAAAAATTATCCGTCGTGGGAGTTGCGCAGTGTGCCCGTTGACTTTTACTACTTTCTCATCGTGAAACAGGATGGTCCGTGTTTAAAAATTGAGAATTTGGCGGGAACTAAAAAGTTTGAAATTTCAACGAAGAAACTAAATTTTCTTCGCCGAGATCACTTATTGTTGAAAGCTGAAATGCTTCTGGAAATAGGTCTTGTTTTTTTTTTTTAATTAACTGTGGTCGAAGAGAAGATATCAGTGGGTCACAGAATGTGACGAGTAAATTGTTCAACATGTCTTCATTTGTAGCCACACCTGTTAAATTTTCTACTCCGGCGGCGCTCGAAGACAATGGCGGAAATGTTAAAAGGCCGAGAAGCACAGCCGGGTAATTGCGGAATCGGGAATAAAGAATTGACGCACGGACACCTGAAACATTCATCGCGATGCCGGCGCGGCGAATCCTGGGGAAAGGTCAGACAACGCCAGTCCGTATAAAAGAAACTGAATAATGAAGAGAGAGAGTCTGGTTGGCACGGGCCCTGCCGCAGCCTGACCTTAACCCTTTGATCAAACATATTTCGAGTGGCTGGCTCCGGTGCTGCACCGATGTACCCTTCCGCTCCGCACCGGCCTTAAAGCGGACCAACTCGTTCGATACTCGACCGCAAATTCTCGCCCGGTCTATTAAATTATTTACTTTGTTGGTATTTTTTTCATTTTTCCCCGACGAAATAAAATTCCACCGGGATTTACGACCGTGAGGGTGCACAGTGGTCCGGATCGAAAAATTCGGGACATTCGACCAAACAGTCGACTTTTCGAAATTGAAAACTAATGAATTCGTATTGCTTTGTAATTGTCTATGGACCTCGAAAATGAAGAAATTAATGAAATTGAATAAATATTTTAGTTATTATGATCATTTAAAGTTCAGCGTTTGGAAAATTTCATATTTCGCCAGGCAAAATTACTGAACTTTGCAATGCCCTCATCGTTTCGTCCCATATTTTCGTAGAGCATCCCTTCCCAAACAAACTGTATTTTAAATTAAAAACGAAATGGGTCCAATCACGTTACATTAAATTAAAATTTCTTCGTCGTAATAAAGAGTGGTTTATTACACAATTATGATTATTAATTAATTTTTATAAATTAAAAATTTATAAAAACAACTAACTAACAAATTTAAAAAATATATATATTCTAACATATATTATTCGAATGAGATTATTTTATAATATTTTTTAGTTCGAACCTCATTGCAATATCTCAAACAGTACAAAAGTTGTACATATAAATGTCCCTAAATTTTTCGAGCAGGACCACTGTGGGGCAGGGAGAATTGGACGCATTTTTAGTGCAATTTTCCCTCGGTTTCCCCTGGTGATCTAGCAATTTCAAGGTATATCCAGCTGGCAATTTGTCTCGTGTAATTACACGCCACTGACAAAAGACGTTACCCGGTTTAACCCTTTCCACGATTCTAATGACGTTAGCGTAACGACGCCGGCGGAGAGCTGTCGCATCGCGAACGAACGCGTCTCGAACCTAATAATCCGGGGATGCACTTTCGCAGAATTATGCTCCGCGAGCTACTGTCGACCTTTTGTTTGCGTTCGAGTTTTCCTGATATTTCTAAACAAGGAAAATTCGATGGGCAAACTCGAGAAAATTGGAAATTTAATGAGCTCGCAGTGGTACGAGTCTGGCATTCCGACGAGTGCCTGGAAACACTTAATTTCGATCATAACATCTCCCAGGAGCGTGTGCGTATAATATACATGAGAACTGCAGAATTTCAAATTGGAAGTTTTACGGAGGAAGGAGAAATTGGAAAAATTTCAGTGATACGGGTCAAGTATTTCGCCGAAAACTTGAAAATATTCGATAACGTTCAGGTTCACAGTGGTCCAGGAATATTTGTGTATAATATGCTGCAGACAAGCTAAAAAAAGTGCAAGATGTAGGACAGGAAGTTCGTGAGGAGTGGGGAGGTAGGAAACTTAAAGTTTTAGTAGTTCGAGTCAAGCATGTCGACGACTAGTTGCAGAGATTCAATTCTGTTCAATCCTGTAGTTGTCGGGGAATATTTCTACCGTGTTTCCTTCACACAAGTTGCGAGAACCGAAGTATTTAGACGAGAAGTTCGCGGCAAGAAAGAAATTACGTGTTTCAGTAGTACAAGTCAAGCATTCTCGCCGACAATTGGAAAATATTTTATTTCGTTCAATCTTATCTTCGCCCGTTTATATTCCTGATACGCTTCTCCGCTAATAAATCAAAAAATGACAGATCTAGAGTAGAGAACCGATAGGGAAAAAAAAAGTATAAAAAAAGTTTCAGTGGAACAAGTCAAGCATTTCGCTGACCTAATGGAAAATTGGATTGAACTCAATCTGGAGTGTAGCAGAAAGATCGAGAGCTAATGAAAACAGTGCATTAATCGTGGGGAATGGCTGCAGTGGTTCTGGTCAGCCATTTTCTACCGTGGCCGGAGTAGATTTAATTCAATTCGAAAATTGCTCCGAGATTTTTCCGGGTGATCTCGCTTTGTTATAGATTCGGGAATGAAAAACGCGAGGCAATGATAACGCTGGAAATGTAACGAGTAGAGGGAGCCGTGCATTTCGACGTCGTCCCGATAAAAGCCGCGGCTCTCCCATTGTATTTCTATTCTCCGCGTCGCTTTTCTTCTCTTAATTGTTATTGTGCTACTTCGCCGAGCGAAACGAATCAACAGTCGCGATCACGGGAACGTGGAGAGCAAGCGAGCAAGAGAGAGAAAGAAACAGAAAGAACTACCTCCCTACCACTCTCTTTTTTTTTAATTCCATCCGTGTTCGCGTGACTGATGTCCTTGTTCCCGCGTTAATTAGCGCCCGGGTCTTAATAAAAATCTGCGCCGCCCAGTTACAACGGTAATAACGCGCTAGCGTGCTCTCCGATCGACCGGGCTTAACGACTGTGAACTTTACACTTCGCACGATGTAAATCCATTTCGTGTAACACGATCGGAGATACGGCGATTTTCCTGCGTTCCTCCTTTTTTCTCGTTTTCTTGTCTGAATAAAAAAGTGACGTAGAGGTACTGCCGGGACAACAGTGCGAATCGGTTTGCGTTTAATTGCTGCAAAAACTACTCGTTAAAACTAGCCGAGCGTAAACCGTCTAACTCATCGTCTCGCGTCAGAAAAAAAAGAAATCGTTTCCGGCCGCGAGAGAAAATTTTGTCCACCGTCAACTGTCGCTTTTTTAAAGAATTAGCTCGCTTATCTTCGCGATTATGACGTGTTTTTCTTGTCGTGTTCTGGTGGTCCACGGTACATCTGGTTCAACGATATGCACCAGTCTTTTCCACAGCTGACTGTCCAGGATGTTCTGATGATTTCAGAACAATTTTGTAATTAACGTGAATTTCATTGTTCACTTTCAATTTTAACGTGTTATAGATTTTTACGCAGACCTTTTCTATATAATTGCCTATACTTTTTTCGAAACACCCTATATAAGCTTTCTACTGGTTCGTTCGAAAGTGATCACGCGACATATCTTTGGACTCGTATTTTCATGTAGAACATGAATCTGGCAACAAAAACACGCCGTTACTATATGGAAATATTTATTTACCAAAAGAAATCTGGAAAAATTGGAGCCCATGGTTACGGAATATTTATTCGTCCGCTAGGATTTTCGCAGCCTGGTAAAGCGACCACTTCGTCCGGAGAAAACAGTGGTTCCAACGAGACTCTGTACACAATTAATTAAACCCGGCGGCGATTAAATAAGAAGCATCCTTAAATTAAGGGGATCTCGGGGAGCGATAAATATTTTCTAAATCGTACCGGATGTCGCAACAGTATTCCCCCTTCCGTTATTCGAATCTACACCGCGCTTCGATCGCATAAATCACTGGAAAACGAGTTTATAAAAATGCGCAAGGGAGTATGAGAAGGAGGGGGGTACAAAATCGAGTCATTTGTCAATGAAAACTCGGCTCCGGGACCATTACGCAATGAGGATTTCGGGGGAGGGGGTGGGGTCGGGAAAAAAGCGGCCATTGTTGAATGCGCGATTGTTTATCGATCGCCGGGAGAAAACCGATTCGAGACAGTTTTTTCGTTTGTTTCGTCGACCGTTTCCCGCCCCGCCGGTGTTTATCAAACTCGTCGCAACGATAAAATTCGGTTGTGTCGCGGACGCGATGTTGGATTATGGTTAAACAATTGAAACGTTGACGCCTGCATATCGGATCCGGATCGCGCGACTCGAATTTTGATAGGTCAAAACGCGCCACTAGCGGAACAGAAAATACGAGCTCGTCTAGGGATTTTTCTGGTGACCTTGATGGGACTCGAAGGGACCTTGAAAACAGTCCCCTATCATCGGGCAACATTCATGAAGTCCAAGCACGCGAGTTTACCGTCGGATTACCGAGGAATTCGGCGATACGCGACGGTCGACGAAACTTTCAATGGTACGACTCTCGACCGTTCTCCGCGACGAGCGAACTTCGAATCGATTTAATTGAGCGAACGATCGTTTAGTAATTCCCGGATTATTTTGGTCCAATCTGCGTCACAGCACGCGAACGTACAGGTGAAAGTTCGTGGGGAAAGATAACGGTCGGAAATAGGACTCGCAGTGATACGAGTCAGCCACGCGTACAGGGTGTTTCAAAATTCCTTCAACATCCGGAAATGGTAGGTTCCCGAGATGATTCGAAGCAACATTTTCTCCGCGCACTGTATCGTTTGTTGCTTATTCAAATAATTATTGTGATCCTAAAAACGGTCCCAGGATCTGACTACCGTCGGAACGCAAATGTTTTCGGGAGAATTAAAGCAAATAGAAGCGACAACACGGTATCGCAAACAACCAAACAAACGGGATTGAAAATTTATCGCTCGGAGCACAAATAAAGCTCGATTCCCATTTGTAACGTCGCGGCGAAACATTTGTTTATTTTTCCGAGCGATTGAACGCAAATGATTGGGGGTGGGGGTGGACCCAGTTAATTTGTTTTTCTTTTCCGATTGTTGGTTCTTTCTGGATTCGGAGGAACGGGTTGGGAACCGAACCGGAATCGCGCGGGTCGCATCCGATGTAGTAAACTCCTTGGCAACGGGTCGGGCGTGTTAACGAGGTCAAACGACGGGCCGCATAGCCGATAATTACATCAACAAGCTGTAGGGATTATAATACGCGCATAAATTCCCGTACTGCTGCTATTAACCGAATAATGCGACGCTCTTTGCGCAGCCGGCATTAACCGAAACGGAATTACGGGGGCGAGGAAAGTGTATACCTGCGCGAGCCCGAGTAATTAGGGCTGACTAGGCCGCGCAATGCGTCACGTTCGATGAAACCCTCTTCACCCCCCCCTTCCCGTACCTTCAACCATACATATACGAGAGCAGGTTATCGTTTTCAGTAACATCGAGCAGTGTATTTTCCTCTCCCCGGGTGTGTATCAAACGGTAATTAGTATGAAATGACGGAGGAAAGCGCGGAAATACAGTTAAATTCAGTTTATGCTCGGCGCACGCCGAAATGATTGACTTGTACTGCCGAAACCCACCCCTCGTTTCCCAGTAATTCGGTTGTTTATTTATTTACAGGACTCTGTTGCGCTCGCGGATGAATTATGAGCGCGAAACCCGTGAAAAAGCAATTGGACCGCCACCATTTTGGAAAGCCAAACTTCCCTATAGGGGGTAGTTTTTGGTGGTGAAACTTTCAATTTCCATGATTACACACTCCACATTCGCGGTGATGTAATTCACTGTGTACAACGGGAGAAGTCTCATAAAACGGTTCCAAAATGTTCTCCAATTGAAATTTCTCTAGTGGTCGTCGATGCGATTGACTCGTACTACTGAAATTCCTCATTTCTACGGTTCCTCGTGTATTCAACATGCCGAATCGCGTGCACAATCGAATTTGTCGAAGCGAATAATACGAGGAAATGAAAAAGATTCTATTTGCTTGCATGAAAAAATTTGCTTCTCCGAAAAGTGTAATTTTTTCGATGCTGAAGCTTACGCGAACGTTTGATGGTACGTTCGGCTATCCGCAGCAGAATTTCGGCGAAAATTTCCAAGAACACTTTGAAATCCAATTTCAATATCGAATTTTCCTGTACGGGAAACGAAGTGGTTGACTCGTACTACTGGCATCGACCTGTTCCACCCGCTAATTGGACTTTTTATGCAACGGAAGTGTTTCTAATTTTTACTTGAAACCGAGTAGAATTTAACCAGAACTAATCTGAGACCATCTAAAAAAATTGCACGATGAGTCAAAATGACTGGTCTGGTAAATCTAGTATTAATAACTCCTTAACAAAGCCGCGGACGCCATTTTTGCAAAGGAAAATGTTGCTCGAATGATCTCAGGAATCTCTAATTTGATGTCGAAGGAATTTCAAGACACCCTGTATGTTCTATATTCGTAGGATTAGAGATAATGGCAATTAGTTGTAATCTCATTACAACTAGTTGTAACTCCCGCCCTTCTGAGGACATAACCTCATTCATAATGCGCCGTGAACCGCGGTAGGTCAAGGTCAAGCACTTTCAATTTCAACCCCCGAATTTCCAGTCCGTGAAAGTCGTATTCGACGATTTTTCAGCATTCCAATTGTGCATCAAACGTGTCAGCCACACCTTCGAGGGATCTATTAAAATTCTGAAGGGAACGCGGAAACCGGAAGCTAGTTAAGCGTCGGGAAGAGTCTGAGCCGGTGGGAAATTTGAATCCAGGTCACTGGATTTTCCAAAGTTTCTTCGACCGACAAACTTCCCGAAGAAACCAAATTGCACGGGAGTCACGTTGCGCACCCCCTAACCTCCCCCGCACGCTCACCCCTACGCCCACATCAGCCTAGTAGTACCTCAACTGACGGAGATCAATCATTAGGTAAACCACCGTGCTTAACTTCCGCTAATTATCGAAGTAAAAAATACTGTATAATATCCAGACTGTATACCCAGAATAATTATTATTAGACAGTGAATCGTTTAGCTTGCACAACCACGAACAATTTGTTTGCCTCGTGCTGACACTGTTCACGGAGGAAACAGTATTTTATTCAATTTTATAACAGTTCCGGGCTATTTCATAATCGTCGAAATTAAAAGTAAAACGTTTTTCTTTGCGCAGATCGAGGAAACAAATAACATGAAAAAGTTGCACGAGCTCGCAGCGAGTGATTATCCTCTCGAAATAAATTCCTAATTATTCCCCCGAAGCTGCGAACAGAAACACAACATTTTATTTCGACCTGTCTGCAAATTTGCTTGGATTGAGCTAATGGACAATATAAAAAATTGCAAGACCACAAAGGTACGTTCGGATCAACAGAGCAATCAAAAGTAAATTGCGGGTTAAAACCAAAAGTGTGCGCGCCAACGTTCCCCGGTGAGTCAAACGAAAATAAAAAAAAATATATATCAAAACAAATAAAACGGTGCGCGGAGCGACGGGCACACGGCTGACCGGCCCACGTGACACCGAAATTAAATTGTGAAATTCGCGCGTGGCCGGCGAACCTCGGTTTCCAGTTTTTCGTGCGTCGAGACAGAGACTTCCGGGACCGGAAGTGTCCTGAATTATTGAGGAGGCCCGGAACCGGTTCGAAAGGGAGCGTTTCTCCGCGGGAATTGAATCACTTTGCCCGGTGGATGTCCACCGCGGCCATGATTTATGCATGAGTCGTGCGCGCGCGCTTTCACACGGAACTAAACGAGCCGAAACAATCGTTGAAGTGGGGGGTAGAAAAATGGCGGTTCGGATCTAACTAGTCCCACGGTGAAGACGGAGAGACGACGCACACACAACCACCGGGATTCACCGATCCGGAATTACGGAAGCACCCAATTGTCAGCCGCATTGCGAATTTACACAGGTGTCACGAGCAAGATGTCATATCGAGCAGGACACTGAATAGACCAAATTGCTGACGCGGGCTACATGTGCACTGCGCCTCGCTGATGCAACGTAACCCCGAGCCACGATGTTATTCTTAGCTGCCCTGGGGCAGAATAGAAACCTGCCGAACCGAAATAACACTCTCCCCGACCCATGCAATCCAGCATTCTGTATGACAAAACTTCATTTCCGAAATGTATGACATACTTTTCATCGACAAGGTACACTTTTTTCGATGTAAACTTGCAGACGAGAAAAAATCCAATTCAACGACATGCGACAAGTTGGTATTCGCACGAGTAAATTTGGAAAATTCGATGGGGGTGAGTTTTTTGGTTTCAGTTTTTGATACGAGACTTTTTTCTAAAGGTATACATGCGACCCCTCGTTCCACTCGTCTTTTCATTGCCGACAAGAAGCAATGGATAAAAATTGATCAACGTTATAAAAAAAAATCGTGATATCTTAGAAAATCATTAGGAAATCGCTTAAAAAATTAAGAGATCCAAACCGTGAACGATTCTATCAAGCGGAACGGCTCTCCGGCGTGACCCGGCTGCGAATCTCCGCGATTCCAATCTCCGCGGACGGTCGCGTCTCTATCTCTTTGTTTGGAATTGTCTGCGAAGTGGGAACGATTCCGAGGCAGTTGCCGAGGCGAGCAGTTATCGAGTGATTCGCGGCTCTACGTGTTCCCCCGTAACGTTTATCGGGAAAGTCGATTGTCCCCGGCATCGGTTGTCTCGAATCAATTGGCCCGTGAGGCTCCCTGGAACCGAAACTCTCCATGGTTACCCCCGACTCGGTGGTTCCCCACGGGGACGCGCTCACGTGAGGGAATACATCGCGGCCATTTTTCAGGTGGTGTGCTCGCGGAAAGAAATGCCCCTCGGGAAATGTACTAGTGGACTATTAGTCATCTTCGATGGTGTACTCGATGGAAATTTGTCAGACTTAACGGGGAACCTTTCTTTCTCTTCTCGGACATAGGTCGAGAAAATAGTCTCGAATGGTTTAGGTTGGGTTAGGTATATCCCAAGAAAAACATCCTGTAAACAGGAGCCAAGTTCTCTATGGCCGTAAAAAGTTGCGAGATCAAACAAAATACGGGCAAGTTCGTTAGCTTTGAAATACCTCTTGCAATATTGCAAAAAGCGTTTGTAAAAATTAGTTTGAAAGAACGCTATTTAATTTTTAAAGAGTTACATGGAGATACCTACTACCTACATCCAGATGATGGTCCTGATGATTTTATATCCCCACGAAGGTTCCTCAGTTTCTAACTGGGTTAGGTCCAGTTCAAACCTTATTTTACGAAAATCTGACAGCCATACAAACCCCGAAATGGCTCAGCGCTTCCCGGGTAAAGCTTCCCGACTCCCCCAGGCCCTAACCAATTAGATTTTGCAGTGTATTTCACCGTGAAGATAAATTTCCGCCGTTAAACGTAGAACTGTGTCACGAACGTACTCGGGCAACCCCTTATTTAATTCTCGATCACCGATCACACATCTAGGGAACGGGTTTCCAAACGATCTGTAATAATAGGGGTGAACGTTTCGCAGCACCCGAGGGAGAAAAATCGGGGATTTAGGACGCGGCTGGGTCGCTCATAGAACGGCATTCCCTCCAACTGCTTAATTACCACGACTCGGCCGACCGAGAATCGACTATTAATGGCCCCCCCCCCCCCCGGCTTTTGCCTCCGCAGAGTTCGAGAGAACATCGAGATCTCGTGTTTCCGGCTGATCGACGCGGTTCGAAAACGCTATCTAACCTCTTATCGGAACCCGGTGACTTACGTAAAGCATCCAAACACGTTTTTCAATCCACCGAGTTATCGCTGGAGTTCGAGATACGAGGCTCTCCGAGAAAATCAGTGTTCTAATTAATCGCTCGATCTCAGGACTCGACTCGAGAAATTACAAGCGTCGGAGGCCGACGAGCACCATCTGTTAAGTTCGCAAAACTTGCCGGCCCTGAATCGCTGGAAACGGAGATTTACAATTTAAATTCTTCAGCGATCTTAACGTCAAAACAATTTTCATTTTAATTTTTCCACGTCTCAAACACGCTTTCCGCTGTCTCTATTTTTCGACTTCGAACAAATACTGAGATTATACAGGGTGAGTCCGCAAAAACAGAACACCTAAATATCTCTATTACTTTTCATTGTACAAAAAACTTCGTAAGACAAAGTTACACTGTTTGAAGGGTCACATGTAACGCTGTAAGGAAAAAATTTTATCCTAAATTATATCCTAACTTTGAGCCTCTCGAGGCGGGCTTTCGAATAACCCGATTAGGCTAATATTTTACACATTTACTTAGAACATGCAAAGGAACAAAATTAGAGGGCGTCCTAAAATTTTATCGTTATTTCGTCTTTTAAGGGACACCCTATTACCCCCGGGCTAATTAGTCACGTTTCCAGCGAATCGGGCGGAGACAAACGTCGGCGAAAGTTGTGGAACTCGTGCGACTCAAAGACGCCGCCGCGGCGTGCGGTGTCCTTTACAGGTGAACCGTCGATCGAACCCGGCGACGTACCCGAGGGCCGTACCCGTGGCAAAGGTTAATTAGCCGGAGTGGGTAAAGACTCTGGGAAAGAGAGCCTGGACAAAATAATTCCCATCCCCCCCCCCCTCCGCCCGGCAAAACGCGTCCGCGACACACAGCTTTTCATTAACGAGAAAGGTGGATCGCCAATAATGAATAGGTTTTGTGCGTTATCTAACGAGTCTACGGGCCCATTGTTCCCGATCGACGACGACAGCCGTTCCAACCAGCCCCACGATTTACGTAACCGACCGGGATAAGCATCCAGCACAGCCTTGAAATCGAACCATCCCGATCCTCCAAAGTCTAATCGCTTTTCGAGAAATTTCACCACATTGTTCACGAGTTAAACAATTTCGACCGGGCATTTCCAGAGTAAATGTTCGAGACGATTGTAGAATTCGTTCCGACGGGAACTCTCTCTTAAAGTCTCAGAGTCTAGCTGAAAGATCCCACTTTATAATTAAATAATTTTCGTTGTAAGGGGAATCGATATCGTGGAGTAAAATTGAATAATCTGATGTATTTTTAACAGATTGCCAACGGGGAATTCATATCAATTGAGGAATGTGTTTTCGTGGGTATTTCCGAACGTTTGAGGGGTCAAATTGGAAGTGAAGAATTATATTTTATGTTAGGATCATTGAGGTGTAAGAGAGAATTCGATGTCACGTCGGAAAATTTAAAAATCCGATCACCAGATCTGACAGAAATGAAGCGACTTTAAGGGGTAATTTTCGTAGGAATTTTCGAAGGTTTGAGAACTCGAATCGAAGCTGAAAGATTGCACTTAATCGCGATTTAGGTTTATGGAACAATATGAAAGCTCATTCGAGCTCTCGATAATTCTCGATCGGTCGAGAAAAATGATCGAATATTTAAGAGGATCTTCGGACGGACTTAAAAACGTATTCCCGTCGGGATGTCTGAACTTCCGTTCATATTGAAACTGAGATATCGCGCTTTACGATACTTTTATTCAGGTCAACGGTACACCGCAAAACCGTATCGAGATGTTAATAAAACTCTGTCAATATCGCCGAGTGAAATTATTAGATTTCGAAGAAGTTCTTCAAACGTTTCTACAAGATAAATTCACGAACTTTCGAAGGTTCTAACAGAACCGGGAAGGCTGTTTCATCAGGCCGTTAACAACTTCATTGCCCATCTCGGCGAATAAAGAAGATACCATTCCATAAAACTTCGTTGAAGCTCGAATCGAATCGCGGCACAAACAACCGGAACAACGCGAACAACCAGAATGACCTTTTGTTCTACTGTGACGTCGTTGAACAATATTATTCCATTCCATTAGCGGGCAGATGAACATGGGAATATCGTTCGTACGACAATGTCATTAACAATTACAATTTTCCATAATTTATTTTAATAAGATCACTGGAAGATTCTACACGGACGTCATTAAACACTTCGTGACCACGGACAAGTTATTTCGCGACGAAATACTGTTCGTACAATGACCACGGACGAGTTGTCTCGCGAGGAAATACCGTTCATACGATGACCACGGACGAGTTATCTCGCGACGAAATACCGTTTGTACGATGACCACAAACGAGTTATCTCGCGACGAAATATCGTTCGTATGATGACCACAAATAATATTTCGTCGCGAGATAACTCGTCCGTGGTCGCGCCGTGGTTAATCTGCTGGAATTGTTGTCCAAACAACTCTTCAGCAGCGGTCACCGGTGACCGCCAGGTTCGACCGACAAATATATACACAATACACGCTAGAACGTAACACGGAATAGTACAGTGCAAAAACTCACCCTCATTCTTGTTGTTCCCGATAAGTATTTCCGTGTCCTTGAAGTCGGCTTCCTGTAGGAGTTCGAGCGGGTCCTTGGGCAGGAAGATGCCGTCGATGGTGGGCGCCGATGGGAATCCCAGGATGCCCCAGTAGCTGTTCCACTGCTGCACAGAGATGGCCCTGGCGTCCGCGGACCTCATGCACGCCATCACCCTAGCCGGGTTCTCCTGCAGCATGGTGGAGTTGCAGCCGCAATCATCCACCAGCACCCGGGCGACCTCGTTCGCCTTTTCTCCGGTCATGTAGCTCCAGGGAGCATTCAACGTGCCGCTCTGCAAGATCCCACGTCGCACCAGTCCCCGGGTAACCGGCGAGATCAGATGCAAGGATACCGAGCTGCCACCGGCGGACTCTCCGAAGATGGTGATCAGGTCAGGGTCACCTCCGAACGCTCCAGCATTGTCCCGGAGCCACCTGAGAGCCAGAGCCTGGTCCCACAAGCCCATATTACCAGGCGCTTCCTCGCTGTTAGCGAAATGTTGGTTCAAGTACAGAAATCCAAACGCGCCGACCCTGTACTGCATGGACGCGATGATGACGTTGCTGGTGGCTGCCATGATGTCAGCGTCGTACACATCCAAGGTAGCTGTTCCCGTCATGAATCCACCGCCGTAGATCCACACCAGAAGAGGAACACCTTTCCTATCACCATTGTTCGGTGGATCAGAGCCCTTGTGCCTCAGCCGAAGCTTCTGGGGCACCCAGATGTTCAGATACAAGCAATCCTCGGAGATGTTGGTGTTTGGATTCCACATCTCCTCACCAGGGAAACCAGGGAAGTACTCGTACCTCTCCTGGATGCAGCTGTTGGGTAGCACAGTGGCGTTCAGCACACCGTGCCAAGGTTCAATCGGCAGGGGTTTTCGGAACCTGAGAGGTCCTATGGGAGGCTTGGCGAACGGGATACCATAGAAGATGTGCACCTCTCTGTCGAGCACCGTCCGAGAGAAGCCTCGGACCAGACCACTGGTTGTTTCTACTACCAAAGGATCACTGTGGACGTTCCCGTTTCTTTGCTGGGCGACGTTGGCTCTTGCCGAGCCCAGCAGGGCCAGCAGGATCAACGCGGGCAGCCTCTCGGTCATCGCGTGCCCCTGGGAGCAGCCCTGAGTGCTGGCAGACTCAACAAGTTAGCTGGGAACCGGCTTCCGCGCGGAATCCCTTCTCCCTCTATCCACAACTCGGCGCCCCGTGTCTCTCTTTGCTTCTCTTTCTCTGTATCTGCACACACACCTGGGAGTCTCTCTTCTTTCACCGTGACCTTCCGGGGGCACACGCACCAACTAGCACACGCACGCACGCGCCCTCGATCACCCTCTTCTTTTTTTCCAACCCTCTTCGCACCCCTAGACCAACACCGACGACTCCTCTCTGTTTTGGTGTGGCCTGTCTACCTGGGCTTACAATTGGGAGAACAGGTAAACAAGTTTCCAGGGATTCGATAGGTTAGATTCTTTGAGAGCGGGAGAATCGAGCAACGATGATCACACGAGACTGGGCACTGGGTTTAGGTATCGCGCGGCGGCCGGCGAGCCGCGTTGCACGGGGTCGACTGATCGAGGAGAGGTGGCACGAAGTAGAGGTGCGCGCTGATGGCTCGCCAGCGATGCTGCTGGCAACAGTGGTGGTGCTACTGCTCTAGTGGTGGTGGTGGTAGCGGCGGTGGTGGTGGTGGCACTGGTGGTGGTAGTGGTGGAGAGTGAGTGTCGGGCGGCGCACGCCTCGTGCCCCGTATCCACCGATGCCCATTCAATTCCCTTTGTTGCGAGTTTTCGAGCAACTCCGCCGAGACCCCGGGAAAGATTCGAACCTCGTCTGAAACTATTCGGAAGACATCCTCCCCCGCTACTCATTTAACTTTCCGCCAGTGCTTCCGGCGCTGGTAAGTTTTTTGATTGGGAGGGGCGTTGATCTACCCGAGAGTGCCGAAAGAGAACCCTTTCCCATCGTTGGAACACCCGGAACCTTGCTACCCGAGCAGCTTCCGTCTTTAATTGACGGCTAAGACTCAATTCGAGTCTCTGATTCGAATAGGAACCTTTTTCTTCAACGTCACTGAGTGATCAAGGATGCTGGACCAAGCGGATGTACATTAGGGTGGACCTTTGTTGTACTTGACGAAAATTATTTTGCAGATTTTTGTTGTGGGATAAATTTATCTGTGCCAAATTTTGTTTCTAAATTGTTATTGTGCGAAAAAATATAAATTCAAGGATTTATTTATTTGTTACAACCATTCTAGGGGTTATCCCACAAAAAATTCGATAGACAAAAAATAAGGTCCACCCTATTGTTATTGTTGGTTGCCAGAGAATTTTTTCACCGACAGAAAAACCTAGATTCGCGCTCGGTCGACCATTCCAACCAGGCTTCCGATCAAGTTCGTTTTAACCTTGTGATCGAGAGATAGACGACTCGAATCTGCGTCGGAAACTATGTCGACGAATTAGTAAATGTGTCAATGGTGCTTAAACTATCGACTCCGTGGATTTTATTTGAAAATCGTGGGCTCCGTGGGCGATAATTATGGATCCCGACTGTAAATGGAAAAGTTAAATGTACCGAGAAAATGATGCTGTTTTCCCGCGACTGAAAATAGTCTGCAAAATGGAAATTCCAGAGGAAGGTCCAGGGGCCGGCGAAAATGTAGAAATTAATATTCCATTCGTAGTGCTGGGAATATTATTTTAATGCGTAATAATGCGCGAGCTCTCGCGGAAGCAACAAACGGTAGGGCGAAACGAACGAAACAATACTTACGCAACGTTTAATTTTCGTATGGGCCCGTTGCGTGCAACGCGAATACAAAATAAAATGTTTCCCCGGTGAAAACGCATTGTTAACTGCGTCGTCGTAAATTTCCAGTGAAAGGACGTTTGTTAATTAAAGCAGATACCCGGGACCGATACAGATCCCCTGTTATTTTTGCATACGGCGCCCGGCCGGCCGCTGATTATTCTATAAACAAACATCAAATGGATTCCGAAAGTAAATAAAATTCGAATTGTCCGGCGCGGGTCTCCGATTTTTCGAGCGTCCCGCTGCCTCACAGATACGGCTGATGATTTTTTTTAGCGGTGACGCACAGTGCGGTATGCAACGGACAAAAATCGAAATAATCACGGTTCGATAATTAGTATAAATATTTTTTAAATTTATTATTTATTTTATTTTTTAAATTTTTCTTTTATTTATTTTATTATTTAATTTATTAATTTAATATATTAAGTAATATAAATAAAAAATTGATTGCTCTTTTAGGTTCGTTTTTTTTTAAACTGTTTGTTACAACTTACATTTTTTCCTTAAAATGCAATTTACAAAAAAAAACGGTTCAAAACATCCTATAATTTTGGCTGTTCGAGAGAGAAGCTACAGTGAATGGTTCGACACCCTAACCCATAACCAGGCCACATCTCACCCTTCGTCGTGGCAAACGATTCCGTTTCGTAGGCTGTTACGGTTCGCCACCCTTCATTGTCACGGTGGGGAGCTGAAAAAAAGGGAGTGAGCTTGTTAAAATAATTTGAACGTCAATGGGGAGGCGGCGTAAAGATTCCAAGCATGCGACACGGTCATCCATTGTCGTTGGCACTGAGCGTGACATCATTAACCCTCGTCGAACCGGTAGCTACTCTAACAGCTGTTGGCTGGGTTATTCCTGACCAACATGTCACCCTATTTCGTCTTCACTCGTATATACATTCTCGAATTTTGTAAACATTATACCGTAAACTGTAAAACAGTTGCGTACACTTCAACGTCCCTGTAGGACACGAAGGGCTCCAAGGGAGGAGGTGTTCCACCTATTATTTCCGTTGATCGTTATGAGAATGGATGAGGAAGGGGATAGCGTGGCTGCAGAAGTTTCTTCCTCTGTCTTCCAATTATAATAGGCGGGATTAATATTAATACCCCGGGATATTTTTATTACGGTCAGAATAAGAGCATGAAAATGTATGAGGAAGTGATTCACGTGAATACACACGCAGACTCTTCCGGTTTCACCAGTCACACAATCCATACTAATTTCCCCGGCATAATTTTTCTTTTTTTATTTCAGCCACTGAAACCTGTTAATTCTGCTTTTAGAATTACAGTCTTACAAGGCTTGTTAGATAAAAATTAATTCCAACATTGACATTGTTCTACATGGACAACAAATTCGAAATTGAAAATAATTCTTTCATTATATCCAGAGAAAAGTCGTGGAGACTGTCTCCGGGGACTAGCAGAGAATCAAGGAACTAGAATACGACCAAGAAACTATGGATGATGAAAGGGGAGGGTGGGAACTAGGAAAAGAGGGAGGGGGAATGGTTCGAAGGGCTGTCCGGAGATGAAACATCGATTGATTTTGTTTCCGAGCAAATACTTTTGTTATCTCGAAAGGAAACAAAACGTGAGGAACGAGACTCTTCGAGTTCTCTGTCTACAAGTGGGAGCCGTGTCCTTTCTCGGAGTGGGGGGTCGGAGGGACACTCGGAGGGTGGGAAGGAACACGTTCATTGGAATGTGGGTGCCGTTGCGCGACAATCAGCGAACTCTCCCGCCCTTCTCACCCCCGGATCGTTGGAAGGGAAGGGGAAAAACCAAGTTCCCGGCGCGAAAACGTTACGTGACGTACCCGACTCGGGATTCGACGCTTTGCTGGAAACAGATCCGAGCCCCGCGGCATGCAAAGACGTCCGGGATGCGTGATGTTATTAGTGGGAAGACCGGTCGGCGCACACCCTGCATACCCAATGCCGTATCCGCGATTGCGATTGCTGTCTGCCACCGGCGGATGGATTTCTTCTCGTTGTCGGGGACCTTGAGCAAACACTTGTCCCGTCGGAAAAAACATACCGAACTTCCGTCGCATGGAACAATTTCAGATATTTTTAAGCATAACCTACGTGGTCGTGATTTGCGAGGATATCTTGTTCGACAGTGAAGGGGTAGTTCTGTCAGCGTCGTCTCGTACTGGTGAAGAGACGAGTTCAACGATTGGTCGCATGATGGGCTTTAAATTAACCAATATAATAATTATTTTTTCGACCTGCCAACTGAGATACAAAATGTATCAATTATCTATTGCATGCGCCCCACGTTTTTCATTTGAAATCTCACAATTATTTTCATAGCTATTAAAAATTCACAATCACATATTTTCAGGACTATCTGTTTGAGACTAAGAAAAATTATTTTATACTTTTTGGTCCGTTTATAAAAACGTGGTATTTAAAAAAAATGTATTTTTTCTAGCTACATCAGGTGAACGTTGGCTACCAATTTACGTGAATGGGCCATCGTTTTGGCCCAGCACCGAGGCATTACCGCACTAAGCGTTTTAGTGGGAGACAAAAAGGACAATTTCCGGCGGAACCGAGAGGAATCGACAGATGCTACTCGTTACACCAATTTCCTGGAAGGACGAAAAAACCGAGGTTGGAGACTAGGGGAAGAAAGTGGTCGGTAGGAACGAGCGTCCGCGGCCACATTCGTCGTTATCCATTTTCAAGCCGTCCATTCTCGAGCGGAGCGCTTTTGTTCTAATCGCGGCCGACCCTGAAAGGCTTCCTCGCGGTGGCCAGCCTTCAGGGTAATCCCTCCGGTTCCCTTGCACTAGATAGAAAGCCCAGTGTCTCCATATCCGGGGATCGGGGGATCCGTTGTTTATTATGCCGGCCTCTCTCGTGTCCTGGACCGGACCGTCGTCTCCCTTGTAACACCAATTCGAGCTCGCCTCCCGGATAATAATAGCAACGTCGCTCTATGGGTTTTGTGCGGGGGAGCTTCATTCGACGTAGGAGACACGCTTTTGAACCCTTCGGGCCATGCGGGCTGAAAGGGTCGATTAAACGTCCCCCGGCCAACTCCGTTTTCGAATAATTATGCAATAGAACTTGTCCGTTGAACGATGCCGCCGTGTTCCTTGATTAGATTCCTGACGGCCTCGCCCACCGGCGTCTCAAGGCCACCGGGAAACAAACCGTATTTACAATCGCGAAAGATCACCCAGTCTGCAACGGATAACCGATGAAAAACTGAACTCAACCGTGTGTTGCATTTCAAAAAAAAATTTATGAAAATGCGACGCACAGTGCGGCACGTAAATAGACATTCGAGACAAAAATCATAACAACCTCGGCATACATTTCGGTAATTGAGATATGTGGTAAAAAAGAATGATAAACCTTACGTTTAAAATTATAAAAACAAAATTATAGGATGTTTTGAACCTTTTTTTTGTAAATTGCATTTTAAGGAAAAAATGTAGTTCCTAAATTGCCAGTTAAAAATATGCATACCTCTGGTCAAATTCTACGTACCTAAATCATAACAAACAGTTTAAAACAAAAAAACGAACCTGAAAGAAAGCTTTAAACAGCTGATTTTACAAGTCCCGCTTGTGACCTATCGCTCGACTCGTTTTCTCACCAGCTACAACTCGCCGTATCAATAGAGACAACCTCAACTGTGAGAAAAATGCCCTTGAAAATTTCAATCCGGAAGTGGACAAATTTCTTTAGGAAATTTAATCTATTCGCGGCGACAGGGTCCAGAATCACGGTCCTAATCATTTTCAATTTCCCGGCGCGACGCCGGGCCGGCCCGTGGCGGCGACTCGGGACATAAACTGTAGCCGCAATCTCGCCGCAAGAATCACACTTTGCATCAGTATTCCCATTCTGGAGAATCGCTCGCGCGCCAGGATAACGTACGGAGGGGCCAACAGTTTCAGATTAGAGCAATCTCCTCGGGTAATGCAGGATCTTGAAAGTTCGTCGAGTCGGCCATAAATCTTCGGCGAATCTTGAAGGGTTCGGCCCCATTAAATTCCAATCGATCACGCGATACGCGCCCGCGAAGGATTTTTCTAGCGGCGGCGTCGACGACGGCAATGGATCCGCTCGAATTTTCTATCCGACGCGACTCCGATCTCCTTCCCGACTCGGTCCCGTTGTAATTCATTAAATTACATCGATTACACGCTCGGCCGAGCGACGAACGGCGCGGCGGGGCCGAAGAGGGGAGGGGGGCTTAATTGACGACTCGATTTCGCTGCAATGGATTCACGGTCGAGCATTTTATTACCTTAACCGGTCAAAGTGCCACCGGCACGTTCCTCCGTTCCCCCTTTTTTTATCCACCGTGTGCTCTCTTTCTCTCTCTCCGCTTCAATTTTTCTGTTTCGTGCTCTGTCGGTCTGCCCTCGCGCGCGCGCGCCTCCCCTAGGCCAACGGCCCATTTCGCCCCATGCTCGTTTTTCCTCTTTAGCCTGACCGGCACGGTGTACGCCGGCAACGGTGTCCCGGTTTTCGTCGAACGCTTTGCCGCCCTGAAAAATTGCCGGCACCGGTGCCAAATGAAGATTTACACGCCGCCAGGCGTTGCCCGGAATGTCGACGGCTTTCACCGGCCTGTTGACAACGGGCATCTTTGATCCTCTCCGCTAACTACGATCCCTTCATCCTCTGATCGATCTCGCACGCCCTCCGATCATTATTCCTGACCAAGCTTCGATCAGGTCAATAGCTTTTACACGCTTTTGACAGAGTCCCCCCGAACGTTAACTAGTTTTTGACAGTGAACGGGTATTTCTGGTAGCGCGGTGCTCTAGGTATCGAGAAGACGAGTCCAACGAGTGGTCACAAGTGGGACCTTGAATAAACCACCGCAGAGTAAAGATTGAAAGTTTATCAATTGTTGAAGTACGGTAAAGTTTCGCTACTAGTCCACCTACGAAACTCGCTCAAAACCACCTTAATCCTCTTCCTGGCTGCATCACGACTACATTGATTACAAATGTACTCATATGAGACAGTATGTAGAACTGAGGCATTACTGTACTAATTATGCAGACGCTGAAAAAATTGTAGAAAAATTCCACGCTTCCCTTTAGCCTAATCTACACGCAGAGGTTCATTGGCCAGTTGAATTCAGTAGAGATCCTGGCCGCCCTAACATTAGCTTAGGTGGGTGTGTGGTTTTAGTGGATAGGACTGGTCGGTCCTCTGGACAGTCCCACATAACCCCGGTCCCCCAGGGGAGCTGGGGTATGCATAACGCATTTGCGCACATAAAAACAAAAAGGGTGAATAGTTCGAGGTAAGTATGCAAGGGGGGACACTTTCCCCAGAAAGCTGGCCCAGGGTCAAGAGTTTTGAATGCTTTCCTGTGTAGAGCAGTCGAGGCAGTACTTTCTCCGTGCATCAAGGCCGTGGCAGTCCCGCAGGAGCTGATCAGTCCTGGAGGGAAGCGGAGGAGAGGCACCTGCACTAGGTCGTCGGTGGGAGGCTGCCAGCAGGTGGCAGGTTCGCTGCGTATCGATTTCTTACGAATCCAGCCGGGCTTGGAATCGCTGCAGGGTTGCTCTCGCGCGTGGAAACGGCCCCGAAGCGATCCTGAACCGAGCCACCAGCCTTGGCCAATCCTCCACCTTCTCTCTTTTTCTCGGGCGCTCTCTCTCCCTTTCTCTCTCTGCCTTCCCCGGGGAAAATTAAAATAAGAGCCCACCTAATCTTGACGAGCCCATCGGCTAACGTCCCCCAGAATAATCGCGACGTGTGCAAGGGCTTGATTGTTCCGGCGCACCTGGCTGATTCGAGGACCCCCTATCAGCATGATTGCGATCTAATCGGTGCTCCAACAGGTGCAATCGAGGGCTCCGGGAAACCCTGCCCCAGAAATTAAAAATTAGGGGTTGTCGAGGGCCGAGATTATCTACCAGGGAAACCTTTAACTTAGCCTTCCATCGTTCGGGGAGAGGCAGTGAATCATTCTTCGAGTACTGGAGCGCTTCGATGGTTGTCTACGCGTTGAACTTTTGGTATACTCAACTAACGAGGCGCTACTGTGAAGAATTGATTAAAATCGAAAGAATTTGGCACGTTTTCGATAGAGACCGTGGAATTCCGTGTTTCTTTTGGGCATTTTGTGGATTTTCCGAGGATCAAGCATTGCTGAGCCCTCCCGACGAATCGCTAATTCCAAGATCCACTAGATGGTAGGATGAAAGAGTGCTGTTGAATACGGCTGTGAACCGTGGCAGACGGACTGGAAATAAACCGGGGCCGATGTGCAGGTCATTGTTTACGTCACCAGTCCCCGGCAACCTTTATTCGACGCCGCTCGAGTTCGGTAGTTCTCCTTTTATTCGCGCCTTGATTGACCGTACTCATTAGCGGGCTTGTGTTTCTCCCACTTGGCCGACATCGATTTTTCATTTGCGCCGGGATAAGGATCTTCCGGGGTCTCACAGACTCTTTTCAGTGCAGCGCGTGATTTGTCTCGAAAACCGTCCCAACCCTTCGAACCATCGCCATCCCCATAATGGAGAGCGATCTCGTCACGGTGTCGAGTATCGAGAAAAATGATTTCCGTGAATTTCACGTGAAAATACCCTGACCAATCGATACAGAACAGCGTCTGACTCCTCTTTGATTTTACTCGGAATTTGAAAATCGGTCGAAATCAGATGTGTTCGAGTTACCATGAAATGTCACTGTGTCGGTTTTCCAGCTAGGATAAAATTCTCGAAAATTTAATTCAGCCTCGAGGAGAAATGTGAAACACGATTTGCACGGCTGGTTAAACTCGGATTCAACTAAACACAGATTACCTTTGATTGTGTTTGATTTGGCTGTGTCGGGTTTGATCGTATTAGGTTAGCTTGTGTTGAATCTGGCTGTGCTGTGTTTGATTATATTAGGCTTGCTTAGAAGTGACCGTGTTGGATGCATTAGTGTCAGGTGTGATAGCGGCGGATCTGTGCTCGCGTTGATCGCATTTGATCCGGTCGGGTTAGGTTTGGCTGTGTGAAATTATAATCTAAATCCGGAATGAGAATTGTGCGGCTTGTGTGTTGTTTTTTTCGGAGAGTAACGTTTATCAATCCAAGCTGGATAAAGACGTTAGGCTTACCATTGGTCTCGGAGGGTTGACCAGAGCGTCTTTCGTGGATCTTTACGGAGATTATGATCTACAGAAGGATTGGAATCGAGGCAGGAGACACGGCCAGCTAGAAGCGATACATCTTCCTTTAATACGATGTTAGGGGCAACCTCAGCTTATAGAGATCAGAAGCTGCTGGTCGGATCTGTGGTATGCCCGAGAGAGAGAGAGAGAGAGAGACGGCGAGAAGGGGTAGGTAGCGAGGGAGGAAGAGAGAACGAGAGAGGTGACGAGTGAGGCTTATAAGAGGGAATGGTGTCAAGTGGCCGCTTAAAAAAAAACTCTTCTAAAAAAAGCAAACTTTTCAAAAGCATCATGTATTAGAAGGGCGCAGTTAAGAAGATCGTCGAGAGGCCACCGGCTTGACGTTTCTTCTCCTCGTCGATCCTTTGAAAGCCCCGAGCCAACCCGAGGCCTCGATACGCCACCCCTGGCACGCGTTATTAAAATCATGGTCGAGGCGAGTGCATCCGTGAAACGCTACGCGTTGCTTAAACCGATTTATCTCGCTATCCCGACGAGATGAAATTATGAAAAAAATGTGACGCGATGCAGTCATCGAAATACATGCTAGAGAATTTTTTCGAATTTTTTGGACTAAGGATTTTTCGTGTGAAAATTAAAAAATCACCGAAACGACCGTATCTTCCGCAGTTCCTTTCCGATTTCGTTGAAATTTTCACAGCAGGTTGGTGCCGTCGTAAGAATCACCTCTGAATTTTTTTTTAATTTTTCGCCGAACTGTTTCGTAGTTAAAAAAATATTTTTAAGCTCTTCGCGTTTGTTTTGGAAGAGTCTGTTGAAAGATTTTTCGGTGAAAACCGGCGGAAAGATGAATATATGAAAATTGGTCGAATCGTGGCCAGCATCTTCAAAGATGAAAGCGGGGGGGAGGGGTTCGGGCCGGTTTGATCGACGGGTCACGTTGCCCGCAATGATCGTGGACCAAGTGACTAACGATTGGTCGGTTCAGCCGAGGGGACAACGAGTCACTTCCGCTGTCAATTGCGTGGCCGGTCCATTTGTAAGTAACTCCCGACGATTACCAGCAGAAGCGGCCCGCATCTTGTCACAGGATGCAATTCACGAATACCGTGGCTGCTCGTTTCGATCGTATAAATCGTCGACCGGCGGGCGATTTTACGGGGAAACCGATCGTCCCACGTGGCCCCCGTATTCCTCTCTCGGTCGCTTCGTCGACGGGAACGGCGCGCAGTGTCCCCCCATCTCTACGCCCACACGCGGAATTAAAGTTCAAGGACGAACGCCAGCCTCGGCCCTAGCCAGCATTCCCATCATCGTCGAGCGGCCGAACGCAGACCCGTCCGACGCCTGTCAACGCCGTAATTGAAACCAGAACACTGACGCACGCCTCGCGCACCATAGAAATCTTTCCCTGACCTTTCCCATCCGAGCCACTGGCGCCCATAAAAACCATGGTGCGATGTCCAGGATAATTAGCTACGTTCACTCGAAATCGATCTTCGCTTTATGGCCTTGGTTTCTTCAGGGCTAGGTCACGTTTCGTTGGGTATGAAGTGTCTTGTTAGGTGAAGTTAAGTCTAGTCTTATCTCAGTTAATTTTAAAGTAGACTCTTGATATAACTGTCCAAGCTGGTCTGTCAGGTCCATTGGTTAAGGTTAAGAGGTTAGGTCCCATTAAGTCTGTGAGGTTGGGACCCTGTAGGGTTAGGGCCCATAACTGTCCAAGCCTGAAGCTGGTAGACATAAGCCAAGAACAGGTGTGGAGTTAATCTTCCCCCCTCCCTTGCTGTTTGCGAAGACGGGATGTCTGATACCCTGGGTGTGGGAGTTTATGGCACCCCCGGGGCCCCAGATGGTGGTGCTTGCAGGACGGGGTACCACCGGGGTCTTCGGATTCTACCGGTTCTGCCACATCAAGAAAAGCTACGTTCTATAGACGCAAGTCCATCAAAGTTTGGTCAGTTGAGTTTGGTAGAGATCCTGGCCCCCCTAACATTAGCTTAGGTGACGCATATTTCCGCACATAAAAAAGAGGTCCATTAAAGTTAGGTTCAATGGGGTTGCACGTTGTCGCCTCAGGTCCAACAAAGCGAGGCGTTCGCCCTGTATAAATTCGAAAAACAAGTCCACAGAGACGGGGTCATAGAGAATCGTTAGGGACCGTACGAGGAAGCCATGGGAGAGGATGACGGTTAGGGGAACGACGGTTTCACGGCCGGCTAATAAACGCCAGCGCCGCAGGCTGCTCTGCGAGCCTCCGTTATCAGGGTCCTCCAATTATTGGAACTGACGTGTACACGGATAACGGCACGGACGTGTGCATGCGGCCAGAAAAGAATGGTTTGACGCAAACAAGCGCGTCCAGGCCTGGCCTCGAGCCGATATCCAGATATCGACGTGGAATTTTAAACGTCGCCGACGCCGTTTCACCTGTGTCACCCTTCTCTTCATTCCCCTTCTCTATCCTGGCTACCCTGACACAGTCCGGTGGCCCACGCTGAAACAGTGTCTTTTGCCATGCAAAGCAGCCCTTGGCAGAACCGGTAACCAGCCATTGCGACATTATTAGATCAGCCTGTACACCTGTGTCGTTCCAGGAATCTCCTGGTCGCATTAAATTATTGCTGTAACCCGGCGAGCTCGCTACTTCTCTCTCTCTCTCTCTCTCTCTCTCTCTCTCTCTCTCTTTCCCTGTACAATTTAAGAAGCCAGAAACAAGCCCTATCTATTTTTCAGCGATACGAGTCCCCCGGAGAGCTTCCAACTAACTTACAAGCAGCACCGTTTAGCTCGACCGCAAACAATAATCTGATCTGGACCTTACCTGGCCTATCTGGGTTAGGTCACGGGTAGAATTTTCAAACGGATGCTAAGATATATCGATCGAGAAATTAGATGGAAATTTTCTGTGGACCTTGGCTCTTTTTCACAGCCCGAGGGGATTGACTTTATAATCGGAAGGTCTCTCAGCACCGTTTTTTATAGTTACATCTGTATTTTATCGAGTTTACATAATACTTGAGGGGATGGAAATCTTCTTGTTGCGAAAAAAACATCTTCGTTTTATATCACAAGATAACTGTAAATTATACATCTGTGCAATGTACTAGATTCCTTGAATTATTAGGGAAAGTTATTTATTATTTTGAGCTGATTATAAATTAAAACTTTCTGATATTGTATTTAATTATTCCGACGGAAATAATTATTCTTAAATTAAAACGTTGGCTGAAAATAATTGAACAAAAAGGTTTCTAGTCCAACGAACGAAAAGAGCCAAGCCCTACTTCTGGGGTGACCAAAAAGGGGGTCCGGGGTAATTACCGAAACCAACGGGACCGGGTAAATCAAATTTTATTAGACACCAGTGACACGGTAATTCTTCGTGGAAATTTCAGGGCAGTCCCTCTCGGCGGGCAACGGCGCGGCATCGAAGCCGGAAATTAGCCGGCCGAAAGGCGAACGCAGACGTCCGCTTGGCTTTGTGCGGGTCGCACAAGGCCGCGCTGAAATGGACCGAAAAGGATTTTAATTAAACGGCGTGTAGCCCGGCCGCGCACGGAAAAGTTTCTCCGTCCGTGCGGAAGACGTTCCCGCCCCGATGGAACATAAATTGCTCGCTAATAATCGCCCTTATTTTTCCGGAACGTGGGACCGTCATCCCTCTTCCCGGCAACGTCACGGACAATGGCGGGAAAACACGATTTTTCTATTGTTGTTTCCTCACAATGTGAAATACTCGTCGGGAAGTTGTAAATCTTGTGAAAAATATAACTTGATACTCTCGCAACGCTCTGATTACTGGGTTTCGATGGAGCACGGTGCAAAAATTATTCAATCATGCGAAACAGGTAACGATCGCTGAAAACAACCGTACGGTGGGTTTCTAGAGGTGTTGGGTGTGCAACCACGTGGCAACGAAGGCGCGCCCGCAACGGAAACGCATCCGAAGTAGTGTAACGCGATACCGCTAGGGTTAAACGGCAGCAACGCGGCCGTAATTGAAGAGACCACGGAAATACCAGGGTGTCGTTAACATGTACAACGTGACAAGAGGCGCGGAGACACTTCGGGGCGCAATTAGGATCGAGCCTACGCAAGTCTCGAGCCCCGAGCGAAACTGGGACAGAGTAAATAGGCGAGGGCACAAAGAGAGACACGCTGAAGAAACGGAAAATGAGTCCCGGGCAACCAGTGTGCGTTACATTCACACGGGATCACTATTGTATGGGCTGAATCGCTTCTGTGTCGGCTGACTTTTTCGAATTTGAACCTGAAAACCGCGATAATGACGATCTCTGTGACGAGACCTTGGATCTCTTGGAAGTCCGAAGAGTTTCTCAAAAATGGGTCAACTTTTATCTTTAATGTGGTAGGGTCTTTATGTACCTGTCTCCATGGGAATTATCAAGTAACTATTTCTAGGTTCTAGCTACTTCTGGGCAGATATCTCACAGTACCTGAAGCCAGTTTATGCAATATTTCTAATTATTTTCATGCACTAACATCAGGATAAGAATTCACATTGGGGTTAGGACCAGGTACCAAAGCTTGTTAGCTACCACTAACTCGTACCACGAATTTCGTAAGGTCTCGTGGGTGTTACTGGGGTTGTTGGAAGCCTCGAGTCGAGCGTGGGACCCAGCGAATGCGAAAGTATGTTCCGATTAGCGATTTAAGCGTCGGTGGAAAGATCGTTACGAAGTTACGAGGGCATCCGGTGTTGGGAGCAAGAAACTGGTCGGAATAGGAATCGCCTGGGGCGTTTCTTTCCAGCATGCCAGGGGGAGCGGTGTTTCGAGCCCGAGGAATTACGTTACACATCGGAAACGAGGTTTTCGGGCGAGCCTCGGGAGAAAGGGGGCTGGGGCGGGTCTGCTACTGCTCTGGTACGTGTCGTCACGTCCGCCCGGCGGTTTCCTACCGCGAAATAACATGTTTATGCACGGAAAGAAAGGCTACGATGCCTGTTCCCCGCCCCACCATGTAGCATACCAACATCTAATATCGACGGTGGCCCGGAATCTCAGGCGCGTGGGTGCCTTTCAGCGAGGCATCGTTCATTGAACTCGGCCGACGGATACGGACCCCGGGAAATAGACCCGACAGCGTTATCGAACGTATAATTTGATAGCCGAAGCTTTGACTCATCAGTGGAGCTTCGTGAAGCTCGGCCCTTCAATGGCCGGCACGAAATTTAATTGGAGAGAACTATACCCGATAGCCAGAAAAGGTTCTTAACTCGTTTTGGTGTTGTTCCATTTCTTGGTTTATCGAGGTGCTTTTAGCCTGGCCACAGGATTTTTCAACTGGAGGTCTAAATCGTCGATGGCTACTTCGGAGACCTAGGATTTAGACTACTATACTCAGGATAAAAGAGGCTAGCAGACTATACACTGTCCTCGGTGCTTTAAATATTAATGGTAGACCTAGAAAAGCTACCTAGTTTTACCGCTGCCGTCCTAAATCTTTGGCCCCCATCGGACATGAACGGAAAGCGTGATGCGCCTTTGGAAATTCATGAAGAATACGGGGTTAATTAGCACAGTTAGCGGGACCGTTGTTTTGTCGTGTAGCTATTAGCGAAGTTAGCAGGCTGGCCCGGAGTTGTTGCTAGTAAACATTCATGAGGCAATGTCCCGCGGACGACGGGTAGGTGGGTCGCCACCGTGAGTATCTCCGCAACTACGTAGCTAATTACTTATCTAATCCGGCATTAGGCGAGCGGAGCGAAGAAGAGTTTCCGGTCGCGACGAACAGGAATCACCGTTTTCATTTGCTGGAAATTAAAACCGACTTCCCGTTTGCCGTCTGAACCGAGTGTAGTTTTAGAGCGACCAGAGCACAGAAATTGTAAGTTAGTCGGCTTGTTTTATTTTTTTTCTCCACCCAGCCCCCGTCACCGTTCCTCCTCGGTCTGTTTGCCAAGGAATAAAAATTCTCGCCGCGCGGATTTCGCGGAAATTGAGCACGAGTTTTGACGTCAACGGGGAAACGGGTCAAACTCTTTAGCCGCGTAATTATTTCCAGAGGCTGGAAAAATGACATGCATGAATACTTGACCCGCGTCGCGTCGTTTAACCGTTAGCCGTTGTTCGAAATAGGATTCCCCGTTCGCGGCTATCAAAAGCCAATTACATCGGAGAAACTCCCGCTCTCGAGGTACGACAACCACACTCCAGGCGGTACAGAACATTTCAAGGACGAGGAAAAAGTTCGCTAGAGGACTTTGAAGATCCTTGGACTGGTCAGAAAATTCTAAAGACGAGCCCAGGGATAGAGATCCTCAAGGTCACCTCTGGATCTTTATTGACTATGATCCTTTCCGATTCTCCGGGGAGTCTCTGACAATCTGAAGACCTAATACTATACATCCAACTCTATCAGGACCATTTCATTCTCCAGGGCTTAAAGGACCTTGTCCACAACCCGCTATCCGCATTCAGCGGTGGTATCCTATTCGCCTTTGGTCCACATCCTGTTCTTGGCTTATTAACTCTATCAGGACCAAAGCTAGACTAACCTGCGACGACGATCGTTACGCCTATCCTAGCGCAGACTACGTAGCAAGTTGCTTTAGACATTTCCCAACTCCGAAGATTCCATTCAGACCATCTGAAACAGTTAGATAGCCGGTGGTACCCAGCCCCCTCGCGATATTTGTAGAGCGACTGTTTGTAAACGGTTAGAGTGTTGGTACGGGGTTGAACGTAGAGTATGAATGTTCCTTGGGAAACGGGGGAGAAGTGGAGCGCAGCGTAGATAAGAACGGTTATAGGATAGGGGCGAAACCGCGGAGATAATAGAGGAGTTGGTTGTCACGGATTGGGACCCGGGGTAACTCAATCGGGAACTTATTCCGTGCCGGATCTCCATCCGTTTGAGAGCTTCGGCGTCCCGCGTCGGCTGGGTCTCAAAGGGTCCGATTGTCATTGGGGGTGGAGGGGTAGTAGAACTTTCCGCGTAATTCATAGGGGAATTATTTCGCGGGTTGCTGCGGCGCCGCAAAGGGATACCCGTCGTCGAAAATTGTGCCACGGCTGCGCCACGGTGAATTATTAATGGGGCTGCGTCGACGGTTTTCCCGTGGAATGGCGGGAGCGACTGGTATGCGGCAGACCGGCCGCGCGAATTTAACGTCGACGAGAGGAGAGGATCCTTGGGGCTGAGTTTCCTGGCTGTGCCGTGCAGGCTGGCAGAAAACTGACGAGTGTGTCCTGACAAGCAGCCTGTTGCGTGACCTGCCCGATCAATATCTGTACAGGCGCAACAACCGCAATCCGCCGCTCGTGTCTCCCTAACGGACCGCGTCCCGTTTCACACCCGGCGTACTACCTTTTCTCTCGACCTTCCTTCTGTCCCTCGGCGAAGTGGCTTTTCTTTTATTTTTTCCCATCCGACCAAGAAGAGAAGGGTGGTCGAGTATTTGCCGTTTAAGGACCGTCCAATTGATTGCTCGGAGCGAGACAGGAAAGAAGAACCGAGATGTGTGGATTTCTGCGGAAATGGCCGTTCCCTGATGTTCGCCAAGGGTCCCAAATGGATTTCAGAGTCCATTAGGACTGCCAGAGAGTCCTGAAGAATTGCTTGGAGGTCCAAGGATGGTCAGAGATGGTCCTCAGAAATCTTTAGAAACCCCAAATGTGGTGTACACTCACATACAAGTATCAAAGGATGCATTGGGACCTATGTATTAAGCCCAATAGCGTTTCTCCACCTACGAAGAAGAAAAACCTAGCTTCCCCCATCAGAACCCACGGTTCCAGTTGCCTAGAGCTGTTACCCAAAGGACGGCCAATCAACCAGCGCGGTGTCGCCCGGCAATTAGCGCCGGATTGACCGGGAAGAGCCAAAAAACAAGGAGCCTTCTCCTGCATAGTGGGAAAAAAAATTGGCAATTTGTTGGCCTGTGGTAGAGGAAGTCAGGCGATTCTCCGACGAAATATTGCCGTGGTCTCTGTGAATACAACTTTGATTGGACGTCTCGTGTCCAATAACGTTGTTGACGCTCGCTCGAACAACGTCGCGTTGTCAGGCACGATGTTCGCTCGATGATACCACCAGGAGAGAGCCGGAGCCAATGGGAGCTCATCCCCCAGGTGAAGGTAAATCAATTTGTTCGATCAGAGGCACGCGGTGCCCGAAATTGGACCGTCTAACGGCCGCAATCAGGATTAACAGCTCGCCGGAGGAACGACGTTCAGTTTGCGAAACGTTCAAGGGATTCAAGGATACGGACACTTTTTGTCTCAGCCGATAGATTAACGCAGCTTCGCCCCGAGGAACGGGCTACAGGATTGCTGTCTTCCAGACAGGCTGCAACCCTGTTTTCTCTGGCAATAGACTCAGCGATGAACCAGAACGATGAAACAGAATGAGGAACCAGGAGGAACTTGCCCCTTCGGCTGGGCCCCATTGAATACACTCCTAAAACTTCGATCTACCTAATACTTGTCGTGGAACGAATAAACGAAACGACGAGTAGCTTGCTTCGAAGATTTTGTCTCGATTAGGCTCGTAATTGTAGTCATATTAAAATTAAACATTAATTAAAACTGAAATAAACCGAAAGTACATTCTCTCATCTTTAATCCTTTCGCTGCGAACAGCGCCTATAGACAGGCAACCGGAGTCGCACCGTGCTGATCTCCCACTGCGACGCACAGTGGTCCCGGAGCCCGCTTTTTGTAGCCAAAATTCAATTTTTCGACTTTCAAATTTCAACAAAATTTTTTTCCCTCGTAATAAGTACACTTTGAAACCTCGAAATTCTAAATATTAGGTCTTTCGGATAGCTTCCCGAGCAGATATAGCGTTTGAATTTCACAATTATGAAATTGGAGGAACAACTAAATAGTTGAATTATTCTTTACACACTGCTAGAATGGAAATTTATACTATATTTTCGTATGTGTGAGCAGGTATATTGCAGTTATTTAATGGTAATATAAGCATGTTTCGATCAATATACGAAGGACATAAAGTTAAGTGCAATGTAAACTTTAGGTAGAGTTTTAAAAAAATGTTGAAAAATGTTAACATTCAGACTTGATTTTTCTGAAAGTTTAGACCTTCCACATATACACATGTAAATTTCAGATGCACCTTCCTGCGCTTTATTATTAGATTTCGATTAGTTATTTTTAAATTTGTTAGCATTTTATCTTTCATTATATTCATTACTATATTGTATATATTTTATCTTCTATTATATTTATTATTATATTATATATATGTTTTATCTTTCATTATATTCTGATAAAAAAATGTTTCGAACGAAAGTTGATAAGTATTTATTCTTTTACAAACTTCAATATACAAAATTAAAGAAAAAAATTTGTTTCTATAAAAAATGAAAGTTACTAACAAAGTAATATTCTAACTAGTATCAAGACGAATCCAGCGACCTATAATAAGATAACATTAAATCTTGAATTAACGCTACAATAGTTTTGGCCACAAAAAGCGGGTTACCGGACCACTGTGCGACGTAGTGATGGGCAGCATCGACAAAATTCAACTGTCGACTAATTACTATTTAGTTGCTACATCTGAATAAGAAATAATTGAATATTATTTATCATTCCAGCGCAGATGACGTTTGCCTCTTTTCCCGTAAGATACAATGTAAATACCGGCAAGAATTCAAACTGTTCGCCAAAATACTAACCTACGGAGTCCAGGATAAAGCAGACAGTGGCGTCATCTTGTGGCCGAATTTTTGATTACCAAATTGTTTTATCAGACCACGTAAATAGACGATGTACGGAACCACTGACGAGAGACTGTTAATATATGTACACACAAATATAATATGTGTACAAAGAAAATCTACTTCTGCAATTTCTACAGACAAGTACAGTGACGAGGTAGTATGGAAATGACTTCGTATCCGAAGATGCGAAAACGTCTAGCTTTTTCCACGGTCACTGTACTTGTCAAAATATAAAAAACTACTACACAAATTTAAGAATAAAAATAACTGTTGTTTGTATTCACTCACTACTTGTTGGGCAATCAGCAACAATCGCACCTCGCCTCGCTTTGAAGACAGCACCACACGTTGTTCTCAATCTCAGTTGTCGATGTCCTCTTTGAGTATCAAATAGGCAGCAACAGGTATCCAAGCAACGATACTCGAAGTATTCGATATCTTAGAGCTCTATAACAGAAAGAATAATTTTATTTATTCAATCAATCGACAGTCCGAGACACATAAGATGATGTTTAAGGATACAGTTTAATTGGTAAGATAATGTTACTTACGCTAGCGTCCATTCCTGCTCGAAGAAAGCACTACAACGCTGCGTCTCGATTTCGTCTTTTCCCTCAAGCTCTGTAAAGGAAAGAACAAATACGTCAACTTCAATCGACAAACAGTCAGAAAGATCAAGATTACACTCTACCTCTGGAAAACAGAAATTGTTGCCACTTTGTGTAGTGCTGTTGATTTTGGCGTGAAAATGGGAAAAGTTTACGAAAGACGATGCTAAACGATCAGTGGCGGCAAATGGCGGTTGAAACTGCGTGTTTGAAAGTTTGCAATGACCGTACTCTCGTGGCGCCACCTAGTGACGCCGCTCAGTAAGCGACGTACTACGGTAATTGCATTCAAACATGGCAGGTATATTTTTCGCATTTTCTCGCCAAAATCAACAGTACTGCACAAGAAAGTGGCAACAATTTCTGCTTTCCGGAGATAGAGTATAATCTTATTTAATTGTCATTGATATCTATCTATTCTTGAATCGTGATGCATTCTCGCGGTAATTTGCTCGTGTGTCGTGACAATCAAACCTATTTAAATTCGTTTCGTGGTACAGAAGTAAAGTTTATTGAATTTTGGTACGCATTCATTTTGATTCTCTATTTAAATTGAATTGTTTATTTGTTATTCATTCTGATTATATGCAATTATTTCTGACAGTTTGCGTGTATTATTTCTTTCTGTTACAGATTCCACGGCCAAAAGGTCCATCGATTGAAAACATCGATGTTACATCTATCTATTCGAAAATCAATGTCCAGTCGCCAACGGTCATTTGGAACATTCAGCAGGGGCGGACGTGTCACCGTAAGTATCTGTTGTTTTTTTTTCAATAATACTGTGTTGTTTATCATCCTTTTTGAAAGAATTATAGTGAACAATTAATAAATATTCTACTTGAAGCAAGTTTTTCTTATTAATTCAGAGATTTTCGTGTTTCGTAACGGTCAATTGCATTTGAAGCCGTTTCGTGCTGTAAAATTCTAGTTTTTCATTTTTCCGGTAAAAATAATTTTGACTATATATTTCAACTGAATTATTTATTTATTGGTAATTTCGATTGATTTTCTGTGTGTTTTCGATGGAGAACCTGTATTTTACCCCTATCTTTACGGCACCAGCCAAATGCTATTAAACAAAATTAAATCAAGAGTATTTATTTGAATGTTCATTGAAGTTAATACTGTGTCAAAGCAAATTATTTTCTGCCACTGTACATCTCTCGAAACCAGGAGTTTTGGTCTCTTTCTTATGCCAAAAATCCATGTTTCGAAACTGGGAGATCAGTCAATTTCATATCTTTTTGCCGAGCAATAATACCGGACATGTTTGAATGTAATAACCGTTGCCTGCCGCTTACCGAGTGGCGTCGCTAGGTGGCGCCACGAGAGTACTATTCTTGCAAACTTTCAAACAAGCAGTTCGAACCGCCATTTGCCGCCACTGACCGCTTAACGACTTTTCCCATTTTCACACCAAAATCAACAGCACTACACAAGAAAGTGGCAACAATTTCTGCTTTCCGGTGGTAGAGTGTGATCTTATTCAATTTTCATTGATATCTATGTATTTTCGGATCGTGATGCATTCTCGCGGTAATTTGCTCGTGTGTCGTGACGATCAAACCTATTACAAAGCCAGACAACGATGGTGATCACCTCGAACGAGTGAAGCGAGCAAAGTGTAAAATGTTGTGTTACGATGGAAAGATCAGTTTATTTTGCTTCATTGTGGCCGGGTTAGCGGCGATTCTGCCCGAGCTCTTTTTGAGGTTAGAATTCGACGTGTACCGGCTTTACTTCAGCAATGTCTGGTTTATACATTTATTTCAATTCGCACTGCTGAACTTCCTCTTGCTGTTTGCATTCCGAGGATTCACCTACAAGGTACTCACATTAGTTCTACTATTTTTAATGTATAGGGTGTCTTAAATAAATAAGTGACACCATGTCTGTCTTATTTACTGTTGTCAAACATTATCAAACATCTTCTCAGGAGAAAGTTATACGGTTTCGGGAGCCACGTGAAACGTCTTGATCAGTTTTCTCGTGAGGTCGTTCTGTCACGAGATTTCAAAGTCGACAATACTTCTTTACAAGACACCCTATATATATTTTTCGATATTCTTATAGATCGTGAAAAGACGAATTTAACGATCCAGGTAACTATACTTTTTGGGTCGTTAG
Source organism: Lasioglossum zephyrum (assembly GCA_028455615.1). NCBI lineage: Eukaryota > Metazoa > Arthropoda > Insecta > Hymenoptera > Halictidae > Lasioglossum > Lasioglossum zephyrum. The sequence continues at coordinate 1,534,689 of CM052325.1, read as the reverse complement.
ATCTCGAGATATTCGTGTCTGAAAGTTTCACCCTTCAGACAGGAATATCTCAAAACGGGATGAATAAACAAAACCTGTTAAATAATATTGAAGACATCTTATATATACACAGGCGTATATTCAATTATGATTCTGTTGCTCCAGGTTGCAACCAGAGCAGTTTTCCTAGGATATATGTTTGGAATTGGCCTATTACTGGCCCTGGTTCTGCCACCATCGTGGCAGATGTTCGGTGTCTATGTTACTGTGCTAGCCACATTTCATTACTCGGAGTTTCTAAGTATAGCGTGGATAAATCCATCCACTCTGTCTATCGATAGCTTCATTTTAAACCATAGCATAGCCTATGGAGTGGCGGCATGCTCCAGTTGGATAGAGTTTATCGTGGAGAGGCAGTATCTTCCATGGATGAAGGAGCCCTCCTTTATATCTTACTTCGGATTATTCCTGTGTATCTGCGGAGAATTGTTGAGGAAGCTGGCCATGTTCACAGCTAGGCATAACTTTAATCACATTGTACAGAGTGAGAAGGACGACAACCATGAACTAGTTACTTACGGAGTGTACAAGCTCTGCAGGCACCCCAGCTATGTGGGTTGGTTCTACTGGTCCATTGGGACACAGGTAACAACCCAAAGAAACATTATTAATTACACCCGACAAATTTTTATCTCTCTTACATGGTAAATAATTTGCAAGGAAAAACTGTTGAGGATAGAGAAGAGTCTGTCGAAGTTGAAAATTAAGTTGGTCAGACATAGTGATGTATTCTGCTTCCAGCTGATACTCCAAAACCCAGTCTGCGTGCTGGCCTATGCAGTGGCATCCTGGAAGTTCTTCCACGCTCGTATACAAGTCGAGGAGATTACATTGCTGTATTTCTTTGGTCAAGATTACGCTGAGTATCAGAAATCAGTGGGCACAGGGCTGCCGTTCATATCCGGTTACAAAGCCAATTTATAGCAGGAGCCAGTTGCAGTATGAATGCATGAATAATCGAGTGGCTGCAACCTGTTGCAATGGAACGAGAAACGATCAACCAGTGTCTTCTTAACAAAATTATATTTATTGTCTCATTTGTTTTTGAAGAATTATCCCATATAACAATAGACTACACTTTCATTGTTACGATAGATACTTTCAATGGATCGATTACACGGTTTTGCTTGCTTTTATACTTAATTCTGTATACATATACGTATGCATATATGCGTGTATATATGTACCGGCATCACACACACACACATACATTGTTGCGGTGGTGGTGCGGCGAATATTTTTGCGTCGACATTCAGAGAAAGCATTCATTCGGTTAGTCGGACAGTTAGAGGATGCTAAAAACATTTTTCTTTTTTTTTGGCGTTTAACGTAATTATCTGTACACGGACATTTACAATGGGATCGATGTCGCCGTTCCGCAAGGCTCGCTGGGACATTTCCCGGTTGATTCTTTTTATTACCGTCATCTTTCTCTCTCTCTTTCACTCTGTGGCAACTTAAAGTTAGAATTACAATATTGTCGGCTACCGAGAACTGAACGCTACGCAGTTTCTTCTCCGTCATACAAATCTAGAACACTCTGTAATTGACAGTGAATCATTCGACAGGCAGACACGTTTTCTGTAAATTAATCATTGTTCTGTTTGTTTCGTTTACAGTTCTCTGTCTGTTTCGGTTTCATCTCGTTCTCTTTTTCTTTTGTTTTTTACGACTTTCAACGGAAGTACAATGATATCATTGTGACGTTTCGCAAACCAATAAACGATATTCCGAAATATTTGCTACGGCTATTTATCCATCTGACTAGCGAACTTGATTCTCGTTTAACGTTTCCGGAAACAGCTGTGACGTTTTCATACAAGAAACATCGAAGATTTGCGAAACTATAATACCGTGGGATTATGTACATACTTTCAGCGGGTGTACCCGGTACAAATCGCATTAGAACTAGCAACGAACCTTACTAGCACCGACCTTAATGTTAGATACGAGTTTCGTCGTAGTAACTTTCTTCCGATATCACATAAATGGAGTTCGAAGCGTCTGAAACGAAAGTGTCCACTCTGGTAGTGGTTCGTTGAAATCAATCGTCGTCTGTTCGGTTTCGTTTTCGGTTCGACGAGCTCTGCTTCCGGTAGCTAATCGTCGCAAGCGAATGTGCAACTTCAAGAATTTTTTCTGACGAAAGTGTAACAGCTATTTCAATAATTCTTGCGCGGCACCATTCTTTAGACCCTCTCAAATGCAACAGTATTTTTTAAGTGGTAGAATTAATATTTATACATGTTTAAATAATTTTGTAAACAGAAAGAGACGATGCTTGAGAAATGTCCAAGAAAGTTGCTGTAGGCGAAAGGGGTAGTCCTTAAAAATTATTTAAACACGTTTAAATGTTTACAATGTCATACTAAAAATATACCATTACATTCGGGAGAGTCTAAAGAACAATTGCAATTAAAAATTATGTAACTAGCTTTTAAGGTTCCAGCAGGAAAAATGCTCGAGTTTCTAAGAGTTAGCCGTAGCCAGAAGCAGTAGCCAATCGTTGGTCCAGGCATAATCTCTAGACAGACAAGACAGGTATAGCTTATTGGCGATGATTGTGCATTTCGTCGTCGAAAATTGTCGTTCTGTCTTTCGCTTACAAGAGAATTCGTTGGAGCGTAATGACAATGCAACTCTTACTCGTTAATGAACGGTCCTGGCGTGTTCTATCGGGGACTAAGAACTCGATGGCAGTGAGAACTTATACGTGAATCGCTATTTCTCCTATCTCAGAGTTGAGCATCGAACACTGCTTAACCCTGGCGTACTTATATTTGTATATGACGGTGATCACCTCAGCATTGAACTTCTACGCTTGGCAGTCGAGAAGCAAAGTATCGAGAGTCGCGAAACGAACGAATTTTTCTAAGTGAACCGAACCAGTTGTCATGTTCCGCGTGGCTTCGTGAAAACAAGGCTGTACAAAACTGTCGTCAGTTCAATTATAAAACGTTCACGTTGTTACTGGGAGAGTCACCGTGCGTATATCTACAGATACAAAACTGTTCGTATTTCGATTGGCTCTTCGACCATGTTCTGCGCCCTTCCAGCTGTTCGATTCGACTTTTATCGAAGGGAACGAGACCTCCTAGTGAAACGTTCCGAGATCGCCGCGGGTTGGAAGTCTGTCGTCCAGGTTACTGTCAAAGAAAACCAGAAAGACAAGCTTTAACCTCGGGCTCAACTCTTTACCCACCAGTGAATCATAAATAGACAGCGGATTTTATGCATTTATGACAAAAAAATGGTAGATGCAATTTAAAACAAAAAAAATTAGAAGAATTTAAAAATACTTTTATTATTCGCTGTCTAATCATGATAGTCTATGAAACTCGAGAATTAGGTCATCATTTTTAAGTGCCACCCTGTATATTTCCGTCGATATTCTTGTAGACCTTGGAAAGACGAGTCCAACGACCTGTATAACCGTACCTTTTGGTTCTTTCAATCTCTAGGTATTTCTGTCTGAAGAGTTGAGTACTTTCAGACACAGATATCTCGAGACTCAACAGTTGGAACGGTATGATTACAGAGGTCGTCGGATTCGTCTTTCCAAGCTCTATAAGAATATCGAAGAAAGAGGATTCCATAAAAAAGATTTGTTGCAAAGTGACCTTTAAAAAGCTGTCGATAAGCTCCCGATAGGTAATGTGATAAGAGTAGAGCTTCCAGTGTGCACGTACCATGGGAACCTGCTTCAAACTTGAACGAAGCATTAAAGAATTTACAAAGTCAATCATTACAAGAACTATATCAGCGTTCGCTGTTGTGTGTGTGTCGTTCCATCGGTATTGTTCTTAGTGGAAGGACGCACACACGCACTGTCAGACCTACCCTGTCGACAAGAAACACTTAACTTAATATACACTTGACCGCGTTCACGGTGTCTATGCATAATACTGTAAAAAGCACGCTCTGTTCTCGAACGTCCATGGTGAAGGCAAGCAGGTTTTGGAGCAGGATTAACAGTGAGTAGTGTTTGATGTTATAGGCGGCAAGGTTCGCCGCCGGCTTCGGATGGATAATGTTTACAGGGGGTGGGGGAACAAACGCGTCGAACATGTCCGTGTCCGCGTCTGTGAATACCAAAGAGGACGGGATCCATCTTGCTCTGGGCAGCATGAAACACCAGAAGTATCAATGGTAATTCGATCGACAAGAAAATAATATTTCGGTAATTATATAGAAAAGGTATGCGTACTCCGATTTTTATGAGATTTTTTATGAACTAGGCTTTATGAGTACGCAGACCTTTTCTATATAATTACCAATATATCTTTTAGTCTTAACTACCTGGTGCACGGTGAGACATTCTTGCCTCGTATCGCTTTCTCGCCGATGTCTATAGCTCCGGAGTCCTGCACCTCCATGGTGTAAATGCACCCGGAGAAACCGTCCTGATACTTCCCGTAGGTCATCGCGAAGTCGGGCACACCGCCCAAGTAAACGCTGCCTCGAGTGTTCAGGTCCTGCAGCGTGCCAAATGTCGCCCCGCTCTCCATGTGCTCGCCATTCAATTCTATGCTACCGTCGCTGCCCTGACGTTTTAGGATGATCCTGTGTCTCTCCCCATCGTCCACCCTTTGAGCGGTCACCCTAATCACCACTGGACCGGTGCCCAAATTGTATTGATACTCCACGTAGCTATGGCAAAAGGAAGTTCATTCAAAGGTCGTATTTTCTGTTTCAGTAGCTATGGAATAAAATTGTTTCTATTGTAACAATTACCCATCGATCACTGCCAGAGCCATGTAATGATCAGGGTTCAGATCGTTCGGCGTCTGACCGTGCCACATGATCAGCCCCTTGGTTCGGTTAGTGGAGATCTCAAATCCTAAAACTTCGCGTTCTTCGTCGTGAGTCATGACAGACCTATCCAGCTCTAGCCAGCCGTCTCCTCTGAAGGCAACGTCGTACGTGACTTCCACCTCTGGAAACAAATAGCATTTCTTGAAATGTGCTATTGACAACTTAACATGTTTATAGACATACGTTTCTCGCAATTCTGCCCACTGTATCCCAGTCGACAGTCGCATTTGTAGGAGCCATGGAGGTCCGTGCAGGATCCTCCGTTGTTGCAAGGCAACAGCAGCTCGCATTGTTTCAAAATATTCTCGCAGTTCCTGCCCACGTAGCCGTACTCGCAGGTGCACGAGTACTCGTAGATTTCTGCACTCTGACACACCCCGTGGACGCAAGGATTTGCGCTGCAAGGGTCGTATCGGGTTGTCGTTGGCAATGAAGTTGTCATTGGAATGACGAACGACTTGGTCTGATTAGGGTGCAGAACGTGGCAGTCGTCGATATTCGCAGAGTCTATCGCCGACTTTAATATGTCCACGTTCATGGAGGACACTCCCAGCTGTTAACGCAATAAACATTTTATGATAACACTGTCCGTGTTCGTAGAAATCTGCATTTCAACTTACATCGCTGATGCAACCGCGAAAGGTTCTGTTCACACCAGCGTTCCTGTTGATCGTGATCCTCCTGCGATCCACGCCCCCGATGTACAGCGGAGTGTTCAAGGTCATCGTACGAGCACTTCCCGGTGACCTGTCTTCGACAAGTGGTTCGTCGTTCACGGTCAGGTTTCCCTCCTTGTACTCCCTGTTCACGGACACGTGTGTCCACACGCCAGGTTGAAGGACGAAGCTCGACTTGATGATCGCAGTTCCGGTTCCAAGGTCGTACCGAAATTCCACGTGTCTGTCCTTGACTACCACCGCCACGAAATCGTCGTTGCCCTCGTCGCTTTGAGCACAGTACAGTAGGATACCGTCCCCCTCGTCTATGGGGTTGAAGTTCAGTGACACTTTGAACCTGGGGAGAAATCGGAGGGTCAAGTTTCAAGGTTCTTTGTAAAATACCTGGGAAATTATTCTGGTCCAATTTTACTCGAAGTTTACGCGTTAGTGGTTTTTTTATTTGAATTGGAGAGTGAATTTGATGGGGAGTTGAAGTTCGTGTTAGGAAATTTATTGAGGGTTGCAGTTATTGATTGTGGACAGATATCGATTTGCTGTTTACGCGAAAATGTTAAGAAAAAATTGAGTAATTAAAATCGAGATTGGATGGGACGCGAGTTCGTGAGGGTTTCCAGTTCCTGTTAGTGGGAAGCGAAACGAAGTTAATGAATTAAATAAATAAATTAAATTAACATAAATAAACAACACTTTCGTGCTTCGTCACTCACCTGTGTTCACCTTCGGCAGTGTTTTATTTTTTAATTACAGTAGTGGAACGTTTCGAAAACTGTGAATACTGTTAAAACAATTTTTTTTTTATTTGCATCTCAAAACATGTATTTGCGATCGTAGCATTGTTTATTAAAGCCTATCGAATATATTAGAGGTGGTCTGTGACCTGAAACACTTCTGGCACGTTTGCGCGGATTCTTACAGTAAGTACGAACTTTTGTGACAGTGTGCATGTGTTCGTGCGCGTGCTTGTGTGTTTCTGCGTACGTGTGTGTCTGTGACAGTCGTACTGGATACACGCGAGACGAATTGCGTCTAAGCTGTCGGGCTTCCGTTAGGTGCAATTCATTTGGCAGTGACCTAATTTAATGCCTCACAGATTTTCTGCTATTTTTCTCCATAATATTTAACATGACTAACACAATGCGTGACATGTATTATTATAAGCTGTACAAAAAAGAAACCCTTCGGGTCTTTCGAGCGTTCGACTGCAAGCTTTCTCGAAGAGAGCTGTATTTAGATAAAAAAAAACGTACAAGTTTAATCGACGACTCGTTCGAGACCGTGAAAGGTTGAGTTACATTAATATATATATAGGTATATAATAATAAGTATAATCGATAATCTACTATTACAGCACCATGAGGTTCATTCCGGGAGGAATTACTCACTATACAGGCACGTTGCAAAACGCCATCCTCACAATCTACGACACGTACGAGGCGGGAAAAACGCAAAAAGAATCTATAGTATTGTAAATAAACTTCTCATAAAAATATATATATATATAATATTTATATATAATGCTGACTGACAACTATAAATAGCAATTGATTTGTTCCTACGGGTTTCATTTGAATTTCTTGCTATCCACTCGACAGAAAGAAATTGATTGTTCGATTTCATTTCTTTCCTATGTGTGCACGGGATTTGGTGAAGACAAAAGTAACAAAAAAGAAGGGGTGTGTGGGGGTGGGGGGACTAATGGTTCGTGTGGTGCAGATTATTGTGGTGATGTGGCCTCGATCGTGGCGTTCTAAGATGTGTGCGGCGCGATCGTAACCGACTGTGTGTTGTGCTCATTCTCGCCCTGAAAACAACGGTTCTGAATTAACAAAACATAACGAAACTTCCACGGAGTTAGTATTCCCGATGATCTTGCCTGGGGGAACATGGTGTTAATTCAGGGAACAATGAAACACTGAGTCGAACGAAAAGAATAATTGCTATTTCAAATTGACGAATACTTGCGGTGCAATCTCTAAAATGCAGTGGGGAAACAAATCTACTGACTCTACTAGTCTAATGGTAATTATATAGAAAAGTTTAATAAATTAAATTTAAAAGTTGTTCAGAGAGAGAATGTGTTGCTGCATAACATATTAGAATTTCATCAAAATCGGAGAACGCAGACCTTTTCTATATAATTGCCGAAATCTGTTTTGAAAATAATATAAATTTACAAAATCCGCCGTCTACTGATACGAAAAGAAAAACTCGTGTAGGACTGTGGCAATGGCTCACCGTCTGTAGGCTTTGGGTGCGTCGTGCGCGATGAATGATTTGTCATCGTGGAAGGCTGGGTCGTAAATCTTCATCGAGTTCTCGCACCGTGATCCTGTCTTTCCGTGGGGACAGTAGCAGTCGAAACCAGTCTCGTTTTCCACGCACCTGCCCTCTCCACAGGCACCTGTGAGTCAAATTTTTAACAAGGACTTAGTGAGTACCCAGATCTGAAGGGTTTTTAAGGAACTAGATCTAAAAAAGGAAAAAAAGGTACAGTGTCTATTGAACATTCTCACCTGGATAGCAGGGCTGGCCGCCGACATTGTCGCAATGTTTGCCACTGTACCCGGCCCGGCACATGCAAGTGTACCCGTTCTTGGTACTCGTTTCCTGGCAAACGCCTCCATTGCTGCAGGGGTTCTCGGCGCAGGTCTCGCAGTTGGTGATGCCAAAGCTCTCGGCCTGGTTGCCATTCAGATCGACATCCTTCTCACCGATGACTAGTCGGCTGATGCATCCGACGAACCCGGTGGTCACCGACGCGTGTTCAGTTATCACCACGTAGCTTGGCACTCCTCCCACGTACAACAACTCCTTCAGGTCCAATCCTTGCTTCCTGCCGAATGTCACGCCCTTGTAAGCACCCTCTCCGTCGACCAGCATGCTACCCTCTTTCCTGTTACGTTGCAGTTTGATGGTGTGCCACTCGCTCATGGTGACTGGCTTGTCCGCGCGGATCGTGACTGGTCCCGAGCCGAGGTCGAAGCTGCAAAATGAATATTCGTAAATTACGAAGATCCTCCCATTTTCTTGTTAGCAGTGTTTGTGATAATTGCTCACCTGAAGTGTGGGTACCCTCTAACCAAGGCCAGCAGAATGAAGTCACCCTTTCCATGATTCGTCTCGTCGTTGTATAAAATGATACCGTCGCGGCTTTCAGGTTTGAACGACACCTCGATGTTGAACTTCAAGTAGGAGTCGCGCACAGGTGGCAAAGAGATGTAGCTGATCGGTGCCTGGCTAAAGTAGGGCACTACTCCTGTCACTACCAAAACTGTTGGTATCTCTATACTCTCGTGATCGTTGTTCACTGTGCAGATATATGTGCCTGCTTCCTCGGCCGTGACGTTGGTCAGGATCAGATTGCTCTGAAAGCCAGCGAGGAATGAAATTTCTATGATCCGGTAATCTTTTTACGACGAGACGGTTCAATGTGGTTTGTACCTCGTAAACTTGGGCGTCGCGCGGGAACAGACCTCCAAGCTTGCTCCAGTGGTACTCGAGCGGAGAATCCAAATTAGGTCTGCAATGCATCTCTATGCTGGATCCGTAGGGGGCGTATTTCGTTTCGATCGCTGGTGCGTCGTTGTTTCCACCTAAAGAAACGATATTCGTAGTTTGAAGTGTGCTTTACTTATTTGATTTTTAACGGGTACTTACGTCGGTCACAGATTTTCGAAGCATGGACAGAATGATTAGTTAATTGTTTTGTCTACAGGGTGTTAGGGAATGGGGTATCGTTTACAGGTCATGGAAAGTTAGAAAATTCAATTTGACCTTGATTTTCATGGACAACGTTGATTTGACCTTCTCACATATTTGAAGGAACAGAAAGAAGGCAGAAATTGTTATTAAAAAATGTTACCATGAACAACAAGGTTGAAGTCCTGGTCGAATATGCCCTCTGGCGTTTCCGCGGTGCACCGGTACAGTCCACTGTCAGCTACAGCCACGCTGGTCAGCCTCAAAACGCTTCCGTATTCCTCAGCGTTCGCTGGTAGACTGGGATGATTCGGTCTGGACCAGTGGTAACGAGGATTCTGGGTACCGGAGCAAGCGCAACGGATGTCTATGGTGTCTCCAATGTTCACTGGATCCTGGGATACCTCTACGCTAACCGCGGGCATCATCGTCGCTGAAATGGAAATGTGATTGTCAGCGGAGGATAAAGGCTGTGTCACGTTACACATGAATGCGTAGGCCCAGCTCCAGGACTACTCTAGGATCAACCCAAACCTAACCCAAGGACACATCGTGTTCCATAACCATTTCACATTTTTCCCCTGGGTGTTTCGCCACATGGGATGTTCGACAGAGGATTAATGGCAATGGACTGACGGCGACGAATGATGACATCTGCTGATCGAGTGACTGAATTTTGATAGCGGTACTCGCCGGGTATCCAAACTTGCACCTGAGTACTTCAGTGTCCAAGCTTGCTACCCCGAGTACCTGAATTCAGGAAACAATTATTAACGTCTGCTGATCAGCGCCATTGTTATCCATGCAGACAGTGGTGTATGAGAGACTACCATGACTCTAAACGTGAAGGACAACTGCACAAAGCCGATGTCGATTAAGAATGGGAGAAGCGTTAACCCGAAGAGACGTCACAGGAACACATATATCTCTGAACAAACCGCGTCGATGTTGTAGATTGCGAGGATACGACTGGTTCTTGTCGCCGAACGGGACATAGCGGTAGCAACCGTAATCCAACAGAATGCATCCTCGATCGTCGCATATGCACTTTGTCTGACCGCAATGCGTCAGGTTCGCTCGTATGCAATCCGGGAACGAATGAACTATCAAATAACATCACGATCGCTATAATTCATCGATCAACCGAAGTTCTCTTAGGGTTGAACGAACGATCGACTATGCCACCGGATAAAAAACGTATACCAAACTCTTTTCTAGCGACACTAGTACATACACACGTTTCTTGCAGCTGAACATTCTTGTCCTACGTGGCTGAAGAATTGTTTCAAGCAGTAACATCAGATTAAACGTATTTATAGAACAACTTGAGTACCTAACTATTGGGGGAGGTACTCGACTATGTATGATGGATAAATATTAATAGCCCTAACAATTTCATGTGGGATTCAAAAGACAACTGATCTAGTCAGACTTACGGGATACGTTCAGATTGACATAATCGCTGGAGACTCCACGGTCCGTCTGTATCTGACAGATGTATCTTCCACTGTCTTCCGGACTGGCTCGTGGTATCTCCAGGTAATCATCCTCTATCCTAGCACTGGATGGGATGGCTTGATTTTCTCTGCTCCATTGTATGGTGGCTCGTTCTTGCACGGAGCACCGTAAACGCACCGGCATGCCAACGGAAGCTATCACGTCCCTTTGAGCTGCTCTGACGTGGGTTTCCTCGTATGATCGTTCTGAAACAATTAACATTTTTCTTTTTAAAAGAAAGTAGTCTTTTAGAGGCTGTCAACATCAATTCGAACGGACTCCGTGGTCGTGGGTTTGACCACCTGGGCGAACCTCTGGAAATATCTTATGTGCCATTTAGTATTGTGGTACCTAAGGTGGTTCGGAACCCACGTTAACAAACTGTAGGTCCCGTCGCGAAATAAGCTTAGCAAAGAGTCGACGGAAAATAAATATAAATAAAGAAAAAACATCAATTTGAAACATACCAGTCACCAGGACCTCAGCCACACCTTCAGCAGTGGCTTCCCCATTGGTAGCTTTGCAGACGTACTTGCCAGCATCGGAATACGTGATCCCATGGAATTGCAAGATACCACGGTCACGGGTCACACTATACGGAAGTTCACGGCCTATGGCCGACCATTCGATAGTCATTGGTTCGTCTCCTGTCGCGCTACAGACGATAGAGGGGTTTTCACCTCGCCCTACTGTCTGCCTAGGTGGGTTCAGGACGATTCTAGGTGGTGCTGCAAAATTAAATATTTTATTTATTGTCTGACTTGCGAAAATATTTTCTAACGTAAATCCTTACATGTAACTTGGAGATAGGACTTCGCCCTGAAGAGAACAGCTCCACCAGGGTCCATGCCCGTGCAAACATACTCTCCTACAGCACTTCTGTCTACTGCTGGGATAGTTAGGATCCCGTTGTGGACCATGCTACCATCAGGAAGAGGACGATGGTCGCTCCTCTTCCAATCTAAGTAGATCTGATTGTCTTCGGGAACTTGGCAACGCATCTCTACCTTGCCACCGATGGGGATCTTGAAGTTTTTGTCTGATAATACTGTCGGTCCATTCTGATCCGGACCAACCTGCAATTTTCGGAGGTTTAGAGGATTATGTGACAGATTGATTTGAGACAATTCGATGGAGCCAATCAGTGGTACCTCGTTGTCGTCCTCCAGGCGAATGTGCACTCGTTCTTCCATGATTCCCGCGGCGTTCATGGCGTGGCAGGTGTACGAACCCTCGTCGTTATGGGAAACAGAGCCGATCTCGTAGACTGCGCTCAATGGGGTTGCTTTGTTCATGTGGACCGGTGAGTTGCTGCTGAGAAAGGTTATGCGCGAAATGTTTAAACGACAAAAAAAATAGACAAAAAAATTTCAATGAATCTTCCACTGGTAACTCACAGGTAAGGCATTCCATTCACGTGCTTGGTCCACTCGATGGTGGGCTGTGGATTTCCGGTCGCGGTACACATCAGTCGGACACGATCTCCTCGTTTAACTGTCAGTATGCCAGCCCTGGGTGAGATGGTGATCACCGGTTGCGTGTGCACCTCTATGTAAGCCACTGCTGAAGTGCTGCCAACAGAATTGATCGCAGTGCAAATGTATGCACCACTGTCGCCGATGGTGATGTTGGTCAATCTCAACACTCCTCCAGGAAGTTGCTTAATGTTGTGAGCGAAGGGTCTGCTGTCCCTACGGGACCAGTGCAGCTCTGGCATGGGGGTACCGGCTATGGCTCTGCATTGGACGTCTGCTGATCCACCCAGGATCACTGTCTGCGACTCTTTGGGGTACAGCTCTAACAATGGTGCTTCTCGAGCTGTTGAAAAAAACAACAAATCCATGGAATTTTTGAAATCAAGAAGAACCTCAAGAAAAAATCAAAAGTCTATGGGATTACTCACGTTCCACTTCGATGATGGCGCTGGCCTCATGGCTGCCAGAGGGTCCGCTGACCTTGCAGACGTACACTCCGCGATCCGAGATCTGCACGTTTATAATCCTCAAGGTATCTCCGACTTGTTGCGCGTTAGGACTCAACTGTTCCAGGTACTTGCTCCACCTGACCTGCAGACCCGGTTCACCACTGGTCAAGCATCGCACTTCAGCTATGTTGCCCTGAGGTACCGTCTGTTTCTCAGGTTTCACTTTGACCGAGGGTGTCGGTCTTCTAGGCTGGATCGTTATGGTGATTATGCTGCTGGCCTCAGTGCCCACGTAGCTGGTGGATGTGCAGACGTAGACGCCTGAATCGTATAAACTAGGGTTCATGATAGTGAGTACTCCGTTCCGTTGGCTGGCATATGCTGGTAGTGGCAAGTTGCCTTCTCTGCTCCAGGTGACGTTCGCGATTTGAGACGGTGTGCAAGTGACCCTGACCACCTCGCCGATGCCGCCTGTCCATTCTGATGGCGTGATGGTGGGTCGTATACCGGTCGGTCGAGGCTTATTGGGGTTCTCTGGTGATGGGAGAATAGTTTAGTGAGTTGGGAGGTTCTAACGTTCGATGAGATCGTTTTGGAAGAACATGAAGAGCACAAAGAACTTTGTAGCACACCTGTGACGTAAAGAATGGCAGTCCTCTCGTCCACTCCGATGTTGTTCCTGGCAATACACTTGTACTCAGCAGCGTCGTTCTTCGACACAGCCCTCAAGGACCATATTCCATTGTATATGACCACTTCAGGATTCATGGGACCATAGACTCGGATCCATTCGATCTGAGGGGGTGGATTGCCGCTAGCCTCGCAACGGAACTCGGCTGGCCCGCCTTCTACCACCTCCAAAGATGGACGCAGGATCGTTGCTCTCGGGATCACTGGATTGACACCTTTAGAAAAGGCGAGGATCGTGTGTAAACAAGCGAAGCTGAAGAATATAATTGTTTCCGTGGATCGTACCTGGGATGTCTAGTAAACTTTGTGGAAATGCTGCGTCCACGTGAGAGATCGGTTAAGAGAAAAGTTGACGGACTTAATTCTTAATTACTAGACCGCGGATCTTCTACATTGCTCGCAATGTACAGGAGCGTAAGATAATGTAACGGTATTGTGAAATTCTTTGAGTTTCCTCATAAATGCATAAAATCCGCAGTCCATTGATTACAGGTGATCTTGTTCACTGCTTACCTCCGACAGTTAGGGTGACGTTCTTTACGGCCAAGTGGACACCGTCGCTGACCTGGCAGACGTAAATGCCACTGTCCGATACTTTCACCTCTCTGATGATCAGCAGACCCCGATTGTCGTCTACGCTTCTTCCAGGTGGCAATTGGCCTCCCTCCTTCTCCCATTTTACCTCCAAAGACTCCTGTCGCAGAATGGAAATATTAAAAACGATCCAGCCGTGGAAGAATGATCATCGTCAACCCTAAATTTTTCCTCACATTGTCCAAAGACATTCCAGAACAGTGGTATTCGACAGTGGTTCCTGTTCCAACGATTTGGAACTCTGGTCCCCTGATGGAAACCTCGATCCTCGGTGGCACAATGGGCGGGTACGACGTGGTGATTGATGGTTGGTAATCCTCTGCAAGTTTACAATGCAAAAGTCTAAATCCTGCCACAGTAACACAAGGTATCTCGGCCGCAGAGGGTCGCAAATCTCTCTTAGCAACGTAAACGAAATGATGATGATTCTAAGAGATGTTGGTCTCATTCAGCCGAGACAGCTTGTGTTAGGAAACCGAGAAACACAAAATGGTAACATTCAGCTGTCACAAAGAAATGGTCAATGTACTTCTGCCTTGATCACCGTCTGTTTTGCACCAGCGTGGATACGATACAACCATCGAATTCGGTAGTACCAAGAAGAAGCATACGAGTGAGAACCCTCTTGAGAGACTCTAGCTTACAGGAAGCACAAGCTCCATGAAAATAACAAGTTAAAAAGACACTCCTAATTTCTCATTTGCTTCTTCCGACTACCGGCCACCCGAAGCACCTGCACCAATCGGAATGAAGTAAGCGTAATCAAGACAATCGATGACACGTCGTGTGTTGAACAGGTGCCACTACGATCTACAAGCACCAGGTATCAAGGATGATGATGGGCCGTGGTGTCGCTTCCCCAAGGACGGACAAATACTAAATGAGTCCTCATGGTCCGTCAAACCTGTGGAGATCGATGTGACGACCTTGGTCATCTCCTTGCCCTCGCGATTTTGTATGTAGCACTCGACGTTGCAAGGCTCTACTGCCACGAAAACGTTCCAGGTGCGAGAGCCGCCGTTCGCGGTGTGCACCAGGGGGCCAGGTCTCGCAGATGTCGCAGTCAGAGTTGAATCACGGAACGGTGCAAGGTTAAACGATATATACAACCGGTCGGGATACTCGTAACTGCAGGTGAACTGTATCCACGTGTACGGCCTCACCGTGCCCGTCATTGGCATTAGACTTACCATCACCTCACCTAACATTCGAATGTTTTAATCCAATTTTCTCATTCGCTAATTTTCAAGCTTATCGTACATAGAATGTATCCCTGAAAGAGTTTTTCTGAAATTCATCAAGATAACAACAGCCCTTTATATTCCCCTGTGATTTCACACTGTCCCTTTAAACCTGCACGATCTTGTAAATAATTAAAAGTTATTTATCCTCGCAGGACCTATGGTAGATAGTCAGAAACGTTGTGAAAATGTTTGAAGGTCTTACCAGTGTCTTGACAGTATTGACCGGTGTATCCTGACAGACAGTGGCACTTCACTTGGCCAGTTCTGGTGATCTCGCACATCTCTTCGTGGTTGTTGCAGGGACAAAGATTGCAAGTGCCCAAGTAGCTATTCGTTCGATCATTCGTGTCCCTGTAATAGCCTCTAGCGCAGGACTCGCAGGATGTGCCTGTGTAGCCTGTTGGACAACGACAGACTTCCACCTGAACTGCTCTCTTGCCACCAGAGATGTCCGTTGCTGTGTCCAAGATGATGTCGCTGATGTAGGTAGCTGTCATTCGTTCGCTATGAGAGGCTCGGACCAGGATTGACTCCAGATTAGAGAGGACAGTCATCAGGTCCACCCGAGAAGCTACTCGGGTTCCTTCGGTTGTCAGACGCATCCATTCGGACTCCCTCAGGGGCACGGAGTATGTCTGACAGAAGGTTAACATAGGTAACGATGAATTTATGTATAGTTAACGACGATTGCTGTCCAAGCGTTCGAACAATTTCGCACACATACCGTCCCTTTGTCAGGCTGAATCTCTACAGGGTTCGTCCAGAACAAAGTGATCCCGTTCCCGACTAGAATAATATCTTGATCCTTGTAACTTCGAGCACCAGGATACGCTGTGATGTGTTGCGTCAACGTGAGATTGCCACCGTAACTTTTGATCTTGTTGCCGGTGAACACTGGTGGCAAAGACCAGAAAAGTCTGCGACCTCTTCCTTCCGAGTAGCGATAGCCGATCTCGTTCATAGCGATGTTCAACTCGAAACCATCATCGATCACCTCTTGCCTGGTCCTGCGGATAAAAGATCAGCTCAGAAATATTTGAGATCCACCTGGGGACTCTTTTGGTGCTGAAGAGGTGCCCACAGGACCAATCAGATACTTACGAATCGGTCAAGGTGAATCCATGTTGCGCATCATAGACCCAAACAGGTATCTGCTGGCTATACAGCGAGCTCTCGTGACACTGGTCAGTGACACCACTGCAGTAGCATTCGCTGCATCCTTCAGGGTTGTCCGCGGACAAGCCAAACGTGGCTGGTCTGCATCTGTTGCACTCAGGACCTTCAACGTTCCGTTTGCAGTCGCATCGATCACCAATGCAGAAGTCGCTGCGTGAACCAGCGCTGTTGCAGCGGCAGGGGGCTGGTGTTGTATCGTTGCTTCCCCTGTAGTCGCAGTCGTATGGGGTTCCTCTGGTTGCATCCCCTTCGAAGCCTGCCTGACAGTACTCGCAGGACTCGCCGGTAGTACGGTGTGCACAGTTCTGAGAATGGAATAGCGATATAGGAGAATTTTTGAAAATGTTCAACGAGAGATTTAGCTTCAAGGTGATACCTCGCAGACGCCGGTGTCAGGGTCGCATTGATTCGAGTGTCCGTTGCAGTTGCAAAGCTCGCAGCTGCCTAGGTAGAGTCCCTCGTTTGCTCGGGTGTATCCAACGTCGCAGTTCTCGCAGGAGAGTCCTTTGTATCCTGCAGGACAACTGCACTCCTCCACCTCGACTGCTCTGGCTTTGCCTGTATTGTGTTTCTCTGCTGTGTCTAGGGACACGTGGGACAATCTACGGGAAGTAGAGATAGATTTTTATAATTCGAACGAACCATCAAATTTGACTCCATTTTTAGCCTTGCCAGTCGATTGAAAGCTTACCCAGCTTCGTCGGTGTGGGTGGTGTAAGTGGCCTTGATCTTGATCGCTCTTATGTCAGCCAGAGCCATCAGCATGTGTTCTCTGTCAGCCTGTGTGCCATCGGTACGTTGCCAGTACTGTTCCAACAGTGGCACAGTGAATGCTTGCGGTGTGTTAGCCTCGGGAGACTCTCGAGAGTAGTATAACAAATTGATGTCGTTGGCCTGTGGAATGAATTAATCATGTGAATTTGTTCCAGTGGAACAAGAGACCGTTCGACAATTTTATACTAACGCTGATCAGTTCTACGTCGGCTGCGTTGTTCCTGGAGCTCTGTCCACCCGGTGCCGGAACATAACGAACGGTATACTTCAAGTTCCCACCGTAAGAAGTGATCTGATCGCCTAAGAAGATGCTAGGTAGTAGCCAGTAGTACACGTCGTTGTTTCCACGATTAGGGAAGTCGTCGTACACGATCTCTCTGCTCCAGGCGGAGCCCAAACGAATCCCATCGACCAAGGGAGCCGCGTCCGGAGACTTTAGTTCAATTAGGGAGAAGTTCCTGACGGAATTCGTGAATGACACTCGGATCTGGAAGACGTTAAAGTCAGATTATAATAAAGTAAGGTTATATACGTGAATTATTTGTTTCCAGTCTGCTAAAATCCCAATAGTACTATTGGTATCGTTAACTTCACATCGGCAGGGTACTCACTTCGTTTCTGTACCAGTTGGAGGAGACGCATTTCTTGGTGATGCCCATGCAGAAGCAACTGATGCAGCCGAACTGGTTCCTCGAGGCCAAACTGAACGTGTTCGCCTTGCATTGATTGCAGGTAGGCCCAGTTGCATATTGCTGTAAACAGATGCACTTAATGATGCACAGTTTCTTCGTAGATACTCCTAGTTATTACGACTGCCTTTTACTTTGAACACTTACTTTCGTGTTTTCCAAATGAACGAGTGAGCATTGACAGTACCAAATGTATTACACAATTTATAAAGGGTACAAACAATTTTTTGGGGGGGATGGTGAATCTCTAGGTTATTTCAAGATTTCCGGGGGTCGCGGGTAGCACAAGCTAGGGATTGTATTTTTCCACGTAAAAAAATGTTATTCCAAATCGTCTACCTTGCATCGACACTGTCCAGTCTGGGGATCCGCGTGTGGACTAAGGCTGCCATCAAGGTCGCATTGTTGCACCGGGACGCACTTGTCGCGAGGTATCAGAGGATTGCCTCGGTACCCCTCGGCACACTGTTCACACCTTCGACCTACGTAGCCAGGTGGACAGTCGCAGGTGGGATGACCGTCTGAATCCCGGTGGCAAGTTCTGGCAAACCTGTTCGGAAGACAAAACAATATAGTTAGCTTCAACTGCTTGATACATTTTCCCATGAGATTACTCACTGATTGGATGGATTGGTGAGCGGGCAAGGGCAAACTTCGCAAGGGATGTTCCTCGATGGGTCCCCGTAGTATCCCGGAGGACAGGGTACCTGCTCGTCCCGGTAGCACTGTCCCAGCCAAGGTCCTGTCTCTCGTCTTCGGTAGCCTGGTGCACACTGTTCGCACGATAGACCCGTGTATCCTGTAGAATAAGGAATTTTTAATTTCGTGCAAACTCCAAAACCACCAGCAACTAGAGCACTCACCAGAAGGACACTGACACTCCTCCACATACGAGGCAGATCCCAGGCCAGTGTTCCTTGCGTCAGCTGTGTCCATCACGATGTTTGTAATCAGCACGTCCAAGGTTGGAGAATCGTCATACTGTGCTCTACGAGAAAAACGAATTGAACATTTTCTAGACTAGACCAGAAGACTGTTTAAACAATTATTTCATCTCCGACATACTTGATCAAGATGTTGTCCACCCTGGCAAGAGTCATCATGATATCCTCCCTCGAGGCAGGCACCTCACCGTACCCGTCCCTCTTCAACCACTCTCCTTGGAAGAACCTCACAGACATCTCATTATCTCTGAATGGCAAAGGCTGTCTCCCTCTGTGCACCAGTTTATAGTCATTCCCATTTAGGATAACGGTGGGTGCGGTGTTAGTCGAGCTAGTAGCATTGAACCGAACCCTGTACTTCAAGTATCCGCCATAGGATTTCAGCTGACTGCCATGGTAATGCTCTGGCAGGGCGAAATAGGCACCTTCCTCATCGGACCTACCCGCAGACGACTGTTGTAACGATAACCTATGACCTACAGCTTGAAGACCGTCTCTGCCAACTAATCTAGCCTCGATATCCGAAGGATTAATCTCATTGACGGACTGGTAGCTAGATGTCTGGCTAACGTGAACGAATCGATGACGGTCCAAGGGCGGAGGAATCTGATAAGTGTAGAGGTTCGCGCTCCTGCACTCTTGCGCGACGCCGAAACAGAAACAGGAGATGCAGTCGTCCACACTTGTGGCGTCGTCGTTGAACATTCCCTTCGGGCAAACAGGGCCCTGTTTCTCCACCATCACTATGGCGTCTGGCACCGCGAAAACGAAGCCTGCACTGTTCAATCCCTCGCAGGAGTAGGCACCCTGGTCACCGATTTGGATGTCCGGACAGGTCAGTGTCCCGGTGCCATTTACAGATGTCATTGTACATTTCGGAGGAATATGGCCCCAGTTCAGACGCCAGTTGATCTCCGGAGTGGGCACGCCTATGGCCGTGCACGTGATCACTAAAACCTCGCCTATTTCCAGGGTGATCATCGGCGGGGGTGGCTTGACTATGTACACGGGAGCTGAAAAGGGAAGACGGTTTTTAATGTGATATAATATTGTATAATTATTTTATAATATAATTTAAATTGATTTTTGATGTTGTGGCTGGGTTTTGAGAATATGATGATTAAAAACATGTTGATTCATTATTATTAATGAAGATTGATTGCTCACAGCATCCAATTTCGTCGGTGCCATCCATGCAGTCCTTCTCCAAGTCACAGTGGAAGCTTTTGGGTATACATTGGCCACTGGCACAGGCGAATTCGGTGTATCTACAGGGTGAGCCTGGTCTGTTTGGTGCACAGTTCTCTTCGTCACTGCCATCCGCGCAATCCTTGTCGCCGTCGCATCGCCATACTTTGCTGACGCATTGTGTGTTGTTGCAGCGGTACTCGTTGGGCTCGCAGCCATGGGGACCTAGCATAAATGATACATTGAATAATAGTTAAACAATCGAGAACAATCGAACAGTTCACTGTTCATTTGTTAGTTTCTTTTGAACGGACTGTATGCAAAAATTCAACTCACTGCATCGCATCTCGTCAGAGCCATCAGTGCAATCCAGTCGGCCATTGCACACGTAAGATTTCGGGATGCATTCGCCATTGCTGCAAGTGGCCTCGTCGTACTGACACACGTGGGGCTTGTTGGTGATCGGTTGCTCCACTAAAATGAATTTGATAAAATTTCATCAAAATCGGAGTACGCAGACCTTTCCGATATAATTGCCACTTCGAGTTTTATATCTAACTTAAAATTAATTAAGAGCTCGTGTTGGTACGTACATTTTTCTACAGTGAGAAAGACAGTGATCTGTTGACCACGAGTAGATTGAGGGTAGTCGACAGCTTCGCAGATGTAGGCTCCAGCGTGATCCAGTTGGATGTTCGGGATCTCGAGACGACCATTGACATCTCTGCTTCCAGGAGGCAGTGGGAGGTTGTTCCCGCGGAACCAACGGACCTTGGCTCGCATCGGACCCTCGTCACGACATTGGAACACCACTTCGCGACCTAATCGGTATCGTTATGTTACAATCTTTCATTAAATTAACAACATTTACCGGTGACTTGTACGAAATTAATCGTGACACATGCTCGTGTTAACGGCCACATATTAATGTAATTATAAGAATTCGCGTGAACGTTTATCATGCTATGAATGAAATATCTTATTCATTATTGACGACATTCTAGAAATTCTAGACGTTCACAATTAGTTCGGGCACCGTATATATTAAAAAATTAACGTAATAATTCTTTGATAGTATTGCTCGTTCTCCTCAGCTTCCCCTGCTAGTAACAGATAATTAAAATGTTACCCAGCATGTAATGGGCGTGACATTAATCGACACCAGGACCTAAACAAACGTTGTCAATGAAAGATGAACAGTGAGTCATTCTGTATGGAATTCGATTAATTGAATATTAATTAGCCCCAAGTTTGCTATGATCCAGAATTACGTGGTCTCTCTTCGAAAGGCTTACCTTGCTTCGCCGGGTCTGGCCAAGGCAAGAAAAATAACGAGAATCTTTATTAATAAACAGTTCGACTGATGCTCAATTTCTTTTGGGTAATTATATAGAAAAGGTCTGCGTACGCAGACATTTTCTATGTAATTACCTTCTTTTGTTCCCTGAATAATCCTGTAGATCTTACAGAATTATACTTACTCTCTTTGATCACTTGCTCGCTGGGGTACGTCTTCAGGTTCAGGTTCGCCGGTTCCCTCGGAGGTTCTAAGATAAAGATGGGAAAAAATGTCAGTGAAATCGAAGGAGAATTGCTATAATTATGGCGATAAAATTAATCGTTACGAACCGCAATTCTCTTCGTCGGATCTGTCTCTGCACTCTGGAACGCCGTTGCATATGGAGGATTGTGGGACACAGTTCTTGTCAGTGACACACATGATGAAACCAGCAGAGCAACGTCCTGGCATTGGGTCAGAGCCTGGTCGACCTAAACATCCAATTAAAAAATTGTTTAACAAACCCGGAAACAGTTGAAACAACAATGAAAATACTGGAAGTAATTCATCATTACCACAATTCTCCTCGTCAGATCCGTCAGCACAGTTTATGTAACTGTCGCACTTCTCTTCGGACTTGATGCAGTCTCCGTTCGTACATTGGAACTGATCCTTTCCGCATCCTAAAATAAGAACGAACATTGCAGAACGTGACAGGAACGTTAACACACCAATGAAATCAATAAAAATCAATAATAATATCTGTTAAAAATATGAACGAGAAATGTATGTCGACCAGAGATGGAACCAACATGGGATCTATTGTTACCATAGAAACAGTCTTCTAAAGGTTCATCAAAATGTGTCTAGGATTAAGAGCATTTGATAAAAAGAAAAACAAATCAGTAAAATCATCTGCGCAGAGAAACACAGTCTCGGATCGTCAACTATCAACTTTCTCTGCACACTGGTTGAAAATATTGGAAACTATCTACCACACCTAGATACAAAGAGAATAATGGAAAACATGCTGACGATATTCAGTTGTCCTTTCTTTCTGGTGTCACTACTGTTTATCGGACTCATGCCATGGGCGAGGTATCGAACATTTGCATACAGGAATCAGGCAGAAGATGCACTATGTATACACAGTGTCCCATTCGAAGTTTCATGGAATGATCCACGTAAAGATTGAATCAGGATAAATTACCTGTCTTCGAAAGACAAATGTAGCAGACGTAAAAAGATTCATCGAAACGAGCACTTTCATTTAATAAAATTGAATACAATCGATACTTCATAAGACTTGAAATGGGACACCCGGTAGAAGTGATCAGAGCGAGTAGTATCAAGTACATCTACTCGAGCAACCTAAACACTTGCTAATGGCTGCTGCTAATACTGACTGAAAGAAAACGTGGTCCCCTGAGAGTCTGTGACCCCCATAATTTTCAAAAACACGATCACCAAAAAATCTCTATCGTTTCTGTGGATTCGTCAAAAAATTCCCATAACCCAAACCAGCAAAATGAAAAAAATTATTAAATTTATTTCGAGGCAAGAAACAGCCATGTAGTTAGACATGTCAGAGTGTGATTGACTAAGATGTTAATATTGATAAATTCTCAGCGTGAAATTAGGGGGAGAAATGGGGTGCTGGTGGGATCAGGGGGCCACCAGGTCTCGAGGGTCCACCGGTGATCTAACCGAAGCAATACTGTTCGTCGGTAAAGTCGCGGCAATCGTAGAATTGGTCGCAGTGCTGGTTTTCAGGGATGCAAGTGCCATCAGCACAAACAAAATCATCCGGCGCACAACTCCTTCGTGTGCTTAGGTTAGCCGGCGGCTGATAGTCCTGTTTCTGACCCTTGCCAGCCTGGTACTCGTAGGTCAGGCTGTCCGGATGCCCCCCCGAGGAGGTTCTATCCGCATTTCTACCTAGAAGTAACCGAATGCCTAAGCCCCAAGCCACCTTCCCACCTTCTGGTTGGGCTTGTCTAACATTTGTTCGATTTTTCTCTTATGGCTCCTCGTCTCTATTATCCAGCTATTTAGGTCTCTCGGCAAACAACCTGATCGCACGAGGGCCACCGACCCATCAAAGAACCCCCTCCGACCCTTCTCTTCCCTTTAGAAGCCTTCAATCGGTTTTTCTCACCTAGAACTTTGATCAAGAAATTTTGCTGATCGAGCAGTTGTGCTACTTGGATATCTTCATAGTTGCTCCTATTGAATGCAATTTAAAGTGATTTATATCTTGTCAGACACAGATTTAGTGTCTGATCGATTTTCAAAGCAGATTCAAAGCCGAGTCTGTCAGATCAGTAGAGCATTTTGAAAAAAATAGGACACTCTAAGTTTCTCTTTTTTTGCTCGAATCGCAAGATGTGCATACCACTTTCCTGAGAGTAGATCATGCATTACAGATTTACATGGCAAAAAGAAAATATACATAAAACTGTTACTTTTACTATTTTTCCTGCTGAATTGTTTATTTGCGTGCAACTCCGAGAAACGAGTTCAACTTTGAACTCGTGTTTTATCGTTTTGTAAGATCGATATTTTGGAAAAAATAAAGATAATTATTTACGTTAGGGGATTCCTCACCGATTTGGATAACCTTGGAATCGGTGAGGAAGCCCCTAACGTAAACAATTAGCAAAATAAATTTAACGTATTGGATCACGATACATCCTAGTCCTATCTTTTTGTTCCCGGTATTTCGAGAATATTGGGAACGGTTTCTGCGACTGTGATAGCTGTTTTTTTGGCAGTAAGATCTTTCGGCAGCGTTAACAATGGTGCAGTCGGTGCGACACGGTTCGTTGCCTCTAGCAGGTGTGCACGCTTGTGTCACAGCCAAACATTGTGTACGCACCTGGTGCTCAGTGTGATCTAATGGATCGAAGGTGCAAGATCGAGAGTGAAGTGTATTTACAAAGAGCAGAGGGAGACGTCCCCTCTGCTGTCCTTGGCGAACGCTCAGAGTCCAATGACACCTCGCGCGGACTGTCAAACGTGTGGTAATACTTGAAACTTTAAGAATTTTTCCTGCTGGAACCGTGAGAGCTATTTAAACAATTCTTGCGTAGAATACTTCCTTAGACTCTCCCGAATACAGTGATATATATTTTTATAACGTTCTGAACATTCATATATTTTTAAACAATTTTTAAAGATAGCGAGAGGTGTCCAAGGCTCAAAAATTTTCTCGGACATTTTTCTGTATCTGTTCAAAAATTATTTGAAAATGTTTAAATGTTCAGAATGTTATAAAAATATATTATTGTATTCAGGAGAGTCTAGGGAATCATTCTAGGGAAGAATCGTATCTGTAACTTTCGCGGTTGAAACAGGAAAAATTATTAAAGTTTGTCTATATTTATAATTATGAAATTTATTGACAGTACACCTGAGGGTTAAAGGCAACTTTAACTTAATTTCAGATAAGCATTGTCAAAATCTCTCTGAATAGTCGCAAGGCATCATTGGAAAATAATAAGATGTGCTGCCAGTCGTTCAATGTCAACAATAATCGATTTTAATTTCCAACCAACTTTGAAAGGTTACTTCTTCATGGTTTCAAAAAGTACTGTGTGCTCAAACATTGTATAACTGGCAGCACATCTTGTCAGTGAGTCCTCCGGCAGTGCTGCCAACTGTAGGCCGGTCTACATTCTTCTACATGGCGTCTAGGTGCGGTTTTGTCATCCTGACACCTAGCCAAGTAGATTCGCTCACCTCGAGGACAATTGGACTCGTCATCCCCGTCAGGACAGTCCACTCTATTGTCACAGAGAGCGTAGTGAGGGATACATCTGCCATCTCGACAAGTAAATTCATCATGCTGACACCTTTCACGGACTGGGTCCTTTCCACTTTCTCCGGTCTCCGCTGCAATTTCCATTGTTTATAAAAATATATTCAAATCCCTGAATCGTAACGTCTAGTCGGTCTATTTCGGTAATTAATTAATTAATTTGATGTAATTTTAATTTTCGAGTTAATTCTAAAAACTCCGATCTTCAAATACGAGTTGGTTTCGTTGAATAAAAAGAATTTTCAACACCTGCGAGAACGTTTGAATTTGCAAAATTTTCGAAAGCACAACAAGAGCAAACTTTCGTGACCAAAAGCACCGTGTCCACGAGATCATACTGGAGACAGGTCCGGCGATATTTAAGATCGTCAGCGAAGATCGATCTCCAGTAGAACTCTAAGTCCGAGAGAAAGCAAACAGGAGGATCTCGATCGAGGGATCGCTCCGAGGATAATCTTACGGCAGTCGCGTTCGTCGCTGCCGTCGAGGCAGTCTCGGTTGTTGTCGCAGAAGAAGTCCTTGTTGATGCAGATGCCGTTGTCGCACTGTCTCTCACCGTTCGGGCACTCTGTAAAATCATTGTCAAAGATCAGCGGATTGGCAATGTACTCTCGTCGAACGAGACGGAGAGAGAGAGAGAGAAAGAGAGATCCCATAGACAATAGAGAAAAAGAGAAGGCAGTGCGCACCGCTGTCAAACCGACAAGGTCACATACGGTGAATTAATTATTATTTTTTTATAAAACCGATTTTATATTCACCGTGCTAAAGGAGCGACTGGTTCAAGGGAACAAGTGGCTGCCGATAATTAAGCGATCGATAGACAGTCCCGCGAGGGACCAGTGGGAGGATAAGCTCGTCAAACAAACAGGGTGCACACTGCCGGAAGTCATGCGACGTTTCGTAAAAGAGACGCGGCCTCGTGTTCACGGATATTAGTCGTAGAGAAAACTGGAATACCGATTCCCCTTTAGAAAAATAAATTCTCCAAATAATGGTGGTCTACCAAAACCACCCTTTAGTGGAACAATATAATTATTCTTTCCTACCATTTCTAAATCCTCAGTTGTCTTTACCGAATTGACTACAGGTGAGAATTCGCGGAGAGTCGCGAGAGGTCCTCAAGTGAGATCTCGCGCGACCGTAATCAAGTGTTTTCGTGTTCTCGGTTGGTTATTAATTAACAGAAAGGTCAGAGACGAATTTTACGGACAATTATCGATTCGATGGACTATAGCGAACGGTTCGGTGGTGCTATAAAGTGGCTCGAACGTTTTCTGTTGTCAGTAACGGCGAAAACATCGCGGTGGTCGGTTCTCTACGGAGGTCGGAGCAATTCGTTATTATTATCAGGCGGGTCGTGTCATTCGGCCTGTTAATCGACTCGATAATCAGCATTAAACGCCGAAGGGGTCGCGCGGCCGGTACGGTACCCCTATTGCCGGGATCGGATCGGTATTCCAATTTGAAGAAGGACGCCGCTATCGGAAGAGTAGCAAGTTGCGAAAATTTCTACTGTGTGCAGCCACGATAACTCCGTGAACTACGTCCTCCCTGGGGAGGCGGGCGGGGTGTATAAATGTACTTTCCCAAAAGCTACGAACGTTCAGACGGTATCAGACAGATAGATCTAGGCAGAAGGAGACGCCTCGTAAATCTAAGACTATGTATCATATATCGTAAGAGAAAGAGAGGAAAGAAAACAAAGATAGAGAGAGAGAGAAACACTAAAATAAAGAGAAACACGACCTCGAGGAGCCTGTTGGATCCTCGATCTCACGAGCTTCTCGGACGCAGTAAAAATTCAATGTGAAAGACAGGGTCGAAGAATTCAGTGACGAGAGATTTCTTTCGATTGACAAATGTTAAATTAATCCTATGTTTAAAATATTTTAAAAATAATTTTGATATTGTTTGACAATTCTTGTCACCGAATTCTTGAAAGACAGATAGTAAAATAAAAAAAGGCACATGTACAGGTGATAAGAAACGGAGAGAAAAATGCTCGTTCACATATCAATCTTTAGGCAACCTGTGCTGAAAGAAGAGAGGTGAGACTGAAGAGAGAAAGATAGAGAAAGATAGAGAGAGAGAGGGTCGAGCAAGTAGCATCACGATTCGGAAACGCAGTATCGAGATATATCGCTTAGAATGATCAGACGACAGAAAAGTCAATAGTCAACAGGCCGATACGCTGAAACACACAAAGAGACAGTTTTGCAGGGGGTGGGGGAGGGTTGTGATTATCGATTTTAGTGTGGAGGGATCGACGTTTATAATTCGTCGAGGGAGCAAAATTCGTCGGTGGTTGGGAAAAGAGCGATGAAAAGAGGGTGCGAGTGGGGTGAAAGGGGTGCTAGCTCACTCTGGCAACATCTCTCGCAAATTATTCGGACAAAAATAGCGCAACTGGGTCGAGGATTCTAAAGAAATTTCTAGAGACGAACGAGTCGAATAATAATAACCACTTTGTCCGAATAAATTATGCGCCAGGCGTCGCCCGCATACGTGGCAATGCTGGATGGGTTTGGTGGTTATATTATTTTTCTGAAAAATTAATTCGACTTTCGGTGGTTGACGTCGTTACGACCGGCGAATCTTCGACAAAAAGAGAGAGAAAGAGAGAGAGGTACAGAGAACAAAACCGGGGTAAAAGCTGCGCGAAAAATGGGAGTATAGTGTTTTTTTAGAATGTGGACCTTTGCTCCCCGAGAAAAACGTCTTCAAAGTCGGTCGAGGGTGCGTGCTCGCGCGATGCCGCTTCAGCGGTTCTCAAAATTCGAGACACGAGCCTCTGGCGCGCCACTCTTGCCTAAAAATTCCACCAAAATACTAGCAGAACGATTTGCGGCCGCGGAATTGCGAAATTAGGTCGAGAAAATCATGGAAACAACCCCCATAAGCTAACAACCCCTAACGTCGCACAGTACGGTATCTGTCCGATTTCAGAGGTCAAAATTAAATTTTTAAAATTTTACATAAATAATAAAAATGTTTCTTTTTGTTTGAAGAATTTTTCGGAGGGTTATTTTTGAACATTCTGACCGAGAAGTATAATTTTTGTGAAATGGGGGTCCACGAGGGCACGGCGTCGCGGCGTCAGCTTCGAGTCGAGGGTCGGCAGTCAACGTCCGCGTGCCGAAGAGGAGAACACGGTCGATAGAATGACGAAACGAGATTAACGGCTCTCGCCGAGTCTGGCCGAGCCCTCGCATTAGTTACAGCTTCTTAATTGCCGCCTTGAAGACCGACGCGCGAACCGAGGAGCCTCCCGAAGCGATCCCGCGCGCCCACGCATCGATTTCCATTCTCTTGGCTTCTGTTCTTCCTCGTTTTTCACCCGTCGACCGTACCTACGTACCGTTCCCTCGATTTTTATGGGGAATACGCTGCCCGATAAATAAATACCCGTAAGATTCTCCCAGCTCGGCCAATGAGAATTAGGGGAACGATCGATGTATGTACCGCTGACTCTTGCATCTGTCTTTTCAGGCGATTCGCTAATGGAACTCCGGCGCAATCTGCCTCGGAACAAATCATTACATTGACCGCACAAAAATAAATTATTTGTCAAATAATGCTCAACTATACAGGGTGGTCATTTTATCTGAAATATCTCGAGAACTATGCATCTAATCAAAACAATTGGGTAATGAAAGTTGTTCGTCGCGAAGGGGGACATCCAATGATACCAAACTCAATCCCTGGGGGTTGGGGTGGGGGAAGATGAAAACTAAAATGAGAACCTCCATTTTTCATTGCAGATTTGGATTCTCCAGAAAAAATACACAAATTCGACCTAGCAGTTTGATAAAATGACCACCCTGTAAACGTTATAAAATTTTATAAACATATTATGTGTATAAACATATATATACAAATATTGGAGAATCGAGATGACATAAAAGTGAAAATCTTTGTTCAACATATTCGGGCATGATTCGGTTATGCAGACATATTTTATTGTACGGAAAAATGCGTCGGAATGACCCAGTTTCCGATAAATCGATGAGAGGGTAGTTTTTAATCGCGAGGTTGAAAAGAGCGATCGGCGAACCGAGGATCTTTATGCGAAAGACAATTTTGTTTTTCCGGGCCGGTTTATACAGTTTTTAATTGAACAGTAACTTGCTCTTTCCCTTAATGGTTTCCTGTTGATTTTATCCTGCTCACATGTTTATTTAATAAAAATGCGCTGAGATCCGCAGGATTGTTCTTGAATAAATTACGATTGACCCCCGTGGAATTTTAAATCCGGTTGACTCCGAATTAAATATTATTTGGCAAACTAAATAATAAGCGAACAAAAGGGAAGGACGGTGAAGCGAAAGAACAAGGGAGGGTATTATGCGACGCAAATACGCGAAGAGAAACCAGAGGGACAAAAGAAAAATTCAAATAAATGGCTGACTGATGAAAACTAAACATAAAAGGGAAGTTCCCGAACAGATGTGAATTACAATTCAAATTAAAACAAACAATATAAGCCAACTTTACATAATTGACGGCGAAATAATAAATGGGGACCGTGAAAGAAATGAAGGAAAAGGTCTGCGAAACATTCCAACAAATTTTTAAAAACTTTATCTTGCGTTAACCCTGTTCTCTAATTCTCAATTTTAGGTGCATCGGGAACGCGATAAGTCAGTTTAAAGTCTTCGCAGAGCAATTGCATCAGCAGTTGTATTTCTCTCGATTGATTATGAGTCGATCTGAAAGCGTGAAAATTGCAATATCTTTGGGAAACTGCGTGGGACCCCATGAAATAAAGTGTTAAGTGGATTCCGTCGAAGATCCGCCGTCGGTCCAGGGGGTTCGAAGGAAAGGAGAAAACGCACGAGGTCAAACGTAACGTCGAAACTCGTAGCGGGAATAATTCATCAGCTGCGTGTTAGAGTAGCTCGGTGAAATTACGTGTGTAGCGTTTAGGGTGGGGATACAGGCGGGGAGGAAACAAACAGACAGATAAGATATAGATAGAGAAAAAATGGGTCGAGAATGAAACAGGAATGATTCTCGTTGCAGCTTGATTGCTTCTCCCGGGGAAAATTGCCTCGAGTCCACGTCGATGTCTCGGGCCACCATAGATCACGAGATTTAACCTCTCGGAGCCGCGAGATCCATTCACGATCATCTCGTCGATTTCATCTCATATTCAAAAAATATACATTTATGTTCTTTGAGGTCTTCGCCTCTTCAAGGTAGCTCTTCAGGGTAGCTCTTCAGGGTTGAAGAACGATCTACCCTGAAGAGGGACTCGCAGATTCGAGAGCAACTTGACCCCGGGAGATTTCGAGTCCTGAAGATCGAGGAACTCGATTGACAATTAAACGTAAAAGTACCCGAAGAGGGCGGGTGCGGCCTCGACTCCACGATACGGCAATTGATCTCGTCGGAGCCGTCACGACAGTGCGGCCGGCCATCGCAACGTCTCTTAATGTCGAGGCATAGTCCGTCGTTGCAGCGGAACGTTCCAGCCGGACATTCGTTCACTACAATTTCATCCCCGAGTTTGGCTAGGTTGTTCTCCGTCACAGCATCGTGCGGTTCAGGGAATCAGGAATGTAGGGGTGGGGAAAGAAAAATGGCCCTGGCGACAGGGTTCTCTTATTTCCTTCAGCAATCCTTACAAATTCTTCAATGGCAAATGATGAAGACCTCCGAAGTTAGAAGCTCATTTGGGGCTAGGAAAACTTGGAGAATTTTTTCAGTCTGGAATACCAAAGTCTGGGGTCTTCTATGACTAGAAAAGCTCCCACGATACCTTGGTGGTCTAGTAGACTTGCTGAAGTTAGGCCTCGTAAGCTAAATAAGGTCCCACCTTGGTAAGCTTCTTAAAATTAGATCTCCTAGGATCAGAAGAGTACCAAATAGACAATATACAGGTAGCTGTAGGAGATTTCAAACCCCGTCGCCATCCTTGCCCCAGGCTACCTCGCGAGCACATTTATCCTTCCGAGTCCCAGAACGTCGAGAAGTACTTACACATTCGGTCGAAGTTGTCGAAAGACCATGAAACATGCAAACCTCTACAGTACATGCACAGGAGACGCACACGAACCGTGCGACACTACTACACCGTTTAACACTACCGATTGCTTGCTACAGCAGCGAGCTACGTCATACAACATACAACATGGACGATCGGCGAGGGAATGCGACTGTTAATACCCGTCGATCATCAGGAACCGCTTGTTAGCCGATCCGTTCCGGATAATTCGAACGAGGATTAGTGGGGCAACCGAGTTACACGTGGTCAAACGTCTTCAAACGTTGCGGAAAATCGATTTTCTGTTATCGGTAGCAAGGATCTCGATGTTAGGTGGCCAATTTTCATCGTGGACAGGACTTCGTCAAGAAGGGAGGATCGCATAGTTACCACATCCATCCTCGTCAGATCCGTCAATGCACTGCGTTATGCCGTCGCACCGCTCGGTTTCCGGCAAACATTCGCCGCTGGCGCATTTCCACTCGGCTGGGGTGCAGACACCTTGGCGGTACGAACACGTGTAAAGCACACGAACACATCGTTAGCGCGGCCGTTTTGTTCGGTCAGGCGATTTAGTAAACACTGGGAGAGGAGGGTGTAACGTGCGGGTCACTCGGAGATTCCCATTTATCAAAATGTTAACTGTGTTCTGGTCCAGGTGGAAGTAGAATGGGTACGTCGATATTCGGACAAAATCATTCACAGACTGTATAAGGGAAACAGGTCGGTCACTGTGTAGGCAGTGAAAGTAGCGTGTGTCGAGAATTAATCAGCCTTTCAATTTAGTTAAACCTTGTCAGGCATTAAGTAGATTGGGTCAGTCACCGGGATGTAAGTATTTTGAACCTGTAATTAGTCAGCCGCCGTATAATTTAAGAGTGCAAGCAGTAGATCAGACCTGCACTGGTCAGACTGAGTCAGAGGTTGAAAGTATGTTTGTTTTGTCAGAGTTTGAAGAGGATTGAAATGGTGTAGATAGAAAATTGTCCAAGGTTTGAGAGGCACCCTAAAGAGACGGGAACCGAGTGACCCAGCTGGGAGAGCGAACGAAGGGTCTTACCACAGCCGCGTTCGTCGCTGCCATCGAGGCAGTCGAAGATATTGTCGCATTTGCGCTGTAGCAGCACACACCTGCCGTTGTCGCAACGCATTTCTCTGCTCGGATCGCATTCCCTCGGTCTCGCAGTGGTCCAGTCAGGCCAAGCCGGTTCTGAGCGTACATAGACACAGACAATGCGAAAAAATAGCCAAAAAAATCTACTTCCGAAGCGGGTCTAGCAGGGGAGCAAACACGAACGACGACGGGGACCACGACGCTGCTGTTTCGGCTGGAGAGATGGATCCTTCGAGTAGAATCTCTCTCGCTAGAAAGAAGCCGGATTCTTTAATCCGGCTAATTAATTAGAGCGGCGTGATCCCCGCGGGCGAGTGCTGGACAAACAACGAGGGTTTTTACCGGGGTAGACTGTGGACTCGTGCGGAAAGCACAGCACAGAGGAAGAGGAGTCGAATTACAGTCCAAAGCAGACATCAAAACATATGACAGGTCTTCAGGAACAGTCCCAGCTTGAATAAAAGTCCTCCCGTTGCGAATGGTTCGCGAAAGAATTTCTCAAACTTTCGGTCACACGTATTCAAACACGGTCAAATATTTTCAAACACGCTGGAACCGGCGTTTGATCGAATTAGATCAATTCGGAGGACTTTGATCGGGCTATGACAGTCCCTGTAGATCAATTGATTCTCATTGCGAGGTACCCTTTGTGCGGCTCAATTAGAAATCATATTTTCTGCAGGTTTCTTTTTATTGATTTCTCTCCGGTTTTAATATCCGTCAAAGGATTCCGCGCAATAGGTGCTGTCGCACGTATAGACGAACGAAAAATGAAATAAAAGAGGGGACAAAAGGCGTACTGGTAAGCTCAGTTATGTGTGTAATGTTCTTGTTCGCACAGTCTTCGTCGCTGTGATCGGGACAGTCCGGATGGCCGTCGCACCTGTAGACACCCTCGATGCACTTGTTCCCGGTCAGGCATTTGAACTGCGTGGGCGTGCATTCCCGTGCTGTTTGTTTTGTGTGGACGATCGTTTGTGTCGCAGCGGGAATATATATATGAGCAGAGAACACACATTTATGTACAATGAAGTCGACGATCAACTGGTAAGCGGCGCACTCGTCGGGAACGAGGGGATCCTCGTTGACCCGAGGACTCATTTCGTTATCTCAGAATTTGTACTCAAACTGTTTGAAGTCAAGTTTGAGCCACTGTTTGAGAATTTTTTTTAGCTTAATTTGACTGTTCGAGTGATCCTGAAGAAACCGCAAAGAGCTTCTAAGGATGTTCTGAAGGTAATTAAAAACGCAAGAAAATTTTTGAAAATTTTACAAGATATAATTCTTTTGTCTCCCATCGTACCTCCACAACATCCTTAAATGAGAAATTGACTTGTGACTCAACTGTTCCTGAAAGCAGCGAATATTTGAGCCGTTCCCTGGTCAAAAATGGTTCCCCTCGGTTCGCGGTGAGGGGGCGATAGTTCCTCGACAAAAGGAGGGCTACTTCTGTGTACTATAATCCTCGGGTTTTCGTTTCTATTGTGACACCACGGAAGCTGGAAGCTCGAACAACGAAAGCGTTCGATCAACACTGGTACGAAAGCTGTTGCTTGTTACACGAGTTAGGGGAATAGCTGTATCTGGGGGTACAACTTACAGGACTACGTTCCCGACGGTTAATTGATGGAGTAACCGGACACCATTAGTTCTACGTACAGGAACGATAAAGTCTGTCGACTATCGTTCCCGGGGATTCGCACTATGCATACAAAATTAATTACATGATTTCCAAAGGGGTGGGGGAGGGTGGTGATCACGCGAAGCTATTAATGCAGGGAATCAACGCGAACGATGGACGTTTCAATGTGTCGAAATGTGTTCCGGAAAATCCGGATCCGCGGTATTTACGCGTGCCTGTCTTCAGCGACCAATCTCGGACCTTTAAGGTCTGTGCACACCAAATCGCCTTTAGGCTCCAGTTATACAAGTCATAAAATTCGAGCGCAGGTTGACGGATCCCCGCTGTGCGTGCAAAGAAAATAAGTGTCCATGTGACTGTTTCCCTAGCACACACAATAGGGACCCATCAACCTGCTCTCGAAATTGATGGCTTCTGGCGCTGGCTCCCGGAGCCAGCATCTCTGTATGAACGCAGCCAAAACAAATTCACTTTCCTGGTGACATACCACTTCATTAGCCACTGATTGAAATTGGATAACTGGCATTTGTTCGGACTGGCGCGTGTTCCTAAAATCAATATACATTTCGCTAAGTGATTCCGGTCGACGATAAGTCAGACATCGAATCTCGCTTTGAGCTGCGTCGTTTGAATATTACCAATTAATTAACATCGTGACTAACATTGAAGCACGTTCATCGTCGCGGCCCGGCCCGTGTCCGACACAGAGCAGCCCCAAGAGGCGAGGATTATTTAGGGCATAGGCGAAAGCAGGGGGACCGTTCGATGTCGGAATCGGTTCGATCAAGGGATCGATGGATCGTCCGACGTCGAACGGTCCGATAGAGAACGTAAGTGATTGTATACCGCAGTGAAGCTCGTCTTCTGCCATCGGGCAGTCGTCGAATCCGTCGCAAACCGCGCCCTTCGATATGCAAGAGCCGTCGCTGCAGGTGTAGTCCATAGAAGGGCACGGGGCGAACCCTACAGGGCGCCACCGGCAAAAACAAATAGCCTGTTTCGTCAACACTGGTCACAGTCTCGTGTTACGGCTCCGAGCTTTTCAGGATCAAAAGGTTCTCCTCGAGGATGGACCCACGTGATCGTGAAAAACTCGGACATCCATTTTTTTAGGGGGGGATTCGGTTATGTACAAAAGCTGTCCATTTTGGGACACATTTAAAGCGACACGGGACGTCGACACACTGAAAGCTGTTGCCACAGTGATCGTTATGGTACACTGTGGGCCTGCGATATATTCCTCAGACCGCAAGCTCGCCGGTGGCCTTGCCACGATTATCTTCTTCTCAGTTACTAGTCGCTGTTACTGGTTTAGGATAGAGGGTAAAGGAAGGAAACAGGTGATAGTAGTATTAAGACTCTAAGTAGACCGTATCGGTGATTGATCGGACGTTCAGAATACCGAGTGTTGCAAGATAAAATGACTAATCGAGTGAACGTGCCAAGGCCACCGACTTTTCCTATGAATATCCGCAGCCCAGCAGACCGACCAATTCCTCGACGGGGCTAAGATACAGTTGGGGGACTTTTTACAGGGGAGTCCTTCGAAGCTGACTAACACTTAAAGCAATCTGAAGAAGCCCCTGGTGGACGGGTTAGAATAATATTCCGTGGGTTTATGTACAGTGTCGGGTATCGAGTGAACGTGTTGTGTCTGCTCGTGGCCTAGCTACACCTCGACGTAGAAAGGAAACTACGTGTCCGAGCAAATCCCCTAGGATTAGCTGGCCGGATCTCGGCCGAGCACTAATAAACAGACCTCGTCGTACTCTCGTCGAACAGTGAACCCCACTGTTCTCTAGCGGAGTTTTCTGGGGATTAAAAGTCCACTTCAGACGATTCCCCGTCAGCATTCACGAGACACGTCGACTGTACGTCTAGAAAAATCTCCAGATCTGGAGAATACCCTATACGAACAATCAAGCCTACCTTGAATCCCCAAAAAAATCCTGTTTCGTGAATGCCTGGGGAATTAGCCTAAAAATCCCCTAGACAGTTCTCCCAAGGCGTTTGTACAGCACAAGATGGACGTCACATAAAAGTTCCCATAGAAGTTCGAGTACATAGAGTTCCTCTTCAGGTAGCAGTTTTGTACAACATCGACAGGAAAAGTCCCCAGAATCCGGTCGGCTGCTTCTGACGGTCCGGATGTCCCACGAAGCGAGATATAGTTTGTAAAGTTTAGGAAGAGGACAGCTGGAGCCCGTTTTCAACTACCTTCGTAGCCGCAGTTGGCCTCGTCGGTTCCGTCCCAGCAGTCCGAGACCTCGTCGCAGATAAGGCGGTTGCTGAAGCAGGTGCTGTTGCAGGGGAACTCGTTGTCTCCGCAGCTGGGCAGGTCGCCTCTGTTTCGATTTACGTAGTCGAGGTCCTCGTAGTCGCAGTTGGCCTCGTCGGTGCCGTCTTTGCAGTCCGTAGTCCTGTCGCACTTCATGCTGTTGGGTATACAGAGGTCGCCATCGCAGAGGAACTTGTCATCATCACACTGACGATCATTGTTAGTCAATGATCCTCCGGCTAGGACATGCCCTTCGATGCCAATACTATCAACTTTAGATCCGGCGGTGAAGAACTCCCAACGGACGGTGGAAATCTCTTCAGACGTCGCGTCAACGTCCTCGGTGCTCGCCTGCGTCGAACTGCTCTCTTCACAGTCCTCTTCAGAGCTGATAATTTCGTTCAGCCTCCAATCAGACTCGTTTCTGCACCTCTTAGTTGGCGACGTGGTTTTCAAGAGTGTGGGTTCCGTGGAAGTATACTCTTCGTCAGGGTACGTCGTCTCTTCAAGATTGTCTCTCGGAGATGTTGAGGAGGTCCAACTGAGAAGGTCGTCCCAGGTATCGACGGTTGTGCTGGTTTGATTCTTACCTCTGCCCCTCCCCTTCTTCTTCTTGTTTTTGTCATCGTCCTTCGGCTTCTTTCTCTTCTGCTTACCCCCTTTTCCCTTGCCCTTCGTCCTTGGCTTCCTTGTGCTCGCCTCGGTGAATGTCTCCACTAAATCCGTGGACTCTGTTGTTTTAAGTAGATTGGAACTATCTCCCCAAACGCGCCCTTGTTCCTTCGACTCTTCAGGGTTCAGCGTATGATTCCCTTCAGTGAACATCGTCTGTTCTCCAGACTCGATCAGCCCGGAATCTA
This sequence comes from Lasioglossum zephyrum, assembly GCA_028455615.1. Taxonomy (NCBI): domain Eukaryota; kingdom Metazoa; phylum Arthropoda; class Insecta; order Hymenoptera; family Halictidae; genus Lasioglossum; species Lasioglossum zephyrum. The sequence continues at coordinate 1,497,754 of CM052325.1, read as the reverse complement.
TGTTCTCCGCGCTTCCAGAATGCTCGTTGACCTTCGACCAAGGTTTCACCTTGGATGCCTCCAAGAACATCTGCAAGTACTTCGCGCAATCCGAGGAACAGTTGTGGTACCAGTCCTTGAATATGTCGCCGCTGACGTTCGTGTAATTTTTCAGAATCTCGTGCAGCATGCATTTATGTTGGACGGATGTCCCGTTGACCTTGGTATCGTTCGATTCGGTGACGAAGTCGTCGTCTACCTTGGCTACCGTTCTCATGGTTGAAGATCTTATGAACTCTGGTAGGTATTTATGGAAAAATTTGGCGACAGAGCCGTTCTTTTTCGCTTTGTAACCGCCTATGTCTTCCCTGCTGCTTGGATCCTCCGTGGTCGTGATCCAGGTGGTCTCTTCAGGGTCTGCTTCGGTCACTTCTTCGGGGACTATCGTCTCGGAGCTCTCGCCAAAGTATTCTTTAGAGGATCGTATCAATCTCATCGTGTGCCCATCGTCTTCTTCTGTATTTATGTCAGTTGCAGTAGACTCGGTGAACATTGTTTCATCTTTCAACTCCCATTCAGAGGTTTCTTCAGGTGTGGCGGTGCTGGTCATGGTCTTTTCAAAATCATACTGCTCGGTTGAAGAAGTCGAATATTGTTTCTCTTCTTCTCCCACTTCATTTCTCATTTCCGACTCGTTTGTCGAGCTGCCACTGGCTTCTTCAAGTTTTACCTCGTTCAATGCTTCTGATTTCGGGATCTCGTTGAGAAATATTCTAAATTCAGACGAATCTAAACTGTTCGATGTAGTAGATGGAAACTCTGTCGAAGTGAAGGTCTGGTGTAAATATCCTCGCAGTGGATCGACCTCCGTGTCATTCATCAGGGTCTTTCGATTCGGATGCTTCTTCCTCCTTCTCTTCTTCTTCTTCTTCACCGATACGGTATTCTCTTCAACAACTGTTGTAGCCCAGGTGGCATCACCAAGTATCGAAACAGGCGTGGACAACTCCTCGTGGTGAGCCAAGGTCGAAAACTCTGCATTCGTCTCGTTCTTCGGGGTCTTTCGTCTCGGATGCTTCCTCCTCCTACCCTTCTTCTTCTTCTTCTTCTCTGGCACGATGCTCTCTTCAACAATCGTTGTGGTCCAGATGTCATCTCCAAGCGTAGAAACAGATGTGGATAGTTCCTCCAGGTCTGCTTCGTTCTTCAGACTCTTGCGTTTCGAATGCCTCCTCTTCTTCTTCCTCTTCGGCTTCTGCGTGGTCTGATCATTGTAGTCCTGCCGTTTCTCCAACAAGTGTCGAATATTCTTGCTAGATCGTAGCGGATGTGTATACGAATCTTCAGGGTGAGTGTACGATTTTTTGCTCCAGACGTCCTCGTGATTGGTTCTCATCCACCAGTCCCTAGGGATGTTAAACTTTTCCAGGAACATCTGCTCGTCGTTGTACACGTTCCTCCATGGAAATTTTTCTAGGATCACGATGATCGCGTTGGAACATTAAGGTTACTAGAAATTTTCCCTAGACTCTAAAGATCACCCTAGGGCTACAGAACAATTGGTCACACGGGAGGAAAACTCTCCCTAGGATCCATGAAATGTTCCTAGACTTCACAAACGATTCTCGAACAAAAAGGCCCTAGAACTGGAAATTTCTCCCCAGAATTCTAGACCATTGTCCACGCACGTATACAGACCAAGGACGAAATGTGTTTCCGGTCTGACGGATACGACGTTTCCGTTCGACAAAAATTCCCTAGCTAAATGTCACCGCGTAGAAGTGTACGTGTGAGTGTAGAATGTTAAAGTAGGTGGCGTGAAATGGTATAATTACCGCAATCCCTCTCATCGGAACCGTCCAGGCACTCCTCCATTCCGTTGCACTGCAACTCGAAGCCGATGCAGAGGCCATCAGCGCATTGGAACTCGCCTTTTCCGCAACCTGCTCCACACCACACACTCATGCACATTTAACCCTTCAAACCGACGCTCCCTAACCGTAATAGGAGAACACCAATGGGTATTTCGTTTCGGATCAACACAGGTACACCAAACAAGAGGAGACACCAGCTGGCGTATTTTCGCAGCGTGTTTGACGCGGTGTATCAATCTCACGCCCCTCAAACGAAAGCCCTGCAAGCAGTGGCCGCGAAATCTGGCCGTGCCGCACGGATAGCGTGATGTTTGCGCTTGTATGAGATGGTTTGAAGTGGCGTTGAAGGGTTAAAAGTGCAGGGTAAGCTTGCCGTCAGTTTCGTCTGGCTTGCTACCAGGTTAATAAATTACGACGGTAGTCTTCTTCGTTTGTATGGTCAGTGAAAATGAACCGCGACTGGTAATGAATAAGGCTCAAGGTCAAACCGCTTCGAACACCGCCCGAGACTTTCTACGAGCTTTCGTAGAGAAATTCGTAGCGGTTCGAAGCCCGTTGCCGTACGACACAGGGGTGGGACACGTGTGTAATTGATTGGGGTGAATCCCGGTTGGGGGGTTTTCTGTGCGGGTGGTGGAAAAATCTGACGGAGCGTGCCATGGCGGAAAATTGCACGGGGGGTGGAGAAGCCACGTCCGGTCAATGTTCGGTCAGCATGGAAAATCGTAAATCGAACACCGACGAAAACTGGATCCTCGCGGAGGTATCCGAGCGTGTCGCGAGCATCCGCGATGTTAGGGTTGATCTCGAGCGTACGTCGGGACGGAAACAATATTTTTTTCGCTTTCAACAAATCGAACGGATCACGACGAATCCGGGGATGGATAAAATCCTCAGCCCCGAGAACGCTGGATCAACCCCCCGCGTCAACGGCTCGTCGCTCGGAAACAACTTGTTGCTCCCGTAATAAGGGGATTCAGACATTCGTCGTCGACCCATTAAAGTATTCCGCAGCTGTGGACGGCTAAGCCGTCCAGGGTGTTCCACCTGTTCCTTGGAGGCAATCGAGATGACGTTTTGCTAGGGCGGGAGGGGTGAGAACAGGCACACTTACCGCACTGGAGCTCGTCTTCGCCGTTTCGACAATCCTGCACCGAATCGCACCGTTTGTTGATGTTCAGACAGGTGCCGTCGGTACACCGGAACTGATCGCCGCTGCACGTGGTCACTGGAACGTTAAATCGAACGGTCGTTACACCGCGTTCATCCAACGGGTGGCGAAAATTAAAGTTACTCGCGTCACGAAAAATCTCAAAGAATTACAGAGAGAAAATAGAGAGAAACAAGAACGAAAAGAAAGCAAAACAAAAATACCACTGCAATTGTGCTCGTCGGATCGGTCCGGACAGTCCGACCGACCGTCGCATCTCATACTCAGGCTGACGCATTTTCCGGTTCTGCACTGGAACTCGTCTGGTCGGCAATACGCTGTTCACGAGGAAAGAAAAAGAAAACAAACGTATAAACGATCAACACAAATCGCCGCGAGAACAAATTACAGAACTTAATTCGGGGCGAAGTGCGAGGCGCAACGTTTTCGAATCAATGAAAAACAGTGAAACTAGGGTGGGGAGGGGGGGCGGCTGTACAGGGTTGGCATATTTTTGTAAAGAGACCTCGCCGGTTCTGCCGATTGAATTAAAATCCACGGAATTAATGAAAAACCGTGTCGAATTGTGCAATTCGGTGCACACTTCGCTCGAACTCGCCCGACTATTATTAACACACGTTTTAAATAAATTCTATTAACGGGCCGAACAAATCTCGTTGTTCCGCTGGTGAAAAACGCTGTTTCGTTTTCGCAACGAGACGAACCGGTCGTAATTGCGAAACCCTTGGGAGGCTCGAGGATGAAGAAAAGCGATAAATAGTAGAAAATGGCATGCAGCTAGCACTATAAAAATGAAATTGCATACAGCGTGCACTAAGAACGATATATAAAATATATAAAACCCGAGATTTTTCGTATTTTCTCACGCAAGTCTACGGAGTTGCATAGGCAAATATTTCTGGTTACGTAAGTTAAAGAGCAGCCGTCGAATCAGCTGGCGAAAATGGGCGGCAATGGGTTTTTGTCACTGTAAAGGAAACAGCGCGGACGTCGGTAATTAGGCAGCGGAGCGATCGTAATGAATCGGATTAATCGGTCGCGCGGCATGTCAGTGCGCCTTGCGCTCCTTCGGCGCGGAATAAAGGAAAGGAAACGAGATTCTGGGCTGGCGGGGCCATCGTGGCGTGCAATTAATCGCTCGAGAAACAACCGTCCGTTATCGGAGGCCGGCCGTTATATCCTTGGACGAACGATTACCCGGCCGAACGGCCACGCGCCTAGCCTGCTTCGAATCCCGGCTCATCGACCGTGATTTATCGGGAGAGCCGGATAATTCGGGATCCACGTGCGGTGTTGTGACGTGGATGAGAACGAGTCTCGGATGCGTAAGGGAAGGGGAGAGAGAACGGTCTCCCCCTGTTAGACGAATCCTGTTTAGCGGGTTAGGTGTGCGTATTCGTACTCGTGTGCGAACAATTCGCCTCATCCGTTCCTTCATTGCAATCCCAGACACCGTCGCATCGTCGTCGTGCATCCACGCAAAACCCAGGTGTGCATTGGAACTGGTCTTCTCTGCAGGCTGCAAGAATCGTCAACAACGTTTGTGTTTTCAACACGATTCAACACGCGTGAATGGAAAGCTCGTGATGTTGAAGCCACGGCACATTGATTCGGTACACTGATGAACACGTGGTAGTCGTCTGACAGCACGATAGATACAATTATGTACGAAGACAGCGGTGCGTTGTGAATCTGATGGAACGGCGTGGTCCGGGCGTGTTGCTTCGACGAGGCACAGGTATTAATCACGAGATACACGCTGTGATGACTGTGAGCTTCGGAAAGCACAAATATATAGGTTCGTATCCAAAAGATTCGAAACTACCATTGAATTTCTGGCGGAAACTGTCCGGGCGTATTGGTTCGGCGAACATGTACCAACGGATAATGGAAGATACACACACAATGATGATCATACGACACACGACATAATGATCCTCGGAATGTACTTGTGAAGATATGTAGAGGAAACTTTCCGGGCGTATTGGTTCGACGAACATGTACCAACGGATAATGGAAGATACACACACAATGATGATCGGTGATGACACACGACATAATGATCCTCGGAATGTACTTGTGAAGATATGTGGAGGAAACTGTCCGAGCGTATTGGTTAGCCATCGACAACGTAGAAATAATGAAAGGAACACTGAGAATGAAGATCGTAGAATGACACAGAACGTACAGATAGACGAAGCAAGAATTCCGAAATTCCAGTAAACATTGGACAAAATGGTCGGAGCGTATTGGTTAAGAATCGGACCGTAGCTTCGGTATCGATAGTTTATAGGGAGAAGGTCGGTTTGGTAGCCAGCTGGCTGAGCTGTTGCTTCCTCTAAAAGGAAAACGGATTTCCAGGAAGCCGTGCGCAGATTTACGAGAGGAGCCATTCACTTCCGGTTGGAGGGTGGAGTAGGGGAAGTTGGTTTCGCTATCGACAAGATGCTGGCCGGATGTCGGACGGCATCCTGGCTCCACAGGGCGAAAAGATGAAACGGGAAGACACGTAGAGGGTTGCAAAAGACGAGAGGGATGGTGGAAGGGGGCAGAGAGACGCGAGTCGACGGAAGGTTGAAAAGAAAGGCAGTCGTAGGGAATTAATTAGCGTGCGGACGGAGGGGAACGTGAACCTCGGGGCTCGGCCATTAATTAACACGCACCCGAGGAAATTTCGCGGAAGAGATTATAAATGAACAAGGAGTTACGGGGGCAACACGCGGCTCTAATTTACGGCGGCAATTAGCTAACGATCGAGGATGGACGACTCTTCGAACCGAGTGCACTCGAAAGAATGAGCTACGCGGCCGGGAGAAGCTCCTCGCCGATTCCGTGACTGGAATTTCCACGGAACCCTACGGACATCCTCGGGAAATTAGGGGAAGACACTGAGAAATCAGCCGAAAACGACCAACAAGTACCCGACTCTTGAAACACTCTGTACACGTGGTGCGAACTGACGATATTTCCCTCGTCAGGTATACGTTAGTTTCTTGACCCACGGTATACGAGTAGACACGAACAAACAACCAAGAACAATAAATGAATGGTGCACATGTAGTCACAAAAAGCTGGATCTGCTTCGTTGTTAGGTGGTCCTTAATTGAATAGATTTTGATGACCTTGAAATATGTTGTCATGGTCATCATTCTGAACAACTTTCTCCTATACATTTTTCTAGTACTGTATTGAATTTTTCGTAACTTGACAACATATTTCACGGTCATCAAAATCGGTGAGGAAGCCGCTAAAGTAAATAATTACTCCTTAATTTCATCTCAGAAGACACCCAATTGATACTTATTTTTATCGTTTTAAAAATAATAAGAGCAGAGACGTTCTACAAAGTGTAGGATACTCTTCGGACACAGGGTACGTCAGGACATTCCAATCGAACGAATTAAGCCGTTGTCTTAGCTTTGACCGGTCAGGTGTACGCGTAATCCAATCGCGTCGGGGTAAAGTGTATTGTGTCAGTCGTTAGTGATCGCCCTACTTTTGGGACACGGTGTATACAACGATGGAACCTGGCTAATGGAACCGGGACGGTTGTTTAAGGGACAACGACGACGACGGTAAAGCGGTTTACTCGTGTCCCGATCAACCGGATTAATTCGGATCGTCGACGGTGCGTGTTCGATCGCGTGCCCGCCATCTTTTTCTCGCGTGTCAAGTCGACAATGTGCAGGTGAAACGAAAAGTGAGGGAAAACAGTATACGACAAGACCGTTTCGCGTAACCGATGCCGTTTAATGGGAACCGCGTAGACACGGTCCGGTAATTATCGCGTATGCATAACGTGTCTCGCGTGTCGACAATACAGCGCCACGTTCCTTTTCAGCGGGAACGCGTGACCGGACAATTGAACTCGCCACTTTTATGCGCGTAAACTGCATCAAAACCACCCATAATTGCTCGCCACTGTTCACGTGTCAACTCCGTTCGAGAATAATATTATCGCTTACGCGAGCCTCGATTCGCGATTTCATTGCTTTTGGTACTTTTGGTACACCCGGTATGCAGCTTCTCGTGCCTCTCTGCTTTGAACTCTGTATCGCGAACGACGCGACCTACGGGAAAACTTTATTGCGCGATTTTCGTTCGCCTTCGAAACGAGGAATCGATCGGTGTGTGCTTGATTTTTCAAATTGACAAAGATTCAAGGTGGTTACGAGGGTTCGAAGTTCAACTGGAGCATTTCTAAACATCAGCTCGAGGTTTTCGCTAACCGCGACACGTTATCGCCGCGATAACGTCAAGGTTAGACATGGCTAAGAAACAGGTCGCTTTACAATACCGTCGAACAAAGGCGTCCCACTCTTTGAGACAGTATGGAAAGTTTAAAGATGTAGTGCAGGTATATAACGGCAGACAAAAGTACAAGCAATTCGAAATCCATTAATATATTGGATTTAAAAAATTGATTAAAAAATGAATTTAAAAAATAGTTTCGTTTAATTAGTGAATTTCATGTTATATTTTTTAAAAATTCAAATTGTCTTCATATTATAAAAAATTGTGATTTGAACTTCAAGATAATAAATTTGTAATATTCAATAATATGATTACGCAGTATAAAGTTAAAAATAAATATTTAAATAAATTGAAACTACCTCAGAAAGAAAAATCGGTGTGTGCTTGATTTTTCAAATTGACAAAGATTCAAGGTGGTTGGAAGGGTTCGAAGTTCAACTGGAGCTAAACATCCGCTCGAGGTTTTCGCGACACATTATCGCCGCGATAACGTCAAGGTTAAACGCGGCTAAGAAACAGGTCGCTTTACAATACAGCCGGACAATGGTGTACCACTCTTTGAGACAGTATGGAAATTTGTTTAAAGATGTTCTGCAGGTATAATGGAAGACAAAAGTACGAGAATTCATGAGTATATTTTGCATTACAAAAAATAGATTAATTTAAAAATCTTTTTAAATTAATCTATTTTGAAAATTGCCTTCATATTATAAAGAATTTTATGAATTCTCCATAAGAAGACATGTTAAAATGTGCAAACTTTAAGTTGCTATAAATATTAAACCCAAACTTTGGTAATTGCATTTATTTAGTAAAAATTGTATCTTGTCAAATTTTCAAAAAATTTGTTACGTTTTTATATACCTCCAGAACATTCTTAATGAATAAGATCGACGCAAGTGTGCTTCAGAAGGCCTCGCATCTAATTGTAGTCACCGGAATATCGATGACGAAACGCTTCGAGGACAATACATCGAAGTTGCAAGCAATTAGCTAAGACCTGTCCAATTGGTAACACCTTTGTGTATCGAGCGTGAATGAAAAATATTTCATCTCTAATTTTCTGCCGAAGGTTAGAAGAAGAATATTGTAAAAGGAGGATCGACAAGCATGATCTTTTTTCCATTCGAATCATCGCAACAAGCGAGTCACGTGCCACCTCGGATGCCGGAACGAGATTAAAAGTCGAAATTAATTCGATCCGGACGCGCGTGAGTCCGCCCCGTGTAATCTGGTTATACGATTTAACGCGATTCCGACCGACGTGCCCCCTTTTTCCGCTCGATCGGCGAATATAAATCGCCGGGATCGCGACCTCGAAATTGGCAAACGTGCCCGGGGGGCGTGACGAACCTCGCGGAACGGGACCCTCGAAGGAATTCCCCTGTTTTCCGACGCGTCCAACCGGGTTCAAGGCCCGCCTCGCCCACTCCTTTCGATCACGATCGACTGGATCTCGATCGTCCTTCTGCATCGCGATTCCGAGTCCCACAACCTCCCGGCGTATTAGTTCTACGAAGTACGAACATCAATTGCCGGAAACACGTTCAAAGAAAAAGGGGGTAAACGATGAAGCTCACTAAAAAATATTCGGAAAGCAGATAAACAAAGATTCCAGTAAAAAAAATGCCTGAGAAATTTGTCGCAGGTATTATCAAGTGAGACTACTGCGTCTGTTCATGGCCGACAGTTTCTACTTCCGGTTCATTCAACTTTCAATTATCTGAAAATTGAAGGAGCGCTCAGATGAACTCAACCCACGGTTTTTATAATATTTATCACGATGAATTGTTTCCACGCATTCGAAGAAAGGTTTGAGTGATGGGTACGAGCTTACCGGGCCGCGTATTGGATTAAACCGGTGAAAACCGGCGAAATTCCTCGGCTGCGAGGCCGGGCGAAAGGGCCGCTGGAGATTAACGTCGGATTAAAATTGCAGCCGGTTATTAGAGCGGCTTAATAAACGCGAGTAAATCTCGCCCGTCGACCGGCAGGGCTGACCCTAAATTCGGCGATGTCCGACGACGTCGCTGCGCGTCGATATTAATACCGCTAATGAAGTTTGTTGACGAATTAAAAAAGCAAAAGGGAAAAACAAATAAAACAGGGATGAACGTCCCCACTGGAAAATCCTCTCCTCGGCAACTTCGTCGCCAGCCGTACGTCGATCTCATACTGTGAAGCCTGCTTTACATTCTTCCTCTTCGACAACGTATTTTTATTTTTTTTTTTCAGAATTATTTTCAGTCGAAAAATTCATTAGGTATTTCTCTTACGTTATATACAGGTATAGAGGGTGTCTCAAGAACCTCCAACTTCCGGATGTTGAAGGAATTTTGAGACACCCTGTATAATTATTTAGTATTTATGAGGAGGGTGGATTATGACTGAATTATAATGTCAAGCTTATGTTTATAAATAAATTTTTCTACGATGCAGCATGACGTTCCGTCACTCCGGAAGGGGGTGAGAAAGATTTCTGGAATTCTGTCTGGATATTTTCCCCTTTTTATTCGGTGTATGAAAATTGACCTTCTCGAACGGTGGCTCGCGACAATAAAACAGCGAAAAGTGTCTCCACGAAACGCCGCGCCGGATGGAAATGATAGGGGTTGAGGGGGCGACGCAACGGGGGTGCGAGGGGTTGACAAGTGCAACGGCCTGGAAACGCGAGGCCAACCCGCACGCTATTGTTATTGTCACAGCTATTAGAACTATTGAGCCCGTTCCTAACATCGTCGCGATCCGTTCCGTCCGATAGCCTGATGATACGCTGTCACCCCCGCCGACCCACCCCCGCAATCAACCATTTCGAATTCTTTAGCGGTGAAATTATTTCTCACCCTTTCGTGTCTCGTTCGATCGAAAGAAAAAAAAAACGAAATAAACGACCCTGTCGATAGCCTCTTCCGCAAATCATCCGGCAAATTGAGCATTAGATTGTACAGAGTGACAAAGAATTGTAGACCCTCGATTGTACAGGGTGCTTCGTAACAATTTTACAGCTAAAACCATTGCTTCCACAGGCGAATGTTAGAATCGTGTCTATAATTTCATGCGTTACCACGAGTTAGGATTTGTTCACACTGGATCGCAGGTTAAACCCATTGCTAGATGACTTCCAATTAGATGATTAAAAAATGTTTCAATCTGTTCCCACAGGCGAAAGATACGATTCCAATGATTTCATATGTTACACGAGTTAGGATTTGTTCACACTGGATCGCAGGTTAAACCCATTGCTAGATGACTTCCAATTGGATGATTAAAAAATGTTTCAATCTGTTTCCACAGGCGAAAGATACCGATTCCAATGATTTCATATGTTACACGGAGTTAGGAGTTGTTCGAGTTCGCTGGCAGGTTAGATCCATCGCTGAATGGTGTGTTAAGGTGGTCCGGGTTGCGGCGCGCGTAGTTCAAGAAGCTCGGGGATAAGTTTGGTAGCGGGACGTGGCGGGCAGAATTATTTACAAAAAGTGAGACGCGTCGATCCTTTCCGCGAAGGTTAATTTTTAAAATGGTGGGACAGCTGACGCTTTCCCGGCGAAACATACGATCCTCTGCTAGATGCATGCACATATTCGACGTTGATCTCGAGATCACCAACCAAAAGCCAAAAAAAAAGGAAAACGAAAACAGGGAATGAAAACAAAGAAAAAACATTGAGAAGACTAAGCCTCTCTTTTACGGCGACGGTAACGATAAGCGATGGCTTTTTCAACGATCTACTCACGGCAATTCCGCTCGTCGGATTCATCGTAACAATCCTTGACACCGTCGCAATGTCTGTCGTTGTCGATGCACTGGCCATTTCTGCATTTGAACTGCGACGGACTGCAAGCTGCCGAAAAAGAACACACTTGTTATTGCGGAGTCAAGTTCTCGGTGAATAATAAAATTGTTCGACAGAACTCGAGGAATTTCGAGAAGCTCATACACGAGCCAGTCGAAGAAGGAGAATTCTGTCGTTGGTTTACAAAGTGCCCGGATCACTCTCGTGTCTCAAACGCACTGCAGAGACGATCCACCTCGGATCCAATAATGTCGGACCTTTAATATAATCTCGGGAGATCGGCTGCGAGACGTGTGATCGACTTTCAAAGACGTCAGACACGATCAAAGACAAAAGTCCGCGATATTAACAAAGTCCTTTTCTCCTTTCGATAAATATCAACTATCCCGTACGATAAAAACAGATTCTCCAAGTTTCTCACCCGCCAAATTCGCGCGTGTGTGTGTAAATTAAACTGAGATTGCAGTGTAGCAAAATGAAATTCTTGACGGTACAACTCACCCCCGTACAACGTATTCGTTCTATGAACGAATTACATCGAAATTTAATGGAATTAAAATCGTTAGTATTTTCCGTTCGCGAAGACAAAAGTAGAAATATTAAAGAGTCCCCCGTACAGAAACGAATGAAAAATAGTATTTTCCATGGGCTGTATTAAAAGTGCTTTCTCCGTAAGAGAATTAAATTAAATTGTTTGTTTTCGTTGTTTTTTTTTTCTCTTTGTGCTTCCCAGTGGAATAGAAAATGTCGAGCCCGCGGGAGATTGTGGATAGAGAGTGGGGAAAGGGAGAAGACACGGTTGTTTTTGTAGTTCGACAACACAGCCACGCGCAGGATTGTCGGGGGTTGCGATTTGTCGATCGACACTCGAGACGGCTGTAAAAAACGTTTTCACGTTGCGTTCCGCATAAACACCGGCTCAGTTTCAACGGACTCTCCGGGTCCGCTTCCACTCGACCGACGATACGAATCCGTCGGCCGCAGTGTTGTTTCAGCAATTGGATCGGCGCCGCGGCCCTAGCCTCGGTTCGTTTTCACAATTATGTCATGTTCATTCGAGACAACCCGTTTGCCGCGCTTTGGATTACGTTACAATGACGCGCTAAGCGGCGGCGTACCGTGTCGACGGAGCACGAATCCATTCGTTTTCCCAAAATACCACCAAAAACAAATTCAACACCTCTTTACCCGCTAGCGATACCCTCTCACGCATCCTCGTGAAACATCGCGAAAAAGCCGAATCGATAAAAGACAGCCTGTTCGACAATTATGTAATAGTTGGACAGCGGATCTTTACGCAAAACAAAAACGTTCTACTATTTTTACAAATGCATAAAATCCGCTGTCTGGTAATATTTTGGGTAATTATATGGAAAAGGTCTGCGTCCTCCGATTTTGATGAAATTTCAATGTGTTGTAGATCTCGACATTTTGAACAACATTTTCCTTTTACAATATAGACAGGTTACTTTTAGTTTCCGAGATATTTGCAAAAGACTATTGCCGCGGAGCGTGCAGGAATACGAAAAATTCGATACAGTATTCGCGATAGTTTTTTGCAAATATCTGAAAAACTAAAAGCGACTCCCATATATTGGAAAAGGAAAAAGTTGTTCAGAATGTCAAAATCTATGACATATTAAAATTTCATCAAAATCAGGGTATAGTAAAATTAAAATAAAGTAAAAATATTCTAAAATTAGAATAAAGATTTTTCCACTTGCAAGCGTGTTACTGCAAAGTCCCCAGACGGTCGTGGGTGCTTGGTTTCGCTTTCGAGGGATGGTTTACAACGGAATCCTAATTCCCGAGTGGTTACCGAAGACACACTCGAACAGCTCGCTGTATTTTACGAAGTTGATAGTGGCGCGCGGCCAGCAGGGATGCGAGAACCCACCCCTAACCCCCATAAGCGGCGGGCCGAGGGTTAAGCTGGATTCCAGTTGCGGTATGGGGTGACTTTGATCAGCAACGATCCCGGTATCAGTCTCCGGTGTCAAAGCACACTTGATTCCCGGTTTGTTCCAACCCTGGCACATTATTAGTTAACGCGGGGTGATATTCACGGGAGAAAATGGTCCCTTAAAACTATTCCTAGTTCATTTTATCCACTTCATCCACTTAATTCTAGTCGGTAATGGACGTTAATTTCATCGCCTCGGAACCTGGAGAGCCACCTAAGTTCTTGGCGGAGAGGGTAGCTTGATAGTCACCCCTTTTAGGGTCTCCGGTCCCCATCTGGCTGCTCGAAATTCTGGATAATCGAGTCGCATCGAAATTCGGCATTAACATTTTTATTGGGGGTGGTTCGGGGGTCGAGGAGAACGAGGCTCGCGAGAGTGAATTATTGAGGGTGCAAGCGTGTCGCGAGAGCGCCCAGGCGGATGGAAAAGTTTCCCCACGGTTCGTTCCTCCTTTTTTACGGCGTCAAGATGCACGGAGAAAGCCCGCCCTTTACGACGCGCGCCTTTTTACACCCCGCGATTCTCTTATCAACCTCGCGCGTCGACCTAACCCCCTCCCCTTTACCTGCCCTCGACGATGCACCATCCCTCGATCATAACTATTTAAGGCCCGACACAAGTTCCGGAAATTGCTGTTCCCCGTGTAACCACTTTGACGCGAAAGTTTGCCGCGCGCGCGGTTGCTTAACGCCTCGCCATTTTCTGTCCTTGAACACACACCCTTAGATACCGGTAATGTCTCCTTTTCTCTCTTCTCGAAGTGCACTTCGTCCTTTATCTACTTTTTGGACGTCGACGCGTCGACGTTTTCCCACCCTAGACGGACCCGTGAGATAAATTATTCTCCGGCTTTATTTTCCGTCGAGCCGCACGCGGTTTTTCGGCTGACGTAACGAGGACGTTAGTATCGCCCGCAACGGCCCTCGGGAGTCCCTCGAGACCAGGCTGCATCCTTTTTGACCGAACAGAGTGCACGGAACAGCCTGGATTAATTTCGACACGGAACTCGAGAATTTTTCAAGAATTTCTAGTCTCCCCACTCTAGGAAATTATTGCGGTTGTCTGTTTTTCGAGGGTCGTACCCCGTTCGACTTTTCTCGCAGTTCTCAATGACCTTGGATAGAGTACCGCACGTTTTGCTGCTCGTGGTTTCCGGTGACTTTTACAAGTCGGAAGTGTGCGTGTCTCGAAGGATGATAACTTCGCCGCAGGACTAAATTTCCTCCGTTGGCAGTCCATTAGAAGCACACGGACGATTTAGCAGAGGGGCTGCTGCTTTTAGGTCCAGCAATTTGATGCTGCCGGTTTGCCTGTCATGCTAATATCGCACAGCTTTTATATCGAGCCCCGTTTTTCTCCCTCCCCCTACCCATCCCCTAGATGTATACGTTTTCGCGCGGAAGCGGTCTGAGGAGACGCATCGTTGAACACCCCTCCCGCCCCCTTTTCCGTTTCCTGTCTTCATTTCCACGGGAAATTCCCTCTCTCAGTCCACACATTTCACCGAGAGGAGAACACACATTTTGTGGTACGTTGTTAGATGATTTTCCGGTGGTCCTTTTTTCGAGGTTTTCACAGAGGCCAGACACGTACACATACCGCCCCGGCACATGTAAATATTATACATTGTAAGCGAAGTCCTTCAACTGTTGCTCCGGTTAATTTCCGCGGAAGAATTCTCCCTAGACTCTCGGTGAAATATTGTTTCCCGGGAAAGAATTTTTGGTTAATAATTCGGGAAAGTGGAGGAATATCTTTGAGTTTGGCGGTTACGAATTAGTCTGCGCGCGGTGACCCATCTCTGGTCGGGCACGCGGAGCGCGACGTCGCACTATGGGGCTAACGGAAGAATTCTGTGTTAAAATCAATGAACAGAGATAGAAATGAGATAGAGCGATGAAATTTTTTTTAATGGAAGCTGAAACTTGGCAGACTATGAAATGATTATAGAGACCGTGGTACGAACGCTTTTTGAACTTGAAAAAATTCGTTGAACTTGCACGAGTTCAAGAAAATTGTGGTTTTTCCAATACAATTGGAAAAATGTATAAATAAAAATAATTTTTTTGTGCAAAAAATTTTTTTTCAACATATTGTACGTCAATTATATTGTATTTCAATTATACATTGTATCCATGCTTCGTCACAAAATCTAGTAAGATTCTAGTCACTTGTTATGTGACGTGGTGTCCTACCTCCATAACCAATGCGCCCGGAGTGTCAGCACGGAGACAGTTCCTTCTTCCACGGAAAATTACTAGGCCACGGCTGTGTATCGTGCAGTCTCGCGTCGCGGGACACTAATCGGCCGCTTAGAAAAGCCGCGCCGATATTCAAAGCAACCCCTGGCTGGCAAAAAGGCGAGCGTCCCGTGGAAAAAGCACAAGCCGACCGAAAGAGCACTCGCGTGATTTAGGGGATAACGAGTTCGGGGCTCGGCCGTCCTAATGAGACACGGAAACAAAAAGGGCGTGATTTCCTTTCCTTGCGGGGCGAACGGCGAGCCGAAAGAAGCGACGGAGGCAGCGTCTTTTTCCGACGGTACATTTAAAAATCGTTTAACGAACTAATTTGCCGTGCGCGCGGGCGTGCTCACTCTCTGCCGATAATAACAACACGCGGCACTCGCACTATTGTCTTTAGAAGCGCAAAACGCGCGCTGTCGAATCCGCCAGGGACGTGCTGATAATCGTGGCCCGTTTCCCTCCCTCCCCTCCCGAAAAATTACCATCGATTTCGGGACCGCGGGGCCGATTTGCATGAAAAATCCCCGGTCGATAAGCGGGACGGGCGCGAGCCGAACGGTAACGAGCGCGCGGATTCCAGATATACGCGTATAAAATATATTCCCGTCATACATCGTGTTTCGAGGGATGTAAAATTGGTCGTGCGCGCGCGTACTCCGTGACCGTCCAGGGATTTGACATATTTTAGTGGTCGATTTGCAATTTAAACGTTATAATTAATGACGTCCTGTCGCGGCCGCGCGAACGTGCCGCACAGACGCCGCGGAAAAAATAATTCCGCGGTCGCCGCCGGGACGAGAAGTAGGGGGACCGCGCGATAATTGTCCAAATTGAATTGCCGTACCGAAGGGAACCAGTCCACTTTTTCGAAGATCCTCCTCGCCTCCCTTTTTTTCATCTCATATTTTAATGGCTGATTAAATACCGTCCATGGAAATTCCAGACTTAATTTTTTTCTCGGAATAAATGATGAAGCGTTGCAACCGCGCGGACGGATAATGTGAATTTTTAGAAACTGTAGCTTTCACCGCGCGGGATTCAGTAGGGAAAATAAAATTGGAATATTTCGAATATATTTCGGAGAATATGCCTCGAAAATTTACAATACGATCTCATCGAGAACCACTGGCTGATGAAATATATTGCTGAACTCCTTTTCGCTATAAAATCAATTTTTAACGCCTCGGAACTATTTTATTCCGAGGAGGAGGTTTAAGGGTTGGTTTGAGAACCGCTGAGGAGACTTAAACACGGAGAAGCGAGGCGGGTTCAAAGCGAGCGGCGCAGCTCGCGGAAAAGTATTCGTCATTCCAGGTAAATTAATTGTAAACGAGTTATCGATTGCGGGACCCGGTGCATGGGGTTCATTGTGTACAGGGACCGGTCCTCGACGATTTGTTTATCGATTTGCCGGTCGCGTCATCGTCGATTCGACAATCTTTGCGCGCCCCGCTCCTCGTGAAATCCGCGATACAGTTCAACTTTTAACTCTCCCGCGGTTAATAACGCTTATCGCTCGACGTTCCGGTTCTCTATCCCTCTCTTTCTCTCGAGGCGTTTCAATCAGAGCGTTTTCGAGAGTCCCACGCAACCGAATTAATTACAATAACAGCGTCCCGCGGTGAGAACGTAACGCAAAACAGAGCACTCGGTTTTACCCGAACTTGGCCGTGCTAATTATCTAATGGGCCTAATTACGGTCGACGGGTCTGCGCGATGCATCCCCGAAGCTCGGCAGTTCATCGCTATCGATCTGAAATCGATACTTCAAAAATTAAATTTGGGAATTTTTCGAAATCTGTCAAAATGTGTAGAGTGTGTAGGAATTTTTTCGTAGAGGAATGACGATTGTGTTCAAAGTTAGAAAACCTTCTAAATTAGCTAGTTTGCGAGGACGAAGGTTTGTAGTTTTCAAGAAACAGCGCTGAGACCAGAAATTTTACGTAATTTATGGGGCAGGGAACGGCCAGCAACGATGCACCGAGCAATCGGCGACAGTCTGCTCGCGATAAACACGATTAAACGGCTTATCACGAGCCGCGGTTCTCGTTTCCACAACCAGATCCGCATCTATCTCTTGAAATCCGACGCGCTGGATCGTACGGACCTCTTGAACGCGCGAAAAAACCCGCGATCGTGTCTACTGGTGCGAATAATATCATTCGAGTTGACTCCGGAGCTCAGCACATTATATTAACTTGCATCTATAATACATTTATTACTTTATTCTGAATTTTATTATCACAAACAGTTTTTCATAGCTATGGTAATTTCCTATCACAAGTAATTAACATCTAAGATGAAGAATGAAGGAGCAGGACTATAGGGGATAGTCCTCCAAGCTGGATAATTAAATAATTATTTCGAATCTGCTTGGTAGCTGATCTGTAACCTGTGCCAGGTGATGGAGAAGCGAACTGCAAAATATTAGGCGGTTCGAGCGAGAAACGGCCGAGCTGGAGGCTTCAACGTGTTTCGAAACCAGACACCGCGCGAGCCTACAAGCCCTACAGAGGGGCAACGGTGCGAGCATACTTGATAGTCGGTTGCCGCGTTATCGCGCGATCCTCACGCGACATAATCCGCATTCCTACAAGCTCGCGACTCATCCCGGAGCACAACGGGACCATTCTACGCTTAGGCCTCTTAAGGCACCGCGCTAAATCGCCTAAAGACCCTGCACACTTCAGCTCTTTCCCGGCGCCTGTTGTTCGACAACCTAAATATAAAACCCCTCGGACTCCAACTGGAACGCCTTTCAATGAATCAAGTATCAGACTACATAAAATCCAAAGCAACTTGCGTAACATTATAAAATACAAAATTTTCATTCTCGCCACGTTTCGTAAACAATACACTCGACCGAAAGGAAAGGTACCGAACATTGACACTTCATCCACCCTAGTTGAACCCTCATACGTGTTCCTCAGGGTTGAAAATTAACCCATTTACGATTTTCTCATACTATAAAATATTTCTCTAAAACAATAATGATATTAAATAATAATATTTCTCTAAAATGTGACGTGATCAATGAAGCAAAGTTCACTATTTTAAAGTGCGAAGCAGAAATGGGTGAGAAAGTATCGTAGAATCCATCATGCAACTTTTTCGGAGGAGCGTACGAAGGTTAACTAATTAATTTCATTTAACACGGTGGATTCGAGGGGCGCGTGTAGCGCGAACGCAGCATAATTCGACGCTTCGGTGTGAACTGGCTCTCGTCGTCGAGGTCGGAGACCATGACCAGATAAAAAGATATCGTTGCCCGTCGCGAAATAAAAGAAGCGTGGACGGCGTGGTACGACCGGAAATGGAGCGGTCCGGCGAATTCTAATTGCGTCTAGGAGGGAGAGCAAACCGCACACGCGTCAGTTAACAAACGTTGGTGTCTGCGGGGGCGGGGAGGGAGGGTTTCTGGCTCGTTGGACGAACGATAGCGTGACCCGTGTATGAAATAACGATCCGAACGGCGGTCCGGCTGCTGTCCGCCCACGTGTGACACGTATCCGCGGCTCCGCGGCATTTATTTATCGACGATTCGTTTTACCTGGACGTTATTTACGACACTCGAGGGCGGCAAGAGGTCGGGCCCGGTTGCGCCGGTTATCGATGATCGCTTTTGGCCCGTCGAACCGATGACCGGCGTCATCGTCGCCGTCTGTCGATGACTCCAAGATGGCTGGACACTCGACGAATAATAATTCAACGTCTTGAACCGGGTCAGACTTAAATGACGTAAGAGGATGTTATGGTTATAGAATTTTTTCACATTGTGAAACAACGATAATTACAAAATGACGGGAAAATGTGCTTCATGAAAATTTAACATCTGTCGATGACGCCAAGATGGCTGGATCCTCGGCGAATAATATTTTGACGCCTTGGGTCTGACGCAAGTGACGTAAGAGGATGTTATGGTTACAGAATTTTTTCACATTGTGAAACAACGATAAATCAAAAATGACGGGAAAATGTCCTTCATGAAAATTGAGCATCTCTCGATGACTCCAAGATGGCTGGATCCTCGACGAATAATATTTTGACGCCTTGGGTCAGACGCAAGTGACGTAAGAGCACATTATGGTTATAAATATTTTCCACATTGTGAAACAACGATAATTACAAAATGACGGGAAATCGAAAATGTCCTGCATGAAAATCCAACAATAGATATTCGACCGACCCGGTTTCCTGTGTATAAACGGCTTAATCGTTGCAGCTATCGGCAAGTGCTCGAAGCTTCTTCTTCTATCTAGAATTCATCGAGAGTATTTTCAGGCGCGCGTAATTGGAGTTTGAATTTAGACTATAAACCTCCTCTTCTATCGGCGCGTTAGCACCCTAGAAAGAAAGTATGCACCGACTCTGAGAATAGAAGACAATCGTCGTCCCCCTAAAGTTCCTCAAACTACATCCCATCTGAGGTCGACAACCGGAACGGTGCAACTGTGATTTGTACCAGTAATCAATTATGAGAGAGGATCGGCTTTATTTTTAGAGTCGCCACCGGTTATCGTTGGATCGGCTTTGTTGCGAGTGTTCCATCGAACTTCTTCCCTTAAATAAACGATTCGAACTGTACTCCAGGAAGAAGCGTCCTCGTGACCGCGTTGCACGTTCGGATTCGTTTAAGACTCCACGCGGAATATCGAGATTCGTCCTCGCTCCTTCATTCAATGAAAAAATCGCCCCCGTGAATTATTCATCGATCTTTTGTCCGGTCGATCTCTCGCGAGACACTTTCTCCTCGATTGTCAACGGGGATCGGGTTCCAATAATTATCGAGGCCGTGTCCCGCGCAAGGCCCACCACGCCCCCGACGAATATCGAGTTTCCCTGTTGCTTACCGATCGGACAAACTCGTTCAAACCACTGCAAGTGTGCTCAAACCGACTCAACAATAACGTTAATTATTTTTACGCTTTGTAAGGTACCTTGGAACATTCGTCGAAGACGTCGATCAGAACTGTCTAACAAGAAAAATGTTTCCATATAACTGTTTGATGGATCTTATAGAGATTTTTTTGTCCTGTTTCCGAATCTATCTGAATATGTTTAAACAATCAGTATTAATGATGAATATCAAAACCTGTGCGTGTAGGAGATAAATTAAGGCCAGATTCGGGATCAGCGGAAAGAACTCCATAAGATCAACCCAACAATTATTTGGAAAAATGAAAAAAGTTTGATTGGACAGTGTTTGAGTACGTCGTGGTAAGTTTGACGAATCAAATCTCGAGAAGCAGTACAGAATTGAGTTGGTGTGCTATCGCGAACCCATCTGTGTGATATCATGAATGTTCGAATGCGTTTGGAAGTGTTTGACCATGCACGTTGTGGTCGTGGGTTTTTATTGATGTGTTTGAGTACGTCGTGATAAGTTTGACGAATCAAGTCTCGAAGCAGTATAGAATTAAGTTGGTATGCTATCGCGAACCCATCTGTGCGATATCATGCATGTTCGAATGCGTTTGGAATCGTTTGACGCGGTCATACGCGGGTCGCAAATCAACAGGGAAACTCGTAAGAGTGAAACAAGGCGTTGCGAATGTGCACATGCATTCGTTTGTGCGTGTGCGATGCGGTCGAGCGTTTTTACGATGTCGCGACTGGCCGATAAACGGATCGAGGCGCGTGCATCGCGAGTTATGTCACGGAGCGAGAGAGAGTCGCACGCGATGAGTTCATCGGGAACTATCGAGACGGGTATCGCGCGGCAGACGCGATGATGTCACTTTTTTCTGCTCTCCCGTTTATCGTTCGCTGATCGTCATCGTCGCATCCTCGACGCGCTCTCGCTGCCAGCTTAGATCGCGTGTCGCATGATCTGCATAGATTATTCGTTCGGCTCGCGAATTCCATGGAAATTCCTACGTGCCAGAATTTCGGAATTTGTCTGAATTCTATTCGAGAACACCGACGGGAATACCGTGCTTTGGAACTTTGTGATTCAGCTCGACGATCAAACCTATGATCTAACACAATCGGAGTATCTGATCCGACTCAGCTGGTGGTTTATTATCAATTTTGATCGCATATGTAGATCATTAGTACGTACCACCTCGCGCGCTGACGTTCGTTCCCGGAATTCCTCGCACACACCTTGATCTTTCGGAATTCCATCATATTTACATTATACACAGACACACCACTTTTCAATCGATTAAGTTCTGCCTTCCGGGATTAAACGATGCATCATCTCCGGCACAGCCGGATCATCTCGCAATCTCGAATTCCATCGAGGTGTTCGAACAAGGAATGTTTATTGCCTTTTTAATTAGGAATTGAATAAAACATCGGGCAACCACGGCTGCGATATACAACGTTGTCGGCGATGTTGCAACACCAATGGCGGGTGTTTTCGAATGGAAAAACCGCGGGAAAACGCGTCGGATTCGACCAAGATTCGAGAACGCGGTTCACTCGGATTATCGAACTGGAGCTGCTGGATAAACTCAGGCTAATGTGCTGCATCGATCGATTACAGCCGTCTCGATATATCTCGAGTCCGCGGATTATATTATGAACATTTTCGTGCCGCTATTCTGGGGTTGAATCGAATATAAAAAAAAACATATACCGGGCGTTTGAAAAATTAATATATAGCTGCTATTCGCAGCGTGCGGTTCCGGTTGCGTTATCGTCGTATAGCGGAAGACCCACGGAGTATTGTCTCGAAACAGAACTGAGCCGGATCGATATACCCCGCGCAAATTAAATTTCCCGAACAAAAGGACGGTTCCCGGTGGCCCCGAAGAATGGCGAGCCTCCCACGCATATCATAGGCGGTTCTCGCAAACTTCCATACCGTCCACGCTTCCTATAGACTCAGACTTCAGAGAGAAAACGAGAGAGAGAGATAGAGAGTCTGCGGCCGAGCCCCGGGCGCGGAGGCCTAATCGAATCGCGACGTTCAGCCACTTTGTAGGCTAATTGATAATTAAGCCACGCGTTTCCTTGGAAATGATTTGTCATCTTTTTAATCGGCGACGGCCGGATCGAGTTTCCGACCGAGAGAGATCTTGTCGCGACTTCTACGTGGGAGAGACGACGCCGACAACGATTCTGTGTCAATGTCGTTAAGGAAGAAGCCTCTCCGCCTTTACCAGACCACCGTCTATGTTTGCTGTAATCATTTTCGACAATTGCCGCGCGGCAATCTCGACGATACTCGATGCACGGTGCTTAGAATTTTGTTAGAATTTCACCAGCGAGGATATCTATGATCTATGCCAGTCCTGTCAGTTCCAAATCAAGACAGAGTAGGGTCAGTTCACGCTCTGTACAAGCGTGTTGCTCAAGCTATTCTTGGGTCAGCTCCTGCATAAATTGAGCGTGAAATGGAGTCAACAGTACAGCGCTAACAGGACAGTTCTGGTTAATTGAGACAGTGTTCTTGCCGTCCGAGGATAAAGCGTGGATCTCTGGCGAACGCGTGAATACGGGTTCCTTGAAATTTTACTCGTGTCACGCCGCGCAGTGGGGTACTCGCCCGATTACAGGCCACAGCCAGTTCAAAATTTGCTGAATATTGAAACTACTGTAACTTTGATAAAATTTATCCAAATTTGATGGAAAAAGAACCATTTTAAAGATTGAGGTTTCTACTTTCTTCTACTATATGCCGTTTTTACTGAAACAATTTATGTAAAATTGTAAAAATTGAATTATGCACCGCTCGCCTCCAGTTACTAATTACAGTCACCGTATTGTTCCTCGTCCTTTTCTTCTCATTTTTTTTTCTTGCGGTGTCGTCGCGGTGACATCATCGTCGACCGCCGATTCTTTCCAACTGCTGACAGTTCTAACGAACGTGGTTGACACCCACGGCCGCGATGAGATCAACCGACACTCGTGCGGCGTTTTAATTACCGTGAATCCGTGGGTGTTCCGCGCGGCTGAATGTATCCCGCGCGTTTAAAGCGGCGGCGGCGTGGGTACGAGGAAATCGTGCGCTCGACTCTTCCCGCTCATGTTTAATTATTTATCACGCGTGTTCACTCCCTCCCTCCCTCCCGGTTACTCAATCGGATCACGCCTTTTTTTCTCTCATCTCGCTCCCATTAACCTTTTTCACGCATCGGGAGAGCGCAATTGTTTTATCGTTGTGTGTGCACGCGGCACGAGCCCGAAGAGAGAAAACGCGTATGGGCGTTGCTCGAGCATGACTCTTTTATGAAACGCCACAAGTGGCCCGCGCGATGCTTAGATTCCGCCGACATGTTAATGACAGAAAACTGGAACAATTATTTTCCCATTTACCCTACTCCTCCTCGTCGAACTCTATCTGCGAATCACCATCTACCCTACTCGCGTTACAAATTTCTGAATAACTCTCTCTCTCATTCTTTTGAGAACGGTTCGTACTCTCGGACGAGTTCGTTACACTCTTTGCTGAGGGATATCTCGGCTTGGGATCTCAGCCTTTGACTCTTGTTCCGGGTGTGTGGACTGGTGGCCGGCTGTTGGATCACCTAGATCCTTATCCATACGTTTGCGAATACACCGAGAACCGTGTGTGCGTTTCACAACTGACCAGGAAGAGTTTCCAGAGATCTCTCGAGGGAGTCAATTAATGGATTCTTGGATGACGATCCAATTTCATACACTTTTAGATACCCTTTGGGAATCCAACCTACTTTTTTTGGATGCTCTGCCTTCTCACTTTTTAGACCTCTTTTAGAATCATTTTGTAAGAATGTTAAGAATGTTTACCGTAGCTCCCTATCTGGTTCAGATATTAAAGGACTGCTAATCATTTTTGATTTTATTAAGCTGCCACAGCTAATTCAATATTTCTTCAATATTGAAACTGCTGTAACTTTGCTAAAATTTATCCAAATTCATTGAATTAATCGTCTGAATTACAAATTACTGTTAAGTTTAGTTAAGCTAAGAACCACATCTGGTTTAAAGCATTAAATAAATAATAATAATAAGAGTCCCCTCCTTACAATTTCAAAATCCAATCGTACACGTTCCCAAGGATCTTTAAATACTCGTACGTATTCTGTTTAGCGTTCCTGGACGTGATCTGCCCCTATTTTTAGGGGCAGTTTTAGAATCCATTTAATTATTGCATCCACTAACTCATCGCGGTCTCCCGTAGGGGGGCAACGTCCGCCAGATTTATTCAAATGCATTTCCACAATTGGAGTCAACAATGGACACGAGGAGAGCCCATCCAGTCGCCTCGATTGTAAGGGGTCAAACCTTCCATTGAGCGTGGTCACGGCTCAAGCATACTGCCGGATTCTTTTCAATTATTATCAATCGAATCATCCGTCACGCATTCCCGGCTCACGTCACGCGCGGCTTTATATCGGAATCGAATTAGCACCTTGAGAGATCCTCAGAAAGGATTAGAAAATAGGAGGGGAGGGTGCTGTATGATGATTTCCTGACATTCTCCATCCTGTAAGATCTCGCAGCTGCCTCCCTACCCAGCGATCGTAGAAATCATCCTTGATTGAGTCGGTAACCACTATTCTAACATCGAATAATTATTATTGGTTGGATTGCTTCGATCAACTGGCAAGGAAACTTATTCAGTTGATGCAAAACGATTTTGATGAAACTTGTGTGAGATATAGTTTTTCGAAAAATATTTCGCCCCTTCAGTGTGGGTGGTGGCCGATAGAAAAAAAAACACGTCT
This sequence comes from Lasioglossum zephyrum, assembly GCA_028455615.1. Lineage (NCBI taxonomy): Eukaryota > Metazoa > Arthropoda > Insecta > Hymenoptera > Halictidae > Lasioglossum > Lasioglossum zephyrum. The sequence continues at coordinate 1,472,811 of CM052325.1, read as the reverse complement.
CAAATATTTTTCAAGAACTATATCTCACATAAGCTTCATCAAAATCGGTTTGTATTTTCCCTTATGAGACAAATGAAGAGGTACAGATGTTGGGAAAACCTTGGAAAAATATTTTGGGGTGAATCAGGTCTGAAACCGCACCATACTGGTGCGAATCGAGAGAGTACGCTCTACTCCACGACCCAAACTCTACACACAGATTTGCCCACTTGTAACAAGTAGATTAGGCACACTCGACAGACGTTATCCGCTTCGAATCACTTCCTCCCTCAATTCCACTCCATCCGAGCACTTGGTTATCCATTTTTATCTGTTAGAGGATTATCGATTTTTCGCAGTCTTGAAAATCGTTCACACCTAATTCCACAATCGTAGATTAAACATTTGCGTTAGCTAGATCTGTTAACAAGAAAATTCACACTCCTAATAATTCAATTTCCAGATACAATAGATTCTTGGATCTACATTAATCCCGAAGACTTCACGAGCCTGGTTTTCTCGATCTCGCGGCTGCTAACGAGCCTCCTCGATCAATTCTACCCGCCAATCCTCATCAATCCATTGATCTACAGCGGCCTTGCAGTCCCACTGATCTATCTCCTCTTACGTTTCAATTTTTTTTCCTAGACTCGCCGGTGGCAAGAACAATTTCGATTAATTCCACCTTACGATCCCAACACGATCGTCCTCTGATCTTCCGAGAAAATAGATCAGCATTGCCGAGAAACCCGTGGGTCGATCAGGGCAAATATCCTTCGATCTTGGTGAATTCTATCCGCCAATCTTCATCGATCCATTGATCTCCAACGACTTCGGAGTTCTACTGATCTATCTCCTCCTATATTTCCCTTTTTTTCTCGATCCGCCGGTGGCAAGATCAATTTTGATTAATTCCGCCTTCCGATCTTAACACACGATCGCCCTCTGGCCTTGAAAGAATAAATCACTAACAGTGGCAAGGCTCCACGTGGATCGATCAAGGCCATCATCGATCTTCCGGACCTAGATCCCACCTGTTTTGTGCAATCGATCATTAATCTATCTATAATCGACGCTGCTCAAGATAATGGGAAAAGACGTCGATGATGAACGTTAATTTAGTTGTCGACCGACCGTGGATCTCCGCGCAGCGAGAAAAATTATTTATAAATTCAATCGGCGAGTTCCGTCGTAGTTTAACGAGATCTCGATAATGGAACCTGCCGTTGAGAAGACTCAATTAGAGTTTCTAGGAGTTGTCGCTCTGATTTACAAACTTGATAGCGGACCTGACAACGTTGTGAAACAAGAGTATGCTGATCTTTGCGCGTGGGAGATAAATCTACCATGTTGTTGTTGATAACGCGGTCACTTCGGGGAACGGATTTGCCCGAGATTTTTTTTCTCAAACGTGGTGCACGTACTGGATCCAAGCTGAGATGAATGTGAACGGAATTCTGTACATGTTAGGTTGGATTCTTAAAGTTAGGTCTTAGCAGGTCCTAGCCATCCTCTAAAAATTGGGCATTGAAAAGGAGGGCCCTGTAAGCCCCTAGCCCATCGCCATTAAACAAAAAAAAAGGCCGAGATGATGACCTATTTAGCTCCCAGCTCCAGCAAATCTAGATACCCTCATCCAAATCCAAGTTAGATCAACCTTGTTCATTGTCGGGTTTCCAAGTGCCTCGAGCTAGGTGTAGAACAGTCTACACAACTTGTTGAAAATTTTTTCTGGCCCCGAGAAGAGTGCTAATGTCTCGCGAGTACCCTGGAAAAGGCTGGCGAGCGTTACAAGGACTAATTGCACAATCCTCCGCAGTCCGCGAGTCGCTGAAGGTTCACTTAAAGCGATTAAACTGCCGGTTTTCGCGACTTCCGGCCAGCTACGTCTTCCACGAGCGACTCGATGAAATATTCAGTGGAACCGGAGGAGGAAGCGTGGCATTCGTCGAGGAGGATAAACTGCAACGAAGGAGTCGGGCAGATTCGGCGAACGTTAGCCCGGTTGTAACGACGAGGACGACGCGCTAGGCTGTTGCGCGCTCGGATCGCCGTGAACTCTAATCTTCTGGCTGAAGAATGGGGCAACGCGGACAATTACTATGCGCGACTCGTGTGACGTTCGTTTCGGGGACTAAGCGGTGGAGTCCTTGGAGCGATTCTACCGGCGGAAATTCTACCATTTTCGGTCTGGATAATTTAAAAGCTTCTCTTGCAAAAGAGTCTAATGAGGTTCGTCTGCGGATACTCCTCGAACTCTGCTTCAGTCAAGATCAAACGTATTTTGAGCTGGAGAGGATCGCAGTCCAGGTTGGGCTATGTTTGGGTCCACCAGTGTACATAGAGTAGGATATGTCCATAAAGAGACAAAGGGAACACCACCACGGGAGCAATACGAGTAGTAGGACCCCGAGTGGTGTTAAATCAGGCACACAGGAGAGTAGGGTCTATGTCCTTGTGCGGTGGTGTTTTAGCTGGTTGGGACTTAAGTCCCGTTCCGTAACGGTATTTCCCCACCGCCCTAAAACTAAACTAAAAAAAGAAAAATGTTTGTGTCCATCAATTTTCACATCCCCTATCTGAACCATAGTCCTGAAGATTGACAGGTTTAGGTCCAAAGTCCATCTTGACTCTTATCGGGGTGAGCTGTATTCTAAACTTATTCGGACCTGGATTACATTAACCACAGAACGTGCCTATTTACGTAACGTTTTTTCTGTGAAATGTTTGGAATAGATATCAAGTGACAAATATGAGTCAGACAGCGAATGCGGAACAATATTCACACGTCAGCCTTGGAATAGCGCAGCTACGGAACCCAGTTTGAATGGTGCGGAAGTGTTGATGACGTGCAATGAGATCTGCACTAAACAAGACAGCAATCGGTTGTCGCACTTAACGACGAAACGTCGACAGAGTTATGTCATGCAACCGGTGCATTTTTAAAGACTGTTTCCAATAGAGCGGTAGGCGGTATTTTAGACGATGCCGGAACGACAGAGAGGCTTAGACCAAATGTTACTTCACCTCGGTTGTCAGGATAGAAATAATTTTCTTATATACATTCCGCGGTAAGTGGGGCGACTAAAGATAACTGACAGTAACGCCAAAGTTTGCTTATCTTTGGGAATTGATCCTCCAATTTATGGATCGCAAGAAGACTTGTAAGACCGAGGAAGCTGCCAGCTTCACGATTTTAGTCTCTGGACAACATAAACCCTGACCCAAATTCCAATCACTGGAGCGGATTTTCAGTTACCTCAGACCTAATTTTAATCTCTATCACGTTTGGACTTTATCTGGATTCTACTTGGATTTTGGACTCAATTGGAAATTTAAATTCCTGGACCCCTCAAGTCAACTTGGAGCACACTTGGACCCTCCTCTACTTGGCCTACGTCTGACATATGGACTCTCTATGGATCCCTTCCCAATCCTGGATCATATTCCGACAAATCCAGCTGAGGTCCAGCTGTACCAGATTTCTGGACCCCTCAATTACACTTGGAGCCATGGATCCCTTCCCTGGATCCTATTCCGACTGATTAAAAAATCCTGCCAAATCCAGCAAAGGACTCTGAATTCCTCGGAGTCCATTTGGAGTCCAGAGTCCATCGCTCAAACGTGAAAGCTCTCGAACGATCTAGCCCGTCAATCTGGCATATTTATCGGTCGACTGTCTACGTGGAGAATCGCCTGCCAGTTCTGTGCGTCGAGCACAGAGAAACAGGGATTCTTGGAACCTAACCGAGGCTCGTACGCCGAAGGATCGAGCCGCGCTTAGATCTCTCCTACAAAGTAGATCGACTGCATCACGGGAGAAACATCTTAACCGTATCCGAAGCGCGTGCACACACACCCACGATAAAGCTGTTCCAATATGCATTAGAACGCCGTTACATGCCAAGGTGAACGCGGCCGAATAATTTATCGCACCGGCTCGAGAGCGCGATCCCCTCCGAGACCTACATTTACCATTTCCATCGCGGTGCGTGTCATTTTCACGCCGGTCCCTTCTCTTACACGTCGATCGAACATCGCCGTGCACCATAAACCGAACGCATCACGGGAACCCAGACGATTCTTCGCGCGACGGAGGTTCGAAGCTTCCACGCGAATTTTCCATGGAAAAGAATTTTCACCCTGGACATTGTTTAAGCACCACGGTATTTATCCGAGAATGCTATTTATAGAATACCGTGAGATACGGTAGCTATGATTAATCGCAGTATTTCAGGCTGATGAGCAATTCGAGCTCCGTCAGAAGATCTTCAATGATTCACCGGTAGATAAGGGAACGCCTCAAGGTGCTTAAAGATGCTTAACAGCTTGCATTAGAACTAGAAGATTCCGCGAAGAGGAAATCTGAAAGGAGCAACATTGTCTGAAGGTTCCGAATGTCTCGAACAATGTCCGGAGTCGATCGACGAAACTTGCCCCGTGTCGAGTTTCCAACCCTCTCGCCGGGATCGGGGGTGGCTACAGCTGAAATCCGGATTATCGAGTTTCGCTCGATTCCGTTGATCTAATTCCGACGCGAAAATTCCGAAAAAATTCTGGCACGTTGCGACCACCAAAATACAGCCTCGCAGAATTTTTTCAAATTTTCATGGAAACATCCTGGTTAAACAAAATGCAATTAAATCGTCCGAGGAATCTCGCGATATAACGATCGATTTTTCAGAAAGTAACAAAAACAACGGGGGATCACGTTATTACGATAACGACCGAATGTATCAAGCATTGTCTCTGAATGTTTTTAGATTTTTTGACAGAGTGTGTTTTGGGTGGAAAAACAATCTATCACCCGAGGGGGGTTTCAACTTTTTTGTCAGGAAGCTGTGTCCTGGTCAGTTGTTCGAAAAGTAAAAAAGCTGCAACGCTGAAAAATTTTACGGTGATCAGACAATGTACAGGGTGTTTCAAAATTCCTTCAACATCCGGAAATGGGAGGTTCTCGAGATCATTTGAAGCAAAATTTTCCTTTGCAAAAATTGCATCCGCGGCTTTGTTGAGGAGTTATTAGTCAATTTGCCGACTGTGCCAACACGCGTCTTGGTCGCGCTGTGATTGGTCGGTGTTTTTCTTTAATAACTCCTTAACAAAGCCACGGACGACATTTTTGCAAAGGAAAATGTTGCTTGAAATGATCTCAGGGATCTCCAATTTAATATTGAAGTCTCTGAATTTCTACAGATTTTTTGATGAAGTGTATCTCGGGCGAAAAAATCGGATGAACGATCGATGTTTCGCCGTTTGTTCGTTGAACGCCCGAAGGCATTTTTGCGATGCTGATTCGCCGAAGCTCTTGTGGAACCTTGTCCGAAGCAGAATTCCAAGGGACGAGACGATCTTTCAAGGTGCATGCGAGCACGGCTCATGCAGATACACGATCGTCCCGAGGAAGAAGGAATCGAGGGTCGGCGTCCGGTCGCTCGTAAATATCGCGACTCAAACGATCGCGGATTCCATCGCGAGGAGGTCGACGATACTAGCTCGACAAGAGGCTACGAGGCTCACGCAGCCCAGGCCTCTCTCTCTTTCTGTCTCTCTTGCATCGCTCTCTGTGTGTTGTCCTCTAGTGGCAATTTAAAATCGCTTAACGAGCGTATCTGCTGACAACATTCGGGTCAAACCGTCAGGAATTCGAGTGCCACCGTTCAACCGACCGATCCGAGCATTCATCGCCGCGGCCTTTTCAAACGATCGATTCTTATCGATCGGGTCGATCAATCGATCCGCAACCACCGAGAAACTTCTTTTTCTGTATTGACAGAACGCGCGGCCGGTGACTGCATTCTTCGCTCCCTTCGATGTAATTCGAATTCGAAAATAAAAAAAGAGTCAAGAGATGCCAGGTGCAGAGGAGATGGAAAAATTCGAAAACTAGATTTTTGTTGACCCTGGAGAATGGAGATCATTTTATTCTTTGAGCTTTATCAGACTTTCGAGTACCGCGCCGCGCCAGTGCGTCGAGAGCCGTGCGGCAAAACGCACGGAAACCGAGTACGCTCTGTAAGGGGAGCGAAGCGAGCAGTTCGGACATGTTGGAAAATCGCACACTGGACCCCGACGTTTCTACAAATTTCGCTCCAACATTTTACCAAAATAGTTTATTCGAGTTTCATCTCACCGTGAATCAAATTCTAAAATTCAATTCCTCGTGGAACGTCACTTTTCTCATTAAATAAACCAATTATAACCCATTTTAAAATACACTGGATCCGCTGAAACGTACCATTATCTTCTGGTAAAGTGAAGAGAAAATGGATTTTTCATTTCCTTTTCCAATTTGACCCCCACCTGACTCCCCTACCCCCAGGCTTGGCTATTTTGAACAACCTGCAAAATACTGTTTGTTTGTCTGTCTGTTCGATGAGAAATTCTCTATTTTCCATTATTTTTGATGCGACTTCGATGACCATATTTGTGGCATTTTTCTAATAAAAATCTTTGGTATGATTTTAATTAGAAAAATGCCACGAATATGGTCATCGAAGTCCCATCAAAAAATAATGAAAAATAATGGAGTAGGAAATTTGCAAAAGTCAAACAATACTGTCCCTGGCGCATAAATGTCCCTCGGCAGACCCGTACTGGGGACTTATATGGATAATATACTGTACTTCTGAAATACCGAGTATTGTCCTCTGCCACAGACGCTTGGCTGACGTACAGCATCGAACCGTAAGCGAGAAATGTCGGCTATCAAATATCGACTGATGAAATAATTCGCGATGGTCGGGACTTTATGTTTCCTGGGTGGAGCGAGGCGGTTCCGAGACCGAGTCTCGTCCCTGGAAATGAAATTCGACGACGAGGAGGAGCATGTGCGGCCTGCGAAAAGTATGTTTACTCCGGGGGACGCCGAAAGCCAGCCACAAATCTAATAACACCGCAGATCAAATATCCCGACCGGAGGAAAACGCGGCTCCCTAGGGCTTGCTTGTTCCCGCCATTTTTTTTCAAACCGAGGTTCAGAAACAATCTCGTTCCGTGCTGGAACACCAGACGGGAGTTTCGTTACCTAAAACATGATTTCTCAACTCGTTTCTTGGAGACCTGAACTTCGAACCTCGTCTGCTTTCGAGAGTCGCTAACAATAAACAATTACGAATTAAAGAAGTTCAAATTAATTCATACTTCATCCCGAAGACAGGGAAATCGTGAAGATTTAATTCCCACGGATGAATCCCGAATTCGAAATTCCTCTACTCGTGTTCCGCGATGATATTTTGCTTTCTGGTTTGGTAAAAACGTCGACGTTCAAAAGTTCACAGGGTGATTTCTCAAGATAAAAGTCTGCTCTATAACGTGGTATAATTCGATTTTCCGCTGGACCCTTATTTTTTATATAAATTGAAAAATATCTCCAAAAATGTGTACAAAAGTGGTGTCTCTCCGTCTTTAATGATTATTCAAACATGTTTAAACAATCACAAGGTATTACTATTGTACATCACTAGATTCGGGAAAGTCTATAGAATCGTTCGAGAGCGATCAAATATTTTCATATTGTTGAAACAACGAATCAGTTCGTTATGAACGACAGCGTTTCAATTATTCGACGATTTTTCACTGCGTTTAATCGTTCGCAACTTGTAAACCAATTTCGATGAAATGGTCACCATGTATATATATAACATACACGAGTCTGCAAAATAAAAAAGTGAAAAAAAAATGTAAAAATCAACTTTCACTATTTCTTTATTCATGATCCAGACGGGCCGCGAGTTTTCGAAAATGTTCATTATCGGGTAAGCTGAAGCGGTTTGGTCGATTAATGAAAAAGTAATTTTGATTTAAAGTACGTGCCATAGATTATACGTGAGTGGCCGTATATGTGTGCCTGGTCATAATTCATGGTGGCGATCTATCCGCGAGGTGGGCCGTTAATTTAGAAGCCATCCGTGGACCCGCGGAGAGACAGGCGTGTCCCCCTCGGTTGTCAGCGGAAGATTGACACAATTAGCGGCCGGAATATCCCCGGCGTACGGGGATCTACCCACGGAAATTTCGATGTTTATTCGAAAAACAACCCCGGTGCGCGCGGGGGCATAATATCTCTCGTCCCGTGACCCGGTTGTATTTTCGTGCCTCGGTTCCCGAGCTCGGTTATTTCTGTGGCCGATACCCGATAGTTTTCGAGAGGAGAGAGTCAGTCGCGAGCACCACAGAATTCGACGCGCGGATCCCGGGTGTCAATCCGCCAGCCCAGTTTCGAACTTGCATTATGAACAGCCCAGCGACTGAAACGAGCTCCGATGAGCAACCAGAGATCCAGCGTCAAGACGCGCACCGTCGTCGAAGACCATTTAACTTGCACGCGAACCGATCGACCAGTCTCATCCGGTTGCCTTCCATTCCTCGGTCGCGTAGATAACGACAAATTGTTTTGCGAACGCTATTCACACGCTAGCTAACACCGCAGACTCTTTCTCCCTCGGATGAACTTCGAATCGAGGACACGGGCATTCTCAGTCACTGGATCACGTTCTTCATTGATCCCGAGCCCCACATACTGAGGATTCTAAATTCTGGGAGGTCTATAGTGGGTTCTTTAGGGATCCAAAAGGGGTACACAATTAATTAAGTCTACGTGGAGTAGATTGGACAACTTGGATTCAGTTTGGACCCCCTGGATTCTGGTCGAATCTCGTGGATTCATATTGGACCTAATGGATCGACTCTAGTCTCATCCGGCTGCCTTCCGTTCCTCAATCGCGTCTCAGCCGCTGGATCACGTTCTTCATTGATCCCAAGCCGCACATACTGAGGATTGTAAATTCTGGGAGGTCTATATTGTAGGACCTCAGAAAAATTGAGGACCGCCGCCTCGGGAATCGTACCCAGGCCTCACTGGTGGTAGCTAATCGACTAAGGCGCTCACCCAAGGAACCCCCTCTTAGTCTTAACGATCTCCTACATATTTGTTCACGGATCCAAAAGGGGTACAATTAATTAAGTCTACGTGGAGTAGATTGGACAACTTGGATTCAGGTTGCACCTAATGGATAACGTCACGGACCCCCTATGTATCTCTGAGAGCGAGTTTCAGCAGCGTCTAATTGCGGCTAATTACTGAGAAGGCACGAGGCGAAAATCCAAATAAAATTTCGCGTCGTATTCAAAACAAAGGACCCTGAACGTGGCCTAGATTTCCTTGGAGTGGGAATAAGGTGCGTGGGGGCGTGCCAGTCGACCACACCTGTCGCAAACGCAGGCTGAAAGGTGCTCGGTCCTCGAGAGGCGAACGAATAAACACTCTTTCTTCCGGCGTCCCTAAGAACGCGTTCAAAAGGGGCGCTTCTCATTACGGTCAAAGCAGGTCTCTCGTCGGGGCTCAAAGGGGTCGAGCGCCGGAAAACAGGTAGAGCCGAAAGAATTAAAAGAAAAATCTAAGAGTTGGAAACAACGTCGGGATATTTGAACAATACACACCCCCGTTGGGGGTTGATCTCGCGGCACCGTCGTCTCGTCCGCTGGCTCGGTTAAATTAAGCGACGGGGAACGACGACAATCCTCGCCCCCCCCCCCCCCGAACGAAAGAATAATTCCGCCGGATTCGCGAAATATTCAACAAGAAAGAAACTCACCCCCTGCACCGAGTCCGCCCCCAATACCCGACACAGGAATCCCTGTAATCGCGACTACGACGGAGTAATTAAATCCTCCGATTCCGCTCGACCCGTCCAATATGCATGAGCAGATTTCTGCCCAGCCGAGCGGGGGTGGCCAGGGGTGCAAAAGGGGTAAGAAAAGACCGAGAAAAGAGTAAAATCGCCGTTCCCCGCGAATAATCTCGGCCACGTCGCGATATTTAAAATGTAAACCCTGCGGCGGAACGGTTCGAGGAATTCCCATCCCCACTGTCCCCCGCGCCCTTAACCAGCTAACTGGATGATTATTCGATCATGAGCGTTGCTGGGACCCGAATAGAATTAATCCAGAGAAAATCTGATAGTTTCCAATGTTCCCATTAATAGATTATAGCAGACGGAACATTTAAAGGATGAAAAATTTTAATACGCTGCAAATAGTGTCTCTAAATATTTTTACAAATCAAGATGAGCGCAGCTCGCAATGGGATTTTCGATAAAAACAGTCGCGTCCTAAGAAAATATGAAATGCTTCCGTGATCCACCGGGGTTAAAGGTTAATAGGTTGGCAGGTTCATCAACCTTGGGAATGTTTTCGCGCACGATGCAACAGAGGGGGACGGGGGTTGGTCCGGACTATTCTCGCCATTTGATTTAACCGGATTCCTTCCGTTCGCGTTTTAATTATTCAGGGGCTGCGTGAATCTTTTCTCCTTCCTCGGAGGGAAGTTTCGCTCGGAGGGAAATCATCGCCGCTAACGACCACGACTAGCTATGCTAAACAGTATAAGAGACGATGGGATAACCGTTCCGCCGGGAAAGATGATCCGGGACGCCATCATTCTAATCGTTAAATCGACCACCGTTAACACAACCATCCTCCCCTACCCCCTCGGCAAAGGGAGGGCGAGAGCCGCCCCTTCTTTTTCAACAGGAATTTAAAAAATTTACGAGCTAATAAAAACGATCATTCTACCTTAATTATTCCAGTAACCCAGATTCCCTCATCCGCCCGCGGAGGAACAAGAAAGGATCGCCTCGCTGTAGGGGTTGAGGGAAACGTCTGCGCGGGGGTGGAGCGGAGAAAAACGGCCGGGGCAACGTTTTACCACGCGATTTTCGAATCGCCCGATTTGCTCGGTCAGCTGCCGCGAAACAGGGGGAAAAACTGTATCCGGTTTTGCGGACTGAGAACCAACTAACCACCCCTGACGATATTCGCCGGTTCCAGATTGGTGGAATTTTGCGAATCAACCAGACGACAATTATAAGGTTATACGAATTTTTTATACGGTCGGATGGTTGTCTGAATTGAACTATTTTTACTGTGAAGGATGAAACGAAATCAAGATTTGAGATGTACGATCGATAACAAACACCGCTGGATTATAAATGACAAGATAAATTATTGTTCAACACCAAGGAAATCAATGGATAATGAAAACCAGGACCTCGACAACTGAATATAAACGGATCTGTCACGGTGACGTAGACGTCCAGGATAATATTGATGAGTGCTGATTATCATTCCAAAGTTGGTATCGTCGATCCACTGCATTCGGACAGCTTCGCGAAATCGGGCCGTTAACGGCCGTCGTAAATTCTCCTCGATTCACCATTCATCCCCTGGGCAGGGGTGGAAAACGGATGGGGGTTAAAAAGGAGATTGTCATCTGGAAATTCTATACACCTTGGAACTGTTTCGATTTCCAAGATGGAGCTGAGAGGGGTACAAGTTTTAGTATCAAAGGAGGCCGAAGTTAGACTTCAGACGGGCCTAAGTTAGGGCCCCGAATAGGGTCGAGGTTAGGGTCCAACAATATTGGGGTACATTAATAAGAATATGGTGGAAGTGGGGTAGAAAGCGGACAAAGGTGGAATGAGATTGTCGTCTGGGCCAAATATAATTTCTCATTCCCCAGGACATATTCAACCCCCCTAAATAATTAAGGGAAACCTCAAATTGGACCAGCTGACCAGCGCAAGGTACGAAACGGCGGTCGATCACGTAACAGAGAGAAATCGGTCGAGACAAATCGGATTAAAGAGGGCAGCAACCCTTACGAGCGTGGTTGGGGGGGGGGGTGATTTCCCGCCAAGAAGGTAGGAGTAAACGCGTAAACGCAGTCGGTCGTTAACGCCGGTTGTGAAAGTTCCCTGGCTCCCCGGCCATTAGGCACGTCGTTCCCACCCCCCGGAAACATTCAGAGCCTACTACTTTACCGCGCAATCGTAAACGTATTAATAAATAATAACGAACTCACCGTTCCGGCCTGTTATAAACCTATTTCAAGCCCCGCGCGGCTATTTTACTCGTTTCGTGTACAACACCGCTTTCCTCGCCGACGATCTCCTCATCCCCTACACTCCCCGGTAACTTCCATCTCATATTGGGTAACCCATCCCCGGTGTCTTTCCCGTTTGTTCCTGGGGCCAAATGAATTTTTATTTATTTCTGCGGTGTCCGATTTCAAGGTTTCCGCATTTTCATTCCCATCCCAGACAGCTTCCCCTCCGCAGGCTTCTGTTTCACCTACTTGTACCCCGTTTGCCATACAACCCTCGCGAACTCCCGTACGTTCCCTTGCACGAATTTATTTTAATTTTGTACACCCCCTGACAGTGTCAGGTATCTCTGAAATTGATATTTAATTTAAGGTTTAATTTTAATTCAACCCAACACAATTACCCCCTTCAATTTCTAAATTAATATATTTCCACACCCTCTAATACTTCTCTAATACTCGGAGTACTTTCCAACTTTCACCCCATTCGCAAATGCCTCCACACCCAATTAGAAGATTTCATCCCCAATAATCGACCCACTAATCACCCCTTCACCTTTCAAATTAATTCTAAACAAGTCCCTCGAATAATTCTCCGCAGACCTTTCCACCCTTCTCGACTGTATTCCTACGTTTCTCTACGTCTCGTAGACAATCCCATCCCTCTGTTGACTCGGCGCAGCCATTCTCACCCCTCTAATTTTTCTCTCACGGCCGTGTTCACCCCCAAGTTTATTATCAGCTCCTGTTCCTCCCTTTCTCCCGGTTGTAACTTTGTCCCGCGCCTCCTTCGGTTGCTCTAACTCGGTTCCACCACCACCCTCCGGCCGCCGCTCATCCCGTTACAAGGGGATGATTTCCGCTACCCCTTCGCCGGTTTCTCGAGGGTGGCTCGCCTTGAAACGCTTTTTCGGCTGCATACCCTCGCTATCCGCGAACTCTTTTCGGGGGTGGCAAAGGGGTGGGTAAAAGGGGTTGAAACCCCGACCGCGGGCGGCCACTTTTATATTGCATGCATTTTACAGCCGACGGCAAAAGTCTGCGGTGGTAGTAAGTGCAGCTTCCCGCTACTCTACCTCCGCACGATGACAGAATCATGCGGCTGCCGAACGGTTCGATTATTTATAGTCAAGCTTCTGTCGTCTGACCGTCTCTATTTCGAGCCGCTCGTAAAGAATACACGGAAAGAAAGCTCCTCCACCAACCGTGTAATCCGTGACTAATGGCCGCTATCTATCGCTCTCACTACTTTTTTTTACCAGGTCTCCATTAGCGCGACGCTAGGATTAACCGAAATTAGAGAATGCACCGGGATGCAGTCTGCTAACTAGGCGCTGATCGGAAATAACATACGTTTAAGTGGTTCGGGAAGTCGGAAAGGGTCGACTTTCACTCGGAGGAAGACATTTTTTTCTAGACGGTCTGTTTCGGTTAGCTCTCGTCGAGTCGAATTTGTAGGGGGTGGTTTCAAAACTCTTTCGAATTTCTCGATTAGAGGGACCCTGAGCGTAAAGCTTTCGAGTCAGGTATGAGGTTGGATGCGCGATCCATCCGTGCGGGAGCGGACAATCCTTAATTTAATCCAACGTTGTTTTTCGGCGCACGTATCTCGAATTTGTTTCGGTTAACGAGAATTTAGAGCGCGGACAATTGGTCTCCGGGCTAGGAAGGCAAGCGGCGAGCACGCAACGAAACTCGCCCCGTAAATAGACATAATGCATGACCTTTAAGCGGGAAGCAACGATTGTTTCATCCCTGAAAATGATATTCACGGGCCGCCAGACTAAAAGGACTCGGTGGCGCGCGCGCGTGTGCTCGCCCTCCGCCGTCCCCCCTCGCCCCCTACCCAACAACCCTGTGCCTGGTTACTCCTTCTCCACTACCCTTCTGTCTCCTTTTTCCGCCTCTCGCGCCGCTACGCTATGCTATTTTTTAGCAAGAGAAACAGCACCACGGTTTACCCTGAAAATACATCGCCGGCCCCGGCATCATGCAATTAAACGCGAGTATGCCGGGCCGGACCCGCGAGAAAAGGCGGATGAAAAAAACGTGGAAACGCAGGAAAAGAGAGAAACCGACCCCCAAACGCACTACGGGTAACCAAGACACGGACCAACACTGAAACTCAAAAATATACTTACTCCCTGATCGATTGCCATAAAAATTTGGAACAAATTTAGGTTAGGTTCGAATTAGAGTTCAACTTAGGAACTGCATTGATCCTAGTTAGTAGCGAAATTAGAACCAGAATTAGGACTCGATTGAGATCCAAATTGGGACCTGAGTTTCATTCAAATTGGGACTCAAATTTCATCCAAATTGGAACCTAGGTTTCATCGAAATCAGGACAGGAATTAACCCAAGTTGCGTCCAGAGTAGTCAATTTATGAACCAAAGTAAATTCGAGCACACGCGACAGGTCCAATTTACGTCTCTGCCGCGTCTCTATAAATGATCCTACACAGTTCCGGGACGAGTTAGGTCGATCGAAAATCGCGATAAGCTGCATCCCGTCAGACCGATCGAACGTCCTCGACATCGCGACTCGGAACAATGAACGAATTCTCGCAGATGGGGATCCGCGACTCGACCGGATTCAAGGCGTTAATCTCCCCGCGGTGTTAACCCCGACGTGGAAACAATCGCCGGGCGAACAGAACGGGAAAATTTGACGCGCTGGCACGCGTGCCGGGTAATTGTTTCGCCACCGACGTGACACCTCGGAGACTTACATTGAAATTCGCTTGAAAATGAACGCGGGCCACACAGTTTTCCCGGCGGCTCTCTGCTCCGCGTCGAGTTAATCCTCGTGCTATTCCGACCGCTACGGAAAACCCACGGAGTCTCTTTTCAACCGTACCGAGTATTTACAATATTTAACTCATCGGGGATGATCAAAGTCCTCGTTGATACCGGTTCCGTAAGCCGGATCGCTTTCCGCATTATTTAACGGCGTCGCGAACATCATCGTCAAACTTTGTCAAATTTCGACAAACTTCGTCAAACCACAATTACCGCATTTCAATAAAAAAAAAGTTGGAACGTACTAAAAAGATTGCCAGATAAAAATTCAAGAATTATTTTCAGTCGGTGATTTCTGTGAGAAGATAATTAGCAGACAATTGTGCATTGATGTGGATGTTCGTTTTGCACGGGCCACGATAAAATTGGTAAGAGAACATTCACTATTCATGACAGCGTGCTAATTGTGACTGGCCGATCTTCTATTCATGACGACGTGTTAATTAAGAGTGGGCGATGGATAATGAATAAATAACGTGATAGAATGCTGGACATTTACCTCTGTTCTGATGCCGATTTATTCTGCCGTCCCTCTGGGCAGGACACAACTGTGCCAACGCGAGCAGGAGCACAAGGATCACGAGGAATCTCCTCGCCGGGTGTCCCATTTCACTTTCGTGGTCCGTTCACCGGCGTCGCATTTGTCGCGGTCGATTTCGAGCGAGCGAGCGAGAAAGAGAGACGACACGCAGTCTGCCTCTCGTCTTTTTTTTTCGAGGGGTCTCGCGAGCCTTCGATCCGGGTTCACAGGAGCGCAGAACACGGAAGAAGGATCCCTCGACTGAATCACAACGATTAAATCGATTGCCTACCTCTCGTTCGCGCAGCGATTTCCCCCGGAAAAAAGTACGGTAACGGTTCGATACTAGATCTATTAGTTAAAAAAATTTCTAAGCTCTGACTAACAGGACCCTGAACAATTTCGGAGAAGGTTCATTGCTGTATTCCGTTTGACGATCAAGTATCGAGGGTATACTGTATTACTTTCTACAGGGATCCATGGATTACGATATTTAATATAGGAGAACGCTCTAGATCGATGCGATCGAGGGTCGGGGCTTTGAACAAGTATCGAGGCACTACTGTAAACTGACTTTAAGAATGCCTGACGGTCCAAAAGCCTTATAGTCTTCGAGATTTACGATTCCCGGTAAGAAACTCGCGATGAACAAGTATCGAGGTAGTACCGTGGTAACGTTAAGGAGTCGGAAGGGAGGTCTTTACACCCGGCGATTTGGCTTTTGTCTCGTTTAGATTACGAATTGCGGAGCACCAGAAAAAAACGGTTCAAGGGAGAATTGGCGGGAGTGAATAAGAGAGGAGAGAGAGGAGCGGGGAGGGGTGAGTAGAAGGCAAGGAAATTGTGCAGCGGAGGGGTCACAATAGCCGGTGGCGGAGCGAGCCACGGCGACACGCTGTGTTTTTCAATTATTTTTAATTATTTTCTGAAAGCCGCGACCGCGTTTGATGCACACACCGCCGCGCGCGCCTGGGCCCTTTTTCCGTATCGATCTCTCTTTTCTTTCTACAGAGAGCAGCGAGAGAGAGAAAGAGAGACTCGCATGTGCACGCTACGTCGGCGTCCAATTTAAACGTCCGCACCGGTGTCACCGGCGACCAACAGACAAAGACCTCAGGACGCCGCGCCGAGCGGAACAGCAGACCAAACGCGCTTTGAATCCGCTCCGCTACGACTCCTGTTCCGCGCCGGAAGCACTCGACCACTTTCGGAAACCGATCGTTCTCCCCTAGATCTCACTCGCGACTCGAGAAGCTTTCCCCGATTCTAGAATTCTCCGTACCGACGATCCCCGACTTACGCCATTAAATAAAATGTCGATGCTTCGGAGTTTTGAAATCTCTGAAACTAAAGTTAACGGTCCTAATTCTGAAAAGTAGGGTCCTAATTCTGAAAGTCTAGGTCCTACTTCTGAAGACCAGGGTCCTAAATCTGAACTACAAAGCGTGTGGTACGAATTCTGAAAGCTGAGGTCTAATTCGGAATTGTGGAGCTTGCAAGCCAAGTTCCGAAAGCTGGAATACTAAATCTGAGTAGTGGATCTGTGATCTTACCACTGATAGACGAGGTCCAAATTCTGACTGATGGAGCTTGCAGTCTGAATTCGCAGAGACAAGGTCCTAAATCTGAATTTTAAAAAATCTGAGTTGTCGAGCTTAAAATTGAAGCTCTCAAAGTTTAGGATCCTAAATCTGAATTATGAAGCTCTGTAAACTGGGGTCCTAAATTTGAGTTGCAAGCTTTTCAATGTAAATTCTGAAAAATCAAGAGCTTACGATAAAGCTCTATTATCTAGGATCCTAGATTTTTCTGAAAGTCGCTATTCCGAATTCTGAAAACTTAGATCTAAATCAACACAGAACGTGTTGATTAGAGAACGTGTAACTCACATGACTTAATCTGCAATCAGATTCCGACGAAACAAGTTCGAACGACTCGCAGAACCTTCGAGCAACTAAAGCGAATTGCATGTCGCGATTACCGAGTTGACAGCCTGGAAATTATTGCAAGACAGTGTCCTTATCTAAATTGCACGCGTCACAATACAACCGTACCGGTGCGGTGACAAATATTACATCATTCTTAAAATAGAAATGAATTCATATTAATCCGAGAAGTGCATAGACCGTGATTCACGGCCACGCTACTATGAAACAAATACTATCACTGCTGGTAACCGGTAAATCACTCCGAATCAACAATGCGAACACATTCACTCTCAACAAAAGCTGCGCAAAATTGATAAACATTTCTATTCACAGAATGAATCGAACACAAAAATTCGATTAAAAAGAGCTCGATTTTCCGCAATGAAATTTTTCGTAGATTCAAAGAATTAAAATTAATCCACGATCACAGTAGCTTTAAAAATTCTAAGAAAATTGCAACGCGTCCGGAATATTTTTCATGTCTTCGTGTAGCGTTCTCCAAGCGTTCTCCATGGATCCCCGTCGCGATCGGGGCTCGATTAAAATCGGGGAAATCACTCCGCGAATGTGTTGAAAAGTAAGTAGATTTGGAGAATTTTCGATGGAAATCGCGAACGGAATCTGGCCGAGGAAGAAGCACATGGGACCGCGTACCTGAAGAGATCTCGTAGATATGCAGAAAGGAACACACAGCGCGAGAAAGAGAGCTCGAAGTAGATACCGCGTTGCCTGAGCCTGACAGACTGGCAATCTAGTAGTCACCATGAACCGAACGAAGAACGGGCCACCCCACCTCCGCTGTCAACAAGGGAAGCGTGGTAGGAGGTACTAAGCTGCTTTAGATTTTTTTCCTCCCCGGCTACGTCGACGCCGACACGGCCGCGACCCACCTTCCACGGTGGTTTTCTCGTTCAACTGCCGTGCCGACACGACCGAGGATTTTCACAGAAGACCACCGGTTACTGACACCCTGGGAACCCCAGCGAACCCTTCATCGCCCGCCCCGACAGATTCCAGCTCTCTAATCTACGGACAACAGCTGTCTAATCGATTTAAGAACGTCCACGACATTGGGTGTTGGCGGATCGAAGAGGCTGTGCCGATTACGATTTTTCTGGGACGTTCAAATGTTAATACTATTTTGGATATTATTATAGGATTTGTTTTATAGACTATCATAATTCTTATGGTTTATTAAAATAAACCCTAGATCAATAATTATTTTCTTGAGGTTTATTCAGGGAAATCGTAATTTTTAGGGAGACCTCTGTGACCATTTAAATGGCACTATTATAATAATCGTTAGCCTGAGGATTTTTTGTGTTTGAGTCTTTACGTGGCAATTGACAAATCGCTGACAATTTTCAAAATTGTTGTAACGACGATAAAACGTTAAGGAAACGCAAATTCAAAAACCTTGATAAACAGTGGTGCGCACTCCGTTAGCAGAAAACGATTGTTTAATGCCAGCAATATTTCCCACGAACTCTATAAAAACGGGTTGCACGCAGCGGGCACCTCTCTAATCGCGATTTGCGATTGACGATAAAAATTGTCATGAAAACTGTCATGAAAATACTCAATGAAACTCGATAACTCCGCTACATACATTTTATTCTATTCTCTACATTTTTATATTAAAAAGGACCACGGGAAGTGGACATTCTTCTCTTAATATTTCCATAAGATTCGCATCATAAGGAATTGATTAATTTCGTGAATCACGTCGCAGTTTTTGGGGAGACGTCGATGCAGGGATCTATGAACGATCCAGGGGATTACGCGGGAGTTCTCGAAACGCAACAGGCGTTCCTCGGTCTGGAAGCGGCGCGAAGGATTTGTGGACACACTGGCGGCAGCCAGGTGCCAAGGATTTTGCTCCGTGATCGGGCACCGGCCGAGGGGATTCAACGTTTTCGTTCAGTATCGCCCGAAACTTACGAATAAACGGCCACGACGACAAGCCTTGTGGGAAATCTGGAGGGGAGGCGCGATTTAACATGCCTCTTATCTGTATCGATCCTGAAATTCTACAAACCCCGAACTCTACAGCGTCTAAAAGATATTTTCTGTAGCCTTTCTAAGTCTTTGATCAAGTCTCGATTCCGTAAATGATAAAGTGCGACTGAAAAATTTTCGTGGCCTTTCTAAGTCTTGAATCAAGTCTGAAATCGGTAAAAGTGAGTCTAACATTAAGTACATAACGTTTAATGAGTGTCAAAGTGCAAATGATATTTTTTTGTAGCCTTTCTAAGTCTTTGATCAAGTCTGAAATCAGTAAACGTGAGTTTAACATAGTCCATAACATTTAGACTAGTATCGCAACATCCACCTAACGTTTAACGAGTGACAAAGTGTAAATGAAATTTTTTTATAGCCCTTCTAAGTCATGCATTAAGTCTCGACTCCTTAAAGATGAGTCTAACATGAAATTCATACATTAAGACTAGTTTTTCTCTGATTAAATCTTGAATAAAGTCTCGAGTCTTTCTCAAGATTAAGTCTCGTGCGATTTAGACCTGTAAATGGCGACTTATTAAGTACACGCTGTACTACCGATGAGTACTCAACAATTGAGTTAGTGCTCAACACTCGTGCTCACTAAATCTCCTCGAAAAAGGTCAACTCATGAACCCCTGCCACGTATATTTATCAGAAAATCATAAAAAACGAATATCACCCATTAAAACAACCCTTAATCGAAATAAAAACAAAGCGAGTCTACGATCGAACTACGTGCTTTTATTTATAAAAATCCGGCCAGTACATTCCGCTCGCGTTGCGCCGGGGGGTAGAAAAAATCACTGTACCAGGCCAAACGTCAACGACGACAACAATAACGACGGAATGATAGTTCGCGACGTGGAAAATCAGTGAACTCGCGATCGGTATCGGATCAGCGGCCGAGAGCGGTCGACCGAACCGCGTTGTTTCGAGCGAGTAACTGTCGAGAGGAGCGTGGGAGGTGTTGCAGGTACCGCGGCTCTCCGTGGCGTAATGGGAATATCAGGCGTCGCGACGTCAGGCGTTTGCCGCGCTCCGGCTAGTCGGCGTCGCTCGGCTCCCGTCGGAGAACCGAACAGTGAGAGGGCCAAACCGCCAGGAAAATTGAAAACCCTTCGATTATTCCGAGTGGCCGGCAGGTTTTATCGCGGCCTAAATCCTCCACGGATTCCGCCCACCCTCCCTTCGCCACCACCCCCGTCTGCAATTTTCATGAAAACAAGATTCCACAGACTGTGGACGATCATTCCGGAGCTCTTCCGACACTTCCGAGGTCGTTCCAGACACTTCTTGATATTATTTGCCCCCTTCTTTACCGCAGTTTCAAGTGGACTGGAAAAAGGGATTGAGTCATGCTGAGTTTAATCGGTTTTCATCTTTGAAATGATTCCGGAATTGTTTCGAACAAGATTTCATTTCTTGATATTGTTGGGGGAGGTTTAGGCGTTGATTAAATAATTTCCTCAGGATAATTTCCTCGAGTCTATTCTGTGGTAAAGTAATGATTTGAAATACCACTGGATATTAGAAATCAGAACCCACCCCCTTTCGCCCCCGTTCACCCCTGTTAGGGGTGGTAAAGCAGAGATAATTTCCTCAAGTCCATTCTGTGGTAAAGTAATGATTTAAAATACCACAGGATATTAGAAATCAGAACCCACCCCTTTCGCCCCCGTTGTAAAAGTCCTACGAGCCCGTATCGCGTGCAAATCTTTTCAATATCCCACGTCCCCGAGATCCCTGCAATTTCGAGGAACGGGGCCGAAGAATCGTCCGCAAGCCATCGTAAACCGTGACTGTGGGAGGAGGGGATGGGCAGAACGAGGGTGGTCGGAAGGGTGCTTTCACGTTCGGTCGGGCGGATTATAAAACTTTAAATAAAATAAGTTCAGAATCGTGGTTCGTGCTGGGATATGACGGCTGTGCCAGACCGGCTACCCGCGGAAAAAGCTGTTGCACGTCGTTCTCCGGGACGACAGGCGGGGCTGGTGAGGGTGGGGCGGGTGCGTCGGGGTAGCACCGGGTCGTATGTTTATTCAAACCTGTCTTATATCACATTTTCATACTAATGGACTTCTTCGGAAGTTCGTCTTCGGCCGTGGACACGCTGTAAGCTGTTAAACACGAGCCAGGGGTCACTTGCATTATCTTCTCGACGTGAAACTTTGCATTATGAGGGTGGCAACCCCACCGGAAAAAACCATCGAATTTAAATTAAAGGTCATGCTCCATATTCCTCTTCGGTAACAGTTAATTATAATATCCTGCTGTTCGGAAATACAATTTTCTAAAAGAGGACGTGGCTGTGTTAATTTCTCGTTTTATTATTTGAGGGGATGAAAATAGTAAAAATTGGCTATTTCAATCGGAAACAAATTCACAGAGACAAATGATGTGTTCCAGAATAAATTCCAACCCTTTTAGAAGAAGTACCGCCCCTCACCTTTACACTACAGGTTTCCAGCTAGCTCGTATAATTTTCCAATAGCATCCCCTTGACGCGAACGCGACGCACCCTCGAAAACCGCAGGTTAGACTGCTCGGTGTCTGTTCCCTTGACCACAACCGAGGGAGAAAGTTGAGTAGAGGGCTGTTAATCGCGGAACGAGCATCTAGGGGTAGCCGGAGGGGGTTGCGCGGGTGTTGGGGGTGCGGATAAAAAAGGAGAGAGACCGGAAACGGGCCGTGGATTTATTGTCGGGGAGCGTGTCGCAATTACGATCCATCCGCGACTCGCCAGATTTACGATACCACGGGCAATCTGTTCGAAAACGCGGGGGTTGGGGGTTGTTGCTGGTGAAGGGGGTGGAGGTTGAACCGCGGGCCACCCTTTCATCAGCCAGGGCTTTTTAGAATTCATTTTCGGGTTTAAGCTTCATTTCTCGCCTGGTCGGAATTAAGCCGGTGTCGCGAGGGATTGAAAGGGGAGAGGGGGGCAAGGGTGGTGCAGACGGGTGCAGGGAGGTTCGTCGCGGTGCAGATTGGTAGGCGTTACCGTTGCCCCGCTGCCACACTTAAGGGGTTCCCGGGATAACGAACGAACTACGCGACACACCAGACCAACCCCCGCCTCTCTCTCTCTCACCCCCGCCGCGGTTATGGTTGCGGTTGGGTGCATCACCAGGGCGAAACCCTCACGGTTATTCCGCGGGAACAATCCGAGCCGAGCTTTTTTGTAATTTACGACAATACGAACGCGAGCCCGCAGAATTACGATTCCAACCCCCTCGGTGCGACCCCCGTGCCTTCTGCCCACACCCCTAACCGAGTCTGCGCGAAGTTCAATCCTGCGACGAAGAAGCATGTTGCGAAACGTGCACACTCCCATTTTTCAAATTTTCGCTGGGTTGGACCTCGAAGTAGTGGAGGGGATGAAAGGGGTGGGTTTTGAGATGACACCGGTTGATCCGGAAAGAATGAATATAAGCGGTTTTTTAAAGCTTGCAGACTGAAAGTATGATCGGATATTGTTCGATTATATTTTTGGTAGTCGTGTGATTTTTTATAGAGAGATTGATGATCACAATGGCAAAGAGAGTGTTGAAACAGGGAGTAAGTTTGGAAATAGACACCTGATGACAGGGTCCGTGATGGCAGTGGCAAATCGAAGAAATATTTATAGAGATGTTGACTCTTCCGGTCGAGAACGGGTAAATTCTCATACAATATTAAGTTGACAATGTAGGGTGTACATTCAGATCAATTTCCAATTTGAAATTTCCCTTGCATGTTTGCACTTGTCACTGTCGAAGAGAATATCCGGGAAATTTTTAACACGGATCAATAACCATTCAAAAAAAACCTCGGCAATATTTACGTCTACAACGAAACACGTGTTTCAGGGGATGAAATTGCATCTTAAAAATCGGAAACCACCCTTAAATAATTTTCCCGGTGATTCACTTCGGAATTAAAATTATTACAGTAGCAATAGTATCGGCTATTAAGATTTCTCAAGGTAATGCAAAAATTACGAAGGTGAAGTTTAACCCTGAATTACCCCGTGAAAGGGTTGAAACGATCAGTCGGTTGTCTACGGCAACAGTATTGAAACTCAGGCGAATGTTTTACGAGGTCGCGATCTTTATGCAGAGCGGTGCATTTTCTGATTATACAGCCCTCAGGTACAAAGTGAAACGTAGGGCTGGCCACCCCCGTAGGAAGCCGCCCCTCGTCACGGGGGTTGCAGTTTGATAACGTTATCCGATGTCTGGGTGACCGCGGCCGCCGACCCATTATCCGCAATGTTAATTATTTACGAAACGAGAGCGCAAGGTGCGCGCGCGAGCCTACTCGCACCCCCTTTAACCCTCCGTGGAAACTTAGGAGTGGAAGTACGATGGCTAATTTCATGGAGTCTCGCCCGCGACCAATCGGGAATTATTCAACGGCGTTCTACTTCGCCGACCGAGCCTAAAAATACATTACCCTCGACGAATCTGCTCTGACAATCGGAGAAACATCCCTCCCTAGATAGATATTGGCATTGGAGGGTTGAAACAGCGGTAAAAAAATGTCTCCGCGATAAAAAAAACATGTTCTGACATAAATCACTCGGAGATACCTGTCCATAGAAAAAGTTAAATGAACCGATGATTAAGAATGGCGTCAGACACGAGTCCGTTCGATAGTGAAGGGGTGAGTCTCATTATTTTCGAATTTTGGAACGATCCCGCTGGCGATTTAGTGGCTAGTTAAATAAATTTCTGCTTGAACGAAGCGGGAGTTGTGATAATTACGCAAACACTATAAAAATGTAGATTCTCTTTTAATTCTATCTTCCACTAGAATATCCGTGCGCGAATCACCGCCAAAATTCGAGCAATATTTCATTCCTCAAGATTTATGTTAAATTTTTAATTTATTCAAGCAAACGCAATTCTCCCGGTTTAAAAGTGCATAATTTTGTTACAATGTTCCGACTGCTTTACTTTCCGAGATATTCCACGAGATAATAACCCCGCCGTTCTAAACTTTAAGGGTTGTTCTCACCCGCCGATCGCGAAAAGTGGTTGGGAACAAATACTTATCGTTTCCTAAGACCCAGTTAACCGGTGGCCAGCAATTAGGGGAAAATCACGCGACAGTGTCTCGTGTAACGAACGATGAATCGAAGGGGGGTGGGTCTCGTAGTCGGGTGGTGACTTGCAACGGATTTGCATATGGTTATTTTGTCAATAGACAGTGTTTTCGCTGCGGGGAGGGAAAAAATGATCGACTGCATGGCTCCTGTATAAACAGCCGTGGAAATACACCCGGATGAACCGGCGAACCGTGACACGGGGAATAAGAATTGCTGATGATCGCCGGAAGAAAAATCGCTGCGCGTCCTTTGCCGCGGAGAAATTAGGGGCAACCTGTGAACCGCGGGCTTACGTGCTCGAATTTCAACCCGGCTGCGTCGTTCTGATATTTATCCCGGTTAAGCGGCCACCATATTGCGGGGGACGTTTAACCGGGGCTTCTGTACGGGGTGGTTAGCAAATGCTGATCATGGAAACATCAAAAAATATTTATTCTTCGTTCGTAGAGGTGCGCAGAGAATTCATCAGATAATCAAATTAATTTCTGACAATCCCACATTTTTCTTATTATTGTAAATACATACAACTATTAAAACAATGGGGATAATGTTGAGTCACCCTGTAGACCGTACACAAAATTCCTACAAACAATAACCAGCCACCAAAATAGTATATCAACTCATATAAAATGTGGAGGATGTCATCAATATTTAATACCCTTAAATATTGTTGATATTGTATGGGGGTGGTTTTCAGCCACCCCGTAGACGGGCTAAGAGGACGCACCTGAATAATGTTCCGGGACATTGGGGGTTGACGTTTGTCGTGGCGGTGCCTAGCGTGCCGCCGCCGACTACCCTAACGTAACTCACCTCCCCCACCCCTTGTTCCATAGCCCTGTTCCTGCGGCCCCTCGGCCCGCCAGGACTCATAATTGTCCCCGTCCGAGCTGGCATATCGCGTAAGCAACCGAGGGACACGAAAGTGGTTATGCGCATTCCCAACCTGAAGAAATACCGAGCGGGGGTGTGCGGAGTAATGAGTAGCGATGGACTCAAGGCACTTGGAGCATGCGGCAAACCATTCCTAGGGTCTGGTGGCCCTAGGAATTCGAGGACGTGAAGGTTGTACGACTGGCGGGGTCTCCTAAACACTGTAGGTGTCTAGAAGACATCTAGAGTGTCAAAAGGTTTAAAGGTCTAGAGAAGCCCCCTCGTGTAAAAATGAAATTGGGGGGTTGGTCCCTGCTGCAGGACCTCGAAATCGAAAGAACCGACGAAAACCAACGGACCCCCAGTGTCGCTCGGACTTCGGACGACTCTGGAAGATCCAGGTCACCGGTAACCCCCTACCTGTTCGCCCAACAATATCCTCGTTTACCCGAAGACGCGGTCCTCGAGCGTCTCCAGACGCCCATTGCTTGAAAATTCGCAGCGGAGGGAATTGAATACCCATCGCTAGTGATGAGAGCTCGGTGGCTGAGGACGGGCGTAGAGGGGAGCCAGGGGGGCACACCGTGGATCGTCCCCCTGTGCCTCGCTCGCGGCTGAATACTTGAATATTGATTAAGCATGCACATCGCGATTACTGGAAGCAGGTAAACGCGCTTTCCAGCCGGGCTCTGCGTGTCTGCTGATATTTATACGGGACGTTCGCCTGTCCCTGCCCACCCCCGCCTCCTCTCTAGCTTCCTGTTGCCGGTGCTAGGCGGAAAACCAGCGTAGGACATGGTGGATAAACCCTAAGGTGCTCGTTAGATCGGGGTACCCAGGATTTTCTAGATCTGCTAGGATTTTTCTGCCGGAGCCTAAGTGATAGATCTCGAAGATGCTCGGATGAGTGAAGAAATTTGGATTCTGAGATCGCCAAGAGGGGGAAAGAAGCGAAAGCCGTGTCCCCGAAGAGGCCGATGATCAAAGCAAGAGGCATCACAAATCCCAGTGAATAGGTCAACCTATTTGCGTCATCGATCTCTCGGAATGCGACGCTGGCAATCAAAGAACACCGACAGGCGTGCGGCTAGCGCGCGACGCGGCCGTTGCTGCTAGAAGTCACTTGTCACGTGTATTTTTCCCATTTTGTCCCGCGTCGATTAGTAGAACAATGAGCTCGTCAGCGATAAGTAGGTTAAAGAGAGAACCTGTGCCCGACTCCGTCGGAATGAGCGAAAAATTCCAAGTGGCCGACGGTGATTGCCGATTGTCGAGGAATGCGGGGTGGGAAAGAGATGGCTGTGCGTAGCGGTTCGCGGAACCATTATCGCGGACGTATCCTCCGGGCCTCCGTAGGAAACACGCGTAATCTACATTCCTAATTCGCTACGTAGGTGGCTGGCATTCGCGAGACATCCAGATGGTTGGAAAGAGTCCCCGACCGAAATCTGAATGCCTAATGTCGCTGGTGGGTTGGTCGACGGATCTGCTAAAAGTCCACACGTGTGTCTGTGTAAAAATTATGTTCTCTGCGATTCGCGTTAAGTTTTTTTCTGACGAGACCGCGGGATGACCAAGCACCGCCAAAAAATTGTGTCCAGCTTGTAGGAGGACCCAGATGTCTTCCAATCCGTCAGGCTGGAAGACGTGTGGGCGCGACGACGTTCGAACTTCCGTCGCCTTCAACCTCCACTCGAGGCTGGATGGCGTCTAGAGCGGTAAAAAACGTCGTGTCGAAACAGAAGGGCGAAGGGAGACGGCTCTCGAGGTTTGAATATTCACCAGGCACATCCTGGGCGACGTCCACCTGACCCTCTTTCCGTCAGAAAAATCGGCACGTTCCCGCTCGTCTTCGAGGCTGCTCGAAGCCCCTCCGACGAGACAACGACGGAACGGGTTTTAATTAGAGCGTCGAGCGTCGGGGACCGGAAGTTGGGGGTGGTGTGACGACGTCCGGTCATGTCACGCCTCCCTCAAAAGCAATAGGATCGATATTGCGCGTCGGTAAAAGTTTTACCAGTGAAATCTGCCTTGGGGAATCTCCGTAGGTAATTGTACCGATATAAGCGACCTGCAGTTACCTACTCTGTTTACCGACAGAGCACTTAATCACTTTTCTAGTAATTTTTTACACTTTCTAGTGACTTTCCCACCTTACCGACGGAACATCGACTCGCGCGATCTGCAAAACAGCTCGCAAAAGCAGATTTCTGCCATCTCGAACGAAGGTAACATCAAATTATAGGGTCGTCGCACTTACCTGGATAGTTGCAGTCGTGTTCGTCGCTTCCGTCTCGGCAGTCCTCGACGAAATTGCATCGGTCCGATTCCAGGATGCATCTGGAGACGTCGCAGGCGAACTCGCCGGCGCTGCATCCTATAAATCGAACGATTTTTTTAGTATCGTGACAACTTTGGTTTGGTCGAAAAGAAAAGCGTAAACGATGAAGAATGGCATGCGATCTATATACATATATACAGAGTGCACGATATAACAGGCACATTAAGCCGGGTCAGGGCGAGCCTGTACCTGTCTGGTTGCAACCAATCTCGTCAGCGCCGTCGTTACAGTCCGGCACGCCGTCGCATTGCTGCACGGAACAAATGTAATGACTTCCGTCGCTACAACGCACTGTATCGTCGGCGCGACACTTGTTCGTCGCCGTGCGTTCCGACGTACCATCATCGAAATCCTTCTCTTCGTCCTCATCCTCCCTAGTCGTGGTCTCCTCCTCGTCAGGGTCCTCAGTTACTGCGTAGGGATCTATGTCGGGCTTGGCTGATTATACTTATCGACCTTGGTCTATTACCGACCAAGCAAAGCGTGTATGAATGGCGCAAAAGAAACGGTGTGTAGCTATGATTGGATGGTGAATCACGTGTTAGAGGCTGGAGGCTGGTTCCTAGGGACATCGAGGTTTCTCCGGACGCCACGAGGGCGCATCCAAATGCACTCAACTGTCATCGTTTCGCACCTGTACCCAAGCAACCAGCTCTCCACCCAGGTGGGTAACTGTTTCGTGGTCTGATGTGTTTGATCAGGTGTGGGTTCTATACAGAGGACTTGTTCGTTACGTTTCCGGGTACTCACTGTTCGTGGTTGCTGGACAGTCGATTTCATCGGAGGCGTCGTTGCATTGAGCTATCCCGTCGCACCTGGCCGATAACGGCACGCATGCACCGTCCTTACAGGTGAGCTCGGTGGACGGTTCGCATTCCTCTTCGATTTCCTTACCGTCTGGAGTATCGACAGGGAGTAACATAAACGAAAGAAAAATAGAACTGTGGACTTGAAATAAAATAATCGAACAGGAATCGTCGCTACGGTGGACAAAGGGATGAGACTCGATGTGGCTATCAATCTATTCTTTGCTAACTATGTCTACCGGACACGTTCAGCATTCCACGTGCAACATCGAATTACCAGAATGATCCAGAGGACCGTATTCGCCCGTCGAGGGCTCAGGATTCCTTTCGGATCTCTGCCGTTGGGAAGTTCATCGATCTTCCAGCATTCCGAAGTTTCGACACCCCCGACGGGGAATCGATCATCCTTACCTAACCGACGCACGGCGAGGAAGTTACCTTGGAATATTCTCATGAAGAACTCGTCCGGGTACAGTTGGATGTTGTCCAAGGAATGCAGCCGCAGCTGTTCCTCGATGATGCTGCGCACCTCCGCCTCGTCGGTGAACGTCGAGCCGATGTCCAGAGTCACCAGTGACGTGAAGCTGTCCGACGCGGTTGGTCTGTGGGCCAGAAAGTCTCGTCATACCTCGGACACCTGTCCGTTGAGTCACTGGGGGATTCTCTATCTCTTTGCTAGACTGTTTGTCCACGTCGGAGAGAGAGATCCTAGACTATCAAAGACACTCACGATATCTTAACAACGTTGGCGTAGTGAGTCTCGCCTGGAAGGTGACGATTGAACAGTTTCTCGAAGGTCTGCGTCAGGTTCGCGCTCAGCTCCTTGTACTCGCGACTACTTCTGTCCGCGTACTCCCGCAGATACGGCTCTCCGATCGTCAAAGTTATCCGGTAATACTCTGAAAGCATCGAGCGGAATTAGGGTCTCCGTCAAGACCTAGGTCTTGATTGAAGGTACAGTGATGTTTCGATTAGAGCGACAGCCTCGGGGGGATTTGGTCGCACAAATCGTGCGCAGCATTGTCGCTCTAATAGAAACATTAGTACTCACTTCGCTGAGGATTGTTCCCGGTGTTAGGGGGACCATTTGGACCAACTTCGCTCGTGGCGCTGCCTTCGATGTCCCCAGACCCTGCCAAGTCCTCGTCGTCGGTGTTCCCAATCTTCGCTGGCTCCCTATGAGCCGTCGCGGCATTACCAATTTCATTGTTCTGTTAAAAACCAGAGAAAAAATGAGAGACGTTGCACTCAGAGTACACGTTGCGTTATGTCATCTACCTCTTCAGCTTCCTCGTTCTCTTCGGCACTCTCCCGGGTCTCTCTGACGAGGTTTGCTGGTGACTTCGGCTTTTTGTCGTCGAACACCTCGACCGGGACATTTTCGAGCACCTCGTTTTCTTCGAGTTCCTCTTCATCTGCAATTGTTCGAATTCAACAATTAATTCAACTGGACTTCACAGAACCAGAGGATTTTTCTATGAATTCTGGAAGACGTTTCTTACCTGGAGGAGTCTCGGTGGTGGTGGTGGTGGTTGTGGTGGTGGTTGTGGTAGTTTTTGGAGGTGCGAAAAAGTCGAAGAGACCCCTCTTTATCCTGTGGAGGAGGGAGTCGTGTTGCTGTGACTCGATCAGTGGTGTCTGGTCGAGGGTCTGCTTGCCATCCTGGTCGAAGACTAGGTCATCGTTCTGCGGATAGAAAACGAAGCTACATTAGCAACGATTGTGTCGCAACCGAAAACCACACAGTGAAATCTAGTCGAGCGATTGTTTAATTGATAAGACGCCGGTCGAAATAGCCGACCGCTAACCTCGCAGCCACTAATCGATATCACTATTCGCCAAAAATAATCCCATTCTCCAGCTAGGTTTATTCTACTCCAAAATAATTCCCAGCGATCTAACCGATACGCCGACGACGGTAAATCGATGCGAATCGAACAATTAAAAAAAAAAAATTCCTAAAAAAATATGTAGGGTGAGCGAGTTCGATACGCGCACGTGGCCGTCGAAAAAATCTTGATAGCCCCGGGATTGCCGGAGATACGCGAGAAAAACTACTCGGGGCGTGTTGGTTAGACGGTGAAAATCGGTTTTCTCCGCGTACTTTCGAGGTCCTACGGGGAAATAAAAGACTCGGGAGGATTCCCCGTCGATCCATCATCGAACTGGAACGCCGTGGCCCGTAACGAGGCGAACGCGAGCGCGCGCCTCGCATTCGCTCCGTCTCCTTTTATCTTCGGTCACGTAGCCGCTCGCGGATAATATCGAGTTTGTTATTCGCGTCGCGGCCGAACCGTACCGTCGATGCTCTTTCTTGCATAACCTCGGCCGGTAACGATACTTTATTTCGCCGAGTTTCGGTCTCTCCCAACCACCCTCCTACCCTCTCTTCCTCCCCTGGCCACCCACGTAGTCTGTTCCGATCCTGGAAGGAGAAGACGTCGTTGACCAACGAGAACGTTGAATCCTGGCCAGTCTCGGAATCACGAGGCAGCCGCCGGGAATGGGCCGCCGATCCTGAATTTATATCGCGTGTTTAGGTGAGAATTGGTTCTTTATGAGCGACACGTGACCGCACTCGAAGACACACCCGCGCACAATCGATACACGACGTTCCCAGTTACATATGTACTGAACACCTAGTGCGTTAAAGAGGACATTCCCTCTAAATGGAGTGCGTTCCCCAAACGTATAATCCACACCTCGATAATTGCACGCAACTGGAAACTGGCCATTAGCATACTCTCTTATTCGGAAGGTCCACTATGGAGATTTCTTTCGGAGAATCGAGTGACCAATCGTTACGAAACTTTACACAGTTATTTATAGATGCTCCAAGTATATGCAGAATATTTTCAAAACTTTTATCTCTAAATATGTGGAAGTTATTCAACGAATGATAATTCTTAAATATATCGACGTCTGGCGTTGATAGCTATGCTAATTGGGTATGCATGAACAGGTTTGCTAAGTTTCATTATAATATCTTGTCTAGTTTTTAAACACTAATTTAGAATGGCTTCTCCAGGGATTTCGCAGGGTTGTGAAAATTACAGTGACTATTGTCAAATCCTTTCTTGATAATCCTATCTAGGACTATGGGAGGAGGGGTATTAGGGGTATCCATCAGAGGGTCCACGTGTTGATTCCCAGGCTGGGAGACAACGACAGCCGAGGATCATCTTATATGAACTCTTTCATATCCCGTCGGGCAAACGGGCGAAATGCCATAGCCGGGGAAAATTGCGGAAATCACGCCGGGTTCGACTTCCCGACATAAACGCTGTCAGCCCCTGCACCGCGCGAGATCCGCCAGTCAGACACGTCAACGGGGAAACTGCACGTCGCCGTTCACAGGGGAAAAAAAGGAACGTTTCCGTTCCGAGCTGTCGAAAGAGAATTTCAACTGACCGAGGCAAGTGGCAGGCCACGGATTCGACGGAGCTCGATAGTCCGGTAATGTTCCGGGCTCCGGTTTCCAATATTCTGGGCTTCGTTAAGGGCTCGATTCCTAGCCTGATCTGCTTCTGATCGGATTTCAGAAATTTCTGATCTGAGCTTAATTTTCTTTGCTTGTTCTAGCCCTGTTAACAAACTTTATGTTCCAGGTGGGTTCTCCTTTGCGCGTCTGGACGCAACGTTTTGTTATCAATAGTACTTTGGACGTATCTCTCTGCTGTGGTCGCACAAGTTTGCGATCGAAAAATTTAGGGACATTCGACCAAAGAGTGTGTAAGCATCTATGGACCTCAAAAATGAAGAAATTAACAACAACTACATAAAAATTTTATAAAATAACTAACTAACAAATTAAACAAAAAATATATTCTAATATCCTCTCGTTTGTTGATCCACTGCTGATGACGAATGGAGTATAAAAGACGCTGGAATAACAAAACGCTGCGTCCAAACGCGCAAAGAAGATCGCACCTAAAATGACCACTGTATCGTTGACTTTCAGCTCGTCAAACGAGCACGCGTAGGTGTCCGAGGCCTGATCCCGTCTGGAATTGGCGTCGCCTCTAACCCGAAAACCGGGCAGTTAAAATGCAAAGGCTAGGACCCCTAGCGAAGGAAGATTCGGCATGCTCGACGCCACTGTTTAGTATTCCGGCCGGCGCAGGACCTCTTTTCCGCGCCTAGCCACCACTAGCCACCCCTGGCTCGGCGAGCCTACTTGCCAACATGTTCCTCGCATTAATATAGCCGGGCTTAAGACAAAGGACGAGCCCCGGGCAGGGGCTCCGCGCGCCATCTTACTTCCTACCACGACCTCCTACGGCCGAGACACTATATTTTCGTTAGCTCGAAGCTCCCGGAGAAGTCCCTCAAATTGCGGGATTTCGGAGGACGAGGAGAGCTCCAAGGCAGACGTGCTGGATCTTGACCTTTGAGGACTCGATCGACCATGATCCTGAGGAGCCTTCCTCTCTTCGAACTCTTGAATCAGTGACGGCTCGTCTATTTTTAGGAGACGTGTAGAGCCATCACTACTTTATCACGTGATGATGTAATATTGGGAGAATCAGTGGAAATGTCAAGACTCTGGCCAATCCTCTAGAATACCGATGATCGGCAGATATGGTATTGATCAGATCTTTCGACAGGTAGTGATGGGTTCGACTCGCACATGATGATGTAATATTGGGAGAATTAGTGGAAATGTCAAGACTCTGAACAATCCTTTAGAATAACGATGATCATCAGATATGATATTGATCAGATTTTTCGACTGGTAGTGATGGGTTCGACTCGCGCTCGAACTAGACTTCAACTTCTCCAAGATTAGAAAAGTCGCAGACATTTAGAACCTCGTGGAATTTCAAAATTTCCGCTGGTCGTTGAGTGTCAGACGTTTCTGCAAGCGCGATAGGGAATGAGAAGAGCAAAGAAGGGGTGAACGAACTGCGCGCAAAAATGAGTGCAGCGCGATGAGTCATCGCCGGCGAGCTGGTCCTGAAAAATGGGTCCGTGTGTCTGTGCATTGGCGGGTGCATCGTTATATCGGTGCACGCACGTGTTGGTTGCATAACGCGTCGATCTCCAAGCCGGTTGAACGTCTTGTCGTGTCAAAAGCTGTCTCTCTCTATCTCGCTGTCCGGTTCGCCAACCGTGGCTCTAAAAGTTCCGAGGACGAATTTCCTTCTGGCCCACTTAGCCAGCCCCGACACGTCCTTCCCATGCATTTTAAGGATTTCGGACCGCCGCGCGACTCGGCCCGACTCGGCCCGACTCTGCACCGAGGCGGCCGGTGTTTTGCCGAAGTATGAGCACGTAGTTCCCGTGAAAGGATCATAGACTGGACTTAGCTTGGAAATCCCGTGTAAAACTTGCCCGGAATAGCAAAGTTTTGTCTCGACAGCCCCTCCCCTCGCACTCCTCGATGCTCCACCTGTTTTTTTCTTCGCCAACGGCATTATCGTCACGATTTATGCCCGAGACCCATGATCGCCGTATTTTTCCATGATTTTTTACCGTGTTCCGACGATTCAGGACCCTCGAAACGCATAATCGATCGACAATTGCAAGAGCAATATGGTTTCCACAATTTTTTAGATACCAACATCGATGTCATATAATCTGAAAAAATTATTTAAACGATTTCTCAGTGAATAGAGAATCAGTTATCACACTGTTCACGCGTCTGATCATAATCGCCCCGTACCACGTGTTTACCGGACCACGAGGCCCCGTTACGCAATTGTTGCGTCTACGTCGGTTGCATCGGACGCATGCTCCGTCGCGAGAACGTAATAATACGTCCCGTCTGGGCCGATTTAAGGTAAATTAACGCGGCCGGAAAACCTAGTGATGGCTTCCGGCTGCGTGTTTCCATCAAACGGAACTCGCGTAAACTGTTTTGCCGCGAAACGCGACACCAAACGCTTCCGCTAATTAGAAAGATTAAGCTGTCCATCCTTAATCCTCTGCTTCCCAAATTAATCGCTATTGTTCATGTAATTCTTTTTTATGTATGTATATGCATCAAACATCTATGAACAACTGTGTAAAGATTCGACACCCCAGAGCACCCCTAAATGACGTGTAAAAATTTCATTAAATTAGCCCTCGATAGAAGAAAGTATAATTTCCACAATTTTGGAGTTACGAACGTATAAAAAATCATGAATATACATCAAACATCTATGAAAAACTGTGTAAAGTTTCGTAACGCTGGCTCGTTTAGTTTCCCCAGAAAAAAAATTGCTAGTGGACCTCAGATTGGCCAAAGCACTCGAGAAGCCGTTCAAAAGGCTGCCGCTTGATCGTTGTCAGTTTATTCTCGCCACGAGGCACCGCGTCGCCTAAATCCCTCGGTTAACTCTCGGTTCCACCCTCATTCTCAGCGTTTCCACCCCGCGGGGGTGGTTTAGCCGTGAAACCCGAGGCGATGAGTGGCGGACAAGAGAAATTACGAAACTCTCTTACCCACTTAAGAAACCGAATCCCCCGCGACTTCCGGTTTCCTACGCGACCCTTAAATTCCACCGAAATGGAGTTGCAAGTCTTTCGAAACGATTTCTTTAAAAACCACACGCTTCCTTCCTGAGAAAATACCGGGCCGCAAGCAAACATTGAAAAGTCAACTCGGAGAAACAGTCTTACGATCCTGGACAAGGGACGTCCATCAGAATCTAAAGATAAAGGTGACATCGATATTGTGATTTTTTCTAAAAATATTATGGTTCGGAAGGAGAACAGTCTGTCCCCTTAAAAGTCTATCGATCCAATTAGTCAGAGAACACCAGGTGGATCTTAATCGGGACGCTAGTGTCCGAGTATTGATTAATTAAAATTCAAATTCATCGGTGGTTCGCTGATCTTTTATGGAAGCAGAAAATAATTTCCTTTGAAATTGTATTACTGAAAAATTGCGCAACGGATCCAACGATAGACACCTTCGAACACTCTGATCTATTCTCGATCTGACGGAAACGAGCGGACTGTTTGCTTTTGCCAAACACATACGCTCTTGGTTCCGTCCAACCGGCCCTTCTGGTCTGTATCACTCAATCCTTGCGTTTATTGTAACTGTGAGGGTACTGAAAAATTTCGGGAGGCCTGTACGCTGGTGGATCATTAGAAACGTCGTTCAAACACTGTCAAAATTTAAAAGATCTACATTCAGTAGTTTGATCGTTAAAAATTCCTAAAGATAGCCTGTCTGGGAATAGAAGACTCTCAGGAAAAGATTTTCCTATAGCTTAATAAAAAAAATGCTTTGCTAAATTACATTTCGAGAAGAAATCTTCAAATACTGCAACTTTCAAAAAAATCCATGACCCATCAACCGTGGCTTCCCCTTGTTAGAAGCAAACCACGAAGGGCTAAACGACGTCCGAATCCCAGGACCTTCAGAACCAAGGATGTTGCAACCCTCGCAAAGGATTTGAACGACCCAGATCCTGGATTCCATCGCGGGAGGAAGATTCTTCCGCGGATGTGTGCGCAGGTGATCGAACCTGGCGAACTTCCTGGGACAATGGGGCGCGTCGGATGATCCTGATCGATCGGTCCGACCGGTTCCAGACGCGCGGAAAAAAATTATCCAGGACAAGGTGAGGCACAAAGAGGAATTTCGTCGACGGACCCTCGTCGCACAAAGCGGCCGAGAACTAGCAGCAGTTGTAGCAAGCAGCAAGGCGAATAGGCACGAGGAGAAACGTGGCTGAGGAATGGAGAGAAACGACAAAAGGGGGTTGGAGGGACGGGGGGTGGTGTGGGTGTGGACCGAGCACTCTCGACGATCCTCTTCTTCTTCCCTTCAGCGAGCACCGCCTTCTGTCTTCCACGCTGCTTCCGACACAAAGAGTTCTGCTGCACACACGAGCCGAGCCGGCTTACCGCGAAACTGCCGTAATAGTCCATTGTCTGACATCCGACCGACAAATCCTCGCGACACCCCGCGCCAACCACCGACGTCTCACTCGTCGCCTTCAGGGGGAGTAAACTCCCATGTATAAAATTTGGACCATATATAAATATATGTTGGTTTTTAGTTCAAGGCAGAAGGACTTAAATCAGATGGCGCCACTGAAGTCCATGGGATATATATACAGGGTGTTTCAAAATTTCTTCAACATTTGGAAATGGGAGGTTCTTGAGTTCATTTGAAGCAACATTTTTCTTTGCAAAAATGTTGTCCGTCGATTTGTTAAGGAGTTATTAACGAAAAACGCGGACCAATCAGAACGCGGACCAAGGTCATATGTAAGAGATTTCTCCCCGTGGTTGCCTTGCCTTACCTTACCGCGAAACACCAAGAAACTATTACTTCGGGTTCGATACGCGTGCCCTTCACACGTTCCACGGGTTCCTGATTCTCTAACCGCGAAATTTGGGTTAGCAGGGGTCGATGGAAACGACCCCACTCACTATTTCCGTCGACCACCACCGAGAAATGTCTTATTCAATCATGGTCCGAGCTACGAAGCTCCAGACTTGTCGGACTCTCGAAGATGCTTCGGTATTCAGGGATTTTTAGCTCGGTGAAATTGATATGCTCGCCGTTATACCTCGATTCGTAATGTTGATTAACCCTCGGACGTTTCTAAGGATGAAAGTTCACCCATTCAATATTTTTACGCACTGTGAAATTATTCATTCTTCTGTGTCTACATGGTTACGAATCGGTACGTGACTAAGAAAAATTATTTTATACTTTTTAGTCCGTTTCTAAAAACGTGGTATTCTTTAAAAGATTATTTTTATTTACATAATTTATATAGCTATTTTTGAGGAGCATACGGGGGTAAAAATTGTCGATGTCGAGAAGTGGAATGATCATTAAGATAAACGGGACGCATAATTCGTCGTATTTCCCAATTCCATGGGTGTTAAAGTGGCCTAAGTGGCGTGCGTGTTTGAAGGACACCCTGTGTACCAGTCTCGCTCGACTGTCGTCTTTTGATTCGTGACTCAATGACGGAGAAAGCACGTGGCCGAGAAACGGCGTGAGTCATTCTCCAGAAATACACCGTTGGACCGTTGATATCGCGGATGCATCTGAATATCGATCGCGTTTTCTTTCGACGTATCGATCATTGTCGCGGCTCGCACAGTGCGTTGGCCAAGAGGGAGAAAAATAGAAAAATCAATATTTTTAAAATGTATATCTGTTTACAGGTATTCTCTTACACCTTTTATTTCAAACATTTTTTTATAGCTTTGAGATATATATTTTTGTCCAAAAAACAGGCAACAATATATTCTTTATATTTTCTAAGAGATTCGTTGATCGTAGATTTCGTCGAAGATTGAAGTCATCGATCGACAGATCCAAAGGGGAAACGTAGGATCGAAACGAGTCGAGGCACCGGCCCCACGCGAAACCAGAATTCACCGATGACTCACTCGTCTGAAAAGACGCTCGCGAAAGTGTGTCGGGGTGCTCGGCAGATCTCGAGGAATAAAAAAGAGAACGATCGCTCCCCTTTTGCCAGCGGAGGCTGCGGCGCGTCGCGACGCATCACAATTAACGTCAATTGTGGTGCTTCCGTGACTAAGCGAACGCTCCCGCTCGTCCCTAGACCAATTTACAAGCAGACCCGCCGACTGTAAATTACTTCACGCATTAAAAGAAAGAATAATGTCACGCGATACCAACATTCTATAACATATTTAACCATGCACCGTCTTCGTTAAATCCGAGCCGGATTTTAATTGGACGCCTTTTCACCTTCCTCGGACCCGGGATAATTCGTTGGAACCTCCTGGATTTTCGTTGGACTGTAGATCAACTCTGGAGCTTCCCTGAATTTTTCGTTGGATTCCCGATAGATTCGTAGTGGACGTTTGTGGATGTTATCTGGATTGGTATTGGACCCCAATGGACCTCGTATTGGACTCTTAATAAATCCTTCAATATAATGAATACGAAAAATTCAATACAGTATTCGCAATAGTTTTTTACAAATATCTCGAAAACTAAAAGCGAGCCCCCATTTTGGTAAAGGAAAAAGTTGTTCAGAATGAGTTGCTGCATAACATATTAGAATTTCATCAAAATCGGAGTACCCAGACCTTTTCTATATAATTATCCATTCTTAATAGATTTATATTAGACGTTTTTGGATGTTTTCTGGATTGGTACTGGACCCTCTATGGACCTCAATAAATTCTTTATCAATCTCAAACTCAGTTTGCAGAATGAAAAGACGTTTGCTGAATGAAAAGATTCACAATCCACTCGGATCACGCGCCACCGCTTCCTGTTGCCTCCCCTCCCCCACGGCACGACTTTATTTACCTGTGCCTCGATTAGGCGAGCCGACTGCACGCGCTGGAGACAATAGAATCGGCGTAACGAACCGTGGCGGTAGACAGACGCTCGATTGCTCTCGTTCCTGACCCTTTCCAGCCTGCGTGTCTGCGGTCCGGAAATCGAAAGGTGAAATTCCGTTCGGGCCACCATTACAACATTGTTTACTCTCGTCCCTAATCCTTCCACCTAACGAAAATTCCATCGAGAACTCGAGACTCCGAAAAGCTCTCTTTCTGTAATTATGATAGTACACCGTGTATACGAAATTGCAATTTCACAGCCGTCTTCGTGCGCCGAACGTGATACTTTTCGAATTAATATGTTTTCACCGGATCCGTTCGGAGAGCCTCACGCTTTCCGAGCGGCTCATGTTCCATTAATTTCGGAACAGATTTCTTGACACGGTGGATTTACGGGCCGTGCATTTTCCCCGTAATCAATCGGCGATGAGCCCCGCTAATGACGATCGCCGGGGGATCGGCAAGTGTTGCGCAGAAAATATTCGGATAATTGCCGCTTAATTGGAAACCCGATAACCTTGGGATATTAGGTTCGTTTGCGTGGGAGTTCGCCAGCTATCATCGACGGCAGTTAGTAAATTATATGCGCGCTCTGCTCTGCTCATCTGCTTCTCTCAGACGAGCGATAAACGCTCCCTCCACCGGCTCATTGTTCCACGAAGCACGCAGACGTATTATCATATCACTACTCGTGCAAATCTCGTCGGCTCGACTTTCGATTAATTAATCCGGCAGCTTGTCTTTTCTTCGATGCCGTTTATCAAAGATAAAACGGAATGCGGAAGGTGCATTGACCCTCACTGAACCCTTGCGGCGCTTTCGGTAGATTCACTGAAGAGAGATGTACAGTATTTTCTCTATAAATGTCCCCAAAGTCTAACCTGTAAATGTCCGAGATTTTTTTATTATTTTTTTATGAGACTTCAATGGTCATATTTGTGGCATTTTTCTAATTAAAATCATACTATACATGATGTAATTTCGATGATATTTACTTGTGTAATAGACAGTTAAAGTTTCGGGCGCGAGTCCTTCCTTGCGCGGAAGGATTAGGCGATATACCTGTAAAGGACGGTACATTAAACAAAAAACGGGGACCCATCAAAGCAGCGAGCGGGCTACCCTTAGAAATCTCGTTATTGACGACCGAAGACGATAACAAAAGAAATATCTGTGAAAGTTTCCCCACTTCTTAGCCTAACGTCACACCTTCCGGCACACCCTCGTCCAATTAATAAACGCAAAATTTCCCCACCTAAATCTACCCGAAAATCCGAGGTGACATTCGCAGTACTATTTTAACCGTGGTCGGAATAGCTTCTTCCCGTTCGCTGTCGCGATTTCGGAAAGTGTGGTGTTTTATGCTTCACAATTACGTATTCGCACAATTATACAGTGTCCCCTGTTCATCCGAGGGAGTAACAGAATATTCTGCAAAATTGTAAGTACCTCTGCTTCACATTAGTATTTCATGACCCAGGATTAATATTGTTATCTATAAAAATTCGATTGAGCGGTAATTATATAAAAAAATTCTTTCCTTTTCCAGTATAGGGGGTCGCTTTTAATTTTCGAGATATTTGCGAAGAACTATCGCGAATACTGTATTGAATTTTTCGTATTCATTATATTGAAGGATTTATTAAGAGTCCGATACGAGGTCCATTGAGGGTCCAATACCAATCCAGAAAACATCCACAAACGTACTATGAATCTATTAAGAATCCAACGAAAATTTCAAGGGTGCTCAAGAGCACGAATACGAAAAATTAAATACAGCATTAGCAATAGTTTTTTGCAAATATCTCGAAAACTAAAAGCAACCCCTTATATTGGAAAAGGAAAAAGTTGTTCAAAACGTCGAAATCTACAACATATTAAAA
Source organism: Lasioglossum zephyrum (assembly GCA_028455615.1). NCBI lineage: Eukaryota > Metazoa > Arthropoda > Insecta > Hymenoptera > Halictidae > Lasioglossum > Lasioglossum zephyrum. The sequence continues at coordinate 1,432,424 of CM052325.1, read as the reverse complement.
TTTCATCAAAATCGGAGTACCATTTCTATATAATTACCGATCGAGTTTTAATGAGAACTCGATCGAGCCTCGACTGGACTCCCAAAAAGTTTTCCAAAAAATCCAAACGCGCGCAATATTATTGGTTGAAGATGGCATCTCGAGGCGATGTGAACCGACGCTAAAGACAGATAAATGTCCGACAAATCGTCGGAATCAAGGCGTAATGCCAGGGTCACGCGTGGTCGTTTCCTCGGTAGATTATCGCGCATCCGTTCTCTCCTCCGTCTCACCGAGTCGACGCGTTTCCATTTGTTACTGCGCGCGATCCTCGCCGACTCTGGCACGCAGATTTCAATCTGCATGCATCTCTCGGGTGTTCAGAGTTCACTGATTCCTAGCGACGCGTGCCAGAACACTCCTCGAACCGAGAGAGAGAGAGAGAAAGAGGAAACGTGAAAATACTAGGGAGAACGTTTTCCAGACGAAACGATCTCAAGGCTGGCAAAATAGCTGGGGCAATTAAGCCTTTCATTTTCGACGACCTAATCTCTGGTAACACGCGAACTGTTTCCTTCCTGCGATTCTGGGTGTAACCCAGTTTTCTGTCGTGCGCGACACCCGAGCAAGAGAGCTCTCGTTCTAGCCCGTCTCGTGTGGGAAAACTTATCTGCGTCCGCGTTTGACAAGATACTACGGCGCGAAATGAAAAATCATTGTTCCGTTTCCACCGGGAGAAAAACCAACGTCGAGCTCGCTCCGAGATCCTTCGTCTCGTTCTCGGGCTAAATCCGTTCGCATACTCCTCTCTCTCTCTCCTGGCTGCGATGCCTCGGCTTAATAGCTTCGCCCTCGGGAATTACTCGCGCATGGATTCACAGCTTAGCCCCTCGAACTCTTTCCCCAGTAACGGCTCCCAACTATTGCCCACATGGTTCCCCAAAATTATGAAATTTACTAATGGGACGTGCACCCGCAGAGCTGAAATTAAACCTCGACATATCTCCCGGTAATTTTAATGACCGGCGAAAAGCTCCGGGCCCGCGGAATTACTAATGTGCTTTGTAATAAGTTACGTTACGGCTCGTGCGAATAAGCCTTTTCCGCGTATCATTGTTCGCTTCTCCATCATATTTCTCCGAGGGGGTTTGTTGTAGGTGTATCTGTCTGCAGAGTGAATTTCCCGGGATGAAAATTTTTGTACGTTGTCCTCAAACTGTTATTCAAACACCGTAAAAATTAAAAAAATCTACGTTTAATAGTTTCGTTGTTAAAAATTCCAGAAGGGTGACCCTATCAAAAAAATCGAAGATCCTCAAAAAAATTATTACATCTTTTCGAAAAATGAGTCCACCAAGTTGAAAATTTTTGTACATATTCTCCGAAGCACTATTCAAACACCAAACAAAGTTTCATCCACCTGCGGCCATCCGTTTGCTAGTAAAAAATTCGTAAAGCGTACTCTCAAGTATTCCGCGAATGATTCGGTTAAATCTGTGAGTAACGTTTTCGGATGACTCGCCGGGCCAAGTTTTTTTTTCCGGGGACGCGTGTAGCACCTTAAATGGGCATATTATGCATCGGCGGATTATGAAATGTGCGCGCGTGTGGCCGTGTCTCGCGACGCTTTCTCCGCGGCAGGCAAATCGGTATCGTCGTCTTCGTCGACGACGCAAGGCCGATTACACAACGGCGAGCATTACACAGCAAGCCGACAATCGGATGTCCCGTGGAGAGATCCGAGAGATCTCTCGATCTATCTATAGTTCTACAGCGACGCCTCCAGCAGCCGCCTTCGGAAATTTCGTCCGATAATCCTCGCTGCGGATGCCGTTCAAGGTGAATCTTAAAGTCTACATATTTATCGCGTTCTACTCGCCCTATTTCTTTTAATTTTTACTTTCCTTTCTTTCTCTCTTAAATAGATACGTCGCGGTCAGACCGAAAGCGGGTCAAGCCTCGATAAAACATGCTTTATGATGTCGCGCGCGCACCACGCCTCAGATAAAGCGTGCACTCGTTCCTGCGGCTTTTCCTTTACAATTTTCTGCATAGTGGACACTGTATATTATTATAATAACTGCATCCCCAAACTCCTGCATTCCTGTCGAAAAATTACTAAATACCAAAGACGCATACTTCTCGTGGAAGACTCTCAGAAAATGAATTATATCTTTTCGAAAAATCGATTTTACAAGCTGAAAATTTTTGTACACGTTGCTCAAAATGTTGACCAAACACCGTAAAAATTTGAAGAGTCTCCATTCAGTCAGCTGCTCCGTAAAAAATGGCAGATGCCATCTGCAATTGTAGCAGCATCGCTGTCAATAGTAATAGAAATGGGAGGTAATCAATTATCCTATTTGTCGAGAGTTCTCGCGATAAGTTATCTAAGGGGCAGGACCGTTGCATCAACGCGTTTCTTAACGATCGAGTTGTGAATAATCGAGGGAGTTCGCGTTGGTCAGAGGGCCGCTGACTAATTGACCGAGTGAGTTCACTCCCTGAACTGGAGCACCCAGCTCCCGTTGCATATTTTACTCGGCTCGTATCACCGTAAGTGCGTATTTATAGCGTCTTACACTCATTCTCGCTCTCACTAAATTTCTCGCTCTCTGGGTCCACAGTTTTTCGGCGGACCCGTGACGAAATTTCTGGAAATAGCCTTTTGATTTTCTCGCGGAACCTCGCTTCAGATCATAATCTCTTACGAGATCGCTTATTTCAATGCGCCTGACCCAACTCGTAGTTATTCCGGAAGAAATCACGCGTCGAAAGGGTGGTATGAAGTTTTTTCCTTAAACAACCCCTTTTCACCCCCTTAGGACTTGAATTTCGAAATATCCTTTCTTATCCATTGTATAGATCATAAAGGAAACCTCTGTGTAAAATTTCAGCTTTCTAAGCAGCTATCTAGCATTTTATATACAGGGTGTCCCAAAATAGATAGATTGTACGGAGTACAGGGTGTTTCATAAAAAGAATAAATTATAGCAGTGTTTCAAAAATGAAGAAAAAATACTTTGACGTTTCAAAAATCGCAGATACGTGTATAGTACATTCGAAACAAATCTACACAGTGCCACGTTGCACCACGAAGGATATAACAAAAGAGCCACCCTTATTAGAAGATTCTAAATATCATTTACAAAATGGAGAACCGCGAAGAAATGTCAAGTGTCCCCGGGATCAAGGCTCGACAGTCGACGAGGCCAGGTCAGAGCCTCCAACAAGCTACAAATCGTATGCAGCGCGCGGCACGGTATTTTTTTCGGCGAAATCTTCCGGATAATTGGAAATCCGTGAAAAGACGGGAGCGTTCCTTTTGTCGCCGGCCTGGAAAAATACGGTGTCGAGCAGAAACGCCACCTTCGTCGAGGTTTTTCTTCTACCCCGTTGGGGTTGGTATTTGGGTCGCGCGTCCCACATTCCGCCCGCGTCAAAGTTAATTGCAGGTGTTAACGACGATTACCGTGTGCGCGTTGCTCGTCACCCTCCACCCCGTTTCTCTCGTTTACGTACACGCCGCGGCGGCCCCGTGTGTCTGGGCTTTTGTGTCGCGGGGGATGAATCAAATTTCATCCCCTTTGTTTCCTGCTCCAGGCGACTTCTTTCTCCCACAGCACGCGACGCGTGTGCACCCCCTCTCGACCCTCCGCGAGTCGTCGACCTAATATCTCCCTCGAGGGTTGGGAAAAACCACCCCCTTTACGTCTCCTGGAAACTTCCGAAGACTCTTCCAGGTGAGATGCTGTGCTTTTCGATTGTGAATCGACCGCAACACCCTAAGAATTTTTTACTAATTAGAGGGTGCATCATCATATCGTCATTTTTTTATATTTATTATACATTACATTTTCGATCGAGAAGAATTTTACTTTATAATTAGGTTAGGATGCGAGTAATTTTGGGATGCCGATAGGATCATCAACCCCCGCAGATTTTGATACATTTCCATGTGTAATTGCCTGGTTAGAAAAAATTGCGGTCCACGAAAAGATCACCGAGAACGGCCACGGATTAGCGTAATCATGGTTCGTCGTTAATCCGTGCCGCGTGAAACTGATTGGACCGTCACCGTCCGCGAAGTCGTCTTCTAAATAGTCGACAGGAATTACAGGCCAAGACGCTGTTCGACCCATGGTTCCCGCTGTCCCTTCTATCTTTAGCGGGCGTTGTCTACAGGGTGACACGATTAATTCAGAAAATCGTTTCCTTTTCACTTAATTCATTAAAGCGCCATTAGCCGAATCAATAGTTGTAGAGGAAGATGATGGAAAGCATCCTCTGTGACGTTTTATTCATCCAATCGTCGCTGCGAATAATTACGGTGCTTCGAAATAGTATATCCAAAAACTATTAAACATTTCGAAGGTATAAGTAAAAAAAGTTTTTTACGTGTTCTTAAAAATATTGTTCGAGCGTGGTAAAATTTCAACATCACCTAAAGAGTATCCTGTTATGCAATTTCTGATATCGTTACTGTATATCTACCCAAAAATTGAAGGCTAACAGAAAAGTGTTTTTCTCCTTTAAAAATCTATCTTCCCAGCTGAAAATTTTTGTGCACATTCTCCGCAGCACTGTTCGAATCAGTAGAAAGTTTCGCAGACTTACATCCGTCCGTTTGATCGTAAAAAATGGTCCGATTGATCAGCGACCCCCGGAATAATTTTACCGATTCGACAAAGCGAGAATCTTTCCGGAGATTGCTATACGGATTCAGTCGCATTCGATGCGTTTCTTTTTCGTAGCCGTCGGCGCACGTTGCATCGTGCAGGAGGCCGGCTCGTTTGAGGGCATCGCTCAGAGATAACGATATCGCGCGAGACACGCGGTTTTTCGATTCCATCGCGCGCGTTAACGAGCGCACGCACCGAGCTCATTGAAAAAAAAATACAGCATGTGTCTCTCTCTCTTGCACGCAACCGTCGAGAATGCGCTTTTTGAAAAAGCTCGACCGTGCAACGACCGTCGCGCGGATATCACCCTCCGCCGCACGCCGTTGAATGAGTCTCAAACGGTGTGTGCCCTGCCCCCCGCGCGTTTGCTGCCCCTCCATCTTCGCCGCTCGTTCCACACGCCCTTCCCTCTGCCCCTCTGTGTTCCCGTCATAATGACGTCTGCTCGCGACGGTAACTTTAACCGAACCGTTCGAGCAAACGAGCCGTGCAATTCGAGGAACGTTCAACAGGATTCACCGTCCCTTGTCCCTCGTCTAGGGATCTTTGTTTAACCGCGACGCCCTTCGAATTCCCTCCCGTGAGTCTCGCGGAGACCCAAAGAATTCTCTTGACGAATAAAACCGATGTAAATATCAGTGTCACTCGATTCCAACAGAAATTAGTCCTTTTTTTTTGTTTTTTTCCAAAGGGATTTTTCTTCCTTCCTATACAGGGTGAGTCCGCAGATACAGTACACCTAAATATCTCCATTACTTTTCGTTGTACAAAAAAACTTCGTAGGACAAAGTTACACTGTTTGAAGGGTCACATGTGACGGTGTAAAAATTTTCATGGTCATCGATGTTTTTTTAAATGGAATGATATATTTTCGGTAACGTAATGTTGCAGTTGAGAAAATAACGAATAACATTCAATTAAAAAGAAGAAAAAGTTAGAAAATAATATTTGTCTCGTCACACAAAACAGATATTTTCTGCATATTTAAAAAAATTTTGTTACTTAAAATAAATATTGTATGTACGTTTGAATATTAAAAAAAGATTACAGGATGTTTCAAAAAATGTGTTCTCAAAACGGGGAATATTTTCTGCACCTCGAAACGGAGTCTCTTTCATAGAATGAACGCCGAAAAACATAAAGAACAGTTCCATGTACGTAAAGGAAAATCGACAACGAGGTAACTAGTGTTTACACAGTAGAAACTTGCATATGCCGCAAAAAAGTCGTGCGATTGAAGCGCCAGGGACAGCTTGCTAATTACGACTAGTTTCCAAGACGGGGAAACGATCGTATCATTGTGATTAAGAACGTTGTATTCAGTCAACCGGACGTGGGAAATATTAATGAATGCAGGAGGCGAGATCAAAGTCGGCCGAAGACGAGCCGATCGGAGTCTCGAGCCAGTGACGCAAGCTGCTCGCTCGTGTCTCTCGAACGGAATGCCGAACGGAATCAGTTGTCTTGCGCTGTGCAGGTTGCTATTTGCATATCTTGCAGGACGGACTGGATTGCGCAATCGTCGCAACAGTGCATCGATAGATCGATAGAAATCTCGACAGATATTCCCGCACCGCTGAAAACTGTACCCCCAAATTTTTGTGTCGATTTTCTGGAATTTCAGCTCGTGAAAATATCGCCCCTGGATTTGAATCTAACTGTAGATCCAAACCAAATCCTTAATCAAATTTGAACCAAATTTTAGTCATTCTCAAGATAAAAGTCTGCTCTATCGCGTGGTGTAATTCGATTCTCCGCTGGACCCTTATTTTTTTATATGAATTGAAAAATATCTTCAGAAATGTGTGCAAGTGCCATATGTTCAGAAAAGCTTCATTCAAATTTGAGTCATACATTGAGACAAATATTTAGCAAAGTTTGACTAAAATTCGTACCATGTACAGGGTGTCCGAGAAGTACGACTGGAAAGAAAATTAGCAGATTGAAGACTCGAGAAAGTACAGGCCGATTCAAAAGTGAGTTTCGATAAAGTCGCGTTAATTATCGCTAATTGGAGACGACGGAAAGCGAGCGCGTTCCACGTAATTACCCGGGAACCGTTAACGAGGGACGTCGGCCAGGGTTACGACCCCGTGTCGCCGCTGGATCGGCGTTTATCTTGGCCGGCGTCGAACAGGATCCACGATTCATCGATCTCTAAATTGGGTCGTCGCGTCACTCGTGGTAGATCGTAAAAAAAGAGACGCGTAAGCTAGTACGTTACGGCCTGCATCGGGAATGAATGAAAATGCAGATGCGTCGTCACGTTCGCGAAGCGATGAATGCGAGACGAGACGCATTGTCGCGTTGTACACAACTGTTTCTTCGAAGAGTTCGCAAAGTAGAATCGTTCCTTGCACCCACATGTGTCCTAAATCCATGAGAAAAGTTATTCGATCGGGTCAACTGGTGCGTGACAACCTCGATTTTAATGAAATTTTCAATTCACGACCCCTGCTTATGTAGTTGTCCACTGCTGGACCCGAATACAGAGCTTTCAATTATAGTGCTTTAATGCTTCAATTATAGTGTGAAATTTTAAGGAAATCCATTTTGCAACACGGACAAAATCAAATCAATCGTTTTACAATTTGTCAAGAAGGTAAATGGGTGAATTTTCACCCTGAGGAACGCACGAGGGTGAAGGCAACTTTAGTCTCAGAAGAAAAACTTTCGAATATATACACGTAGAACGTTGAGAGAGATATGAAATGTCAATCAAGCATTTGTCTCCAAGCGGAAAATTGAATTTTCACGGAAAACATCTTAGTAGATTCAAAACGGTTATGATGTAACTCTATTTCCGAGGCAGACAGATAACCGATGGAGTATTTGCGATCGCTGTTACCCGGTAATTCGCTGCACACGCGTTTCACTGTAATCTCGTTAACAGTTCGCCCGTGAGTCATTTAAATACTTTGCCTCGCCGAACGACAAGTATTACCGTCAGTTCTGGAAATAGATACTGAAATCAGCATAAACAGCTCCTCCAATTCGCGGTTTCTCCCCTCGGCTAAATAAACAACGACGTAACGCTGCGTGTACAAGCGAGATCGAGCGGAAGATAATGCTTTCCGCTTCTCTCGGGGCCGAACGTTCGGTGACCCAACAAAATTTCGAATGAAAAAATATATAAACGAGAAACAACAAAATCACGTGGTCGAATCGCGAATTACTTTGATACGTCGCCGCTAATCGACTAGTAAATGCGCGCGAGCCAGACGCACCTAATTGGATGACCGCAAGGTTGATTTCTTGTTGGAACGCCTCGCGCGTTTCGCATATTTAAGCGACAGCGATGGCTTCGAACCGCGCTCGAACAAGAACAACGTCGCGAGCAAATGTAACAAACCGGTTTAATTTATTAGACTGATTTCCATAAATAAATGGAAATCAATGGATAAATTGATTACAGTGTGATTAAGTTTCCTGTTCTACGAACAGACCCGATAAGTTATCTCTAGCGCTGACAAGGTAAACGCCGACAAAAAGTTTACAGGAAAAAGACGAGACGGTGCAGATGAAAGAAAATGTTCCGTTTCGAAATTGCACGGTACTCAAGGTAATGATAATATATGACAAGTAGTCGAGCGAGTGACGGGATTGTTGCACGTTAATTGAACAAGAAAGTGACAGTAATCGGACCGCGTGCAGTTGAACTAGGTCAGCTAGCGCGTTGGTAGTGCAAAAGCGAAAAAATATTCCGCGATTCTGGGGAGTAGGATAATTCTCATCCGTTGCGGATTAGTTTCGCACGCGCGAGCTATAATTGCGTAATTCGAGGCGACTCGCCGGTTGTTTGACAGCTCGTTCGCACATTCTCGACGCGGAATTCGAAAGCGACGCGCCCGAGCAACACATCCAGAGCTTTTCGATGACTGAATAAAATTTTTTACACACTCTCTGAACATTGCCGAACACGAGCAGGAAGTTTGCGAATGGATAGTCTTGTTAATTTCGTTAACAAAAAATAATATACAAGGTAGTCCCATTTTTTAGTTTCTGTGTATCGTCCATATTGGATTTTTTTTTCTCATGACCTAAATGTCGTGGCTCTACGAAATTTTTCTGAACTGTGCAAATAGATTTGAGAAACGTCTGTGATCTTTTAGAAGTTACGAGCGTGAAATTTGTGGTAGTTGTTCGCAGTGAAAGTTCAAAGTGTCGAGGCACGATCAACGATCGATATTCGTTTTGCATATCGACGCCATTTTTCTTCGAAGCATCGCTATTTTTATTTTCCACCGTGCGGACGTTTGCTACATCCATACTAATCGAGTGCCGTTTGACTTTTTCATTTCTGATGACGTCAGGAACTGTCACCGTGCGCATCATTCAAAGTGAATGCTTTTAAAACCTTGTCTGCCATCCAACGCAAACAGCTGCTATAATGCGAATGATAACAACGTGCAAAAATCAGTGATCGGCCAGCAGACGTGTGTAAACAAATTTTCAAATTTTCAAAAAGCTAGTTCCATCAGTTTCTATAAAAAAAAATTGTTGACTCAGCCCTCCGTTGGAAATGATATTTTCAAACGTGTCCACGTTATTGTTTAAACAATTACTATAACGCAGACGGTAGCGAGTTGCGAAAATTTGTGGACATGGTACAGACATCGATAAATAAATCTGCAAAGTTTAAGACGTGTAGGTCTACTGGTTATCCGAAGGAAACAAAATTCCTAAAAGTCCAAGAGGGGTGAATGGAGAAAGGGGAAACGACCCGTTGATGGGTTTTTCGAGATTCTTTTTTAGTTTTATGGGATTTTGGTGGTGAGCCCGTGGCTGGCTTGCCCACGCAGCTCACCATGCGGTTCATGCACGGTTCATCGAGCCTCAAAGGTTGAATTTATGGACGACGATAAGCAGGAATTTATTGATACCACGGTCTCGACTCGATACCAGCGCATTTCTGCGTGCGCGCGTACACACGGCCGTGCATCGGCCGGCTTATCTTCCAGAGCTATTGTCTCCCGAGATCGATCTAGACGCCGATCGTTGCCCGGAGGACAGCTAGCGGTGGCCTCGAGTCGCTCGCGAACTCCGCTTGAACTTATTCTGAAATAGCTTTGCCTTACATTTCATATCTCCCTTCAATAATCGATCGAGTATGCATTTTACTTTATATTTTTACTGTCGCACAATCGATTAAATATTTTCCGAATGTTTCAATGAATAAATTCAAATTAAATATACGTGTCTTGTTCGTAGCGAGCTCGAGTCATTTTCTACTAAATTTTTAATGGTTTGTACGAAGGTGTACAAGGTTATTTTTATAAAAAGTTTATGAAAAGGTGGTTTGGAGAAGCTTATTAACGATATCTATGCTTGGCTATGAAACGTCCATAGCACGTGTAAACAAGCCGGACATGTAGCAGCAGTCACTGATAAGTGTCGATAATAGACAATGTGTCGCACGCCTTTCGGATAGTATTTCCACGATTATGTGTACGATAGAGGACCATTCAAGGAAACGCGCGTACGACTCCAAAACAAACACTGAAGTGTACATTAATAAATACCTTATAATCAATGCACTTAATAAAATTAATTGGCACTTATTACATCACCGATTTTAATGGCCTTGAAATATGTGGTCAAGGCCATCAAAATAAGGAGGCCCCAAAAGTAAATAATTACTAATTAATTTTTAGCGATTTAGCTGAACTTCCTCCTTTAAATAAATGATGAATGTATCGAGTCAATCGTCTAGCGTTCATAATTAGGCCAAAGCAGACGTAGATCATGTCTCTGAATCAGATCTATCATCCTGGCAAGGACTGCTTCCTCAGGGTGTCTAAATAATCGTTTAGACCTTCGTTTCAAGTGTCTTCTTTGAGACTAAAGATCTTTGGTTCTGAAACTATGTGTTAGAAAGTAAAAGCGAAGCTCCTTTGATCGCCGGATTTCGGTTTCACGAAGCGGTCTTCGGGCAATGGCTGTGATTGGTCCGGCTTCCCAGGGCCTCGAAGACCATGAATGGCGACTGATTAGGAGCGCGGAGTGGCTGTTGTTCTGAAGTGCGGCTCTTATCACGGTGGCACGTCACCGGCGACGGTTTAGTGTCGCTGAACGACTATGTTTTGATCGAACCTCGAAAGCGTCGCTGTGTCCCCAGATTCTAAACAGCCTTAACCCTAGAACCTCCGATGATCAAAAAGACACTGGAGGTGGCAATAAAGTCCCCATGTAATTTTTTATATTTACATTTATACGTGACAAGCAAATTTATTTGGGTCCAATGGAAATCACCGACACACAGTGTTCAACGTCAACATGTTTACCGACTCCGGATCTCACCGAAAATAATTGTGACCGAAAACGATTTTAGATTCGTTTTCGGCCAGAGTTGTTGTCGGTCACATCTGGAGTCGGTGAAAACCATGTCGAGGAAATTTGTGTCGGTGATTTCCACGGGACCTATTTATTTTGGATCTAAAAAAGTACATCATGAAATTCATTTAATATACAAATTGACTATCTAACTAAATTTCAATTTAATTTCAATGAAATTTTAGCATTACCTTCCAGTGATATTAAACTTTTTCATTAGTCTGGCATTCAAATTACGAATCAGCTTTTAGGAAGAAACATAAAACTGAGGGACCACATTGCCGCCCTTTATTTATTATTCTAATATTTATAAATTCTAAAATTAATATTATTTTAATCCTCCACCGATCTCGCGGTGAAAAATTTCCGAAAATTATTTCACATTACCCTGGTGCGTTCTCGAATAAAAGACGCGTCAGCTGGACCAAGTTTTACAGACTTCCCAGCAAAAAATAAGTCTTTCCATGAATCACCCTAATCGTCACGGACCTCTCTCACAGTTATTGCTTGCTTTATGCCGAATGGACAAATAGGCTACACCGTTCGGGAACACGATCTCCAGCGAGCATCGAGCTAGATCATCGCGTTCGATCGTCCCGAATGAGTTACAGATCGTAGATCCTCGTCGACTACGATCGAAACGACACGGTTTATCTTTCCCGATGGTGGATCCCGGACGTTTATTAGCCGCGCAGAAGACGACGGTTTACGAGGATCCAGCGGCTGGCAACGTGCAAACGAGATCGTACCACTCGCCACGGCGTGAAAAAAAAAGAAATAGTAGAAACTGGATCGTCGGTTCTTCCGCGAAACCGGCCGTGTTTCGCGGGATTTACGGCCGGATCGGGTTTATGGGGTTTCGCGTATGCGAGCGCACACGGCCCTCTCCGTCGTCGTCTCGCATTTTTAGAAAGTCTTACGTCATGTCTCTTTCGACAAAGCGGCCGTCGATCCAGATGCGAGGAGCATGCCAAAATTCTGTGGAAACGGTGTAACCTCCTACAAGTTAGCCCCCCACTTGTTGAATTAAATAATTTCATCAGTTGTGCTATATTGTGCTCGAATATTACAACTGTAATATAAAACATAAGATGAAAAATTTAGAAAAACGATTGTTTGAGTAGCCCTCCACTTTTCACTTTTTTTCAATTTTTTTTCAATTTTCTCAATTGTGCTAGGTTGTGCTAAGATTGTGCTAAAGTATTACTCCGGAAACCGAAGTTAGACTCCTACAAACACTCTACGATTTATGGAGAGGGGGGACTGTAGATTTGACAGTGATTGACTTCCGGAAACCTGATTTATTGAACAGCAGTGGATGAAATATACATTAGAAGTAGATAGTTTGGTGGTGCAAATTTAGACTTCCTTAGACTTCTTTGAATTTTGCTGGTAGATCTTTGTGGAGCTGTTTGGACTCCTACTGAAATCCATCCTGCGATTATTTACTAAACACCCGTTATACAGTTCGTACAGTGGGGAAACTTGACCTGGCTCGATTCGGAAAGAAATTACTTTCGATAGAAATGAGGTAGAGCGATGAATTTTTTTAAAATTAAAGCTGAAACATTGTAGAATATGGAAAAAATAAGGACATTATGGTACGAATGTTTTTTAACCTGGAAAAAATAAAAGTTTATCAGTTTAACTAAAATTCGATTTTTTTTTAAATTCTGAGGTCGTAGGCAAATTTAAAAACCGTTCGTACCGTAATCTCTCTATTTTTCCCATATTCTACAATGTTCCAGCTTTAATTTTAAAAAATTTCGTCGCTCTACCTGATTTGTATCGAAAGTTATTTCTTTTCGAATCGAGTTAGGTCAAGTTTCTCCACTGTGCGCCGTAACGGAGAAACCGTAAGCTAATACCTGAGATACGAGAGAGGATAATCAGACGATTTCACGGTCAGCGAGTTGCTCTCTTCGCGCACCGGTCACGTTGCTTAGCAATCTGGCAAACGACGACAATTCATCTCCTAATCTCATCAATTATTCCTAACATCGCTCCGAATAATATTTATTATCCTTAAGTAAATGGCTACTCAGACATGAACCAATTCAATCAAATCTTCGATCAATATAGAATCACGAATTCCGTTAAAATCCATTTACCTTAGACTGATTGAATTCCCGGAAATAAAATCGTTCGAGTAGATTGCGAAATAGAGGCCAGCCATGGGCAGAGAGAATTTAACTTCAATTAACGTAATGATCTACCGGGCGAGACCGCCGAATATCCGGAAGAAAAATAACCAGGACGTTGACGATGCGATTAAATACAGCCATTCGAATATCAACGGCGCATCGTGTAGGGTACAGTACACCGACCGACTCTTGTTTTAATTAAGATAAATCGAATCGCTGGACGATACTCGCGCGAAGCGAAACACGCAGGATGGGATCGTTTAATTTTACATCGAACGAGCCTTGTTCGAGCACCGACAATGCTATCACCGTTCCCGGAACCCGAGAGGACCCTCTCTTTTTATCGTGCAAAATATTGCGACTGATTCGGACGATGGATTAAATTTACAAGCCATTCAACTCGCTCAATTTTTCAATAACTCGGTCTCGAAGAAGGTGCATCGGTGTGAAATCTTTGAGAATATATTCTATTCGAACCGGAAAAGTTAAATTATTCTTTCAAAAATAAATTATTCTTTAGACTCTCCCGACTGTGCCAGAATTTATTTTTTAACATCGTGAATGTTTAAACTTGTTTAAAAAATATTTGAAGAGACCGATCCGCTAAGAATGAGATATTGTAGATTTTGTATATTTATCGGCGCTCTCTTTTTAATTATTTCTAAACAATTTCAAACATTCTGATGTTACAAAAAATACCCTTTTACTCGGGAGGGTGTAAAGAATAATTCTACGTAATAATCGTCCCGAAAGGATTTCTGGTCGATGTAGGAAATATTCTCAAAGTTAAATTATAATTATAAAACAATTATCAAAAGCTGCGAGCAGTCATAGTTAATAAAATGGGACAGTGTTAACTGTTGGATAGAATTCATACCAGGTTCTGTGAAAAGAGGACGCGTCACTGGAGTCACAATAAAATCGCGTGAAGAGAATCGGACACGTGAGCGAGCTGGTTTTCGGGAGCGGGGCGTTTTCACGCTGCATTATTCAGGCCCTATGAATTCGAGATTCCCTGGCGATCGAAGTCGACGGTGCGCCTTAGCCCTTTCGAGATTACAGTGACAAAATGCGTGCGTGCTAAGGAAGAGAATCCCTTCGGTGGTGTGGCAACAATAAGCCACCGATCACGCCGGTGAATCCGGAAGGAGGGATCCACTGGCGCACCTGATCTCCAATTTAGGATGCAACCGTCGCCTTCGACTTTACTTCCTCGTCCACCGTGCATGATACACGTTTTGGAGACCACCAGTCAGTCGCTTGGTCTGTTAGATGATTTTTTGAATTTGGTTTTTCGTACCACGTGGAAGCCCAGGTGAAATAAAGAAGTCTAGAGTGCATCCAGTTTTCGACAGTCCAAGTGAAGACTCACCTTAATATTACTAGAATATTACTAGAAAAACAAGTCACACACACAAAAAAAAACAGTGTTTGCAGGATTCAATTGTTTTTTCTTTTACGAGTGTGAAGACTTATTATAAAGAGGAAGATTCAACCCACTTCACTCTCGTGATTTAACAAGATTATGTTTATATCTAATAATTGAGCGTCCAAATTAAGGGAAAAAATCGAGAAAAAAAACCTAGAAACCACCCTCAAATTCTAGCTCAGGGGTTGGTAGCACTGAAATAATATAATAGTGATCCTATTATTATATATACCCTGATCGGGTGCACCCTCCTACCCCCTTAACCCCAGGTCTAGTTCTAAGTCCAGTTGGAAAGGGGTGGATCCTAGTGGACATTCAGCCTCCCAGCTCATAATTAGCCAGGCGTGCCAACAGACAACGAAAGAAATGTCCCTAGGAGACGTGTAGTAGTGCCGTTCGCGTCCGCCATCAATGAGATTACCCATTCCCGACACGGAATAGCTCGAGACTTGTCGAATCTGCACGTACAGAGCGTACCTTACGCGTCGCCTCTTTATTTAACCACTTGTCTCGGTATGTGTCCCTATGTGTCCGGATGTTGGTATGCGTCCGTGTGCGCGTTATCTCCGCGAAAGCAGCGTTGCCAGCGCTTCCGAGAAATCAGGGTCATCCTGCCGCGCGTCCACTTTCCTTTCTGACCAAACTCTGATAAACCACCGAAAACGAATAAATTATCAGACTCCACGCAAAACGTTTCCAATATCGACGAACAACCGAGAAAAAAGGTTTTCAATTTATCACGAACACTCTCCTTTATACAGGGTGCTCCATAATTCGTGGCGCTGTTGATATTATTTTTATTTATCTGTGTCAGTGTCATTGATAAGAAGTGCTACTTTTCTGTGGTATTCGGTGACCGACGATTCGCCGCGATTCATTTACATGTGGGCGGGATCTAGTTTAAGGGGCGCCCGAATATGGGCAACCTCTCGACACCAGAGTACACGGTTTGCCTAGAATCCGGCGCAGCTGGTCCTAGACCATCGGGGAGACCATGGTTTTCCAGGATGATCGTGACGTTTCCGATGAGTTTCTCATCGAAACGAGGATGGGATAATGAGCACGCCGACGAATAGACGATAATTAGCCGTTGCCCTGGTTCGAACACGAGCGCCTATCCAATGGCACTAGTAATTCACTGGGTAATGAGTCAATCAGACCGCTGTTCGGCTCGATATCGAAAGCATCCAATCGGTGCCGGGTCGGGACGTATCTTGTTCCACTTAGGGACTTCTGGACACGTATAGGGACTTTCAGAAACATTTCAGTTCAATCTTTGCACCCGATCGAAACTAGAATATTGATCCTAGCATATGCAGAAAAATTTTAACTTGCGATTTGATCGACTTAAGTACAACATGGTTAAAAACTACAATGAGCACTGAATCAGAGGCAGACAGAGTTTCAGAATAAATTTGAGTCATACTGGACAGCCAATTTTAGCATGAACTTGAGTTGGACTCGAGGCACATGCTCAAATCTATGAGTCACCTAACAGCAATGGACAATTCAAGTCCTCTCACACTTTGAGCCTAATTTTGAGCCAAGATTTCGAACAAGACCCCAATCTTGACCTACGTCTGACCGACTCTAGCGTGTTTGAACTTCCTCCTGGTCGCTTAAAAAAAAGCAAACGTTGACGAGGCAAACTAACCCGAGAGATCGCGCAGCCTCGAGGATTAGGTCCTCGCCCGTTTATTCCCGTCCCAGCATTCCGTGTCGCGGAGAGAGAGACGGAGACCCCGCAGTCGCTTAGATAAAGAGGCCCGAAGGCTCAGCTGGATTAGAGCATTAAGATTCGATGTCGCGCGGCCACGGGAAAAAGAGAGAAAAAGAGAAAACCCGGGGCGGAGGTGGAGGAGGTGGGAGGTACGGTCGGAATAGTCGCGTTGCTGAACGCGTGGGCGGGTGAAACTGGTTCCCAAGCGTGTCGGTGTCCCCCGTGAGCCGAAGGGAGGAGCAAAGGTGAGCAGACAGCGGCGCGAACCGCGTCGATCCGGCGTGTTACCGCGTCTACCGACCAACAACCTCCGAAAAACCCTCTGGATGTCAAAACGTCCAAGCAAATTTCCCCAAAAATTGTAAATTAATTTGTAAAATTGTTTTATAGTCATTAGTACATTTTCTGTTTTATATAATTTACATTGTTTAATTTTTACAGACCCAATTATATATTTCTTGATAATAGTCTGAATGAAAATATCAATTTAGTTATTTTAGGAGGATCCTTCGATTTCCCCCAAAATTGTGGTACACCCGAAATTGTCTTAACGAAACTTGCTGGCAGGTTGAAACCTACCTGTGCAAATCGCAGCAAGATTAGAATGCTGTCTTGCAAGAAAACAAACAATGTATAACCGCCCACAATCTTTACAGCTACATTGCTTGTCTGCACTGACCTGAATTCTGCTAATTGCAGCCTTTGTCCACAAGGAAGCTAAACATCGCTGATATAAATCGGAATTTCTACTTATTCTTATCTCCGCTTTTATGAAACTATTCGACATCTTATCAATGTACTCGGTAAATTACTATCAATTCGGTATATGTACCAAGGCTTCTTCCAACGAATTTACAGAATTTCCAAATGACTAGCTGTCTCTTAGATTAAAAATTTCGGATAAGATTGGCGAAGGCGACGAACACAATTTTCAAATGAATAATTTTTACGATATTTAGACGGGGATTTTTATTGCGATTGAGTGCAAGTTTCAGTGCAGTGTTCACTGAAATTTATTTTACAGTTTGACACGAGTTTCAACTTAAGTTTCAAGTCAATTTAAACTATTTTAAACTATATCTTACATAAAAAAATTTCGGATAAGATTGGTGAAGACGTCATGCGATGAAAACGGTCGAGTAAAGTTTGCGAAAGTTGGAGGGCACTAAGGGGCGCAACCAATGCGAAAACGGATCGATACCATGAGGCCGGTGGGAAGGAGGCGAACGCGTTATTTACCAGTGCATGCGTACAGATGCACCAAAGGCGTTCGGGGAGCACCCGACCTGTCCAGGCGTCGAAGTTACCTGGCTGCTCCCCAACCAAATCACTTCCTTCGACTGGCAAACTACTCCCCAGATCATGCGGAACAACTCAATTCGTTGTTCCAACGCACCGGGATCGTCTAAAGATTTTCCTTGATTTTAACCAATCCTCGTTCTACCTCCTCGCTTTTCTACTTAATAATACGATCTTTTGTCCATTTACTTTCGTAATTGATCTTTTTGTAGAAGAGCGTATAAGCCGAGGTATAACTCGGATAGGATTACACGAAAAATCGATTAGATTCGTGAACGCGCCGATGAACGCCTTTATTAATTAGACACGGTCTAGTGGTGACGCAGACGGGGATTTTTATTGGGAAAAATTTGATGGAATTTTTAGTTGAAATTTTCGTGAGTACGTGTTGAAAATTTGGTGAAAATTTAAGTTGAAACTCGTGTGAAACTGTAAAATAAATTTCAGTGAACACTGGACTAAAACTTGCACTCAATCGCAAATCAGTGTAGCCATGAGAATGCAATTGAGCTCCAGGTCAATTTCGCTATACCGGAGCCTTCAGAATTCCGATTGCGCAAAAGCTGTCATTTCCGAGCGATAGATAATAACTCAAGTATCGGTGAACTCATCATCCGCGAGATACTATCAATTTTCTATGCCGAGACACAACTGTACAATCACACGAGAACACGTTCCGATCGCCTTGGACCGCATGAAATAACAGAAACGGCGCGTCACGCGACTACGTCAAACCGTTCCACGAAACAATCCTGACCTCTTGTATCACCTATCTGTTCGCTGGTCCCTGGCTGGTATCTGCTGGACGCATAATGCCGCCAGGAACAATGTGAATCGTCCTACGGTTGTGCGTGTATTGTGTCACTCGAATGAAACGCGACCCGAGGTCGCTAATCTGAATACTCGTTGATCGAATTTCCTTGTCGTGCCCGATGGAACTCCGTGTCGACTCAATGTTCGCTCGATTCGGAATTCTTCTTCAACTTAACGCGCTGACTCGTACATAACTCAATGCTAACTTAAAATTCATTCAAAATTTATTCAGGTTTTAACGGTCAAGATTTAGTTAATATTCAACAAAATTTCAATAAAATTTCGATACATATTTTAGTGGATATTAAATTGAATATTGACTCAGTATCTCTCTAAATATTGACTGCATGTTTGAGTCAATACTTCACTGAATAATTAAGTCAATACTTCATTGAATATTTGACTTGTACCTAACCAGACTCGACATTGACTCTCCTTTTACTCAAACGACAGCAGTATATACAATGCCCCAGATTCTCGATTAGCTGGACATCAAACGAGTCGAATCAAGACGCGAACAAAAAATGATCTGAACAGCACGACACCCCAATCGTTTATTGCGTAACAAAGGAAGAAAGCGAAGAAATTGAGAGGCGGTCCGGGATGAAAGAAAACGTCGCGTCGCCGGGGCGTCGTACATTGAAGTCGGCCTATTTAATTATTTCGTCGCAGCTGTACCGAATTAATTAAACCGTGAGCCAAATCGATCCTCCTTACCCATTGACTCGAGTGGACGTTTCGGCGGCTCCGGTCTCTGCACGAGATGTGTATTTATGAAACAGTAACAGCCGTTGTTTTTAGCGGCTCCCTCGCGACGCGCCGACCACTTACGAACAACGTTCATCGACTCGCCTCATGGATTAACCCATTATACCCTAACGGTTTGTTTGCCCGAGTCAATACCCATTGAACGGTCCCATTAACTTTACGAGACGCTGTGCTGCATTGTCTCGGACCGCCAAAGTGATTGTTTCTACAACTCCATTCGTTCAAACGCCTAAATACTAGCACCGCAGAAACGGAAATTGGTTGTAAACCAGGTTCAGTGCATTACCAGCGGAAAATTGGATGCAGACCTAACCCTGGATCTCAGACAATTGCTTCAAAATTGGATACCTATCCAAAAGAAGATTGGATGAAGACTTAGCTCAGTACTTCACCAAAAAAGTATTGAATACACGGACCAAACCCAGTGGATCATCAGAAAAATTGGATGAAGATCTGAGCTAGTGCTTCATCATTGAATTGAAAGAAGATCGGGTGCGAACCTAAACTTAGTACTTCACTAAAAGCATATCAGATGCAGACCTAACAATCCTTGGTCGAAAGAAAATTGGACATAGATCTAATCCAGTGGTTCATGGAAGCAAGGATCATTCCTAGAGAACCTGTCCCATAATGTAGGCTTACTAATTTCGCAAGAAGATCGGTAATTGTTCACGTAACAAGCAACAAACAGCGTTGAACAATGGGTCCAGCGACGAGTGGCTGGCAATGTCACGGAAATCGTGTTACCCCCAGGGTAAAAAGGGGTGGTCGCGATAGATCGATCTGGCATTGCATTGGCCAGCAGCCTCGTTTCAGGTTCTCGAGGAGACCGCTCGGGGATTCTCGCGTTCGAAGTGCCGCTTGTCCCCGAGTGCCGGGTGCTCGAGTGCCGACGAGTGCGGCCTCTCGAGTGCCTTATCGCCAGAAGGGACCCCGACTTCATTCCACGACGACGATCTCTCTCTCATTTTTTCTCTTTCTCTTTTTCTCCCGTTCTCGCGATGACCATTTTTCAACGGGCGCGTTCACACGGCCCGCCGCGAGTGCCACTCCTCGCTCCTCCTCTCCGGGATACTATTTTTTCACCCGCTTTGTCCGGAAAATTTCGTCGAGCCGCCGTCTTCCTCCACTTCCGGCGCTTTTCAACGGATTCTACTAAAAAATAATTAGGGACTTGCAAGTTAACTCCTTGTCCTCTTACAATCTCGGATCACCTGTCTGCTGTGACTAGTTCCTGGGTTAGGTCTGCATCCAATATGCTTTCAGTGAAGTACTAAGTTTAGGTTCGCATCCGATCTTCTTCCAATGCAATGATGAAGCACTAGCTTAGATCTCCATCCAATTTTTCTGATGATCCACTGGGTTTGGTCCGTATATTAAATATTTTTTTTGTTTTAATGAAGCTCAAGATTAGGTCAGCATCCAATATTCTTTTAGTGAATCAGTGTGTTCTACCTGCATCGAGTATTCCGTTGATGATGCATCGAGTATACAGGCGAAACGGGTATGTAAATGATGATTTGTGGATGATTTTTCAACGAATATTCGCAGCGTTCGCCGATCGTCAGCCCATAATAATGCCACCGTTATTACGTTAACGAGATCCCGGCGTATTAATCGCGACGCGGGTCGCTCTTATCAACGATCATTCGATAAATACCGTTGTGAAGATTATTTTTATCGTCGAGTCAGCATCGAAATTTCCGCGGCGAGAACTATTCGGGACGCATACGTCAAGGCCGGGCCACCTGAGCCCGTTAAAAATATGTTCTAGTAGCTGGAAACGAGGCCCATACATCCATCGTTTTGCAGAATCCATCAACCATTCCTCACTTCTATTTTAACATAATGGCCAATTCCACATCATCGTCGTAATCGGTACAGCTATTCATATTTCAAGATTGAAATCATTCGGACTTGCTGTTAATGCGACGAATTAATTCCTACACCTGTTGTGAACTAACCTTTATTAAATTTCAGTATTTTTGAATTGCCAAAGAAAATATTCTAGGTTGCAGTTTTAATGCATTTATGAAAAATGGTACATGAAAATTGAATTGCAATTTTCAATTTTTTTTTGAATTGGTAAAGAAAATTTTTATTTTCTAGCTACTCGTTGCCTTAGCCTCAAGTGAGAATATTCTAAGTTGCATTTTTTTACTAGGTTAAATTAATTCCTACACCTGTTGTGAACTAACCTTTATTAAACGATTAGGTAATTAGAACGCTATCGACAAATCGTTTCGGAAGTTCGATTGTTCACCGAAAAATCCGCTAATTGGTCCGCATGAAAGTTTGATGACGAGCAACAAGTCGAAGGCTCGCGAAACAGAATTAGCAGTTAAAATCTGCGAATGACTGTGCATGGATATAGAGGATCGATCGGTAAGAATATCCCGTGAATATTTCCCTTGGAAAGGACGAACCTGATACTCGCTCGTTAACCACGCGAGCCTCTTTAATTTTTCCATACCGGAGAAAAGCTGTTCTTTTTTCTCCCTTCCGGAAGTTCTTAGCAGACATCAGCGAGAAGCGTGGAAAAATGATGCATTTGTACGGGCTGGTAACTTTTCAAATTACGCGTTTTCCTGGTTGCGCGGGGCCGGAGATTCTCTTCTTTCCCGAAGGAAGCCTCAAAAATCGCCCGGGATCTCCCGTCGTTTCACCGGTCCTTTATGCCGGGGCATCGTATATTCGCGTATAAATTCACGCGCGAAAGACGAGACCCCGGGTACGTATATACACACCGTAGAACGGTATCGCGACCGAGCCCGTGTGCATTACCATATTTTTCATAAGGTACAAATCTTTCGGGGCTTTTTCCCGACCGAATCCCTCCCGAAGCCATTCGAGCCCGAGGAATGGTCAACAGCACGCGTGTCTCTCGCACCGAGAATACCGATCCCCCGTGGGATAGACGGTGGTTGGCTTTGATGAAGGTGTTCGGGGGTGGACGTCCTCGAATTCTAGTGTTCCACACCAGAAACTTGCTAAACTGTAGAAAAATTTACACTACAATGTATTTTACGGTTTCGGTGATTGCAACTTCTTTCTAAGGTAAGACCTTAACCCTTCATTCCATGACTTTTTAAAATTGAGACGAAAGAATTGGAAGAAGGTCAGTTTTTGTATTTCATTTATTTTGATGACATTTTAATATGTTATAGATTTCGACATTTTGAACAACTTTTTCCTTTTCCAATATAGGGCGAGATATTTGCAAAAGATTATTGCTAATGCTGCATTGAATTTTTCGTATTCCTGCATGCTCCCTGGCAACGTAAACTTGTTCCGGGGCCGCATCTGTTTATTTTGTGTTTGTAAACACGTTGTGGAGATGAAAAGTAAACAATACCACACACGGGACAGGCATACGTTGCCGCGGAGCGTGCAGAAATACGAAAAATTCGATACAGCATTAGCAATAGTTTTTTGCAAATATCTCAAAAACTAATAGCGACCCGCCTATATTGTAAAAGGAAAAAGTTGTTCAGAATGTGTTGCTGCATAACATATTAAAATTTCGCAGACCTTTTCTATATACAATAATTACTAATTACTGGAGAATAACCAGCGTGGTATCAAGAAGAACTTGAGCTACGAGCTACCACAAAGTAAATATTTTATCGCGAAGAATATTCGAAAAGCGTTCTTAATCCCCAGGTCGCCGGAAATTGATTCGCTATGCGATCACCGATTAATAATAGATCGTGATCGTTCAATTTTAACGTAGTTACCACAAATCCGCGACTCGCATGTGTAAAACGGTGACTCGTCGCACTGATAGCGACTACTGAATGGATTGTTGCGCAACGAGTTCACCACGAGGTTCAGGTTCGCGTGGAGGCAATGCTCAATCCGGTCTTGACCCGTATGCGATCGGTTCGAGTCATTCTGTTAGTGCATCTGATACTGATCGATGAAAAAAATTCGGATGCAATAAATTCCCCTGCTATATTTCGTATATGGAACTTCTCTAAGATGATCAGCAATTGTTTCCCTAGAAAATTCACTAGCCAGAGGTTCCCCAGATGGGTTCAGTCAATCGGCAATAAATTAATCGACAACGTTTGAGTCTGGGAATTCCATCGATTTGGCAACAACTGTGTATGAACCTCCGACATTTGGCCGGGGTATTCGACTTCATCTAGAATAGCACACGATCCGCGAGTTCCTAATTGATCAAGATACCGAGTGGATCTTGATCAATAGCTGGCGAACCGAATCGAGGCACTTTCGACTCTTCGAGATCGGTATCCGACTCGAATATAGCTTCAGCTATACTAGTGCATTGACTCCGATAGTAAATCTCTCTGTGAGAATGAATTTTTCCTCGGAAAAAATTTATATATTGATTTTTTATAGAAAATTTTTAATCACGAATAAAAGAAACCTCGCCCGTTAACGGGAACTCGGTATTAAATCGTCCTCCCAGAATTAGAGTGACAGTAACCAGGCTAAACAGATCGGGCACTGAATCAACATTGACTCACTGTTAACTCAACATCGATTCATTATTGACCGAGCACCGTGGGACGATTAATAAGATCGTGGTTACTTCCGGTGATCGTCGGAAGGATCGTTGCACCGGTAATCTATGTTCTATCGAATTCTATCGCGTGATAATTCTCGGCGAATGATTACGTTGTATTATATCTGTTCCCAGTATCCAACAGTATTTCGTGTAACAGCGACGATGTCTCTTTGCTGAAACGATTGTCGAATTTTATCAGCCGCTATATTTGTACTCACGCCGTGGCTGGAAAAGTAAACTGTACCAATGGTATATATCGAACCGGCTCAAACATTCTTTCGTCTCCGCTTGACAAGCCCCGGAATTTTTAAAATTATTTCACCGTGTTTTACAACTGGTATCGAGGAGCTTTAGCATATTTTCAATATTATAAATATAGAACACTGACCAGCTCGATGGTTTAATGCAAAGTAATTGACGTGGTGGGAATCGATCCTCACTCTACTTTCTACCATTTTTATTTAGTTCCTGACGTGTCGTCAATTCGACTGTCACTGTAAATTGTTCGAATGGAATTCACAATTTTTCAAGAAGATATTGATGATACATCTTTAATTAACGATATAACTACGACCAGGGGTCGAATGACCCATTTTAGACTTTTTATTTGACAATTATTGAAATTATGTAAGAGTAAAGATAATGAGAATTTATTGAATATATTTGTTGACTCAAGTATATATTATAGTAAAAATTGCACAGCATATAAATAAATTGAATCTTGTTATTTTTATAATACTCGGATGGAATTGAGGCTCGGTAGATTTAGTGTTAATTATTTGTTGTTCCCGTAGATTCTAACGTTAATATATAAATTATTCGATCCAAGAGAGGTGAACATTTATCGCAGAAATAATTCACGTATCGAAACTTTTCTTGTTATTAGCTAGCCACGTGAGTAGTGGACGCTACATTTTTACATCCTACATTCCGAAAATATGGATGCATGACCCGACGGTTTATTTAGCCTTAGCATCTACACCGAGAACAAAAATACCCTACCATTACGTACAGAATAATTAGAACAGTTTATGAATTATTCGCTACGGGAGAATCAATCTTTCATGAAAATTCCTGGCAAGTTAAAAGTCTTTCGAAATAGCATCTCCAACGGTGTGTAGTATTACTATGTTGCAGTTTTGATGCATTTATGAAAAATGGGTCGTGTATATTGAAATGCAATTTTTAATATTTTTTAATTCCTAAAGAAAATTTTTATTTTCTAGCTAGTCGTTGCTTTAACCTCAAGCGAGAATATTCTAGGTTGCAGTTTTTGTGCATTTATGAAAAGATGGGACATGCAAATTCATATGGAGTTTTGAATATTTTTTAATTGCTAAAGAAAATTTTTATTTTCTAGCTAGTCGTTGCTTTAGCCTCAAGTGAGAATATTTTAGGTTGCAGTTTTATGCATTTATGAAAAGATGGGTCATGTAAATTGATATGCAATTTTCAATATTTTTGAATTGCTAAAGAAAATTTTTATTTGTTAGCTAGTCGTTGCTTCAAGTGAGAATATTCTCGCATAGTCGAAAAATGATTAGAACAGAAAATTGTTATAGACGAGTGAGAACAGGATCCAAAGACCAACGGTATCCGCAGGCTGGCGAAAATTGAGCAACGACGGATATGGCATTTCGACGTATCGGCAGTTTCGATAGCAGCCACGAGGACTGTCTTACTGTCGTCTACCGTCTTCTATGGTCTCCCCTGTTCGGCCGAAGTTTCCCGATGTGATCGGAATATAATCGTCACAGCAATTATTCGAGTATCGGTCACGCCGCGACGCTATTCGTCTCGAATAATAATAGTCCGAGCTGTTCTGACCGTGTTACCCTTTCCGAACTGTGCTCGCATTGTTTGCAAACTCGTGACTCGTCAGAGATGGACCGATACAGCATCCCCGAGTAATGATCGATCCCGAAATCTTTTTCACGAGTTGTCACATTACCATTTCATTATTCCATTTTCGATAACTTACCAATTTTGAATTCTCCAGAATAATGAGTAGCTCGAATACTAAATGGACGTTTAAAAAATTTATAAATACCATTGCATTATTTTCCTCTAATAGCAATTATTACAAAAATGCAACTTATCTTGCAATTATTGCAGACAATTTTCATTATTCCATTTTCGACAACTTACTAATCTTGAATTCTCCAGAATAATGGGTAGCTCGAATACTAAATGGACGTTTAAAGAATTTATAAATGCCATTGCATTATTTCCCTCTAATAGCAATTATTACAAATATTTCAACTTGTCTTGCAATTAATAAAGACAATTTTCCAAACATATCACCGGTATAATTACCAACAATAGAATTTGCGGAAACGTTCGATGCAGTCACGTTGAGCTAATTCGGAGTTAGTTAGTCGTTGGTTTGGAATTAAATACTGTTGTTCCATATTTAGTATGACGGCTGGCAGAATGCAATATATCCGTAACGTCTAGGAACGTCGAAAATGTTTTCGGCTCCGGAATTGCACCCGGAAAGTGCTGTAACTTCGTTATCTACAAGGAATTATTAGAAATATCGATTTAAACGACTCGCGCTTCAAATTAGTACGACCTCCTCCCGTGGTCTAATGCAGAAATTTGCATTTCAGATCAACTGACACCTTGCTCCTATATTTAGCGCTGAACCGTACGAATTTTCCTGGGGATCTATAAAATTCTCCCTTATAGTTCTCAATATAAAAATAATTTTTAAATTTATTACACAAACATTAATAGCGCCACCAAATAATTACAGTACATTTTTTACAATTGATTACTATCAAGCTAATAATAAAATTTTATCATGTATAGTAATTATATATTCATAATAATTAAATAATCTAATAATAATCCATTGGTTCCAAACATCCATAAATCTCCTCAATAAATTCGACGAGTACTCTCTAAAATATAAAAACATCCTCAGTAAATCGCTCGAGAAATTCACCCAGAAAATCTAACAGAGAAACAAATCACGAGATTAGAAAAATTTGCTAAACAATGACGACACAATAACGAATGCGATAATAAATTAGAATGGAATTCTCAGTATCCAGTGATTATTCTAGTCGCGCCGAAGACGAGCGATAAGCGAGCAGAATTAGATATCAATTGATTCGCAGAGAAGGGATGTTTGCACGGGACCAGTCATCGCTCGCTAATCCTTCATCTAACAGCATCAGAAATGATTTCTAAAAGCGCCGCGCGCGGAAATCGAGAGGGGATCGTCCGCGAAAGAGACTGTGCAAAGAGAACAGAAAGGAATCGTCCGCGGAACACGGTGTCTATCGTTTTAAAACCGCAGTTTAATTAAAATTCGAAAAAGCAGAAGTATTGACGACGGACCATGAAAAAAACTCCGGTCCGAAACGTAGCTCGCGGTCTTCTCGCTTCTCCCATTCTAATTTCCATTATATTCGAGCCTGCCGCGAGACGCACACGTGTTACATAAAAATTATTACAAAACCCCGTGTATGTGTGTGTGCACACTCGCCTCGCGCGAGGCTGAGGCAGCCTCGAGAGGGTAAACATTAACCTGGAAAGAATGCAAACGTGAGAACTAAAAGAGAGAAAAAAAAAGAAGAAACGAAGAAAACGGTTCCTTGGGAAAGGAACGTTCTGTGTTCGGGGTCTATCAATGTATCCCATTGAGGAAATTTAAAATCCGACACGCGCCCGCCGGCGACGTGAATGCGAATCCTGTGCGTTTCTCTCGCTGAATCCGACTCTGTTTTCCCGTTTTATGATGGAATTATTAGTATGTAGAAAATATTTCTTGGACCTTGTCGACTATTATGCACGGACCATGGACTTTACGCGGTTCTGAACGATTCGGTTATGTTCTTATCCAGTTCTGTTGGCGATCTTGCACATTCTGCAATATTCATTCTGGTTAATTTATTGCTGAATGTTAGTATTATTAACTGGAAATGATTTTATGGGTGCACAGGTTCGATCAAACTCTACACACTATACACAATATATATTAATTGTATATTGGTAATTTTTATGATATATTTAGGTAATTGTATATATATATATATATTTTATATTTTTTTATTATATATATTATATATTATATTATATAAATTATATATACACAACATTTATAATCGAAATTTATAATCGATTGTATATGTGTATATATATACAATCGATTATAAATTTCGACAGACACGACGAGCAGGTTCAACGTTAGTTTTTCAGAGATTTCGTCAACTTAATAATTAAATTCTCATTATTGTGTAAAAATGTGGCAGTTGGACCAGAAATATAGGGCAACGGAATAATGTAATAAATTATTTAATGGTAATTTCATTACGTGAAAAATGTTTCTCAAAATAAAATCGAATTAAACATTTGGAATGAAAATGTACAAGTATTTTCGAACATATTTATCGATTATCGTTCTAAAAATTATAATTAAATGAAATTATACGAAGAAAGTATACGAATATTTTCGAAGATATTTATCGAGTACTGTTCTCATTTCACTGTTAAATCTGAGCAATCGTTCCTCAACAGTTTTCTGAAGCACTGTTTTCAGTTTCGCACTGATCGACCGGAGAAGATAGCGACAGTGAAATTTCGCAGAGTGGACGCTGGAGAAATTCGCGAAAACCGCGAGCCGAATCCGCAAATCCGTCGCCGAAGCGTCGGCCGGTGTTCCGAGCCGATTATTGAAATTATCCGAAGAAAACAATGGCTGTTAGGAGACCGTGTGTGTGCTCCCTGCGACACACCTATCGCGACCGGGCAACGATAAGGGGATCTGGTACGAAAAAAATCAACGCAAAGATTCTTATCGGTTCACGTAACAGCCGCGAATAATCCAGTTCCCCTTCGGGTGAGCGCACTCTGAACGCTTAGGCGAAATTCGGGCACCGGGTCGTTCTGAAAACGTTCACCGGGCGGCAAAAATTATTATACAATTCCGAACACCTGCCCAAAAAATTCCATAAACTATCAAAGTTAGCCTTGGGGCTACACTGAAGATTTTCCTCCATCTTTAGACCAACAATTATATTTATTAAACGTTTTTTAATATAACTGTTTCCTTTATCTCGATCGACAATTTGTAAATAATTAAATTGATGTTTTCATTATTAAAACATTAATTTAATTAATTTAAAACTCGAATTTATAGGAGAGTCAATATGAATTTTTAAAAAATAAAAGGTTTGCTCCATTTAAAAATGGTTCAGTGACTTTTGAACTTATCATTGGACAATACGCGAAATTGACAACTTGTAGAAAGCTGTCTCTGTTTTATTACTGTCTATTTACTTCCAAGGATTAAATTAACTTGTCCCAGATCGAAATACACTTTAAAAAATTCTACCATTATTCATACTCGAACCGTACCCACTCAAAAAACGTCTCTGACCCTTCGAATCAGATCGTCTCGATTCTGTTCACTGTTCGTGCGCTTGTAAATAACTAAATTGATGTTTTCATCATTAAAACATGAATTCAGTTGTTTTCTACTATAGTCGAGCAAAAGCATTTTTACTTAGTATGCATCAGCCGCAGTAGCTGACTAGACCATTTAAAACTGGAATTTATAATTTAACTTTTTAAAAATTACAATATAATTAAATTTTTTAAAAATAAAAAAGGTTTGCTCCATTTAAAAATGGTCCAGTGCCTTTTAAACTTATGCTGTATTCATTCAATTACTGTCCATATACTTCCAAGAATTCTGTCCCAGATCGGAGTACATTTTAAAAAATTCCGCCACTGTTCATACTCGAAAAATCTTTCTGATCCTTCGAATCAGATCGTCTGGATCATTTTCACTGTTCGTGCGCTCACCTCTGAGGCGATAGCGGTTCCCAAGGCGACAAGTAGCACCAGGAGGAGGCAGCCCTTTAAGCCGGGTTCCCTCATGTCCGGCAAAGAAAAGGACCTCGGTCCAGGCCGTGTTTGATTCGGAAGGATGAAGGTCCTCTGTCGGTTAGAATCTCACCGAACGAACGACGTTGCGACCGGTCAACGGGACCGTCGCATCACGGGTCGACACACGGTTAGAACAACGATGGAGAAGAACAGTTCTCTCTGTGTGAAGGGCACTGTCGAAAACTGAGGAAAGGGTCCAGGACGATGCACGAAAGGGCAACGGGAAGGCACGCGCGCGACGATGCCACCGTACAAGAGCGTACCGGCGTTCGGTAGCGTCTGAAAGGCCGAGCGCGCCGGCAAGATAAAACTTTTTCAAAAGCCCCGGTGCTTCCCCCTCTCCTCGCCAGTCTCGCGTTCTCTCTCTCTCCCCGTCTCTCCCCCTCTCTCTGACCGAACCGCTTCCTCTTTCTCCGCCCCTCCGCCCCCTCCCGTATACATTCTCCACCCCTCTGTCTCGCTCACCACGCAGTCCCTTCTCTCTCCCGCACGACGCTAAACTCAACGCGTTCCACTGCCGCGATCTCGCGACTCCCCTCTCTCCGTTCAAGTCTCTCTTTCTCTCTCGTTCAACTACCTCTCCCCGCTCCCACACCTCCTCCTCCAAAAGACCCGACGCAGTTGTTACTGTCTCCTTCGACGCGTCTTTCTCGATTTCATCCCGACCACTCTCCCTCTCTGTTTTCTGCCAGGCTTCGACCACCGCAGACCCCGTCCCCCTTCTTTCTTTACTCCTTCTTTCTTTCTTTCTTTTCTGGGGTTCGTTATAGCGGACGCATCCGCATCTCCTTCGCAGGCGATATTTCGCGACCGTGCTTCGTCACCATTCGCTTCGTCTCGAAACCGGACCCTGTCTCGAACCCCCTCGTCCCGGAGGTCAAAGTCGCTGGTTACAATGGGGGGACCAAGGTTCGCCCGGTGAACCCTTGCCAAGATGGGTGGACTCACTCTCAGGTGTGTCAGTGGACGGAAATTGGGGAGTGTCGTGAGAGGAGCTTGACTCTGAGGTGAACACAGACATAGGGTGTAATCGCGTTTTTCCGTTTAATGGGTACTTCTGATTTTCGAGATGCTGAGCGAATTTTTGGGAATTTTTTTCGGGGAAACTACTAAACCTTTTGCATTTATATTTTACACACGTATTAACCAGTCTTTGAAGTACATATCTGATTTTTTTCAAGTCGAAATAATCATAATTGCATGAACTACACATTGTTGAGTAGAGTATGTATGTCAGATGATGAAGAAAGTTGGGTCACGGTTTTCGAGCGAATTTTTGGAATTTTTTTCGGAAAAAGTACTGAACCTTTTGCATTTATATTTTACACACGTATTAACCAGTCTTTGAAGTACATGTGTGATTTTTTTCAACTCGGAATAATCAGAATTGCTTGAGCCACACATTGTTAAGTAGAGTATGTATGTCATATGATGAAGAAAGTTTGGATCACGGTTATCGAGCGAATTTTTGGGAATTTTTTTCGGAGAAAGTACTGAACTTTTTGCATTGAGATTTTACACACGTATTAAATAGTCTTTGAAGTATATGTATGATTTTTTTCAAGTCGGAATAATCAGAATTGCATTATCTACACATTGTTGAGTAGAGTATGTATGTCAGGTGATGAAGAAAGTTTGATGTCTGAATATTATGTCCTCTTTACCATTGCAACGACAGACAATACATGATTCTTCTTCGCTTGCGTTAACGACTCAAACACGTGTCACGCCAGCGCGAAAATTTCTCTCGCGTCGTGGAACATGCTTGTAGAAATCGTCAAAGCACATGTTCCTTCGGAGAAATTTCCAGTGTTAGTTTGATAAATCATGGGAAGTCAACTGATGAAGGGTTGATTAAATTAAGCATAGTTTAACCACCTCTTTGTGTGCTCATCTTATTTCCTCATGCTTCATTGATTACTTTAATTAAATTATATTATTTAACAGTTTAACGATCGTAAATGTTGTAGGATTCGGTGTAGCTTTTCAGACTGGTATATTTTAGTCTCATCGATCCTGGGGTCCAGATTCCAATGCTTTCGATTTCAGCAGAGTTGTCCAGAGAACTGGGCCGTGGAAATCGTGGAAACGAAGAATCGAAGAACGACGGGAGGACCGTTGGTCCAGCGACGAGGACGATGAGGAATATGTGTGCATGTGCATTGAAACGGTTGATCGTGCACGCGTGCGTTCGCCGACGTTACTCGTCTCCTTGTTCTTCCCTATCCTCTTCGTCAGACCCGGGGATCTGTTGCGCTCAGCAACAGATGCGAGGGTGATCTTTTTTAAACGGGTCAACCGCGGCCTTCGCCGAGCCTCGCAGAGATGCATCCGCCTCGCAGAGACATCCTTGCGAGGAGACGTTCTAATTAGAGCCACTGTAATAACGCCAAAAACGAGAAATCAATAGCTCATGAAAACACACGATTGCTTTCTTCGAAAGAGTGCCATCTAGAAAACCTTCTGCTTCTTGAACTCTGACGAATCCAGATTTATCCTCGTACTTTTCGCAAGTTCTGAAAATCAATGGAATTTTTAGCAAAATGTTTTCCGACAGACTTCCTGCTTTTGGAACTCCGTCAATCCTAATTTATTTTTGTAAATTGATTTTATATTGCTTCTGAATATTTAATTATTCGTCAAATTTTTGTAACGAGAAAAATAATGATTCGGGACACACAGGATATTTTCACCTGCAACTTAATATTTCAGAATTTCAAAGCTCATTTCACTCTATCGAATTCTCGCAACCTCATTGTTCCGGTTATACGAGTATAATCAACAATAGTTGATGAATTGTATCTTCTTCATCCTCGACGAATGAAACTCCATGTAGCTGAAATATTTGGCGAATCTTCACTATCTCATTCAAATGACTCGAAGCTCTAATTTCCTTACTTAAGAAGTATTTTAAGATAATCGAAACTGGGGCAATACGGCGGGACTGTACTTCCTCGGTGCGTTGTCGGGAGAAAGTGAAGATTGACTTCATTAATTAACATCTTTGCGGAAAGATCGAATTTTTTAATATTTCATGGTTTAAATTACAGATGGTTTCAAAGAAAAATCGATATCGCGTCTTAAAAGTCGCAGCATCCCGTCGCATCGGAGGAAACTCGAGCAATTTTAAAGGATAACCGTGGATCAATTTTAGAATGTGTTCACCGTAGGTATTTTTGAACGTTCGATGCCTCGAATAAAACCTAAAGGATCACACTTTACGGTAGAATCATGTAAATTTAACCGAGACGACGAACCTGACAATAATTCAGGCTCCAATCAAAATTGAAAACAGGAGTGTTTCGTTCAGGTTTGTTTCGCAATTAAAAAAACATTTCGGTAAAATAATCCCGACCACTCGCGGTCATTCGCAAATACGTGGAAAATGTGAAGTGTATCTTCGCCGACGGATTCGTGCGTCCGCGAATATAAACGAACGTTCGTCCGGTCCGTGGAAAAATGTCCAAATAAATCCGCTGAATACAAAGTAAACCGTTCGACGATTTATAGTCTGACAGCTGGATTCCTCGATCGCGCGCATGCCCCTCGGCGGTTTTTACGTTTTTAGACACCGTGTGCGGCTCGCTCCTTTTCATTTTCATCGGTGGACCGTCTATTTTCAGTTATAGCGTTTGTTACTCGGTCTCGTCCACCGGAAAACCGGAATAGATCGCGCCACTCCTGCCATAATTCCCGACGATAACCTGTAATTACCCTCGGCCAGCAACAGGTTTCGCCGCGGATGTTTCTGTCGATTAATATCTGCAATAACTCGCCGTTCAGCTAATTAAATTAATCATTTTCTAGTTGTACACCACGAGTGCCTACACGGGTTTTCAATTTCCTTCTAAAGCACCGATCGTGGTAATTGATTAATCAGAGGAATACGGTGTTAGTGAATTAGAATAATATATATTTATATATATATACTTTATTTGATTCCCCTTATAGTGTTACAAATGCTTAAAACTTTTCATTCTTTCTATCCAACCGCAATTACAATAACAATATTCCTTTATAATTATCTTATACACTAATCGTAATTATATCTTATACACTCCCTCTTCCCTACCTACAACCCACACCCTTTTTCTTACCCCCGTTACCCTAACCGCGGACTTCCTTTTCCGTTTAATGAATTAAAATAATTGTTGTCGATTTGTTTAAAGGAATTGATTAAATTGCATTGATTAGGGAGGTTGCGTGTTCCAGCAGTGTCTGTACTCGACGTCCATTCCATTCCGAACCGTCCTCACTTTCGACCGTCAAAGTTTCCCTCGGAAAAGCGTCGAATAAGGGAACTGGAACTCGGACGAGGCTCCTCGAGT
Organism: Lasioglossum zephyrum; assembly: GCA_028455615.1. NCBI lineage: Eukaryota > Metazoa > Arthropoda > Insecta > Hymenoptera > Halictidae > Lasioglossum > Lasioglossum zephyrum. The sequence continues at coordinate 1,398,494 of CM052325.1, read as the reverse complement.
ACATCGAGAAACTTTTACAAACACGACACTTTATCGGAAGAACAATAGATACTCGTGTAAATAGGCTGTGCACAGTTTCTGCCTCTTGCTGTTTCCTGGTATTTCCTGTGCGGACGCATCTGGGAACTTCCGGTTCCCAAACGGAAATATAACTTGGCGACTCCGTTAATTGTCTAATGGCTGAGAATTTTTCGATTAAGGCATTTGAAGCGTTTAATCAAAGCTTGTTTAGGTGGGCAAATGTTTTAAATTGTTACACGCTTTTCTCGCATACTGTTCCCAAGAATCAATAAGTGAAAAGAATATATAATCGAGTAAATAAACACTGATGAACAATAATATTTTCAAAGTGAACAACCTCGTTTGCCTTATACCAAAAAGTTTCGATTCGATTTTTCCGGGAAAATCAACACTACTATACTTGAAAAGATTCTCAAGTGACAGCTCGCGTGACCGTAGTTTCGTACGAAGTCGATAAGGCAGGCATCTAATTTATTACGTAATCAATAAAATAGAAAATTGACAATAATCTCAACGATGGATAAAGTAGAAATCTGTACCAATAGTATGCTCACAGCTTCGCCTTATTATCGTCAGATGACACCACTCTCGATTTCACAGTCGGTAAAATCATTCTCTACGATAACTGCATTACAATACAAGGCGCTATAGATATATCATCTTATCTTATCCGATATGATGTGATAATGAGTGAACGTATTTGATAGTAAATCTTGTAAAATCTATTCAAAACTCCCGCCAGTTAAAATTCAGCCATTTTAGTCGATAGTTTTAATCGATAGTGCCCATCACTGGCAAGAAGATCGATTATTTTCAGACCGAGTCTTCAGCATCGAATCGAATCTCTCGAAAGGTCGAGGTGTAAAGTCGATCTTCTCGCTCGTAGAGTCAAAACGAAATCGAACGTTTACGCATGTCGTATCCGTTGTGTGTTGTCCGAGTTTTGTATACATCAAATATTAGTGTCTCTCATGAACTTGATTAAACATGGACGAGGTCTCGAAGCTCGAACACTTGTCGTTGGTGTCAAAGATATGCACGGAATTGGAGAATCATTTGGGACTGAACGACAAGGATTTAGGTGAGTAACAAAATCACTCTATTATTATTCTGTTTGTTCCCAATGTCGTATTAAAATACAACAAGATTTTGGGCTCGAATGTCAGCAGTTTTCACTCCAATATTTCGTCGATCAACAACATTCCATAATTTCGCGATGTTTTGTGTTACAGCCGAGTTCATTATTCATTTAGCGGAGAAGAACAGCACCTTTGAAAAATTCAAGAAAGTCCTGCTGGAAAATGGAGCAGAATTTTCAGTAAGTGATTCTCATATTCAATGTTTTCCTCGTTTTTATACATTCTAACGCATCATTGTCTCTTTAGGAATCGTTCATGGCCAATCTCTTGAGAATAATACAGCACATGAAGCCGACTAAATCAACGCAGGACAAGCCCATGCTGTCCGCAGCCAAACAAGACGAGTTAGCACAAAAGTTTCCTGGTTTAGCTCTGCCGAACGACGAGCCAAAAGCACCGGACCCTAAGGAGCTCAAAGATGATGATATAGTCAGCAACGCAATGGCAAGCTTGGAAGAGCTGGCTCCGTCGCACAAGAAGTCTGGCGGTGAAACTAAGAAAGAGATCCCACTGGAAAAACCGGTAGAACCTGAGAAAAAGGTGAAACACTCAAGGCGGAGTAGATCTAGAGACAGAAAAAGACACAGATCCCGTTCTTCGAACCGCAAAGAGAAGAGACATAGATCTAGATCGCATTCTAGATCGAGAGCACGCTCGAAATCCAGGGAGAGGAAACGTCACAGGTCGAAAGATCGCAGAAGATCCAGATCACGAGACAGGAAATCTCGGGATTACAAAGACAGACACTCTGGGAGGCACTCTGCCTTCAGAAATGGATCGGATCGTTCGAGATCAAGATCGGTGGAAGAGATGTCCATGGATCCTGAAGTTGGGAAAATCTACTATGGCAAAGTAGCTAATATCGTTCCTTTCGGCTGCTTCGTGCAGCTGGAGGGCTTGAAACGCAGATGGGAGGGTCTGGTTCACATTTCACAATTGCGTAGAGAAGGAAGGGTTGCTAGTGCTAGCGACGTGGTGTCTAGGGGCCAGAAGGTGCTTGTGAAGGTCCTCAATATTGGTGGACAGAAGGTAATACCACTAAATTTCTATTTAAAAGTCTACTAAGAACAATTCTTAACTAAAATTTGATACTTTCAGGTATCGTTAAGCATGAAGGACGTGGACCAGGAGACTGGCAGAGACTTGAACCCGGTAGTGGTTGTCGCTAAAACCGAAGAAGACGAGAAGCATCTGCGTAATCCGGACAGGCCAACGTCGTTACTGGAACTTCAGGGTAACTGGGACGAAGACGAGACTTGTTCCAGGAAGCGAGTGCAGAGGCTATCGTCCCCAGAAAAGTGGGAGATAAAGCAGATGCTGGCAGCGTCCTGCATCGACAGAAGCGAATTGCCGGAGTTCGACATGGAGACTGGAATTCTGCCACGCGAGGACGACGAAGAAGAAGACGTGGAAATCGAGCTTGTCGAAGAGGAGCCGCCGTTCTTGCACGGCCACGGCCGAGCACTCGGGGATCTGAGTCCTGTGCGCATTGTGAAAAACCCTGACGGTTCTCTGGCGCAAGCTGCGATGATGCAGAGTGCTCTGGCAAAGGAAAGGAGAGAGCAGAAGATGCTACAAAGAGAACAGGAGATGGACTCGGTGCCTACGGGGCTCAACAAGAACTGGATCGATCCTCTGCCGGAAGCAGAGAGCAGGACCTTGGTAGCAAACATGCGAGGCATCGGTCTGCAGACTCAGGACCTTCCTGAATGGAAGAAGCACGTTATAGGCGGCAAGAAATCGTCCTTCGGAAAGAAAACGAACTTGACTTTGTTGGAGCAACGTCAGAGCTTACCAATATACAAGCTACGGGACGATCTCGTAAAAGCTGTGACTGATAATCAAATTCTGATAGTAATCGGAGAGACCGGGTCAGGAAAAACCACACAAATTACGCAGTATTTGGCCGAAGCTTGGTTCACTGCTCGCGGGAAAATTGGTTGTTCTCAACCTCGTAGAGTTGCGGCCATGTCGGTGGCGAAAAGAGTGGCCGAAGAGTTCGGTTGTCGATTAGGCCAAGAAGTAGGCTACACAATCCGTTTCGAAGACTGCACTGGTCCAGAGACCAACATCAAATACATGACTGACGGTATGCTGCTTCGAGAATGTCTCATGGATCTCGATCTGAAGACCTATTCGGTTATAATGTTGGACGAGGCGCACGAGCGCACGATTCACACCGACGTTCTGTTCGGCTTGCTGAAGCAGGCAGTTGGGAGAAGACCAGACCTCAAGCTCATCGTCACCAGCGCCACTTTGGACGCTGTGAAGTTCTCGCAGTACTTCTTCGAGGCTCCGATCTTCACTATACCCGGCAGAACGTTCGAGGTAGAGGTGATGTACACGAAGGAGCCGGAGACGGATTATTTGGATGCTGCGTTGATCACAGTGATGCAGATCCATCTGAGAGAGCCACCGGGAGATATACTGCTCTTCTTGACTGGTCAAGAGGAGATCGACACTGCCTGCGAGATTCTGTACGAAAGGATGAAGTCCCTTGGTCCAGATGTCCCCGAACTGATCATTCTACCGGTGTACTCTGCGTTGCCTTCCGAGATGCAGACCAGGATATTCGAGCCAGCTCCACCGGGTTCTAGAAAGGTGGTGATAGCTACAAACATTGCTGAGACCAGCTTGACCATCGACGGGATCTACTACGTCGTGGACCCGGGTTTCGTTAAACAGAAGGTGTACAACTCGAAGACTGGCATGGACAGTCTCATCGTGACTCCGATCAGTCAGGCTGCTGCTAAACAGCGTGCTGGACGTGCTGGCAGAACCGGTCCAGGGAAATGTTACAGACTTTACACGGAGAGAGCTTACAGAGACGAGATGCTGCCTACTCCAGTTCCAGAGATCCAACGTACCAATTTAGCCACCACAGTGTTACAGCTGAAGACTATGGGCATCAACGATCTTTTACACTTCGATTTCATGGACGCGCCACCTGTAGAATCGCTGATCATGGCCTTGGAGTCGTTGCACAGTCTCAGCGCATTGGACAACGAAGGACTATTGACAAGATTGGGTAGAAGAATGGCAGAGTTCCCGTTGGAGCCTAATTTGTCCAAGATGCTGATCATGAGTGTTCACCTGCAGTGCTCAGACGAGATACTGACCATCGTCAGTATGTTATCCGTGCAGAATGTGTTCTACAGACCAAAAGATAAGCAGGCTCTGGCGGATCAGAAAAAGGCGAAGTTCAATCAACCCGAAGGCGACCATCTGACTTTGCTGGCGGTGTACAATTCCTGGAGGAACAATAAATTCAGTAACGCGTGGTGCTACGAGAATTTCGTGCAGATTAGGACACTGAAACGTGCGCAGGATGTGCGCAAACAGTTGCTAGGCATCATGGATAGGTGAGTTATTCGATTAGATTGCTGTACTTCATGTTATTTTTATTTATATTTTTGAATAATTGATTGGATCTCTTAATTTATTAATTCAACAGACATAAGCTGGATGTTGTGTCCGCTGGGAAGAACACTGTCAGGATCCAGAAGGCTGTGTGCTCTGGATTCTTCAGGAACACTGCGAAAAAGGATCCTCAAGAAGGATACAGAACGCTGGTGGACAGCCAGGTGGTTTACATTCATCCAAGCAGTGCACTGTTCAACAGACAACCTGAATGGGTAAGTGTGAATTAAAAATGAAGCTTTGCGACAAGAAATTATATATAAATTTTTGTCACAGGTCATCTATCACGAGCTGGTGCAGACCACCAAAGAATACATGAGAGAAGTGACCACGATCGATCCGAAATGGCTGGTGGAGTTTGCTCCGGCATTCTTCAAGTTCAGCGACCCAACGAAACTCAGCAAATTCAAGAAGAATCAACGACTGGAACCGCTCTACAATAAATACGAGGAACCGAACGCTTGGCGAATATCCAGAGTCCGTAGAAGACGTAATTAAGATGTTTATTACACAGTCTGTAAATAACTTTTGTACAGAGTTTCGTATCGCATGCAAATACGAACGAGAATAATTAACTTGTAAGTCCATCGTTAAGAGAAACATAAAAACGCAAACGAGATTAATTTTTCATTCAACTTCGTTCGCTGTGCACGATATACAAAATCGAATGGATTATAGTATAATATTAAAACGAAATCGGGAAATACATTCAACACGTCGAACATTATTCCATATTTACATCGATTCTTGTTTGGTAACACTTTTTTTCGTTCCTTATACTATAAAAGTAAAGTGTATAACGAGTTATAAAGAATGAATTTATGCTTCGTGTAAGTGTATCGTAATTATATATTAAATTAGAGAATTGATAAAATTTCTAAAAATATATTAGAGACGAATTGCGTTCTACGCTACAACGCAATCCCATTTCAACAAATGCGTCGTATCGTTCGAAAGAATAGCAAAAGTATCCGTGTGCTTTGGCATCGTAATATTATTGTATATACTATTCCTCATTTAAGTTCGTAAGGTGAAACGCCATATAATTTGATCAGACGAACGATTTTACTGATATTTCGAAGTCAGTCTCACAGAACAGGAGAGTGTTCAATCATTGTGTCTTATCAGTCTTTTTCCTCTTAATTAATTATTAAATTTATTAAATAAATACATTCTCCAGAAACATTTAATAATAGAATCATGTTTAAGAGCAATATTCCTCTTCGCGTATAAAGTTTCGTTCACTCTTAATGCAATTATATATAATTTTCCATTTTCTGTATAAGGGAATCCTTAAGAAATCTGCAATTTATCCGTATGAAAACGAGAGAGTCACTTTCACGGTGATAGAAATTTAAATACCATTTCTGGACTTGATTGTATGGACTACACACTTTTTGTCAAAAGGAACATCTTGTACATGGCAGGCTACTGAGTTTGTTGCTTCTTCTTCACCAACTCCACCAATTGCCTATACCTCACTTGGCACTCGTCCTTCGACAAGAAACAAAACGAAATCAATTGTCCGGTCGATTATTTCGTATTAAAATTTTTCAGTGAGCTAACATTATTTTAGCAAACGCTGTACCTTTGTTTTCCCTTCGACGCAGTTCGCTATCTTTTCCCACCTATCTACAGACGTGCCCTTAGGATATTTGATGAGCGCCGCTTCGAACGCTTTCTGTTGCTCTTGACTCCAATCGCCGATGTTGTCCACGTTCTCAACGCGGGTTTTTACCTTCTTCGGACGTTCTTCCACCGCAGGCTCCTCCGACAGAGAGCTCGGCTTCAAGCCTTCGTCCTTCACCTAATAAAAATAACCAAGTTATTGTTTATCCCCATTGAACTAATTAAACAGTATCCTAATCTTCCATTTTCAACAAATCAGTCGAAAAGAAAATTCACACACGTACTCCAAATGCTAATAAATACGTGTGCAAAATACGAACGCGAAAGGTTCAATAGATTTCCAAAAGTAAGAAATTAAAACAGGCACCTTCTTCGCCATGTACGTTACATCCGCAACCGTGCGGTTCATGGCATCCGCAATCTTGTCCCATCGTTCTGGTGTACCGCTAGGGTACTTCTTCACGAGCTTTATCAACTCCAGAATATCATCGTCGACCCATAATCCTCCGCTCGAAGGAGCAGGCTTTTGATGGACGTGATTAGTCTGCTCGCTAGGCTTCTTCGTGGCTTCTTTGTAATTGTTACTGTTCCTTTCTTGCGGAGTGAAACCGGGTCTCCTTCTTCTAGTACGAGGCACCGGCTCTGGCTCTTGTTGCTCGTTCTCTTGTGCTCTAGAAATAGCAGGAGAATCGTTTAGAACAATTGGAAAACACATGTCGATGTTTATTCAGGCATTCGTTTGCTCACAGCGCCTCCTCTTCTTCCTTTTTCCTACGTTTCCGCTCTTCTATCATATTATACATCGCACGCAC